>OY728162.1:765956058-767206058 GCA_963277665.1 Viscum album
TATTTTCATAAGGATATAAGATAATGAGATCCTGATGTATTTTCCAAGGTGAAATTAAACGAAATATAGACTTGAAATAGTTGTTTTTTAAATAAATTATGAATTTATTTAAAAATAAAATAAAAATATTTTGAAAATTATTTTCAAAAAATAGAGTACATTTTTTAATTATACACGTCAAAAAATTGTTAGGGTGAATTTTTTGGATTTTTCTAAAATACTCAAATTTTAGAAAAATAGTAAAATACGGTAATTTTACATATATATACATTATCAGAAAAAATTAACTATTCCTAGAATAATGGATGATATAAGAACACAAGGTTTGAACTAACATAAACATTTTACTATTCTTGGTGACCAAAATCAATACTATTGGATGTATTTGGAAAAATAATAAAATAATTAGAAAAATAAGGGGAAAACCCTCCTCTCCACCACTATAACCCTCCCTCACTACATCTTCTCTTAACTCATGTATGCCTTGAAGCTCCTAATAGTTCTACCCAAATAGCCTTCCCTAGTCACATCCCACGTCCAAGAACTCTTGGTCTTCCCAAAAGGCCAAAAACCTTCCCTTAAAGAGATTCTCAAGGAGGTGGATTGAAGAGGTAAATTCACATTCTATTTCATTCATTTCCCTTTCAAGTTCCATTCTATTGTTATCCTCTACTCACCACATCTTTCAAAATGACCATGATTACTCTATTATCATATATATACTATAATTATATCATTTTAGTTGAAGAACTATCATCAATAACCTTACTCTATCTCTTTTATTTTATAAACCAAATCATCATCTGTGAGGTGCCAATTTACAACCTCTGTGGACAAAAAAGTTTCATTCTTCAATTGACCCTTCAATAATGGTCATGAAACCATTTTTATGGTTGAACTAGGATATAATATATGTATAATAACCTATTTAATAATAAATAAAAAATATATGTACATTATATTAAACCATATGACCAAACTAGTTCCTAATAATCAAAATACCTTGAAAATAACTTAAGTGATTGTCATTAATATTTCATATAATTATTCATCCTAATTCGATGTAACCAAATGATATAAATTACCATTAACACATATGTAATTTCATAAAAAAAATTAAATTATTTTCAGGATATTTACATCCATTCCACATGAAGTTCATTAATTAAACAAAAATGAACCGATTTTAAAAATCAAGAAAACAAACACTCGGGAACAAAGAAATTCAATATTATAACTTATCAATAAGGATATAAATGAACTAAAAAATTATGATAATATAAATACATGTCTAAGAGTTTATAACTAAAGTTATTAATGATTCTAATTTCATATTACATAACCATAAGGTCAAGTGTGCAACATTCAGACTTAAGGTAAGTGTTTTCCACCAGAACCACAATTTTAATTAAGGTTACTTTTATTGCATAATTACCTCAATGAAATTATTATGTATTATTAATTATTCCTCATAAATTATTTACGAGATTTCGATATATTTTTAGCAACCAGAATCCTTCTTTATTTTATGGGTAGATACACGTCTAAAAAGGAAGTTTCAAAATTATTTCTAAAATACAAGCCCGATTCAACAGAATTCCTCAAATTCTTACCTATTTTCAAAGGAACTACATAATATATTTTTGGAAACCATTATATTTATAAAATATATCATTTTATTATGAAAATACTACCTTATTCATTTATGATTTTATACAAATCGTTATCAAAACAGAATCTTCATTTCAAAGTTAAAGAGTATTTATCTCAAGAATTACTCGATGATATTATAAGAGTATCTTCATCTATTTCAAAAATAATGTTGATTATTAGGTTTTATTGATATTAATATTTTATGATATCATATACTATATTTAATTTAATGGTTTATGATTATTTCTATTTTGGATATGCTATCTTAAATCCATTCACCAATATACTCTGAATGGTAAGTATTTATGCTTAATGTTTGGGGAAAGTCATTTACGTATTATGTGTTAGTTTAAATATGAATGTATATGTTGTTTATGTTTATCCCCTTTCATATTAAGAATTAATTGAACCTAGTAAGTGTCGTTTGGGGCCTGATATATCCCCTTGGTTCATTGAAAGTTCTTATGAGAAAATCTACAGTCTTGGCACAAGGACTTGACATAATGGTTATATATGGTCTTTTCACGAGGCCTTGACGGTATGGTTATGATGTCCCAAATTATGAATTGACTCATTATTAAAATAGTATTGATGGTTCATGTGTTTATTCTACTAGTATAATACCCATGAATATGTTTTATTATGGAAAGATTTATTCAACTCTTATTCCTACCATAACAAGTTCAAGTTTATTGATAATGGCATGTGTTATTAGTTATTCAACATGCCTAATGTTTATATTTATGATAACTTATTCTATATTATATAACTTTAATAAGTGTTTTAGATCACACCTTTATTAAGTTTCATTTTCTTAGTACATGGAGATGTTTATTATGGATGACCTAAATGGATAAACTTATAGTTGTGGATGTTCCCAATAAATCATATATGTTGTTTTTAATTTAAAGTTGATGTGTTGAACTTATGTAAGTATATTTTTTCCCAATATACTAATGTAATCAGTCCTTTTTCATTCATATTCCGTGTTTGTACTCCATTTTAACAAAATAAGGAACCGGTTCTAGGAAAATGGGGTTCGGTCCTTACTAATTGTGACTACCTTTTTATGACAGTGTGTGTAATTTTATCATTCACCCGGAATTCCGTATATTAAAAAATTAAATGAGACTTTTTATAAAACATATTTTTAATTTCCTTGGTTTAATTTATATCAAAATTATTTCATATGAATTTAAAAATTATTTATTTTGTTAAAATAGGTGTAGTTCAATAAAATCTGTTAAAAGTGATTGTTTCATTTAATAAGAATGAAGCAGATGTTTTAAAAAATTGATTAGACATGATATATATATTTCATGTTCTCACCTTCCAATTAATTATTTTAAATATTTATTTATTAACTATAATTAAATGGTAGTTCTTTTTTAATGATTATATATGGGAAATGGGGAGGATACATACTTGGACCCTACGTTCATACATATTATCATTATAGGTTATTGTTCAACTATTGTATAAGGCCCCAGCCTTAATCCTTACTTAATCTTGAGTTATTACAAGATTACACCCTGAGGATTTTTTTCAGGTTTAGAGTTTTAGAGAATTAGATCATAAAAACAAGAATTACATTCCACATTTAAACAATGTGGTTACATAAAGATAATATTCATTTTTCCTATCAACGAAAACATATTGAAAATAAAACATGGATTCATTCCTGACACTTCCTTGACACTATCATCTTATCATGTACCTTTCCATTGACCTATGAAAAAAATTTCAAAAAAAACTTGGTATGAGCACCGAAAGCTCATTATGGGTTAAAAAAATATGGAAAGGAAACATGAGTTCATATATACATAAGAATGAAATCATACTTTACCCATAAAACATAGGCACATTAACATACCTCATAAAATCAGGAATAAATCATATAAATCATAAGACATAAAGGTTACTTGAGGCATTCATAACATTCTTACGTAGGGAGTAACCCACTTGGTTACGTTTGGAATACCCATCACAGTATATTCCCTAAATCTCTTTGGAGAAACCTTAACGTTTCATTCCTTCACATTACCCAATGAATTTGAGAGATATATCGGGCTCAGCCGCCCTTAGTTTATCACAGAACCACCCATCTTCATAACAATGCCCAAGAACCATAACATAATCATATCACATAAAACATGCATAAAGGAAACATAACATTTCCACTTTTCAATCACAAGATATCAATTCAACAAATTTATATAAAAACATTATGAAAACCATTTTCAATACCAAAATAAAAGAAAGCTAAAACATGGTATTTATTTTTGTTTTAAAAAAAAAGTATGGCATGTAGAGGAAGCCGAAACTCAAATAATGGTCATGGCGGCGGAGAAGTCGTTGTCGCCGCATACGTATGACAAAAAAAACATTCCCTTTTTTCATATAGTAAACGCTTCGTATAAAAAATATTCCTTTTGAATAATCAAAAAAGTCAAAGGGGTTTATACACCGTATAAAATAAAGTTGTGTATAACACAAAATATGCCTTAATGAAAGGAGATTGAGACGAAGTCCCATACCTCGGGCCCGACATGACTCGATCGTTCTTTAACCTCCGGAATAATAAACTTTAGTTAATTTCTACTTGCTTAAGAACCTTTTTCAGGTTCATTATTCCTTTTATATCACTTATTATCATGTCATAAACACTATGCAATTATTTAAGTTAATAACGGTCTTTTTAACGATCATTGGTACTTGAGTCAAAAAATGATCTTTATAATTACAAGTTGTTCATATATCCGTTATATCCAGAGTTATACTCAGGATTTATATACCATATATATCATATATATCCAGAATATACAATCATTTATAATATTACATAATGTTTAGAGGTAAGAAATGAAATGCACCGTTCATGGAGACAGTAAGCCGTACATACGCATGAACTCTACTTTCATTTCTATTTCGTATTATTATGGAATTTAATCAAAATTATATAAAGGTATATTATAATTATAGTATATTATAATATATAATACCATTAATTAAATACTTTATACGTCCCACATATGGCATTATCAAAATAAAATCACTTTGAGGGGGCGGTAGTCCGCACTTCCTTAAATGAAGATATCGAGTTTATCCATAATGGAATCCATAAAGGTATGCCCAAAATGAAAAATACAGAAGCTTAAGGAAAAAATAAACATATTACATATCATATATAAATATAGTGACATCTTAATGGCCATCATTGAAGGTGTTAGAAGAATATTGAACAATCGTCGTTTCGTGAGGCAGAAATTCGCCATCCACAGAAACAATATGTTCTTTAAACATTAGATGTAGGTGGGTGTAACTGTAGCTCGAATCCTTCTTATAGAAACATCATAGTATATTTAATATACAGGAGTTGTTACAAAATAAATTAATTAAAAGAGTTTAGGGGGTTAGAGATGCAAAATAAAACAAAAGGACTCAAGTGAAGACATTACCTTAAAATCGGGTAACTCTCTTTGGTTTGAGCTCAAAGGATTCCTTGGGAAGACTTCTGACCACTGTGAGGCATCAAGGAGTAAAATAGAGATGTGGAGAGAAAAATGGTCCGGGGATGGCCGAGCCAATGGCTTTGGTAGTGTGGGTAAGGAGGTAGAGATGGGGGAATTTTATAAGAGGAGAGGAGGGGCACTCTTGGAAAGTAAGGAAATGTTACTTTATTTTAGAATGTGTTTCAAATTTTAATGGTCCCACATTGATGTGTTTCGAGGATAAGGTGATAAGGGTTCGAAATCCACCCATCCAATAGATTTTTTACATGTGTAGGTCTTAGATTTTACATTATCTTTCCATTTTATTTAAATCGTTAAATAATGAGGTCATCGCTGCATCATCATGATATCATAAATAATTTAATTTATTAAATGTCTAAAAATTAGAAAAATGAATACTATGATGTAGGAAATCTTTTTAGATTTCTAAGGACTATTTATAGTCAAATATCTGACTTTGTATAAACCCATTTAAAAATTGTTTTAGTAAAACAACTCATGTTTGTGTCATTTTAATTTTAACATTAACTAAAAAGATATTATGGTCATTTTCCTACCAAAGTTGCTCTATGGGGTCCCCAAGATTACCCATGGATTTTCTTGGTCGGCCAGGACATATAAAATAAGGGTAGGACATGTGTCTAGGTATTTTCATTTTATTATAATATAATTTTTGCCTTAAATTGTATTAATTAACTCTAATCGCGATTAAAACATAAAAGTTACTATTCACCAAAAATTTATTTTAATCCCATTGAACCACATTTTTCATCTTAATGACAACCATTTATGTTGTATTTTTGAAATTCAAAATATATAGGTGTTAAAATTTCATTTAAACGGAAAATCAGTTTTTATAAGTACCACTTAGTGGTTTCACTATTCATCAAAAATTGACGATTTTCAGAAAAATACCAAAATATCCCCCTAAGTGATATCCGATATTCCGAATTCAAAAATGATGAATTTTTTACAAAATTCATAACATATTAATTACATTAATTAATTTAATATATAATTCCTGTTTTCATGACAAATAGCGTGTTTTTATGAAACAATAAGTATCAAAAGATTGACACTAGTTTAAGTCCAATTTCAATGTGAAATTGATTCTAACGACCAATATTGGATAAAATGGTAAAAATATATTCTAATTTCACTTTAAAACCCATTAAAGATCTAATATAATCATATAAATAAATTAGAGTAAAAAGAGGTTTTGAATTAAAATACAACATTTTTCACTATTCATTAAAAAATGAACATTATAAAAAAATACAAGAAATTTATCCAATGTAAATTTCAATGTCCCAATCATAAAGAATAATTTTATTTTGACAAATATAACTTATAAAATTTTCAAAATATATATTTAAATATTGTTTTCCATCAAAAGGTGGTAAAACAATCTTTTAA
The DNA here is from genome assembly GCA_963277665.1 of Viscum album. Classification (NCBI taxonomy): domain Eukaryota; kingdom Viridiplantae; phylum Streptophyta; class Magnoliopsida; order Santalales; family Viscaceae; genus Viscum; species Viscum album. The sequence continues at coordinate 765,962,640 of OY728162.1, forward strand.
AAATACTGGAGTATTCCATGCTTTAGGTTGGATTTATTCTCATTTTAAGCCTCAAAAACACTATCTAATTCATAAATAGACATAGATAAAAATATCTATTATTCATTACATACTTGGGATGTTACATCCTTCCCCCTTTAGAAAATTGTGTCCCTGCAATTTATTTTCTTATCGAATAAGTGGGGGTATTTATCCCTCATTGCATTCTCAGATTCCTATGTTACCTCTTTAATCATGTGGGTTTTCCACAGAACCTTTACATGATTAATCACCTTATTCCGTAACACATTCCACCTATGGTCAAGAATCTAGACCGGTTGTTCTTCATAAGATAGGTTCTCTTCCAACTGAACTACCTCTTGACTCAAAACATGAGATGGATCTGGCATATACTTTCTCAGCATCGAAACATGAAAAACATTGTGTACCTGAGATAAAATAGGAGGTAAAGCCACTCAGTAAGCAGCTATTCCAAATCTCTCCAGAATTTCATATTGTCCAATGAACTTTGGACTCAACTTTCCTTTTTTTAACAAATCTCATCACACTTTTCCATGGTTAAACTTTGAGAAAAAAATGATCACCTACCTCAAAAAGAGTGATCTTTCCTCCTGTTGTCCGCATAACTCTTCTGCCTGCTCTGAGCTGTTCTCATGTGTTTCTGTATCAACTGAACTTTTTCTGCCAAATCTTCTACCAATTCTGCTCCCATCAACTTCCTTTCACCCACTTCATCCTAGAAAGATGGAGTTCGACACTGCTTCCCATATAACGCCTCAAATGGTTCCATCTGTATACTGGAATGAAAACTGTTATTATAAGAAAACTCAACCAATGAAAGATGTTGGTCCCAACATCCCGGATAATCCATCGAACAAGAACGTAGCATATCCTCCAAATTTTGAATTGTTTGTTCTGACTGCCCATCTGATTGAGGATTAAAAGCTTTACTAAAGTTTAATTCAGTACCCAACGACATCTGAAGGCCTTTCCAAAAGTTAGAAGTGAATTTGGGATCACGGTCAGATACAATGGAGAGAGGAACTCCATATAACCTGACTATCTCTTTAAGATACAAATGAGAAAGTTAATCTTGGGAAAAAGTATCTCGTATAGCATGGAAATGAGTAGATTTAGTCAAGCGATCAACAATAACCTAGATTCCATTATTACCTCGGGGTGTCTTCGGTAATCCCATAACAAAGTCCATGGATATATTCTCCCATTTCCACTCTAGAACTGGTAAAGGTTGAAGCATCCCTTTCGGTAACTACCACTCTGGTTTAACTTACTTACAAGTCAAACACTTCACAGTAAAATCAACAATATATCTTTTCATTCCATCCCACGAGTAATACTCCTGTAGATCTTTGTACATCTTAGTACTACTAGGATGAACTGAAAAAGGATAACTATGAGTTTCATATAACAACTCTATCTGCAACTCTAAATCACAAGGAACACACAATATCTTCCCAAATCTCAAAACAAAATCACTATCAATTTTGAATTCAGGCATCTTACCTTTCTGAACCAGCACTATCTTTTTCTGCAACTCACTGTCTTGCTTCTGTGCTTGCTTGATTCTGTCTGATAGATAAGATTTCACTGATACCTGAAACAAAACAGAAGGACATCATGTACCAAAAAATTCTATTCCAATGTTCTTCAAATCCTTAACCAAAGGATCATGTTCCAAACACAACATTGTTAATGAAGCATTACTTTTTCGACTCAAAGCATCAACCACTTTATTTGCTTTTCCTGGATGGTAATTAATTGTACAATCATAATCCTTGATTAATTCTAGCCAACTCCTTTGTCTCATTTTTAATTCTTTCTAAGTGAATATATACTTTAAAATTTTGTGATCGATATATATTTAACACTTTACTCCATACAAATGATGCCTCCAAATTTAAAAAAAACAACAAGAAGTTAATTCCAAATCATGTGTAGGGTAATTTACCTCACGAGTTTTCAACTGTCATGAAGCATAAGCAATTACCTGGTCATTATGCATTAGGACACAACCAAGTCCTTTCAATGAAGCATCACTGTATATAACAAACACACCCTTCATGGAAGGTTGTTCCAAAACTGGAGCATTCACCAATCATCTTCTCAACTCCTGAAAACACTCATCACATTCTTTTGTCCAGATAAACTTAACACCCTTCCGATTTAGCTTAGTCATTGGACTAGATAACCGTGAAAAATTTTCATCAAACCTTTGGTAGTAACCTTCAAAACCAAGGAAACTATGTATCTCGGTTACATTTGTGGGTTTTTCCCATTCTTCAACAACTTTTGTTTTAGCAGGATAAACAATTATCCCATCTTTAGAAACAATGTGACCAAGTAAAGAAATTTGTTGCAACCAAAACTCACACTTGCTGAATTTTCCATATAGTTTCTGTTATTTTATGGTTTGCAAGATATCCCTTAAATGTCTTTCATCCTCCTCTTTACTTTTAGAAAACACCAAAATATCATCAATGAAAACAACCACAAACTTATCCAATAACTCATGGAAAATTATATTCATTAAGTCCATGAATATAGTAGGTGTATTGGATATCCCAAAAGGCATTACTAAAAGTTCATAATGGCCATATCTTGTACGGAACGCAGTCCTCAGAATATCTGCTTCCTTTACCATCAACTGATGGTACCCCGATCTCAGGTCAATCTTTGAAAAATACTGAGCTCCCTGGAGCTGATCAAACAAATCATCGATATGAGGAAAAGGAAATTTGTTCATAACAGTGATGTTTTTCAAGGATCTATAATCAATGAAAAATCTCATAGAACCATCATTCTTTTTAACAAATAAAACAGGATCAACCCATGGTGATGTTCTAGGTCAAATGAAACCTTTCTCTAATAAATATTGAAATTGATCCTTCAACTCTAAAAGTTAAATTTGAGCCATTCGATAAGGTAAGGGGGTTTTTCAATTGTCTTAGCATCAGGAACTATGTCAACAATAAATTAAACTTCTCGATCTGGTATCATTCCAGGAAACTCATCAGGAAAAACATCAGGATACTCATTTACAACTGGAACATCATTAATCTGAATAGTTCCCTTGTTTTCAAAAAAGTGTGCAAGGTAACAATCATTTCCATATTTTACAAGTTTCTCAGCCTCTTGATATGTTATCAACAGTCAGGGTTCATTCTTGTACAGAAACTGAAAGTCTTTCTGAATAGTAACTTTTTTTGCTCTACAGTCAATCTTAGCATGGTAAATAGAGAGAAAATACATACCAAGGATTACATCAAATTCTATTAGAGGTAGAACAATAAGGTTCTCAAGTAAGTTCTTTCCACGGATAAGGATAGGAAGATTCTTATAAATTCTTTTTGCCTCAACATTTCTCCCAGGTGTTTTTAGCACAAGTTCATGAGTCATTTCTTGAGATTGTATTCCCATTTTACTAGAATATTTTTCAGAGATGAAGGAATGTGTAGACCCCGAATCAAACAACACACTGGCATAATCAGAAAAACCAAACAATGTACCTAATACAAATTCATTTGATGGCCCGACATCTCCTGAAGTAATTTCAAAGGATTTCACCACCCCTTTCTGCTTATATTCTAACTACTTCCCATCACTCAAGCTCTTTCTCGGACACTCGTTTTCATAGTGACCCATCTCATTGCACTTAAAACATTTCACTAACTATAAATCAAATTTGGTCTTTCCATTACCCTGATATTTTTCAGTGCAATCACGTGCCTTATGTCCCATCTTACCACATCGGTAGCACTTTCTAGAATTCAGAAGACATCCCCCAGCATGCCTTTTACCACATTTATCACAAGATGTAAACATAGTTTTCTTACCATCAGACCTTTTTGGAGAATTCTTTCCTTTATCCTTCCACCTCGGTTTATTATTCTGCTCGTTGTTACAGAACACTTGATCATCGACAAACTCCATTTCTACCTTCTCAGCACATCGAACATGCTTTTCATTACTTTTATACTCACGAGAATATAAAGCACTTTGATATTTTGGCATTAATCCTGAGTAAAAACAATTGATTTTACTATCAAGGTCTCAGATAAAATTTGGAGCATACCTTGACAATCAAGTCAACCATTCTTCATAGGTAGCCACTAAGTCTTCCTCTTACCTCAATTCCAAGAATTTTTTTTCCATCCTAAGTCAAACAGCCTTAGGAAAATACTTCTCAAGACAAATACATTTGAATTCATCTCAGTCGAGAGCATCAATCACATTAGTGTCCCTGATATTTTTAACCATCGACCACCACTGATCTGCTTCACCCTTCAAACGGTAAATATCAAGAATAACCTTTTGATTGTCTGAACACCGCATGTCATCGAAAATCTTCTCCAGTGCTTTAATACACCCTTCAGCTAGCACAGGGTCAGATGATCCTCTAAATGATGGGGCATGTTGCCTCATGAAATGTTCCACAACTGACATGTTCCTCTACGGTTGATCTGGCTGATCTCGTGCATGGATACCACCAACATTTATCGCTTGAGTCAACTGTGCCATTACTGCAACAAACTGTTCAGTTCCAATTCTGACCATCTCAGGATGCTGATTCGGAAGGTTATTTCCTTCTGTATGCCTTCCTATCACTGCTTCCATGTTTCCTCTGCAGAAAACCATTCTAAACAAACATGTCTTAGATGAGGCAACATGGTAATCTTCAAATGCAATATATTTTCAACTTGACCATAAAAAAATATTTTTGGATAATCATTTAATAAATTTCTAACTCCTAATGTTATCTAAACTGACCTCTGATACCAACTATAAGGCCCCAGCCTTAATCCTTACTTAATCATGTGTTATTACAAGATTAAACCCTGAGGATCATTTCAGGTTTAGAGTTTTAGAGAATTAGATCATAAAAACATGCATTACATTCCACATTTAAAAAAAGTGGTTACATAAATATAGTATTCATTTTTCCCATCAACGGAAACATATTGAAAATAAAACATGGATTCATTCTTGACACATCCATGACACTATAATCTTATCATGTACCTTTCCCATGACCTATGAAAAACATTTCATAAAAAACTTGGGATGAGCACAGAAAGCTGAGTATGGGTTATAAAAAAAATATGGAAAGGAAATATGAGTTCATATATACATACGAATGAAATAATACTTTACCCATAAAACAGAGGCCCATTAACATGCCTCATAAAATCATGAATAAATCATAAAAGTCATAAGACATAAAGGTAACTTGAGGCATTCATAACATTCTTACATAGGGAGTTACCCTCTTGGTTACGTTTGAAATACCCATCACAGTATATTCCCTAAATCTCTTCAGAGAAACCTTAATGTTTCACTCCTTCGCGTTACCTAATGCATTGGAGAGCTATATCGGGCTCACCCGCCCTTAGTTTATCACGGAACCACCCGTCTTTATAACAATTCCCAAGAACCATAACATAATCGTATCACATAAAACATGCCTAAAGGAAACATAACATTTCCACTTTTCAATCAAAATATATCAATACAACACATTGATATAAAAACATTATGAAAACCATTTTCAATACCAAAATAAAAGAAAAGTAAAACATGGTATTTATTTATCTTTTAAAAAAAGGTAAGGCTTGTAGAGGATGCCAAAACACAAATAATGGTCACGACGGCGGAGAAGTCAATGTCGCCGCATACGTAGGACAAAAAAAACATTCCCTTTTGTCATTTAGTAATTGCTTCATATAAAAAATATTCGTTTTGAATAATCGTAAAAGTCAAAGGGGTTTATACACTGTATAAAAGAATGTTTTGTATAACAGAAAATATGCCTCAATGAAAGGAGATTGAGACGAAGTCCCATACCTCAGGTCCGACTTGACTCGATCGTTCATTAACATCCTGTATAATAAACTTGAGTTATTTTCTACTTGATTAAGAACATTTTTCAAGTTCATTGTTCCTTTTATATCACTTATTACCATGTCATGAACACTATGCAATTATTTAAGTTAATAACCGTCGTTTTTACGATCACTGGTACTTGAGTCAAAAAATGCTCTTTATAATTACAAGTTTTTCATGTATACATTATATCCAGAGTTATACTCATGATTTATATATCATATATATCATATATGTCCATCATATACATGAATTTATAATATTACATAACGTTTAGAGGTATGAAATGAAATGCACCGTTCATGGAGACGGTAAGCCGTACGTACTAATGAACGCTACTTTCATTTATACTTCTTATTTTTATAGAATGGAATCATAATTAAATAAAGTTATATTATAATTCATGTATAATATCATATATAATACCATTAATTAAATCATTTATAAATCCCACATATGGAATTAACGAAATCAAATCACTTTGAGGGGGCGGTAGTCCGCACTTCCTTAAATGAAGATATCGCGTTTACCCATAATGGAAACCATAAAGGTATGCCCAATGAAAAATACATAAGCATAAGGAAAAAATAATCATATTATATATAATATATAAATATAGTGACATCTTAATGGCCACCTTTGAAGGTGTTAGAACAATTTTGAACAATCATCGTTTCGTGAGGCAGAAATTCGCCATCCACGAAAACAGTATGTTCTTTAACCATTAGATGTAGGTGTGTGTAAGTGTAGCTCGAATCCATATTATAACAACCTCCTAGTATATTTAAGATACTGGATTTTTTACAAATTAAATTAATAAAAATAGTTTAGGGGGTTGGAGAAGCAAAATAAATCAAAAGGACTCAAGTGAAGACATTACCTTAAAATCGGGTAACTCCCTTTGGTTTGAGCTCAAAGGCTTCCTTGGGAAGACTTCTGACAAATGTGAGGCTTCAAGGAGTAATAGAGAGATGTGGAGAGACAATATGGGCAGGGGTTGGCCGAGCCAAAGGCTTTGGATGTGTGGGAAAGGAGGTAGAGGTGGGGGCCTTTTATAAGAGGAGAGCAGAGGAAAACATGGAAAGTAAGGAAATATTACTTTATTTTAGAATGAGTTTCAGATTTTAATGGTCCAAAATTGATGTGTTTCGAGGATAAGGTTATAAGGGTTCGAAATCCACCCATCCAATAGGTTTTGGACATGTGTAGGTCTTATATTTTACATTATTATTCCATTTTATTTAAATCGTTAAATAATGAGGTCATCGCTGCATCATCATAATGTCATAAATAATTTAATTTATTTAATGTCTAAAAATTATAACAAAAAATACTATGATGTAGGAAAAATATATAGCTTTCCAGTGACTATTTATAGTCAAAAATATGACTTGTATAACCCCATTTAAAAATTGTTTTAGTAAAAGAACTCATGTTTGGGTCATTTTAATTTTAACATTAAATAAAAAGATATTAATGTCATTTTCCTACCAATGTGGCTCCAAGGGGTCCCCAATTTGACCCATGTATTTTATTGATCGGCCATGACACATAAAATAAGGGTAGGACATGTGTCTAGGTATTTTTGTTTTATTATAATATCATTTTTTCCTTAAATTGCACTAATTACCTCTAATCGCGATTAAAACATAAAAGTTACTATTCACCAAAAAATTATTTTAATCCCATTGAACCAAATTTTACTTCTTAATGACAACCATGTATTTTGGATTTTTGAAATTCAAGACATGGAGGTGGTAAAATTTCATTTAAACAGAAAATCAGTTTTTATAAGTACCACTTAGTGGTTTCACTATTCATAAAAAATTGACGTTTTTCAGAAAAATACCAAAACATCACCCTAAGCTATATTTGATATTCAAAATTAAAAAATGATGTCTATTTGAAAAAATTCATAACATATTATTTTCATTAATTAATTTAATAATTAATTCCCGCTGTCATGACAAATAGCGTGTTTTTATGAAACAATAAGTATCAAATATTGACACTAGTTTAAGTCCAATTTCAAAGTGAAATTGATTCTAACGACCACTATTGGATTAAATGGTAAATATTTATTCTAATTGCTTATTAAACCCATTCAAAATATAATCTAATCATATAAATAAATTAGAATAAAAAGTGGTTTAAATTAAAATACAACATTTTTCACTATTCATTAACAAATGAACATTATCAGAAAAATACCAGAAATTTATCCAAAGTAAATTTCAATGTCCCAATCATAAAGAATAAGTTTATTTTGACAAATATATCTTTTAAAATTGTCAAAAGATAGATTTAAAAAAGGTTCTCCATCAAAAGGTGGTAAAACAATCTTTTAAAATTACTGGACTATTCCATGCTTTTTGTTGGATTTTTTCTCATTTTAAGCCTCAAAAACACTATCTAATTCATAAATAGACATAAATAAAAATATCTATTATTCATTACTTACTTGGGATGTTACATATTGATTTCTCATAGATCATGATTTTTTCTAGGTTTGATGCGGACTCATAGAGTCTCATGGAAGTATGGGGGTTATTTTGTTTTATTTAGTTTCTCTTATTTCATCATCCACCCTTGTTTTCATTCCATTCCATTATCAGTAGTGTTTATGCATGTGGTGTTATGGATGTGGAATAATTTCGGTTTTTTCATGCAAGGAAAATAAATGTGAATGTGAGTTTTTATTAATGGATTATTATCTATTTATACAAGTTTATTTTTTTGTCATAGGAATCAAAAGTATGTTTGCTTCATGGAAGAATTTTTTATAAAATGTCCACTACAATTTTATTTTATTTTATCGAAAGAATCTTTCCCAGTAAGTTTTTTTTATTCCCTTGTTCTTTTCACCAGTCCATGGGGCTTAGGATGACCTATAAGCATTTTAATAATCTTGTTGGGGTGTGTGGAGGATGGAAAACTCAGGTTGGTTCTTGGGAATATGCTTATACTTATTATTTTTATGAATATTAGTTTGTATAACTGAATGATAATTCAACTCATTTTTATTAATTTTCTAATTGAAACTTCATGTAATTATATAAATTAGTATTCATATATGAGGATAGTTTTGAGATTTAATAAGGATGTTGATGATTTTAAATCGGATAATTAATAACCACTTGAATCTTGTTAATATATGACTATTTCGTATTTTTACACTTTCTATATTTCTTAATAAGACATTATTTTGCATATATATCTGTAAATGGTTATATTTCACGGGATGTTGTTTGATTGGTGGATAATTTAATGTGTTTGTTTTTTTGGAAAAAATTTATTAGGAGTATAGATGTGGATTAGTCATGTAACAATCATGTGTTCCACTATCTAACAATTTAGGGTTACCTGATTTTTTTATTCCAATACACCATGAAAATTGGTTTTGAATGTCTTGGAATCCTCGTGTTTCACAATAATTATTGGTAACATTGTTTGATATTTTTTTCTTGAGATTTTGGAATGTTTTATACAAAAGGTAAAAATCTACTTTTCCTTGTTACCAATTTTGATTTATTTTTTTATTGAAAAATTATATTTATTTTCTTCATGAAATGAAAATATTAGTAAAGAATATATTTCTTTAAATATCATATTTTTTGTAGAATATTTTGTTTTTTAGGATAAAAAAATTTAAAGGCGGTGCTACTATAATAATACAACAATTCATTGAGGATGAAAAATACTATAGTTACGGATTTACCACATTTATTTTTAACTTATTATATTTAATGATGTATTTATTTATTAAATGGTTCATCCACTACCATAAGAACAGGTATCCAGAATTCCACCCTTTAACAGCTCTAAAAAAATTATAAAGGGAACTTTTAACAGTGCTAAAAAAAAGCGTTGTTAATAGTACCCCTTTATATGCATTTTTTAGTGGGGACTGAATTTATTACCAGAGATTACATTCATGTTGATATTATAGATTTAAAATATTTTCATATTCCACAATATATTGTTATTTATTATCATATATATAAAAATATATACATATTTTTTATATATTCACAGTAACAAATATAATTTTATAAATAATTAATTTAACATATTTACTTATAAAATATATTTCACAATATATAATCCATATATAAATAAAACTAATATTCATTTTATTTAAAATTAAAATATATGAATATTTATATACCTATATAATTCATGTGTGTGTCTGTATTAACAAACTGAAATATATTATCTATATATTCTAACATATGTATATACATATTAATATAAAATATATGCAAATATATATAAATATGTATAATTATACTTACAAATACACACATATATGTGTGTGTGTGTTGTATATATGTATATATTTATTTATTTATTTATAAACCCAAAAAACATATATTATAAATGTATTTAATACCTCTCTTATAAAAATATATTAATATACAAATCATATACCTATAAAAAAGATAACTAAAGATAACTAAATAAATAGATATAAATATGTATTAATATCGGAATAAATATATAAATATAACTATATATATATATTAATATATATATATATATATATTAATATACGAATAAATATATATAAATATATATCAATATAACTATATATATATTGAGATAATATTATTTATAAGCACATGTGTTTTATTTATGTTGGATGGTGTCACCGAACACGTGTTTTATGTTCATTTAAAACATATATCCTTTGATTATATTTAATAAAATCATTAAGAATTTTATTTTATATATTAAATTAATTAATATATATCATTTTTATTTTTTATGAAACACATAATATATAATATGAGACACATATCAAACCATTAATTGAGAGTTAAAAAACTATACTCATAAGAAGAATAATTAGAACAATTACATTCAAAATTTTTTTTGTGTATTTTATTTTTATAAAACAGGTTGTCTTCAAAGTCATATAAACAACTATAAAATATATTGATCATAATTTAAAAATATACAGAAATATATGTTTTAGAAAAATAAATTACACCACTCTTAATTAATAAAACAATTATTCCCTTTTAATTTCAATAAATGAAAAGTAGTTCAAAAAAACCATTATGAAGAAACACCTACGAATGGTTTTACCCACAAACTATATTTTTTTTTTGATTTCCAAATAAAATAATTTTTTAGGTTAAGTGAGAATAATCACAAAAAACCAATCCTATTAGACACCCAAAAAACCAAATATACCAATAAATAATATAATTAAAATATCAAAGTCTCAAATTCATCAACAAACATCACAAATTTCAAATAACCGAAATGAAAAACAAATATAGAATGTTTTTTCACAACAGTTATTTGATAACCTATGTGAAAAATACATGTTTTTAATAATTTTATTTTCATTCCTCCTCTCCACAATAGTCATGAATATTAAATAGGATGAAAATATGAAAAAAAGTAGAAAATATGAAGAAAAAATAGAAAAACTACCAATAAAACACACATACAATTAGAATTTTCATGTTTACAATATATACATAAATAAGATAAAATCCAATAAATGCAGTGAAATGATTATACCATTTAATTTGTAATTGTGTCAAATCCTATGATATATAATGTAAGGGATCATCAAAAAATCAACAATTTAAATGGAAATCATTTAACATGCATTCTAAATAAAATGAACAAAATATAATAGAAGAGTTTATAATGAAATCTTACCTTCTGATACATCGTAATTGTAAATGTTGAAATTATTTGTTACATAAACATTAAAAATGAATCCACCTTACTTCATGCCTTATTGTTTATTAAAAATTTCTTTAAAATTTTTTTTCAATTCAAAATAACATTTTTATGAAATATATCCCAAATTTTTTAATTATAAATGAATATTAACCTTTTCTTTTAAAAATATAATCTTGGTGATCTTATTTTTTATCGTCTACCTAAAGAAATTCTATTACATATTTGAAAATAACATAAATAAAAGAAATTTAAGAGTCATTATAATATAAAAAAGAATTAAAGAAATAAAAATTTAGTTTCCAATACCTTCAAAAAAATTTCTCTCACTTCACCATGGATAGAACAGAGCCAGTAAAGTCCCTTCTCTCTTGGGAAAAAACTCCCAACATCCAATGTCCATTCATATAAAAAGAAAATTTAATGTAAGTGTTTGTTATCCTAAGGTATATATAACACTTTGTGAGATATATTATTTATAATCATTATGATAAAGAAACATCTGGTAGTGAAAAATTGTTTTCTTTTGAAATCATTGAGCCATATAAACTATTCTATCTACATTAGTCATTGTCCTCACTAGAGGTGAAATATACTATGGGTAAATAAATACATATACGTATGTGTTGTCATGATATTTAACAATTGTATGAATACCCCAAATAAAAGACAAACATAAGTATAAAGTTTCAATAAATTAAATGTATGAAAATATTTATGATAAGAATTACTTAGAAAAAACATACATCATGTTGAGGCTAATCTGATCTATAGTTACATGCTTTATGATATTTTTTTCCAAATATTCCATAATCATTACATGCCCAGAAATTATAGCTCCAATTTTAATATCATAAACATCCAATAAAAAATTTGGATATGTCGAAAATCTATCAAGACTAGTAGAATTCTATTTGATGTCATAAATCATTTTATTTGTTATTGTCAATATAATATTTAATTACCATTAATTAATTTTTGTAAAAAAATAGATAAATATAGAAACATTAAAATGTTAGAAAACATTTAATTGAAAAATGAAATAAAATATAAAATATACACATACCTATGTGGTAATATGTCGATCATGACTAGATGGATAAACTAAAAAGTTATTGATACATTGTACAACTGGACTCACCTTATGTAAGAACTCGGATCTTTAGTTCAAGTATATATTTCCTTTTAAGGTCATTTTTGAGAAAAAGGTGAAAATTTGGATGTTTTCAAAATACACGCCATGTACTTTATGAGTACATGCCGATTACTTTGAAGTCATGCAGGTCGTGTGCTTCCCATGTCCAGGCTACACACACTGTGTGTAAGGGCGATGTGGAGGCCGCATAAAGTGGAGTATGGAAATTCCTGGTACATGCCATGTACCCCAGAATTACACGCCGATTAATTTCTTTTTTTCATTAAATGGACCAGGGTCGCGCCTGACAGAATGAACTTTCTTCTTCTTCATGTTCTTCATCGGAGAGAACCCGTACAACCGTGGAACTTCTCGGAGCCCCCGGGCCTCCGTCCGTTCTCCGAATAGACTGCAGTCGATTGTGTTGGAACCGCAGCGGTAAGCCCTTAATCCTCCTCGATAATTGTTTTCCAATTCCTCTTCATTATTAATATATATTGGGTTGATCATTTAGGACGTTTTCTACGATCTTCAACGTTCTAAAGAGGATCAGTCATCGTGGTTCAAGTATATCGATCTCCTAGCATCGAGGTAGGTGGTTTTTGATTTTTTTTAGGATGTGTTTGAATATTTTGTTCAATTACACAAATTCCTTTTAATGGGGTATTTTTTGTTTCCTGTTTTTCCCTTTTTGATTGCCTTATTTTCTTAATTTCTTGAGTAGATGTCAATGCATGTGAATAAGGTTATTTTTACTCTGCTCTGAATGTTTTCCATGCATGTTTTTTTTGTTAGGCGTTTTTCCAATTGCCATGTCTACTTGTAGGATAGTGGAACTATTGTACTATTATGCTGTTGTGACTTATAATGATATCCAAGTAGTTTTTTAGGTTTAATTGGGGTGATACACGCACTATGCATGTTTATATTACACATGGCTGTGAGAACCTACTGTAGTGGACCATACGTAGAATGGACGTAAGGGCTTTTCCAGAGAGTAATTAATTCGATGCAAGACCAAAGGGGGAATTGATGATGAGTGATTCCTCAGAGAGTCTAGAGTTCCTTTACACATGCCACAGGGGGGATGTTACATTGAGTGCTTCCCTAGAGATCCTTTAGTAGGATACGAGACTATAGGTGGAATTGATGGTGAGTGCTTCCTCAGAGAGTCTATTCTTTAGCTAAACTAGAGGGGTGATATTGTGTGTGGCTCCCAGAGGGTTTCTAGTACTTGTAGGTTGAACCATAAGGGTTAGACTGTGAGGACTACTCAGGGGGTTACCTGTTGTTCTACTTGTTGATCGGTTATTACTTTTGTACTTTATATGCTAGACATTGTGGATTGTAGTTCATGTGTGCTTTCTTATTTACTACTTCTTGAACATTTACTTACCATGTATTCACTGACTGTTAGGCATAGATCTTTAGGTGGTTTCCTACTGGGGCCTTGTCTCACATCCTATTTGGTCCATGATTTTGGGCCCAAACCGACTATGTTGTTGCAGGTTTAAATAAGGGCAAGCACCCTTCTACATCAGGTACTTGACTCGCTGTGGAGCTGGAGAGCATGGGACCAAGCTATGGCTTGCGATGCTGAGGATATTACTTGTTTTCTTTTACACATTGGTTTAGTATTGTATTCATCGTTTTGACTTGTTTGGCTGATTTCCTAGACATGTGTATCATGAATCATTTTATATATATTTTTGTGTGTTCCAGTTGTTTATTGTTAGTCTTCCACTGTTTATTGTTTACTCTTATATGGATTGTTATGATTTCTACAATTGTCTATTTGTTTTTCTTCCACAGTGTACTCTGCCAATGAGGGCATTGTTTCCCCACTATCACACCGAAGGCCCGCGCTGCTAGTCAGAAGCTTCTGCCATTTAGGGAAATGTACTAGAGGCCATGTGACCGACTGGGTACGGGGCGCCTCTCGGTGGATTCCAGAACCGGGATGTTACAAAGTTGTATTAGAGGGGTTTCTTTTCTCTTGATTTAATATTTGGAGCCTTAGGTAAGGATAGGATGGATTCGGTAATTGGAATTATGTTGTGTTCGGAAGTAGCTAACCCTTGTACAGGGAAAATCCAAATTACCTCGCTTATTACAGTTTCTAGTTTTTCTATGTTACAGTTGATCCGATTTCACCTAGAGTGATTCATATGCTTTGTGTTTTTATTGTTATTGATATTGTGGTTCTATTTCTGTCGCTACTCGATGAGATGAGGGTATTCCATCTTATGCATCATATAGGAAGTTGTCAGATATCACATGCCACACATTCTTGTCATTCCATCTTGGGTGAATTAGAAATTTCATGTTGTTGTGATAGATGTTGTGTAGATTATGTCTGTTGTTGTGATAAATGCTTTGATAGAATACCTACAGTTTGATAGAGAGGCTGTTTGTATGGTAACTCACTAAAATGAACGCCAAATTTTGGTTCTTGAGGTGTTATGGGCCATCATGAATCATAACATGGTTTATCATTGACTTTATTCATTATATATGATATGTAGGAGATGCCAAAATTTGATTCACAGGGAGTATGGGCCCTCACAGATTGGAATTTGGCACATTCATTCTTAATTTTTCAGTGTTTTCTGGGCTTCAGTGTAGTTTCAGAGCTACTTCCCATGAAAACCCAGAATACACGGCGTGTACTTTATATAGACATGCTGTGTAGTTTTTAAACTATGCCACTAATTGCGTGAGAAGAAACACGGGTTGTGAAAAATCTCCAGGAACACGCCATGAACGGTAGGTACACGCCATGTAGTAGTGAGCCGTGTACTCAGCCATGTCACTAACAACACGGGTCAGGGAAGCTCGTGTAATGACCACAGTGTTTTGTATGGACATGCCATGTAGCCTTGTTCTAGGTACCCACCTGTGTCACTAACAACATGGGTCAGGAAAAATTTTCAAGTACACACCGTGTTTTCTCGGAACATGTCGTGTAACCGACTATGTTACTAACAAAATGGGTTATTGAAACCTTGTCTACTATACGCTGTGTCCCCAGGGAACACACCGTGTAGTCTTAGTTAAAGAAGACCATGTCTGTTAGTTGTGCAAGGAGACTCGAGCATGGTAATAGAGTTAAGTACACGATGTGTAGATTTTATACACACCGTGTAGTCATGTTTTGTAAAAATTGATTCTTTCCTTCTCCTATTTTTGTTTTGTACTTCTTTTTTCTCTGTCCTTGATATTCTTGATCTATGTTGTGCTTTTGATCTTTCAGAGGTATGCCTTCGAGACGTCCTGTGGTTGTACGCCAGTTGCAAGATAGTTATTAGATGCCAGATATGGCTGATCAGGGAATTCCTGTTGATCCTCCAGTCGTGCCAGTGTTGGCACCGACTGTCATTCCAGTTGCAGGCATTGATGCACAGTTTAGGGAAGGCTTTATGAGGATGATGCAGACCTTTCAGGGAGCACCGCCTCCTGCCACAACTATGCAAGACTTGACATGGGTTTTCCAGCAGCATCATCCTTATACTTTCTCGGGGGAAGGAGGACCACATGCTGCAGAGTTATGGCTGGAAACCATGCTGACTATCTTTGAGCATCTGGAAATGCCTCCAGAGAGGCGGGTCAAGATCGCTACCTATATTCTATGAGAATCTACGAAGAGGGGGTGGGACGTGACTCACAGGCGGGCCCTCATCAGGTTATGGCTTGGGAGGAGTTCCATCACGCGCATTACGACTACTTCTACATAGAGACCATATGGGCCGCTTGAGCCCAGGATTTCATGAGTCTAAAGAAGAGTAATTTTTATATTATGGAGTATTCCTCTCGTTTCACCATGTTGCAGCCTTTCACACCCCTCCAGAGTGGAGATGGGATGTTCTTAGAAAGGAATTTTGATGATGGTTTCAGGAGGGAGATCTGCTCGCATGTGAATATCTTCCAGTTGACTTCCATCACTTCCATCATCAACCAGGCACAGATTGTGGAGCGCAATCTGAGAGAATCCGGAGCTACGAGCCATGGCGGTTCTGCTTCCAGAGCTAGTATTCCTCTAGTTGACAACATGAAGCACTGTATGGAGTCTACGCGTGGTGATTCTAGGAGGCGAGATACATCTTCATGTAGCCAGGTAGTATGCTACTAGTGTGGAAGGGCAGGGCACATGAGGCCACAGTGACAGAGATACCCATTGGAGTGCCAATCTTGCATCAAGATGGGTCACCATTAGCATTTCTCCCAGGTTTTCTCACCAGTATTTTGTGATGGGGGTTCTTCGATGAATCCTCATTCAGGAGACACACCACCAGTTTCTCACCAGTCGGGGAATTGGAGTTCTTATGGCCATTAGGGACGAGGTGAGGTCAAGGCCATGGCGGTTAGTCACCAGTATTTCAGCATCCGCAGGGAGGATCATCTCGAAGTGGTCAGGCATGGTCACAAGGCCGCAGGGTAGGCCGGAATTTTATTGTGGAGCAGAGCAATTAGATGTAGGATCCTGAACTTTCTACAATTCGAGGTATGATCTTAATAGCCTCTGTATCCTTTCTTCTGCTGATGTTTTGATATTAGACACACCTTTGTGGATGAGTACATATAGTGTACATCAGTGCAGAGAGTGCACTCTCGAGGATGCATGGTATCGTTTCTCATGGTATCTCTTTGTCCTAAAGATGACATGTTAGGATGTCATTCTTGGTATAGACTGGTTGGTTCCCTTCCAGGTAGTCGTCAATTGTTATCGCCGCAGGGTGAGTTTCATTTCACCAGAGGGTGAATCTTTTCTTCATATATTTGAATGGGATGTTCAGTCAATTCGAGAAGGACTCGAGCATCAGGGGATAGGAAGGGTCACAACCCAAATTCCCAGACATTATCTGGATGATCAGGGGACTTCACAGTTGGACTTTTCTCCAGTGGTGGATCGTTTCAGAGATTTCATTCTAGGGGATTTTTCAAGTTTTCCTCTGAAGCGTGAGGTAGAATTCTCTATTGAGCTCGTGCTTGGAGGGACATCAGTGTCCATTCCACACTATAGGATGGCTACACCTGAGTTGTAGGATCTCAAGAAGCAGTTGGAGGAGTTGCAGGAAAAGGGGTTCATCCGACCCAGTACTTCTCCTTGGGGTTCGCCTGTCCAGTTTGAGATGAAGGCAGATGGTACCCTTAGGCTCTGTGTGGATTATCGAAAGCCTAACTAGTTTATGGTCAAGAACTGATATCCCATACCGAGGATTGATGATCTTTTTCATCAGCTTTGAGGAGCCTGTGTGTTCTTAATGATCGATTTGAGGACTGTTTATCATCAGTTGCACATTAGAACATCAAAAATACCTTTGATATCCTTCAAGAGCAGGTATGGTCTTTATGAGTATACTGTTATGCCGTTAATTCTCATGAATACGCCATCAGTTTTCATGGCACTGATGAACCAAGTATTCCATAATTACTTGGATTCCATTATCGTGGTCATCGTGGACGTTATCTTGGTGTACTCTAACACTCGACACGACCATGTTACCCATCTTGAGATTGTTCTGAGTACACTGAGAGAGAATCTACTTTATGCTAAACTCTCGAAGAGCCACTTTTGGATTGATCAGATTCACTTCTTGGGTCTCTTCATCTCAAAGGTAGGAGTATATGTGCACCTATAGAAAGTGAGAGTTGTCGATTCCTGTGAGTAGCCGAAGAATCGTTTTGAGGAATGACGTTTCCTAGGGCTGTCTGGATAATACAGACGCTTCATTCAGGACTTTTCATGCCAAGCATCACCATTGATAGGTCTGACCAAGAAGGGGGATAAGTTCTTATGGTCATATTCTTGTGAGTCTTCCTTTCAAGAGTTGAAGGGAAAGTTGACGTTAGCACTGATACTAGTCGTGCCAGATCTAGGAATGATCTATACTATTTATTGTTATGATTCAAGTATCAGGCAAGGCAGTGTTCTAGTGTAGGGAGATGTAGTCTTTGTGTATGGGTCTCGGCAGTTGAGGCCACATGAGAGTAACTACCTGACACACGATCTAGAGTTGGAAACTTTTTTTCATCCCTTGCACAGTTGGAGACATTACCTTCTGGGAGAGCACATTGTGGTTTTAACCGACCAAAAGTGTCTCAAGTACATATTCACTTAGCGTGATATGAATCTGAGACAACACATGTGGGTCGAGTATCTTCAGTCTTTTTATTTTGATCTTTCCTATACATCGAGAAAGGGAAATGCAGTGGCAGATGCATTGAGCAGTAGAACTCTGATTCATGCAGTTCAGGAGGCCAGCAATGAGTGGAAGCTTATGGATCTATTCTCTGAGATGCATTTGGAGATGCACAAAAGACAGAGACAGACTTAACTATCTTCTATAGTTGTTACCTATACACTTCTTGATCGGGTACAGATGAGGCAGCTATCAGACTTAGAGGGCTTAGTCCTGTGGGAGAGTGTGTCAGGAGATGACCCTCTTCATGGATGGATAGTGGGGGTGGATGAGATCTTGCATTACCAGGGACGCGTATGGGTGCCAACAGACATACGTGAAGAGCATATGCGGGATATTCATTCCTCAATTTGGGCAGTTCATCATGGCGTCACCAAGATGTATCAAGATCTTCATCGCCAATACTGGTGGCCATGTATGAAGAGAGACGTTGTTGGTTTCATCTTGAGGTGATCTACTTGTCAGCAGGTGAAGGTAGAGCATCAGGGACGATCATGCCTTTTCATTAGTTACCCATTCCAGAGTGGATGTGGAACGATGTCGCGATGAAATTCGTGATCGGATTTCCAAGGTCGCCATGAGGGAACAATGTTGTTTGGGTTGTCGTCTATAGGCTTACGCAGGTTTCTCACTTCTTACCGATCAAGGAGAACTTCAATGTTGATGATCTGGGACAAGCATACATCCGAGATATTTTAAGTCTGCATGGAGTTCCACACTCCATTATTTCAGACAGGGATGTGCGCTTTACTTCTCTGTTCTGGCAGGGGCCTCAGAGGGCTTTGGGTACACATCTACTTTTGAGTACAGTATACCATCCCCAAATAGATGACCAGTACGAGCGGATGATCCATGTGCATGATTATATTCTTTGAGCTGGCATTCTGGACTTTGGGGTTCTTGGGAGAAGCATATACCTCTTGTGGAGTTTGCCTACAACAACAGTTTTTAGGCGACTATTCAGATGGATCCTTACGAGGCATTGTACTATAAGCCATTCCGATCAACTTTATACTAGCTAGAGATAAAATAAATAACTTTTCTGGGACCTCATCTTTTTTAGGAGACCTCAGAGCAGATAGAGTTGATTCTAAAGAGGATGGCTATAGAACAGTCTCGACATGCGTCTTATGCTGATCAAAAGAGACGACCTCTAGAGTTCGAGGTTGGGGATCAGGTTTTCTTGTGTGTTCCACCGAGGTTGGGGAACAAGGGGATTCGAAGACAGGTTAAGCTTTCATCATTGTACATAGATCCATTTGAGGTATTGGAGAGAGTTGGGCTGGTTTCCTATCATTTTCAGTTACCTCAGAGGTACCGGGCCATGCACGATATCTTCCACATCTCTCAGCTCCGATGTTACTTTTCAGACCTGTCTCATGTCTTTCATCCTGAGCAGGTTGAGATCAAAGTGGATGCATCATTTGAGGAGCATCCTATCTGGATTTTTGATCGCAGTACGGAGGTTCTCCATGGGTGGTATTTTCCTCTAGTATGGGTGCTATTGAAGCACAAGCGAGTACTAGTTGAGACCTGGGAGAGGGAGGCCGATGTACGATCGCAGTGGCTGTAGGTATTTGGGGTGTCTTCCTCTACGCCTCGTTAGGGAAATTCAGGGACGAATTTCTTTAAGGGGGGATGTTTTTAAGAACCCGGATCTTCGTTTCAGGTATGTATTTCGTTTTATGGTCATTTTTATGAAAAAGGGGAAAATTTGGAAGTTATCAAAATACACGCCGTGTACTTTATGAGTACATGCCGTTTACATTGATGCCTCGCAGGCCGTGTGATTGCCGTGTCCGGGCTACACACACGTTGTGTAGGGTTGATGTGGAGGCCGCTTAAAGCAGAGTACAGAAATTCCTAGTACACGCTCTGTACCCCAAAAGTACATGGCATGTACTTTATTTTTTTCATTAAACAGATCTGGGGTCGCACCTGATGGACAGAACTCGCTTCTTCTTTAGGTTCTTTGTCCGAGATAATCCATACGGCCGCAGAACTTCTCCGAGCCCCCAAGCCTCCATCCGTTCTTCAAATCGACCATCGTCGATTGCATTGGAACCGCAGTGGTAATCCCTTCCTTCTCCAAGAGATTTGTTTTCCAATTCCTCTTCTTTGTGAAGATATCATGGGTTGATCATTTCAGACGTTTTCTTAGATCTTCGACATTCTTTGGAGAATCAGTCATCGTGGTTCATTTATATCGATCTCCTATCATTGAGGTAGGTGGTTTGTGCCTTTATATAGGATGTCTTTGAATATTTTGTGCAATTCCACCAATTCCCTTGAACGGGGTATTGTGTGTTTCCTATTTTTCCCTTTTTGTTTTCCTGCTTTGCTTGATTACTTGAGTAGAGGTCAATGCTTGTGAATAGGGTAATTTTTACTGTGCTCTGGATTTTTGGCCATGTATTTTTTTCCTGTTATGAATTTTTCCAGTTGTCATGCCAAGTTGTAGGATAGTGGAACTGTTGTACTGTTATGTCATTGTGCCTTAGAATGATAGCCAAGTAGTTCTTGAGGTTTACTTGGGGCGATACGTGCTCTATGCATGTTTGTTTTACACAGGGTTGTGAGAACCTAATGTAGTGGACCATAGGGAGAATGGGCGTAAGGGCTTCTCTAGAGAGTCTTATTAATTCGATGCAAGACCAAAGGGGGAATTGAAGATGAGTGCTTCTCAGAGAGTCTGCAGCTGCTCGACGCGGGCCAGAGGGGGAATGAGATTTTGATTGCTTCCCCAATGAGCCTTTAGTACAATACGAGACTATAGGGGGGATTGACGGTGAGTGCTTCCTCGAAGAGTCTATTCTTTAGCTAAACCAGAGGGGTGAGACTGTGTGTGCCTCCCATAGGGTTGCTAGTACTTGTAGGTTGAACCATAAGGGTAAGAATGTGAGGACTACCCAGGGGTTACCTGTGGTTCTACATGTTTATTGGCTGTCACTTGTGTACTTTATAGGCTAGACACTCTGGATTGTAGTTTTTGTGTGCTTTCCGGTTTACTGCTTCTTGTACTTTTACATGCCATGTATTCACTGACTATTAGGCACAATTCTTTGGGTGGTTACCTACTGGGACCTTTTCTCACACTCTGTTTTTTCCATTCTTTTGAGCCCAAACATTCTATATTGTTACATGTATACATAAGTGCAAGAACCCTTCTACTTTAGGTACATGACTCACTATGGAGCTGGAGATCATGGGACCAAGCTATGGCCTACCATGCTGAGGAGTTTACCTGTTTTATTTTTCACTTTGGTTTAGTATTTTATTCATCATTGTGATTTGTTTTGAAGATTTCCTAAACATATGTATCATGCATCATTATATATATATGTGTGTGTGTGTGTGTGTGTGTGCTCCAATTGTTTACCATTAGTCTTCTGTTGTTTATCATTTACTCTTGTATGGATGGTTACAGTTTCTACTGTTGTCTATTTGTTTTGATTCTGCTTTTCACTCTGCCAACGAGGATATAGTTTCCCCACTGTCACACCCAAGGCCCTCACTGCTAGTTGCTATCCTCTGAATTTGGGGAAATGCGCTTGAGGCCGTGTGACCAACCGGGTACGGGGCGCCTCTGGGTGGCTTCTGGAACCGGGACGTTACACCTCATCTATATGTAATGGTATTCATCTTGATATATCTATAATATCATATACATTGACCTGATGATTCTATATCTCTATTTGTTGATAATGAATGGTATCACCAATATAAAATATCATTATATATTAAATAATATTATAATGGGGATCATCAAAATACAACTCACAACAAATAATAAGGTGTGAAGGATGGGTGTAAGAGTAGGATAAGAAGAATTATGGTCTACATACAGAGGTGGAGGAGTGTGAGCTACTGGAGGAGGAGGATGAGTAGGATTAGATATCTAAAACTATCCATGCATGGCTGCAAACATTGATTTTATTGAAGCTCTGATATTATCCTCCATCATCACATGAATATCTTGAACTCTATCTTCCAAAGATTCTTATTTTTAAAAAATCATATATTGATGATCCTTTAGAACATATAAACCCTTTTTTTCACAGATACGCTTTTAGAGTATTCTCATACATGACCTAAGTGTTTGGGATTTAACAATCCTATTGATAAAATATCCCCCGTACCCTCACCTATAAAGAACCCAGTGTTCTCTGCTCCTCAAGAGAATCCTATATGAAATTTTTGAAAAAATCTATAATGAATCACAATATATAAAGAATTAATTTAACATAAATAAATAAAAAAAGTAAACATCTTACAATCCTCTCAGGTACAACCCTCGAATATTCCATAAGATATTTTCCATTTTTATTCATCTGATAACACTTCCATTTTTTCATGTCTATAGTGAGTGAAAAGGGGACAACCTCTGTAGAACATGCTGAGTTAACTCTCAGATGTTCAAAATTTTCAGCCATCATTTTTTCTTCCAATAATTTATACCCTCCGTGAGATAAATTATGAGGGTATACATTTTTAGATTGGATCTCTAGATGATATCTTCTCAATTACTACATATTAAAAATAAAAAATTCCTTAATAAGATCATTAATATATAAAAAACATCCTAATGTTACATTGTACTTAACAAAAAATGATTTAATTCTTGTACTTTCATCAAAGTTCTTCCATGTATCTTCATCTATAGATGGATTTATATCACATATATTATAATGTTGTCTATGCCCAAAATGAAATGTTATGTGTGGGTTAATTAAAAATTCTTCCATATTCTTGAATCCAATGATAAATATTTCCACTTAACTCCTCTAGTATCTGGTATATCCTATGTCAGATGATAGGTAATGGGGAAAACATGTATTACCATAAACATTTCAAGATAATTAAAATAATAACAAATGAACTTAACAAAATGGTCTCCCACTATTGATATATTGTCAATTTTTCAAAACTTCTCCAATCATCAATCAAAATAATATCTTTTATTTTAGCATGAACTGCTATAATATTATTGAATTATATTTAATTTGTACCTATTGGAATATCATTATCATCAAATTCTATCAATATCCACTTTTTCTGGCTCTGGGAAACTAATAATTTTGGTAAATGTTACTGTCACGTTTATCAACTCTCAAACTCTTATTTGGACCCATATAAGTAGATTTATCTTGTAATGAAGTGTGATGACCATCAATAAAACAATGTGTACATTCCTCCCCAAAGGTATTAGTACAAGCATCATTATAAGTATGTGCTGGATCAGATTATTGATCTTTCATTATCCCAAAAATCCATGCAACAAAAGCTTGTACACAAATCTAAAAAACAAACTGCTACATACTAATGTAAATAAATAATGAAAAATTATCAAACTAAAAAGTAAACAAAATAACAATTAACACTTTTTATTGGTATTTTTCATAGTTAAATAAAATGCAAAAAACATTAATTAGATAATAAATGACATATAAACGAATGAAAACAAATTAAAAATGGTGTTTGAATAGTAAAAATGATCCAACCTAATAATTAATTGTTTTTCACAAAAACCATACTTTTTTATTATACAGTTATACAAATTTTAGTTTCCACTTATCATATTATATTTAAAATAATTTTTTTTCAACAAATTCAATTATTTGATAAGTTATGTACGAGTAAACGTTAAAAAATAAACAAAACTAAACTATTATAATGAAATAACTTATTAGTTATAATAAATGTTTCAATAAATAAAATAAATTTAAAATATCAAATTTTTTTGAAATTTTAAAAACAAACAAGAAATAATCAAAAGTTTCCTATAATATTTGGAATATACTAATGGAATTTTTTCCTGAATTCATTCATAAAGATCATTATATATGGAACAAACCATGTCTATATGATATTCATAAATATTATCTATTAATATTTACATGTATGTATGGATCTCACATAAATCATCATGTTCATAAATTTTACCATCAGTAACATACTTTTTTCCCATTGAGAAAAAATAAACCACAACATATCAGATTGATCAAGAATGTAGAATTTTTTTTCATGTGTTTCCATTATAAAAGGATAAGATGTGTATTCCAATATATTTATATTGACTACTGTTATTCCAAATTCATCATTCATGGCACTATTGTTAGTGATTAACCCCTTTTAGTTAAATATTAGAACATGAACATTAATTTAATCATTCTTCCAAATTTATTCAATGACTCTATAATATGAAATTGATGTGGAAATTGGATTTTTGTCTTTGGCACATGAATAAAGAACCAATAAACTATTATTCTAAAATAATCATATATTGTCCTAATATTTCATATGAAATGTATATCCATTAATGTCATACCTAAATTTTTTTATCAAATTTAAACATGGACCATCCACTAACCACATTAATTTTAATGATGCATATGATCTACAAAGAATGGTCTCTTTAATCCATTGAAAAAATATTTGGTTATTCTCATTGAAGATCCACATATCTTTCTTCATTTCCTAACATTTTTTCAACACATTAATATGAGATGTAGGCAAACCAATGTTCTCCACTACAAAAAAGTTTCTTGTAAAAAACTATACATCCTCCTCAAAAATATACTTATCAATAATGGAGGCTTAATGTTGATATGGATTATTAACAAATACTTCAATATATTTGTATATATATTCAAAAGGATACATTCAATGTAGATATATAAGACCTCAAAGCATTATTCCTCACCCAAAACTAACCATTAAATGCACCATGGTATCACAAAAAGATGGAGGAAAATACATTTCAAATCGAAAAATAATAGAAACAACTACATTCTCCAAATTGTTAAAAGAATTAAGATCAATGAACCTATTGATAATTGAATTTAAAAATTAGCACACCTTTATGATATTCATTCTGACATAGATGAGAAATAGTCCACGCAATGAAACTGTTAGGATATATTGTATAATTATGTTATAATTTTGAGATTTTATACCTATCAACATTAAATCCTTTGATGATAGAAAATGTTTTACTTTTAAATAATAATTCTATGTAACATTGATATGATGAAGTTACTAGAAAAATCCAATTTTCTACCTCAGATAATGTATGAAAAAATGAGGGGTGGGAATGTTTTCCTTCCTTCAGAAGTGGGAGCTAACTCCAAATGTATTCTCATTGAGAGTAAGTTAAATCTTTCATTCAACCCATCTTTAGTCTTTCTTTAATATCTAAAATTGTTCTAATAAAGATGTTTTAGAAATTCTTCTTTTCATGCATGAAATAAATATTATGTTTGACCGTATTATATCTCTAACATGTTATCTCACAAACTATTGACTGTTTCTACCAAATATTTCAATCATTTCCTGATTTATGTGCCTTTCCAAATGTCATGCCAATGTTTTTCACCCTATCAAAATACTGATCAGTGGATAAAGCTATTAGAGAAATATCAAATTCTTGTGAGCTATTTAATTTCGTTTTTAATCTTTTATAATAATGATAAATAGAAAAAAAGTATTATCCATGTATACAATTTTTCACCAATGATGTAGTTGATAATATGAAGTCCATTGTTAACAAATTGGACAAGATTTATGGCCCATAACACTGTATGCAGACAAATTTCCATATTCTAGGAAGTTATTTATAGTGAACATAATCATTTCATGTAGTTAAAAATATTTTATTTTATAGTAATCATACACCTTAATAACTTACTCCTATAAAAGATTCAAATCATCAATTAATGATGATAAGAAAACATCAATATCGTTTTTGGGATGTTTTGGTACAGAGATCATAAATATCTACACAAAATATTTTAACCATATACAAAATTGATGATATGAGATGAAAATTACCAATTAAAGAGGCCAGGAACTATTTGTTCTATTAAGGCTTCAATATGGATTCATATTATCCATACAGTATCCAATATGATATTTCTAACATCACATACGAGTGTAGTAAACTGCAGATCAATTTTTATCCATTTTGGAAAATCTATCAGATGTTATTATTTTCCATCACATATCCACTCATATTCATTCCAAATTACCATTTTTTCATCATGTGAATTAGAAAATAAATTATTCAAATGAGGAATTATAGGAAGATACAATGATTCCTTGGAAGGGGTCTCTATAACTGCAACATATGCCGATGATGTATATTTCATCTTTTACTATGACATCACACATTTAGGACACCCTAATATAAATTAATATTCCTTCCTATATAGAACACAATCATTTGGGTAGGTATGTTTTTTGCAACCAAATCCTATCAGGCATATAATTTTCTTGAAATTAAATTGTGAATATAGAAGATCAATGTCTGCAGTAAACATATCATTGAAAAATAATGGAAACTATATTAAACTCTTGTCACTCTATCCATGTTTCACCTTCATGTTAATAAATCTTAAAAACATCAATAAAAAAAATTAAATTCCATAAAACATTAATAGAATGGTTTTTTAGAATAACTATATAGATGGTCAATTTTCTATTCTCTCTCAAATACCTCCTCTTCAATATTACGAATAATTTATTGAATTTGATCATGGTTAGCATCTTTCAATGTACCATCATCAATAGATATGAAATTATTTCCAGTTTCACCATGCCATATCAAAGGGTTGTTACCTAGATTAAAACCATAAAAAATTAAATTATATTTCAACTATATGATTTTCGACATCTTTGTATCTAATAATTTTAGGCATGTACAGAAAAACATCTAATTGTTTTGAACATTTCATCAAGAAAATTCCAAAAGAAGAATCAACACCTTCCACATATTTATCACTTATTCAAAGTTCTATAATCGAACACTAAATCATTATTATCTATAATAAATATATAAAATAAATATCTTTTTAAAATAATATTGTAGTGATACAAGTGATTAAGAGGGAGAATAGTAGATTATTACAATGATAATCAAGAATACACACTAGTGGTATAATTCATTTGTAAAATGTTTCTATGATTTTCAACAATAGTGAAAATAAGGTTTAAAAAGATAATCACATTGGAAATTAAATTTAATTTTAATAGGAATGATTATATAATAACCAAATAGAAAATAAAATAACTTTATATAAAATATGTCAAAATTTGAATGTAACATAATTTATATTTTTTTTAAAAAATGTATGTGTTGAAAAGTATAATTATAAATTCAGGGAAATAATGCAATATATGATTAAATATTGTGGTTTAATAATAAAAATAAATGCATGGAATAAATTTATAAAAGAAAATATAGTTATACCATTCTCTCATTTTTCATTTTCTTCAGAACGAAATTAGATGAAACATGAAATTGAATATTATTTAATACAATTAAAATAAAGTTTGAATTTTCCATTTTTATTTGAATATTTATTATCAATATTTTAACATGATTTTTTCATGAAAAAACCAGTCATTATTATATGAAATAGTTATTCATTCTATAATATAATCGTATAGTAGAGTTCATATAACACAATGATGAATTTAAAATGCATTAAACACACACAGAGACATATATATATATGTATAAAATAATATTATATATTATTTATTTCTAGTGTATCATGTAAATTTTGGAATTTATATTATGTACAATGTATTATATGAGATAATGTTGTATTTGAATGTAACACACTAATGAAAAAAAATTTAAATATTTCAGTCTACTTCAATAGATACAATAAGAATCTATATTTATCAGGAGAAAATTTATTATAGTGTGAATACCATGGGATTCATGTGTAGTTCTGAGAAGATATAACATAATAATCATATAATATTTTAAATCAATGTAAACTAATGTATGACTGGGGATAAAAAGTGTATCAATATCTTTTATCATTTATACCAACTGGGTTAATTAGTCCAAACAGATTCAAAATCGAACATATATATATCAGAATATAAAACATATATGTAATGGAACCAATTGAAAATTCCAATTGTGTATTCACCAATAATGTCAACATTATATTGACAAGAACTCTTAATATAGAGACTGGATATTTAACATAATATTTTTGATGATATGAATATGATCACATCATAATAATATTGTTCATATACATATACCACACTTGTATGATACTGTATATTGAACTGTATAAAAATTAAAATGTGAATATATATATATACATGTTACATTTTAAGATTACTAAGTCACTAATAAATTCATAAAACGGATTGATATTTATCTATATACATGGTAGTGTATCCATAAATAATGAATGTTTCAAAAACCATCATCCAAATAAGAAGCATTTAGATATTCAATGTATAAATTTAAGATGTAATTTGGTATAAACATCTATGAATCAATATAGTGAAAACAAATTTCTATATAGTAGAATCACTTGAACATTAAGATATAATTTGTAAATTTATAATATAACAAAGAACATCAAGATATAATGAAATACAAAAACCTTTACACTGAATTCAATTGATAACTATGGTATATGAAGGTGATAATCCATGATTTTCAATGAATAGATCTATATTCAAAAACATAATTATGTGGATTATGAGACATTAGGGTTTATGATGATGCTAATGCAAGATTTGAGTCCACCAGATCAAAAAATAGAGTTAGATAATATATAACATTGAACCACCGAAAGTGAGTATTGAATTTTTATGATTAATTATGGAGAAAATCATATTGGATGAACAAAAATGAGTTTTGACGAAACTAAAGGATGATCAATGTTATAAATCTAATATTAGAGTCCACTGGATCGAATAATCAAGGGTTAGGGATTACAAGCGAGAGAAATATTTCTTCTTTCATGATATTGAATAACACTAAAATGATTCAAACTGATAATTCATAAAACATTTAATTGTATGTAAATTCTTTTATATAAATACTAATGTGACAAAATATTGAAAATTTAATTTATACATTGTTTATTATCTACATGACATCATAAATCCTCTTTATCACTTGGGTTATTAAATAGCTGAAGTGAAAAGGTTGGGATCTTTTCTTTTTCATTGAGGTTATTATATAACCAACTTGATAATGAAAAATTCCAACCATTATCATCTCTGTTATATAATAACTAATGTGATGATGAAACATATATGACATTTTCACATCTGTTATATAATAACTGACATGATAAAGTAACATACTTTGATTTTTCCTTAGAGTTATAAATAACTGACCTGAAAAGACCTATGTGGTAAATATTCTTTCTACTATGTGAATATGTATATTGTATTTAATCATAAATTATGTTCAATAAACAACAGTGAGGTATTTATCAAGGGAGAAAATTTTATAATCTAATTCCAGAATATTAACATCAAGATGTGATTCAAACTATTTCCTTAAACACCATTGAGTCTAGGAGGGGAACATTATATCTAAAACATAATATCCTCCACTTATGACCGATCAATCTTAGTATTCTTGGATTTTTTAAATTTATATATGGAATCATTTCCATACATTTCATAGATACCCTTTGTAGTTTTAGAGTACTTAGCTGGGTAAAAATAATCCTTATGAGCCTATTCATGCAAGCCCTTTCCCATGAACATTATCACCCATTCATCTAGTTATACACACCACTCTAGTGATGGATCCTCCACTGACTCTGTTGAAATTTTTCTAGTTTTATTTATTGGTTCATTGGGGAAATAGATATTTTGTTAATCTCATATTTACAAGGTTGGGTAAGTTAGAATAGTCCTTCTGGTTTTCTTCTCTATAGTCACTATAAATTATCTCATGTCAATAAAATAGTCTTTCATATTTTCAATCATTAAAATAGATATTATTTAAAATGAATTTCATCTTCATATTATAGTGAAAACTAAAAATCTCTATCTAATCATATCTCAACCTTAGTTAAGAGATCGATATACACTACCTCGAATTCCTCCAATTCCAGACATGTCTCTATGCCTATAGCCCAAACATGTATCTTTTCTATACTATATCCCACTAGTTTCCACTCCATTTTATCTATGTTTTTATGATCCTCATTTAGGTTTTCAAATTCCTTCTTGAGCTCCAGCACAAGGATTTAAAATTTATTTATTTTTCTAGAGATTTGTTTTGATGTACCCATAATCTTCTTCTTTATGGCTTAAGAGGCACATGTAATAGGAATTTGGGGAACTCCATGCTATAAGATTTTAATTTTTGAACCTGTACTATGATTCATCTCATGATTCATAGGTCAATCTCTATAGATACTTACATGAGAACTAGAGTCCGCAACACTTATTTTTCACATCTTCAATACATCCACATATGAGGGATACTTGAAAAACAAATTTTTTTTTAACTCTACTACCTAATTAATTCCCTTTGGTGTAGGGATACATAATTGGTAAATAATTCAAATTGAGAACTATATTATCTCATCTATAATTTTATAATTAGAATTGGAGGCTGAAAACACAAAAAAATGATAAGTAGTGATTCAATCATAGAATATTTATTTTATTTTTTAAATTTTTTTAACTCACTCAATAAAATGACTGAAATCTATGTAATATTAAAAAACATTATTCACTTAATGTTCACATTATACTTGTTTTATATTCCTTTTATTAAATATAAACCTGATTTTATTATACATTAATAAAAAAGAACGTATTCTAATACTTTTAAATTTATATATAGTGTATTAAATGCCTAAATGTAGTTAATATTATTAAAAAAACATGTTTCATTAGTATTAAATAAACAATTGTGTAATTTTTTTGTTTTTATTTTCAATAAAATTTAATTACTCAAAAAATATTGAATCAAAACAGTTTAACATAAAATAAAGATACAAAAAAGTAAATCACTCAATATTCATAAAATTATTATTATGATTTATTATATATAAATTTACACTAAACATATTTTATATGTTTTTTTTCAATTAATTGTTTTATTTGGTGCCAGTTAACTAATTGTTTTTATGTTAGAAAAAAACTGTGAAAATATGATAATAATTAATTTAAAGGAGAATATTTCAATATTTTGTTATGTTATTTAATGTTTGTGTGTAAGGATTATTACTAATCTAGAAGAAATTTTTTTATGAGGATGTTGTAAAAGATAAGGAAAAATATATTATTATTCAAGGTGGTGGAAGATAAACATGGAAAGATAATATCTTAGAGCTTATTAAGAAGATTCATGGATCAGGAATGGTTAAATAAGAATATAGTTATGAATGAATTTATTATTTTGATATATAGTAGATAATTTAATATAAGATTGAATCCAGAATGGAGGCACATAAATGAGTTAAATATTGTTTTTAAATTAATGATGTATAATATTTGTTGATAACTGATATAAGTATTTATAAATGTTCAGTCTTTTATATTTTTTAATTGGGGGAATTTTTAGAATATTTTGTAGTGTGTGGACATGTGTGGAGTAATTTTTTTAAAGGCTAAAAAATCATGCAACAATTATTTCATTACAATTTATTTTTATATAGTTATTTCTCTAGATAAAGTGAAAATATTATACAGTGAAGTGTTAATATTATATCATGACTCTTGTATCATATGGTTGAAAAATATTAAAATAAATTTCCCTAGTAAAAAGAAAAATTACACCATGATGATTGGAAAATACATCATAATTGGTTTGGATACTAAATACATTTTGTACAAATATTAGTTGTGGTCTAGTAATGTTAATACATAGGATAAAGTGTATTTACTAAGAAAATGAATCATTCTAAAATTACATTATACTAAACTATGATACCAATGGCTTATGATTGAAATCTAATGATGGTGTTTGCTTTGTTTGTAATGACAAATACGTTATACTGAAATAGACCATAATTTGGTGAATGATAAATAAATTCACATTGTGACCCCAAGTTGGGTGTGTGCAAAAAGTTTCAGGAATAATTTTGGGGAAAATTTTCTTATGAATCATGTTATATTATCCATATATAGAATGAAATTTGGTATAGAATAATGTATAACACTACAATTATATTTATTACACTATAATGAATTAATTTGAAGGTTTTTAGAGAATCATTATGTCTTAATTTTATGATTTGGGGGGACATATCAAGTCATAGTTTTTGGTAGGATATGGAAATAATATGAATTTCATTATAGTGACCTTAATTACACTATAATATTAGTGAAATTTATATAATGTGATAATCTCAATGCCCCCATGTTATGGAAGGTCATGGATCAACTTTAGAAAAGTTAACATGACAAAATTAAGATATTTTGAAGGAATGTTTAAATTTAATACAAATTAAATTAATTTATAGGATCATGATAACATAAATATATACTTATCATTGATTTGGATATTATATATTACAAGAACATTGAAATTATTCATTAAAAAATGGATATGAAAAATAATAAAAATATGGAATAAAATTGGGAATAAAATATATTGATCATCATTTATAGATCTATTTTATTATAATAGAGACAATAAAGTGATATTAATATATATATATGGTTTATATTAATGAAATATTGGGCTTTATATAGTTTTATGGAAGTATGTAGTTCTCATTATAAAAATTTTGTTGTTGTTTTTGGGATGTTTTTTTTCAAGATAAAATTATCAACCCCCAACAAGATTTTTCTATCTTATAAAATAAAAAATAGAAAAAATAATATGAATGATATTGTCACATCATATCTTGAATTTTATAATAGATTATATTAACACATATGATAATTTTCATGATTACCTCACTTCTATATAATAATTATTCCTTTCTTGAATCAATTCATACAGTAGAGATAAATAGGAGTGTCCCTTGGATGAGTAATTCTTAATCTATAAAAATCATGTAAGGGTAGTGTCCCTTTGTGAGTAGTGAGCATTTTCTAAACATTTTATCCCTTGAATACTATATGATAGGATATTTAGGTATACTAGTACTGATCCATGTGTATGCTCCATTGGTATATCCCAGTAGGATTAATCAACGTAAAATCTAGGTATCTGTAGGTGTATTACATTTTTTATATTATTTTTTTAGTACATATAAATTTGATAAAATCATAATTTGAAATGTGTTCCTTATAACATTGGAAATTAATATGTTGATTGAATAGGGTTAAAATTTTAAGAACAATAAATTTTTCATTACCATTATTCACACTCCCCCAGGTGTCATGAGATTCATATAATATCCTAGTTATTTAAAATTATGGTTCTAGATCATAAAGATTATGATTTTATGATAAATATATTATATTTATTTTGAATTTTTTTTAACAAAAATGATTTGACATTCCAAAAACAACATTAAATCAAATGGGGAATCAATTTTGAAAATTTACTCTAATTATTTTTTATCTAAATATTAGTGTGTAGAAAAGTGAATGACTGAGTTCAATCCCTTGATTAATATGTAGGATCATTAATAGAAATACTTATTCCTTATTGTTAATAAGAAATAAATTAATTTAAACTGATAGAACAAAATTTAAACTAAAATCTAATTGTTTGAAAAAAAAATAAATAAAAAAATATGGATTAATTTCAAAGGATGGGTTCATAAGATATAATTATCTCTCTAATTCCTAAATTTAGTTGAATTAATTGGTTATAATATTGATCTAAGGCTACCAATTTATTATAAATAATTCTAAAAATTCTACCCAACCCTATCTAATTATCTTGGTAAATGAAGAATATCTATTTAAATTCACTAATTTTAATCTTTAAAACAAAATAAAATTCCATGATATTTTTGATGGATTAATTTTGTCAACCAATGTTGAGTATATCCAATTACATGACTTTTTTCAAATAAATTCTAATAAATAAGCTTGGGATTATACTTTAAATATGATTCCTAAATAATTTCAATTCATGAATGAAATTTATAAATAATATAAACACTTTTTATTTTACCCTTGATCCCTCATATTTTTAGTGATGGGGTTCTAATGGTTGAGGGAAGCTCAATCATGTTTTAGTTGACCATCTTAAGAAGTTAGTGAAAGGTTTAGAAAATAGTAGAATATATAATAGATATATAAAATTAATATCACTTACTTTAATTAATTATTGGATTATTAAATGTTAACTTCTAGGATGAAAAGATTATAATAGAGTCCAAGGATGTAAAAAACTTTAATGTAATGTATAATAATTCCAAAATTTTGGTTGGAATTTCCTATTTATAGACTTAATCTTTATCATGACATAAGTATTTTTATTATGGAATGAAGTTATATACCTTAGATATAATCCCTTATCTATTCCTCCTAGGTTACATCATCATAGTTGAAGGGATTATGTTGTGGTGTCATGGATATTTCTTTCTTTTTCCAAATCAAAATACCTCAAGGGTCTTATTATAATATTCCAAGTACTTTAAATGTAACTTTATATTACCTTATATTTCTCAGTATCATTATATCCTGAAGTGGAAAAAAATCTTGTTTAATCTTAATGGTATTATATATCAATATTACTTCATAAGTTTATAGAATAATGGTCATATGTTATAAAATTTTCTTCTACAACTCCTCAGAGAGGTATCAATATTTCAATTAAGAATGACATGGATACATTTGTAATAGCAGTACATTATTTCCCTATTAGAACCCATGAGACTAATCCCATATTAAATCATTACATTATTGGTATCCTCTTTCATAAGTATGAGGTTTCTTACCATATTATATAGTTCTCTCCTACTTTTGAATGACACCATAGCTCGTTCTCATCTACTCCTCCAATAATGTTGTCCCCTAAACAATCACTTAATCCTTCATCATCACACTAGTTCATGTCCTAGAGATAGTTTTAATACATTAATGACTAGTTACAACCTCAGTGTGTATCCATTCATAGGTATATTTGATGGAATATTTGTTTTAATTTTACTTTTTACATAAAATTTATTATAGAATAACATAAAATCAATTTATCATAAGTCCTAGTGTAATCATATATATCTTCTTTTGAGTCAAGTTGTGGAGTGAGGTCACTTATTTTGGTGCAATATCCTCAAAATCACATTCATCCACACTATGACAC
This sequence comes from Viscum album, assembly GCA_963277665.1. Lineage (NCBI taxonomy): Eukaryota > Viridiplantae > Streptophyta > Magnoliopsida > Santalales > Viscaceae > Viscum > Viscum album. The sequence continues at coordinate 765,998,581 of OY728162.1, forward strand.
CAATTTTATGGAATTATTTCCTTAGAGGTTTACCATTTAATCTATTTTCCAACTAACTACATAATTAAAAAAACTTTTAATGGAGTAATGTCTATACAGTTACTATAAAAACATCAAGGGAGGATCCAAATGATTCTCTAAGCTCCATCCTTTCATAAATCAATTAAAATACCAAAAGTTTGTAGTATTATGTCCCATAATCCATAAAAATAATGGTAAAAACATATTAAAAAATAATAGTTATTAAATTCCCTCACAATGGAACATTTTATTATCGTTAAGAAAAATATATTTACAATGATTACAAATAAGTTCACTCCTTGAAATAAAGAAAAGAAGTAGAGAACATGTCAAAAAAACAACATATTAGTTTACAATTTTGAAATTCTAATATACTCATCCTCCCTAAGTAACCATACATCCTTATTAATATTATACTGAAATTCTTATTCTCATCCATAATTATTTTCCAACCATTACTTAGACATCCATACCCATAAAATTATATACCTCTTCAGAAAATTTAACATTCACCACTCAATAATTATGTAAAACTAGATTTATGGTCATTATAAAGTTCATGTATTCTATTTATAGTCTTGTATAATATCTCAATCATCACTTTATCAAAATCAAACCAGAGAAATAAAGAAGAAATACCAAAAAGGTTCTAATGTATTTGAGGTTATTGGCGAGGAGTTCATGATGTAATTATGAAACAATTAAGGATTAAAAAAGGGGGATAAATTATTTAAGTACAATTAATGATTTCATATTTAATCTTAATGAATAGTGGACCTATATACCGACTTCAAATTAATCATCTCCTATTAATATCTACATCTCTTAATGATTCCCATCATGAAAATTCAACAATAATGACACAATTTCTCATCATATATTTCATTCCTTTTCCATTATAACAAAGTAAATTGGTCCAGGATGAAGTATCACACCCAGTAAACTACCGTTGATTGATCGCCTCATGTAACTAATTCTAATAGTTATAATAAGATCATGGATCATGTATGAGTGATCATTAAAATTTACATGATATGATCTATTATTTTGATTGGTTTTCCAAAATAATATAGGATTCAAGTAATAAAAATATAATATATATTGGAATAAACTTACAAATAAATAATTAAAATTCTACCACATAATCTTACATGGTATTCCCACATGGTAGTTTCATACATGAACAATCTCCATCATTAAATATAAAAGAAAAAAATAAATTATTTGTACTAAATAATGTCTTCTATGAAGGATAAATCGGCTTATAATGTGGATTCCCTATATAGAAATTTCATGGATATTACATGATTAAAATTTGGTTAGATATAGTCTTGTTGTAAAGGTAAAAAGTGTTAAAAAATAAACTCAATAATATTAGTGTGTTTTAAAAAATAATCAATTATTTAGAAGAACCTCAAAGAGAATGTATAAATAGTAATGTGTTTTGGAAATCTCTTATGAAATAGGTTATTAGAAATAATATAACTAAGTAGTTTAAAACACCTCTCAAGAATAGAATTTAAAAATATGAAACAATCACCCAAAACATGAGCATTATGTTATAATAGAATAAAGAAAAAAAAATTAAATTTTAAATTAGAGGCCAATATAATTTTAAAATTATATTGGATATCATATTAATAATTAAAAAGTAATTTATTTACAATAATGTCCAACTAATAAAATTTATTATATTAACATGGGTGTTCATAATTTTCATTATTCAGGAGATGTATGAAAAAAATGTCTCGTTTTCCATTGATTTCAATAAAAAATTCATGTGTTTCCATGAATATCTCCACCACACTGAATTTTAAAAACAATATCCACTATTTAAAATAATGGTGAGATAGTTGAAAATGAATATTATTTTAAATATATCATTATAAATGATCATAAGTTAATAATGAATTGAGGACCTCCATAATTAATGTAATATTCTATTCCTTCTTAACTGGATGTAATTTATTTTATGAAAATCCTATGCATTTATGCATGGTGTTAGATTTGATTTCCTAAAATTAAAATATTGAACTAGGAAACATAATAGTGTAAGAATGTAATATTTATTATGGTTAAGAATAAATTCATAAAAAAAATATTGTATGTTTTTTCATTCCACATTTTACATAAATTATAGATAATGACCAAAATAGCAATGTAAATATAGTAAATTCAAAAATATTTGATTAAGTAAAACAAAAATAAAAGGTATAACAAAATGTGGAAGGGGATGGAAATCCAATGTCTCCCTGGTTCCATCCCCTCTCTCCCCATTGGGATACACCTCTACTATGGTTTTAGTCAATTAAATAAAGAAATCACATAAGGAATACACCTACCATCATTGAATCACCTAATAATTATCCAAATTAATTTCCTCGATAACTAATGTTTTATAAGGGAAGTTAGAGTAGTCTAAATCATTGTTGTTTTAGAAACTGCCTATATTACACCCTATAAATGAGTAATAACATTTAATCCTTATGTTAAAAACTACTGAGATGTATGATCAATCAAGGATATGGATGAATTAGATATTTAAGATTTTGCTAATGGTACTTATGTATTAATTAGGGTATATGGATCCCAACTAGGAAGAGTAGTTTTAGATCTATGACCCTAGGAATCTTCAGTGCATATAAGAGGATTAACTAGAATATAGATATATATTTTGGTAGTTTTAATTTTTGTATCACCAGGAAGGGATATTGTTGTGACTATGCTAGTAATGGGAGTCAGCGGATGCTCATTATATTGATTTGGTATCTCCTTGAACCATTGGGAGGTTATGTTTTGATCAACTAGTTCAATAAAGGGAACCTACATTGTAGGGTCATTTATCAAACCCTTTACATTAGTTTGGGAATCCAAATCAAACTATCATCATTCATTAGTATCCATAATATAACTAGTATCCCTTGTGTCAAATGCTAAAGAGGGGTGGGTTGGGGCTAGTATAAATGCTCAATAATAGTTTTCCGAATAAAAACTAAATATGTTGATGGATGAATGGGATCAAAATATTGAGTTTGGATGAACCTAAAATGATCCCACTAGGGTTGATACATTAGAAGAAATGGGTGTAGTGTTAGGTCAGGTGGTAGCATGAGAGTTGGATCAAATTGTACCTCCATCTTCTCATCTAAATGGTTCATTATCCCAATAATATATGGAATGAAATTGGAAAATATTGATTCCACTGCCTTTGTGGAAAGGGCGGTGGTTGTTCCTAAGAATGTGAAATGTTTGTTCATCCTCTCAGTGTTGGGGTTGATTGGGAAGTGAAAGAAGTATGTAAGCGCACCTCAATGGATTCATAATCCTCTATTAAATAAGTATAATTTTCATCCCATTCATACCCTATACCTCTATCATAAATGGGACAATTTAATCTAATAATGGGAGGTCAGAAAATATACTCTACCCCAATGAGGATAGGTTAAATGATTAGTCAAAAACTCCCAAGTGATTTTCTTGTTATGTAGTGAAATTACCACCCACAGTAATACTATTTAGATTTTTCAAAATTCCCCCTTAATATAATGAAAATTATTTCATTTTGTTGATTCCTAAATACCATATATAAATGTGGGAATGAAGAAGAACATACAATCTGATCAAAGAGCCTTATGATGTTCCCTTAGCAAACCATTCATGAGAGATTTCCTAATGTATAATCCTTAAGAGATAACTTCTAAACTATGTTCTCTCAGTTTTTTAGGTTTGTTCCCTCTTAGTGGGTAAATGGTTGTTTTCGTATATTACTGATGGATTGTGTTCGTACATCTCTAGTATAAAATCATTACAATCTCCTCTCCCCATAAACTCATGTTTTTTGTTACATTATCCCAGTCCAAACTCTACAAACAAAAGGATCCAATTATGTTGAACCATTTTTAACCTAATACACATTAGTTCCATATCAAATAATAATGGGAACTCTATGTTCCACTGAATATAATCATCTTCCATGTTGTGAGTAATATGTTATAAATTCATAGATCTAAATAAATATAAAAAATCATTATCTATATCCACATATTCCATAATATGCATGTAAAATTTAATTTTTTATGAATTCTTATCATTTAAAGTCTCCACATCCTCTTCTAGTGTTTGTATTCAATGAACCATAGAAAATAATTAAGGTGATTTTGGGATAAATCTCCACATAGAGGTGATTTCTGGGTTGTTTTGTTGGTTTGGATTGGGTTAGTTGATGAAGATGTGAATTGGTTAGGTGAAAGTCTTAGTGGGGTATTAGGATGTTTTGTGGGTGTTTTATCCATTTTCAATAATGTGGGTCTCAAAGTTATATTATGTTTCATTTGTATTAATGAGTATTTAGATTTGTATTTTTTACTAACAGTCTTAGTTTGATCCATTATGGTAGGGATAGAGATATGAAGGGGTAATGTCTCGAGATGGATTCATATGGGGTTTTAAATATTGTTCTGACATGGTTTGGAATTTTTTTATCTTTAGATGGGTGTGGTTAATTTTCAGTGTGTATTGGGAAACAGTGCAGTGAGTAGGATAAAATGGGTATGAGGATCAAAAGGATATGAAAATAAATGTAGGGATCACAGAGAGATGGGGAGAGGTATACTAATACCACAATTTATATTTTGGTGTTTGGTATTAAATTTTTTTTAATACGTTGTGGCATGATCTTAGTAATTACAACATGACGTCATTAGATCTAAAACCATGGTATTTTTAAAACTTAGTCCTCTAGAGTTGCAACTCCATGGGGGGACACCATACAACAAACATATCAGTTTATCCCTATGTGATTTATTTCATGTTGAAATCATGACATCAAGCCTTCCCTAGAAATATTAATGTTTCTTTTTTTTCTTTCTTGAAGCTTTAGAGAATAAGAATTTACTTCCCAATGAAACCTGATTTATAACTCTGTATTATGATATATTGGGGTTGTGTTATAGTGTTAACCCACCATATTAGGGTAAGGGTATTTTCTATCCATGAACTTTACATTATTATATAGTGCTCAATTATTGTATTTCATGGGTCTAGAATGATTACTTTGGGGTGTAGTGTGTTATGACGTGATATATCTGGCTTCCCCTTAAAAATGATTTATTTTATCTGTTAGTTATTACTCCTCTCAAATTATATGTTGTCTCAAATGGATGTTTAGTAGGGGAGTTGCGTAGTGTTACCTAGTGTATCTAGACTAATTTACACTAACAATTTATAACCATTGTAAAGATGAATTATAATCATAAAAAATAAAACATACCTAGGATTCCCCACACCTAGCACTTTAATTAAATTCAATATCTAGATATAACATTCTCTATTCAATAAAATTTGAGAAATAAAATAAATTAATTATGGAAATTATCCATGTATATATTTTTCAATTTTTATTGAACTTTAATGAATATTCATTCCCTATTTAGATCTAAATATCCCCATGTGGAAAGGCATTTATGCCATAATGGTCCATAACAAAAGTGACTGTAGTTATCTTGGAAACAATATCAAACAAGATTTAAACAAAATTATTGTATCTACTTGAATGAATATTAAATGGTCAATTCATCAGCCATTCCACTTAATGATTTTATATTTTTAGATATTTTAATTCATGTATGCCTCTATTTCAGTTTCTTATATTTCATCAAAATATATTAGTCTCTTTCTATCTTGGTGGGAGTCTATATCCCCATTATTCATATCCCTATATTATTGATGCTTGATATCCACAATTAAATGGCCTAGTTTCCCTTCGATAAGCTTAAATGGGGGTATAGTAGTCATTATTTTAAAATATATCATTTATTACTATAAATTATTATCAAGATTTTTTCTATAATCTTTCCATATTGAACATGAATTTTTCTCCAAAATAATCATTATCACTCAGTTGAATATTTATAATTTCCCATGTCTTTGTGGGTAGTGAGGGGAGATGGTATTGTATCAAAATATTTAATTTTTTAGTGCACAAAACAATATATAATTGTATGTACTCCTCAAGAAGTTATTATGTTGAAGTTAAAAAATTATGGATATGTTCCCACTTGTTTTGAAACCCCTTATTGAGCATATTTTTCTGACCTTATATTTCTAAAATCCTCTTTTCATAAGGAATAAGGACACATAGAAGCGAGTGACTAGACAAGGCCCCTTTATGGTGTTCAACCATTGTAATGAATAAGAATAGTTTTATTGTCCTTTATTTTTTTTCATAGTTGTAATTATAATTCTCCTATGTATCAAGACTATCTAAACCTCTAAACCTTTGCAATATCAGGTTGTTAAATAATAAATGTATTCTAAAAAATGGAATAGATCTTGGGTCAACATTGTTCATTTTAGAGAAGAGGCTTATAAATCATTAGAGGTGAAGATACAGATAAATCAATTGAATATTTAGAGTCCTATAAATTTTATAGGAATTTACTTAAGGAAAAATATGGCACTCTTAGTTTTCTGAATTCTGAATATTGATATTAATAATTTCTATAGGTACTGTAGTGGAATTTTGAGGATGAAATTCTTTTAAGGGGGAATATTGTAGCATCATAGATAGTAATAAGTTATTAGTTTTAAATAAAGAAAAATAAATTTTATTAATATGCTAAGATTAAATATGTCAAATTAAATAATAATACTTGAGAATAATTTTATTATTAATAAATAATAATAATAATAACAGCAATACGTTAATGAAAAGTGATAAATTATTAATTTTTTTTATCAATTATACTTTGATTTAAAATATTTTATAATTTTTTAAATAAATTAATTTAAGATTTGATTTTAAATTATAAAAAAATGATGTTTTATATTTTTAATTAATATTTTAACATAAATATTTGTAATTGATTATTTTTATAGAAATATTTTTTTATGATAAAATAAATAGTTTATTTAAAAGGTAAAAAAATTATGAAATTATTATCAATAATCCTGTCGAATTACATGTTAATTTGAAATCTAAAATATGTTTTAATAAAACATTTTTCAAAACTCATATTTATTAAATATTCAATATTGGTTAACATATAATTTATAAAAAATTATGTTTTATTTTTTATTCATGAAAACATATGTGGTTTTAATAAATAAATTATTATAATTATAATTTTACAAAAATATATTATTGTACATAAATTCATCAATTAATTTTCTAAATAAAATTTAACAATATATTTTTTAACTATTATAAATTTATATGTTTTTCATTATTTATGGATATAGATATATTTATATGAAATTACGAATTAAATATAATATGATAAATATAAAAAATTATTAAAATAATTAAAATAATATATATAAAAATGTTAAAACAAATAATAATAATATATTGCTAATTTTTTTTAAAAAACATGCTATGATTTGTTAAAAAACAATAAATCAAAATCATTAAAATTAGAGATAACATGCTAATAGTGGTAGGGTAGGCGTTGATCGAGAAAAGAAATTAGGTAAGGGGAAAATGTTTTCAGTTGTCGAGTAAATCTAAGAGATATGGATTGATCTAACACATTGGAGGTTGAGTCGCCAAGGGGGGTTTGGACCTAAGAAGACCAAATGAAGGCGAGGAGTCTAAGAAATCTTTGACCACCAGCAAGGGATCCCAATGGTTGAGCTTTGCTAAACGGGGTTCAACCACGAGCAGGGTTTTGTTTCCGTGTGATATTTGATTGGATGAAGTTTTTATCTACTTCAACCAAACCATGGAAGTTTTTAGTTTTATTTTGTAGATGTCAAATATTTATGTAGACTCTTTTTCATTAATCCTTTTGGAATAGGACGACCTATGTTTTCTTTCTTCATCAATCGTATTCGGCTATGACCTATTGATCTTTTGTTTGGTATCATTGATGAGTAATCCAGATTTAATAATGGATTCAGAATAATTTCAAATTTTATTTGTTTGTTAACTCTGATTTTTTGGTTGTAATCCAAGTTTCAATGACCCTTGGATTTCCTTTTTTCCATCGGTTTAGACTGTTTATTTTGAAAAAAATGCATATTGATATATAAAATACTATAGTATATTTTCTTACTATTGATTTTCCATATCCACATCGCTTACATAAGAATCCACAGTAATATCAGTATAGAAATGTAAATTTTATGAATTTAAATTATGTTTGAACTTGATATAAATGTACATAAGCCCTTTTTTAGAATCATCCCTAAGTAATACATCCTATATAAGAGACCCAAGTTAGATAGGGGGAGTTGTTGCAAGCTAAAAAGTAGTATAATAAGGTTTTATTATTATTTTTAAATCAAGAAAGGGAATTTATATTTACAATATATTAAACATTTTTTTTATTTCAAAATCAAATATTTATTTTGTTTTAATTTTTTTTTCATGTTTATATTTGTATAAGATAACTAATTATTTTTTATGCATTTATTTATTTTCACAATTTTTCATATAAATGTGATTTATTCAAAACTATTGATGTGTAATAGAAATTTTTTTTTCATAATGAAAATATTATATACTCAAATGATTCATGTGGGATCTCCATTTTAGATTTTATGTCAATTTGTTTTAGTGGTTTAAAAATATTTATTTCTTATCTGTCTAATTTTTTTAATTATATCAGTATGAGAGTAAGCGGAAATTTGGTTAAATATTTAAAACTATTTGTGAATTTAATATTTTTATATGATAAATTTTTTTCCATCCATCGTTATTTTCTAAGGCTATTTTAATTGTTTTTTATAATGGTAAGGGGGATCATTTTGAGTTTATAATACTATTCTACCAAAACAATTCCTGATATTTATTTTTCATTAATTTTTTTAAAAAACCATAACTTGTCCCCCTATGTATATACCTGTTATGTTATTTGATTTTCAAATTTATTATTTTAATAATAATGATTGAAATTTATGTATATATATTTCTTATTTTCATGTTACAAATCATATTCTCCCAGGGTTTTCTGTTCATAAAAATATTTTCTTGATTAGGGAACTTTAAGTGAAAGTGATGTTATTGAATTTTTTAAAATTTATGATTAAGTTAAAATTGTTTTATATTTTAAAAATTATATGTGTATATATATATTCATAAATACATCGTTTAAAATATATCAATTTTTTTAAAACAATTATATATATGTATCTAAATATGTATTATTTTAGGGTGAAATATAATTTTAATCTAATATCCATTGATATGTATATATATATTAATGTATTTATATACATATCAATTTTTTTAAAACTATTTATTTCCTATATGTATGAAAATAAATGCATGTATACATATTTTTCATTATTCATACCTATACATATGTGTGTGAAGATGGAATCATTTTTTATTCCAATATATATTTAAAATTATCTTTATATATATGTAACTTTTTATGGAAAACTATTATATATGTATATTTGTATATGAATGTATATTTACACAAGTCATTTCATGAAAAACAAATTTTATCAGGAAACATGTATAACCAAATAATTTACCTTTTCACACAATGGATAACAAATCTCATGATCAATAAAGAATATTTGTAGTTTTTATGATATAAAATACAAGTTGTTATGTTTTTAAATCCAAATAATCGCAATTGGATATTACTTGAATGAAGGAATGCAATGGGGGAGTGAACCCAAACCCTTATGTTACTTTTTTTCAATCATGTAATGGGTACGACCAGAATTATATAGCACTCCAACGCATTGGGTAATGTTGATATCTCATGTGATGTCATGTATGGTGCATGAGAGATGTATCCCATGCACACTATGGAATTAGGGAGTGAACCTAATCCATCATTTGACTTTGTCCATTTTTTCATGTTGTCGCAAGAGTGAACTGTGACTTCATGTTAGGATCCAAGGTGCCTTTCAGAATAATTTACGAATGTGTATAAGTTATCAAGAGAAATTTTTTTTATTTCACAAATTAATGAAATTGATTTTTTAAATGGTTACATATATTGAATCCTATATAAAAATAAAAATAATTTTTTTCAAAAGTACTCATGATTTTATAAATTCAAAATTATCAAGTTGTATCTCATTTTTTTACATTATCTATTGAATTGAAAAAATGATTGGTTTCCACATGTTTTCAAAACACTTATTGGGATTCTTGTCATTCACCTTTTTTAAAAAACCATTTTCACAGGGAATAAGGGTTCATAGAAGAGTGTGAGTGGTCGAGTCCCCTTTATGGTGTTTAATTCATGTAAACATCAAAATAGTTTTCTAGTGCGTTCTTTTTTTGAGAGTGGTAATAAGAATTTATCAATGTATCCAAACTCTCTAAAACTATAAACCTTTGGGATATCAGGTTGTTAAATAATAAATGAATTATAATATAAAAAAATGTTATGGGGTTTGGGTTATCATATGGTCACTATAGGATTCAGAAGTAGGGGATGTTAGTGCCCAGCTTTATTGGACCTTTTTTGTTTGTGGAGAGAATTGATCCAATGAAATACCTATTTTATCGACCATAGAGGTATAATGGAATGCACGATGTTTTTCTAGTGTAAAAACAATGTAAGTATCACCTTTAGCCTTCTAATGTGATCTATGTTGATTATTTTGAGCATGAAACTGAAACATCATTTGAGAATCATATGATACATGTTTTTTATCAAAGTGAGAAAGTGTGGCAAAGAAGGTTTATGCCGATAATTCATGTATTGTGGCAACATTGATGTTTTCAGGTGAAAATTTGAGAGATATAATTAGTTATATTGGACCATTTTCCTGATCTGTTCCCCTATGAATATTAGATATTCTTGGGAGTAGGGGTTAAGGATATGCTGTTATAAGGTGGGGAGATTTTAATATTTAGAGCTTTTTGAATATGCCTCATTCTCATTTTTAGGTACTCTTTTAACCTTATTTTGGTATATCTTTGGTGGTTTTTTTCTGGTTGTTTCAAGTGGAAATTTAGAATTTTGGAAGAAAAAGGGGTAGTGCATGGTTAGCGCATGGTTCACCCCAATGGTTCACCTACCCTAAGAAAACCATTTCATCACAAAGAGAGAGGAATTTCCCAGTTAGAACATGGTTTTTCAAACTGCGTTTCCACTTAGTAGAGATCATGCACCTCTAGGATGAGTAGCATGGTTAGAGAACAATGTTTGGAAAACCATGCAATGCTACCTGGGAAACAATCCTTGTGGATTTTAATTACCCAAAAATTTATAAAAAATACTACTTTCCGGTATTGACCTCATATCATCCTAGTATGACCCTAAACCAATTCCTCTAAATTTTGAAACTTTTGAGAGGGTTCTATGGCTCCCCAAACCTCGTTCTTAAGGAATAAAAGATCCAATAAAAATCTGAATGTCGTTCTATATGTGATTTCTTCCCCATTTGGATTCCTCTGCCTTCCATCAATCATTCTAGATCAAGATGAATGATTTATAATCTATTGGAAATGGTTTATATTTACATTTTCATGGATATTAATCTATTTGATATTGATATTAGGTTTTGTTTCTTGATCTTCCATGACATTGTGATCTTGAATGTTCCTCTCTAATTGGGGGATTTTCAGTTTTGCGTACATCCTAAAAAAATAATGAGGTATGTGGTTTTAATATCAAATCGCACAGTCTTGAATTATAATTGTGTGTATGTAATTTATGAAATTCAATTTCCACATTTGGTAATTGAATATTTAAATTGCATTAATTAATTAATTAATTCATTCATTTATGGATTTGGTAGAATAATGTGATTATTGAATTGTTGAATGTAGTGATTATGGAATTGGTGGTTATGGGATTGATAGGAAATTAGGTTTAATGGGTTAGTTGGATTAACCTTGAAGGGTAAATGAATACAATGATTAAATTTTGATAAATACTTTAACGCTAAATTTTCCATAATATTCCATGTAATTTAAATAAAGAACCATGATTTTTAGATAATTTGAAATAATCTACCATGATGAGAATGTTTGATAAGATTGTTAATGATGAATAACCTTGATTAATGTGATATTTATGAGATATGTGATATATTGTGATATATGTGATAACGAGTGGGGGATACAAACTCATGCTCTAATACCCATATGTGAAAATGATGTGTGACAATAAATTATTCTTCAAACAACCATATGTCATAACAATGAGGTGTGGTATAGGGACCAATGCACCAAATATCTAGAGGGTGTGCGAAATGATGTTCTAGTCCCACACATTATCCTTTGAATGGAGTTCCTAATAGACATGGTATAAAAATTGGAAATATATGATTAGTGAAAGCCCATGATATAATGAATTGTAATTCTCTATGATATATGGCCAAGATTCCCTCACATGAAAAAGTAGGTATTTATTGTTTGGTAGTCATCTTGATCATGGGTAATTATGTTGTAAATTAAAGAATAATGAATAATGAATTTTTTTATCTTTATTTATTATACATTATTCATTATAGAATTGCATATAGTGTTATAGACTGGATAATGTTTAGACACTATTGCTGGTGGAATAATGATTTGTATTCAAACCATACTCAGGATACCTGATCCGTACCATGATTGAATTCATTTTTATAGGAATGGATAAGGGCAAGACCACACTGTTTTATGGATGTGTAGGGATGGTGTATGGATGATGGAACAAGACATGATTTCAGGACCCGCTTGTGAGTTTTCAGTGTCTTTATTATTTAATTTTTACATTGACACTTAACAAATATCGAAAGTATATACCCACTATTTTAGTTATAGTCAATTATCCATATTTTCATATTATCATGTGATGTTGGTCTATATTGGTAATGGAATTATTATATTTATTTTTTATTACCATTTGCCTATTTTTTTATTTATTTCTATTTTTTTAATATAATAGATAGGTTATAGTCTCCCCATGTATTATATTTGTAATGGCCATAGTAGTGGCTTGTTGAGAAGTTTTCTAAAAAATCAGTTCCATCAAGTGGTTCTACTGAAACGGTGGCACAAGTCACAGTTGCATGTCGAAATGGTGGCACTGTGATGGTGGCATAGTTTATAGTGTTCCAGCAAACCGGTGGCACCGTGATGGTTGCACTGTGATAGTGGAACCACGTATGGTGTTCCACTAAACTAGTGGAACCGTTATGGTGACACCGTGACAGTCGCACCATGATGGTGAAACCACTTACAGTGTTCCACAGAACTGGTGGCACCGTTATGGTAACACCATGATGGTGGTGCTATGAAGGCAACACACCAAAATGGTGGCATCGCTCATGGTGGCACTGTAACCGTGGCTCTATTATGGTGTCTCACCGAACGGTTTCCCACCATTGTTCTTTTTTCCATTTTCTGACCCCTTCCCCTCCTGCGACATATCTTTTGACGTAAAAATGTTTTAATACCCCTTTTTGAAGCTTCTTAAGGTCCATAAATGATAGCTATAATCTCCCAAGAGCTGGATGATCCTTGACATGCCAAAACAAGTGGCTTTTCTTCAGTGTCACACCCTTTTCCCATACATTCTAGTTCCACCCCTATTTCACATTTTCTTCAGATTAATGGAAACTATTTAATGCACAGCCATTATGGCCACCTCTATAGTGGGTATTATTAAATGAAAATTTATTACATCATGTGAAACCACCCAACTGCATGTTGAAACCATGATACACAATTAAATCCATTCAAAATTTAATATCATGTAACTCTCGGGTCTCACCATTTTATCACATGGGAATTCCGTCTTCTTCTTCTTCTTATTCTTGGATGGTATCCTTTTTTTTTGTTTGTTCTATAAGGCCCCAGCCTTAAAAAATACATAATCTTGTGTTATTACAAGATTACACATTGAGGATCTTTTCAGGTTTATAGTTTTAGAGAATTAGAACCTAAAACTTACATTTCATTCTACATTTAAACAAAGTGGTTACAGAATAGATAATATTCATTTTTCCCATCAATGGAAAAATATTTAAAATAAAACATGGATTCTTTCTTGACACTTCTTTGACACTATCATCATATCATGTACCATTCCCTTGACCTGTGAAAAACATTTCAAAAAAATTGGGATGAGCATAAAAAGCTCAGAATGGGTTATAAAAATATGGAAAGGAAAAATGAGTTCATATATATATAAAAACGAAATCATACATTACCCATAAAACATAATCACTTTAACATACCTCATAAAATCATGAATAAATCATACAAATCATAAGACATAAAGGTAACTTGTGGCATTCATAACATTCTTACATAGGGAGTAACCATCTTGGTTACGTTTGGAATACCCATCACAGTATATTCCCTAAATATCATTGGAGAAACCTTAACGTTTCACTCCTTCGCGTTACCCAATACATTGGAGAGATGTATCGGGCTCACCTCACCTTAGTTTATCACAGAACCACCCATCTTCATAATAATTCCCAAGAACCATAACATAATCGTATCACATAAAACATTCATAAAGGATACATAACATTTACACTTTTCAATCACAAGATATCAATACAACACATTGATATAAAAACATTATGAAAACCATTTTTAATACCAAAATAAAAGAAAAATAAAACATGGTATTTATTTTTCTTTTAAAAAACGGTATGGCTTGTTGAGGAAGCCGAAACTCAAATAATGGTCACGACGGCGGAGAATTCGTTGTCACCGCATACATATGACAAAACATTCCCTTTTGTCATTTAGTAAAACGCTTTGTATAAAAAAAGATTCCTTTTTTGATAAATATAAAAGTCAAAGGGTTTTATACACCGTATAAAATAAAGTTCTGTATAAAACAAAATATGCCTCAATGAACGGAGATTGAGACGAATTCCCATACCTCGGGTCCGACATTACTCGATCGTTCTATAATGTCCTGAATAATAAACTTGAGTTAATTTATACTTTCTTAAGAACCTTTTTCAAGTTCATTGTTTCTTTTATATCACTTATTACCATGTTATGATCATTATGTAGTTATTTATTTTAATAATGGTCGTTTTGTTGATCATTGGTACTTGAGTCAAAAGTGACCTTCTAATATTTAGAAGTTGTTCACGTAGTCAAATATCCATTATCTCAATAATTATATTCATGATGTAGATGACATATATTTCATATATATCCAGTATATACATGCATTTATAATATTACATATTCATTTAGAGTTAAGAAATTAAATGCACCATTCATGGAGACGGTAAGTCGTATGTACACATGAACACTACTTCCATTTCTATTTCGTATTTTATGGAATGGAATCATAATGATATAAAGGTATATTATAATTCCAGTATAATATCATATATAATATCAAATATCCATCCTTTATACGTCCCACATATGGTATTAACGAATAAAATCACATTGAGGGGGCGGTAGTCAGCACTTTCTTAAATGAAGATATCACATTTAGCCATAATGGAAACCATAAAGATATGCCCAAAATGAAAAATACAGAAGCTTAAGGAAACAATAAACATATTATATATCATATATATATAGTTTAATTATTATTTCCTCCTTTGAAGGTGTTAAACGAATGTTGAACAATCATCATTTCGGGAGGCAGAAATTCACCATCCACAAAATCAGTATGTTCTTTAACCATTAGATGTAGGTGTGTGTAAGTGTAGCTCGAATCCATATTATAACAACATCATAGTATATGTAATATAGTGGTGTTTTTACAAAAGAAATGAATAAAAAGAGTTTATTGGGTTGGAGAAGCAAAATAAAACAGAAAAACACAAGTGAAGACATTACCTTAAAAACGGGTAACCCTTTTTGATTTCAGCTCAAAGGCTTCCTTGGGATGACTTCTGCCCAATGTGATGCTTCTAAAGGTTACAGAGGGATGTGGAGAGACAAAATGTGCTGGGGTTTGCCGAGCCAAAGGCTTTGGAAGTGTGTGTAAGGTGGTAGAGGTGGGGGCCTTTTATAAGAGGAGAGGAGGGGAACTCTTGGAAAGTAAAGTAATGTTACTTTCTTTTAAAATCGGTTTCGGATTTAAAAGGCCCCACATTAATATAATTATAGTATAAGGTGATAAGGGTTCTAAATATACCCATCCAATAGGTTTTTGACAAGTTTAGGTATTATATTTTACATTATCTTTTCATTTTATTTAAATCGTTAAATAATGAGGTAATCGCCGCATCATCATGATGCCTTAAATAATTTAATTTATTTAATGTATAAAAATTATAAAAAAAAAATATGATGTAGGAAATATTTTTATCTTTCCAATGACTATTTATAGTCAACACAATGACTTGTATAAACCCATTTAAAAATTGTTTTAGTAAAACATATCATGTTTGTGTCATTTTAATTTTAACATTAAATAAAATGATATTAATGTCATTTTCCTACCAAAGTGGCTCCATGAGGTCCCCAAGTTGACCCATGTCTTTTCTTGGTCGGCCATGACACATCCAATAAGGGTATTACATGTGTCAAGTTCATTTCATTTTATTAAAACATTATTTTTATCTTAAATTACACTAATTTCTCTAATCGTGATTAAAAACATAAAAGTTACTATTGAACAAAAAATTATTTTAATCCCATTGAACCAAATTTTACTTCTTAATGATAACTAGGTATGTCATATTTTTGAAATTTAAAACACAGTGGTGGTAAAATTTCATTTAAATGAAAAATCTGTTTTTTATAAGTACCACTTAGTGGTTTCACTATTCATAAAAAAATTGATGTTTTTCAGAAAAATACCAAAAAATAACCCTAAGCTATATTAGATATTTATAATTCAAAAATGAGGTCTATTTTACAAAATTAAAAACCTATTAGTTACATTAATTAATTTAATAATTAATTCCCGTTGTCTTGACAAATATCGTGTTTTTATGAAACAATATATATCAAAAGATTGACACTAGTTTAAGTCCAATTTCAAAGTGAAATTAATTCCAATGTCCACCATTGGATTATATGGTAAAAATATATTCTATTTACAATTTAAAGAAAATTTAAAAGGTAATCTATCTTTATAAATAAATTAGATTAAAAAGAGGTTTTGAATTAAAATACAACAGTTTTCATTATTCATTACAAAATTAACTTTATCGGAAAAATACCAAAAATTTACACAAAGTAAAATTTGATGTCCTGATTATAAAGAATAATTTTATTTGGTATAATAAAATGTATAAGAGTAACCAAAACTATATTTATGAACGGTTCTCCATCAAAATGCAATAAGTCGACCTTTAGTGAATTTTAGAGTATATATGGCTAAAATTGAATTTATTTCATATTTTAAGCCTTTATCCATTATTGGATAAATGAAAAAACATTTAACAAATATATATAATCAGATTTTAGATATTTTCATTCCTTCCCGCCAATACAACGAATACGTGTTAACTACCATTTAAAATAATATTATTTTATTACTAGTGTGCAACGTAAGATTTCAATGAAACTCTTTGTTGGGTATTGAGTACCCTATCGAACTTAGCAACCCCTTTAAAGTAAAATTAAAATTTAATTCATAAATATTAATAAAAATGAAAATGTGTTATTCTTTATTTACTTGGGATGTTACATGTGTGTTTGGAGTCCCCATTCCTAAGGAAAGTGGTGAGCCTATGCTGGATCTTTTCTACCCACCCCTGGAGTCCCTAAACCTCCTCCCCTGCAAGTCACACATCCCCAGTTCTTGGCGTGTGGAGAGAAACATTGATCATTGATCATCCAGGTAGAGTTTTTTTCCTTTTTCACTCATTATGTGTATCATGTGGGGTGGGTATGCTATTGTTTCTATGGGTTTGGATGAAACCAAACCATAATATGATAATAAATGGACTTTTATATAATTAAAGGGGTGTGTTATATGTTTCTACTGTACTCTTTATCCTTGTTTAGGTTATTTGAATTTTATGGGCTTATGTCCACTGAATATCATGGACATTGGTGGCCTTTACATGCACACTAATGAACCCCTATCTTCTGTGATGTTTGAATGGATGTAACATGGAAATTGGGTAATCATGTAAACATGGTTGATTGAATAAGATCCAAGTAAACAATAATCCTTGTGTGGTCACCCAGTTTAACCAAATAGAATGAAGGAAATAAATTAATGATGTTCTTGAATATTAAAAACCCCATTTCTTTGTTGTGGTGACATGTGTGTTCGTTTCTCTTGATTCTTGTGGGGTGATATGGATGGGGATGGGATCCCCTCTATGTTGAAATAGTTGGTTTGTGGATCTAAGGCTATGTGGGGCCGTACATCTAGCTCGGTTTTGTTCCATTACTTCGAGGGTTCTCATAGATCGCTTTATTTATTATGACATTACAAGAGAACCGGGTGTGAATGCTTAATTTATTTTTTGGATGTTGTCTCCTTACATTACTTGTGGATTTTCCTTTTATTTTCACAGTAGTGAATAATTAAATTAAATGGAATCACTTGATTATGAGAAAAACTACGGGTTCAATGGGGAATTGGTTCCTGGAATGAATTGTGACATGGTTGTGGGTGTGGTGCTTCTTATGAATGAACAGTATTGAGGGTGTTTGTGTTTGGGATAGTTTTGGAACCCTTAGGTTTTAATGAGTGATTGTTTACCTATATATATAATTTATTTATTATGTTTCTTATTCAAATCACACCCAAGTTGAGCATTTCATGCTGAACACCCCCATTTCACGGGGGAGGGTGATTTCCCCAACAGTCCTATGAGTGGATGGCTATTAGCTCCTTTTATTCCCCCGTTCCCGAGTAACTCAAGATCCGTTTGGTAGTCTATGAAGGCATGAATTCTATTATAGCCCATGATTCTTTTGATAGGGAGGTTGTGGTGGTTGGCCTTGGTGTGTGCGGGAAGGTTCTTTCCCAAGTGTCTTTGGGATGAGGCCCAGGTGTCTTTGGGCATAACGGTAGTTGTACTCTCCCTGGTATATTTGGGCACGGTTACATGTGGTTGTTGTGGCCCATGTGTTTGTGGGTAGGATGTGTGGTTGTGGCCCAGTTTTTTGCAGTAGGGATGTGTGGTTATAGACTAGGTGTGTGCAGGAGGGGTATGGAAGTGGGACTACGGTGAGAATGGCAGGAGAGGTCAGATGCGTTGGATTTCTTCAATAACCAGTGGGAATGTGGCGCAGGGTACCCAAACAACGATGTGTTATTACTATTAAATTACTTGACTTGAGTTATTTGTGGAGTGTTCCTTAGTGTGGTTGGGGTGGATAGTTTCCATGATAGGTGCTCTGGTTATCTCCTATTCTCATGGGGCATAGAATGCCTCCCCACTTGTGAACGAGAGATTTTTGTTTCCCTACTGAGTATACCTGTATAATCACCCTACGTATATAAACTATTTTCAGGTTTCCCGGAGGCCATTGAGGATTTTTCAAGACCATACTAGTTTGTAACTTGGATCAATTACTATTTTAGTTTTTATATTCTTTGGTACATTAATTTGGGGTCTTCTTGTACATTTGTAGCATTTAATTTTGGACATGCATATGTGAATGATTATCTTTTGGATTTAATATTACCTATAGTTATGGTGTTTTTGGTATTTACTGTCTTATTTCATGATCCTACTAAATAGAAAGGGTAATGCCTTCCATTTTGTGTGTGATTTTATACCCTTGGTGCCAGTGTCCACTCCAGGACCTATTGAAGGCGGGTCTCAAGGGTCATTATCTCTTCTTTAACAAGAAGAAGGAAGGGTCTAGAAATCTTATGTCCCTTCCCTCATCTTAGTGAAGGTGGGTCATTAAAGAATAGTATCATAGGTTGATGGTTGAGAGATACGATGGATCTCATGGTTAGGTAGAGTGACGATTGCATGGGATGGTAGGGACAAAAATTTAGGCAATATTTGTGTGTGAAATAGACCAGGGAAGACCAGCTAGGACACATGATTTTAGGGCCCCCCATGATCAGATGCAAAGACTTTGGGCCTACCAAAAGACCAAGTTAGGTGACATAGATTGCATGGGTAGACACCTTAGAAAAGGTACATGAATCATAATGACTTGTGTTCTTGTGTTTCATTGGTATTTTGGGGATTTATAATGAATAAAAAGTCTAAGAAAATTTAAAATAAATCATCTACACTACTCGGTATTAGGAATTCCTTATTTACCATGCAGCTAATGCACCTGGTCGACAACCATGAGTAGTGCGGGTGATCGAGGCCCAGGAGGTTGGCTTGGCTAATCGGTAGGGGACTGATCGATAGGAGGAGGACAATCAGTGGAAGAGGATTCTTCATGTCTTTTAGTGGAAGACCCTCGACAAATACGAGGGAATCACTACAGGCATGGATACAGAGATCTGGATCAAGGAGCTGGTGATAGATTTCAGCTTGATCTTGGCTTTGAAAGAGTAATGGGTTCCTCTGGCTGTAAGCCAGATATTGGGAGTAGCATGTTAGTTGTGGACGCTCTACCTTTAATAGAAGAGAGAGGCTGAGGTTATGTGGAATGACATTGAGAGAGAATTCCGGGAGGAATTCCTCTCATACACGTTGAAGGCGGAGAAGTGGCTAGATATACTCTCCCTTCAACAGGGGAGAATGTCGGTGAGGGAGTTGGGGATCATGTTCTAGGATCTACTTCGTTTTTTCTCTGGACCTTTTTCCGGATGAGGATTCTCAGGTGATATGTTATGAAGAGGCACTATGACCTTTTTTTAATACGCCATTACCCCCCTTCACCCTATCAATATACATGGAGGTCCAGAAGAAGGATGGAGTGGTGAAGAGAATGCACGCAATGGGAGTTGTTCCACAAGAGGGGAGCCAGTTGGGCTCATCAAAGGGAAATTCCATCAGCACCAGGCCTCCGGCATCAGGGCCTTCTAGGATTCGGCCAGCGGGGAACAAGCCCCAACAGTTCCAGTTTCGATATCTCAGTCCTCTCCCTTTCTTTTTGGGACGAGGACTGAGATTATTCATCTGTGGATGCCATGGGCACCTTCAAAATAAGTTCCCATAATGAGTGTAGTACAGCGGGGGTAGGCCGGTTCTGCACCTGCCTAAGCAGCAGTCGTTCCCAGCAAGGCACATTCAGCAACAGTAGTAGGGAAATCGATCTCCCACTCCTCTAAGAGAAGATGTTTTGGGAAGATGTCGACCTTATGGCTCTCCTTAGGGACCATGACTGGGGCGTGGTTGGAGAGGCATCTGTCAGCCGAGTGCAAAGGAGCTGGGTAGGGGTAGTTACACGCCATAGAGGAAGCAGTTCCATTAGGATCGGAAGTCGTTCGAGGTACAATCTTCTTGTTTAGCACTCATTATTATTCCTTTTTTGATACAGGAGCTTCGCACTCCTTTTTCCCCCGGTATGGGACATGCTATGGGTTTATATTTTTAGAGACTTACATTTCACTTGTTGTTCAATACGCCAATAGGAGGTTGGACCGACTTGTTTTATGATTGTCGAGGTTCTAGACTGATGATAGGGCCACATCAGTCTAGCAGTGATCTTCTATTTTTGATGATACAGTAATATGATGTCATCCTAGGAATTGACTAGCTATTTTCGGTACACCCTGTTATCAACTGTTTCTGGAGAAGAGTCATGTTCTCCGATGAGGATGGCCAACGTGTGATGTTCGACTGCAAGTAGGGTTTCCATGAAGGTATGCGGCGAGTGGAGCCACTCCTTTCCTTGTTAGCTGAGCTGTCATTGGAGTCAGTAGAAACGTAGATAGTGGAATTTCTGGGGATTGTCAGTGAGTTAATGGATGACTTCCCTGAAGAAGTGTCAACTCTACCCCCTCGATGTGATGTTGAGTTCGGGATAAACTTGCAAACATGTGCCCGTCCGATTTTGATGGATCCCTATCAGATGACGGGTTTTGAGTTTCAGACGTTACAAATTCATATTGATCATCTGATAAAGAAGGGTTTTGTTCAACCAAGCGCGTCGCCATGGGGTTCCCCAATCTTTTTCACGAAGAAGGAAGATGGTGGTCTTCGGCTGTGCATAGACTACTGTAGAGTGAATTAGGTAACCGTCAAGAACCATACCCCCTCCTGAGGAAAGACGATCTTTTTTACCAGTTAAAGGGGGAAGGATGGTTCTCCACGATCGACCTATGGTCAAGATATCGCCAGTTTAGGGTGAAATAGGGGGACATCTCGAAGACTTCCATCATGTGCAGATATTGGCACATTGAGTTTGTAGTAATGTCATTAGGAGTTACCAACACAGTAGCTATGTTCATGGGGCTCATGAACAACTTCTTATAGGAATATCTTGACCAATTCATATTTGTGTTTATGAAAAAAATCATGATCTACTCATGATCAGTGTAGGATCACACTAAGCATCCATGAACAGTTGTAGAGGTCCACAGACACGACCAGCTCTACATGAAATTGTCCAAGTGCATGTTTTAGACACTAAAAGTGAACATCCAGGGACACGTGGTATCGGAGAAGGGAATAGTGGTGTACCCATCAAAGATCGAATTGGTTGTGTCATGGGAAGCACCCAAGAAGGTGGTGGAAGTTCATAGTTTCCTAGGTCTGGAAGTTTACTACCGATGGTTCATGCCCAACTTCTCCCAAGTTGCGGCACCTTTTTTATACATGACCAAGAAAGACCATGCATTCATGTGGAGTGGACACTGTGAGGCATCCTTCAGTTATCTGAAGGGGATGTTGGTTAGTTCCCCAATGTTGAGGTTTCCAGAAGATGGAGTGGCGTTTGAGGGATTTTGTGATGCTTCTGGACTTGTCTCGGGGTGTGTGATGATGCAACATCATAGGTGATCTCTTTATGGGTCTAGATCAATACATTTCCATGAGCATAACTATTCCACCCATGAAATTTATCTCACATCGGTTGTGTTCGCACAAAAGTTATGGCCGCATTACCTCACCGGGGAACGCTTTGTGGGATTCATACATCACAAGATGTTGAGGTATATCATCTCCTAGTGGGACCTGAACTTGCAGAAATGGAGGTGGATGTAGTTTCTTTAGCACTACAACTTCAAGATTCCTACACCTCAAGAAAGGGAAAGATGGTGGAAAATGCCTTAACCAGGATGTCACAGATGGATAAGGTTCGTGAGTAAGAAGATACATGGAAGGTGATGGAGGAGTTGGCTGCCCTGCACCTAGATGCAAGGGTGGATGGTGGTAGAGGTTGCATGTTTCATATGACAGTGCGGTCTTCTCTGTTGCGGCAGGTAGAGGCGTCTCAGTGGGGAGACTCCTTGAGTGATGTGATTCCCGATTGGGATAACCAAGAAAATTATACAGAAGGGTGGTCGGAGGATGGTGAGAATTTTATTATATTCTGAGGGAAGTTTTTTGTTCTAGAGGTAATACATGGCAGAGATCGTGGTGAGTTTCACAACTCACCCCCGGAAGTTCACCCAGGAGCTTCTAAGATGTACCGAGGACTGAGGGAGTGGTTTTGGTGGCCCAGGGTGAAAAGGGAAGTGGAGAAGTTTGTGGAAAGGTTCCTAGTGTGTCAGTAGGTGAAGGATGAACACCGCATTACAGGAGGTTTGTTGTAGCCTTTATTTGTCCTAGAATGGAAGTGGGAGGACATCTCAATGGATTTATTCACAGATCTACCCAGGGTTTAGGGAGTCTGTGATGATATCTGGGTAGTGGTAGACTGACTAAAGAAATCACCACACTTCCTTGAGATCAAAGAGTCAATTGTGGTGGTTTCTCTAGCACAGAGGTACATAGATGATGTGGTGAAGTTTCATGGGGTTTCGAGTTCCATAGTCTCTGTTCGGGATAGTGGGTTTACCTCACGTGTTTGGAAAGGATTGCAACATGCTTTTGGCCCCCAGCTATGGCTCAACACTACTTTCCACCCTCAGACAGATGGGAAAATAGAGTGCACCATCCATATGATGGAGGCTATGATACAATCATGTGTTTTGGACATTAGGGGATTGGGGATATGACACATTCCTTTGATAGAGTTTGCCTAAAAAATAGATATCACACTACCATTGGCATGGTATTATTCGAAGTGTTTTACGGGAGGCCGTATCACTCACCCGTATGCCGGATAGAGGTCGTGGAAGCAGGTGTTCTTGTCCTGGAGGTGGTGCAGAGCACAACAGAGAAGGTTTAGCTTATATGGGAGAGGATGGAGGCAGTTCAAGACCGGTAGAAGTCAAATTTCGATAACAGGAGGAGTACCTTGGAATTAGAGGTCGGGGACCACATGTTCTTGAAGGTATCCCCTTGCTGTGGCGAAGAGAGGTTCAGCAGGGGAATAAGATTTCTCCCAGTTTCGACGGACCCTTCGATGTGTTGTGTCGGGTCGACGAAGTGGATTATCAACTAGCACTACCACCTCCTCTATTGAGAGTGTACGCTATGTTCCATCTGTCTCAACTCCGTCGGCATCTACATGACGATTAACACTTCCTTGACTGGGGAAAGATGGAAATCAGTGACGACGTGACGATTATAGAAAGACCTGTGAGGATCGAGGATCTAGAGGAGAAGGTGCTCTTTCGATGAACCATTCCATTGGTTTGAGTGTTATGGAGGCATGGTGGGATCGAAGAGAGTACTTGGGAATGAGAGGCACTGATAAGTTCCAAGTACCCAGAGCTATTTTTAGTTTTGGTTTCGTTTTGTTTTATACTTGTTGAGATGAATTGATTTACCTTGTCAACTAGGGGATGTGTTATTTTTCTTGTTCGTTGAATGTGTGTGAACATTCATGACTATGGGATGGGGTGGACCCAATCCCTAATCAAGACATATTAGAGTTGATGCGGTTAAACCTGTGTGGGTGAGTAAGTGCCGCCCAAAGCAGATAATATCTTCATATAGAAGAAGGGACTCCCTAACACATACGACTGGACGGTTTAACCTTTGAATGTTTTTGTGGTCACATGAGGAAGATGTGTTCCCAGATGTCAATGAGGTTTAATCTAAAGAGGTTTCATTCAAGGTGGTTGTTCGGACCCCTATCATTTATTGGGGTCTAGTTTTAATTATCTAGGTTGAGAATACATTGAGAGTTATCTGATGTAACTTCTTGGGAAGTGGCTCATTGGGGAGTTTTCTAAAAACTCCGTTCCATCAAAAAGTTCCACCGAAATGGTTTCACTTGTCACTGTTGCATGCCGAAATGGTGGCACCGTATCTGTGGGACTGCTTATATTGTTCCACAAAATCGATGGCACCGCTTACAGTCTTCCACAAAACTGGTGGCACCACGTACGGTGTTCCACCGAACCAGTGGAACTACTTACGGTGTTCCACTAAACTGGTGGCACTGTGATAGTAGAACACAAAACAGTGTCACCTACATGGTGGCACTTTGACCATGGAACCATTACGGTGTCTCACCGAATGGTGTCCCACCCTTGTTCTTTTTTCTAGTTTCTAACACCTTACGTTCTCACAACGTATCTTTTGTCGGAAAAATGATTTAATACCACTTTTCGAAGCTTTTTAGGCCTATATGTGATATCTAAAATCACCCAAGAGCTGGAAAATAATTGACTATCCAAAACATGGGGCTTTTCCTCAATGTTACATCCTTTCCCCACACTTTCTAGTTCCTCTACTATTCCACGTTTTCTTCTGATTAAAGGAAACTTTTTAACGTACAACCATTATAGCCACCTCTTTGATTGGAATTATTAAATGCCAATTTATTCAATCGTGTGTAACAACCCTACTACATGGTGAAACCATGATCCCCCTTTAAATTCATTCAAAATTCCATATACCATAACTCTAGTATCTCACCTTTTTATCGTATGGGAATTCCTCTTTCTTATTCTTCTTGGCTGGTCTCATTTTCTTTCCTTGTGCGTTAGGAGTACCCATTCTTGATGCAAATGATGCGCCTATACTGGAGCTTTTCTTACAACCCTTGGAGTCCTCAAAGATCCTCCCCTATAAGTCACGCATCCGCAGTTCTTGGTGCGTGGAGAGAAATTCAATCTTTGATCATCTAGGTAAGGTTATTTTTCTTTTATCTCTACTTCTGTGTGTCATGCGGCGTGGGTATGCTATTCTTTCTATGGGGACGGAAAAAAACCAAACCTTAATGATGATAATAAATGGACTTTTAAAGAATGAAGGGGGTGTGTTCGATTTTTATGTGGTACTCTTTATCCATGGCTATGTGATGTAAATTGTATGGGCATATGTCTGCTGAAAATCATGGACATTGGTGGTATTTCCTTGAGAACTAATGAACCCCTGTCTTTTGTGATGTTTGAATGGATGTAACATGTAAATTCGCTAATCACATAAACTCGATTGATTGAATAAGTTTCCAATGAAAAAAAATCCTTGTTTAATCAACTCTATTAATCAAACGGAAGGAAGGAACTAAATGAATGATGTGATTGAATCCAGAAAACCCCCTTGATTTGTTTTGGTGACATGTGTAATCATTATGCTTGATACTTGTGGGGTGATATGGATGGGGATTGGATCCCCAATTTGGTGCAATCATTAGTTTGTGGATATAAGGTCATGTGGGGCTGTATTTTGGGGCTCGGTTTGGTTCCAGTACTTTGAGGGATCTCCTGGATCCCTTTTGTTGTTGTGTATTTACAAGAGAACTGGGTGTGAATGCTTAAATTACTGTTTGGTTGTTCTCTCCTTCCTTCCCTTATGGCTATGCCTGTTATTTTCCCAATAGTGAAGAATTAATTCAAATGGAATCACTTGATTATGAGACCAATAATGGGTTCAATTGGGAATTGGTTCCGGGAATGAGCTTTGACATGGTTTTGGGTGTGGTGCATCTTATAAAAGAATAGTAACAAGGCTGTTTTGGATTGGGCTGGTTTTAGAACCCCTAGGTTCGGATAAGTAATTTTTTACCTATATATATAATTTAGTTCTTATAATTTTTATTTCTGCCCCACACAATTTGAGTACTTCATGATGAACTACCCCATTTCCAGGGGAGGGTGTTTTCCCAACACTCTTATGAGTGGCTAGCTATTAGCTCCTTCTTTGGTCCCATTCCTATGTATCCCAAGATCCTTGAGGCAGGATATGACGGCCTGAGGTCCATTATAGCCCAAGATTCATCGGGCGGGGTAGTTGTGGTGGTTGGCCTATGTGTGTGTGGGTAGGTTGTTTCCAAAGTGTCTTCGGGATGAGACCCTGGTGTCTTCGAGCGTGGCGGTAGTTGTTATGGATCAATTATTTCTGGGCGTGGTTACATGTGGTTGTTGTGGCCCAGGTGTTTGTGGTTGGGATGAGTGGTTGTGGCCTAGTGTTTGTGGGTGGGATTTGTGGTTATATCCCAGGTGTGTGCGGGTGGGGGTATGGAAGTGGGACTACGATGAGAATGGCAGGAGAGGTCTATTGCGTAGGATGTCTTCAATAACCAGTGGGAATGTGGAATGAGGTACCCAAACATCGATGTGTTATTACTATTAAATCACTTAACTTGCATTATTTTTGGAGTGTACCATGGTGAGGTTGGGGTGGATAGTTTCTTTGCTAGGTGCTCTGGCTATCCACTTTTCTCAAGGGGCATTAGAATGCCTCCCCAATTGTGCATGAGGGATTTTTGTTTTCCCCATTGAGTATACTTGAATACTCACCCTACTTATATAAACTTTTTTTAGGTTTCCAGGAGGACTTCAAGGATCATGTAGAACAGTACTAGTACGGACCATGGGATAATTGAGGTTCCTCTTTTTCTTTTTATTGGTACTTTCCTTTGGGGTTTTCTTTTACTTTTGTAGCATTTATATTTGGACATGCATATTGGAATGGTTTACTTTTGGATTTACTTTTACCTCTAGTTTTGGTGTTTTTGGGATTTACTATCTTATCTCCTGATCCTACTAAATAAAAAGGGCAATGCCTTCAATTTTGTGTGTGATTATATACCCATGGTGCTTGTCTCCACTTCAGGACCTATTGAAGGTGAGTCTCGGGGGTCATTATCTCTTCTTCAACTTGAAGAAGGAAGGTCCTGGAAATTTTTTGCCCCTTCCCTCATCTTGGTGAAGGTGGGCCAAGACAATATTAGTCCCTCGCTACTAGTCAGAAGCTTCTTGAATGCGGGGAGACATTCATGAGCTCATGTTACAAACCAACATAGGGCACTGGTGTGGGGTACATAGGTAGGGAAATAAACTATTAATCAAAAATAATTTCAAAAATGTTCTAGAAATTAATGGTAATATATTCTTTCAAAAATCAATAAAACATATTTTTTGATGAATTTATTTATTTAAACAATAAGATGACTTTTTAAAAACTAAAAAATTATTTAATTTACATTTATAAATACATTTATATTCCGTATGAACAGTATATATATTTCATAAAGTAGTTAATTCTATTCATACCATAAAATTTAATAGATAGGTTATAATTATCATATTAAAATAAAAAAAAATTCATGGTTCATTATGTCTTGGTCTTGCATATCTTGTACGATATAGAACATAGTGATTATATAAAGTCATAGTGTATTACATTCTATCATAATTAATAAACTGAATCCTCACAACTTTAACTTGTTCTCAGTAATCAAGGTTTTGTTATTTGGAAATTACTTTGTGGAAAACCCCCTTCATAAAAAGGGTTAATAAAACATCCTCTTGAAAAGAGGGAAGGGAAAATATGAAGGTTATTCAAAATAATAGATAACTTGGTTCCCAAATAGGAGAACACTAGTGAGAACTGAAAATATGGACATGGAAGAGAAAATTAATTCCCAAAGAATAATTGAAGGGTGATATAGAACATGGTATAGAAAAGGTAAAAAACAAAAAAACCATTAATCAATGAGGGGTTTAAAAGACCATAAATTTATCATAATTTATGGTTATTGAATCTTTTTTATCTTAAGACACTTTTTATAAAGTTCTAGAATTTTTTACCATCTAGAAAAAGTAATGAAGGATATATAAAAATTTCAAATGTCGAATTTCTCTAACAAATATCCATAAGAATCCATTCTGTTAGTCTAAACGATGAGTATTAAAGATGAATTTTTTTAATCCTAATGCACTAAAATAACCATCTAATAGATCAAAAAAGTATATCAATATATTCTTCCAATCATTAGCCATTATCCAAAACCAAAAACGTATAGCACAAGATAATTCTCAAAATGAATAAACCGTTAAATGAGGAAATAAAAAATAATTATCAATACCTTAATTACCTCAATAACCACAACAATAAAAAATGTTTCAATCTCAAGGGATATATCATACCATGCATCTTACATATTTAAAATTTTAATTTCATACCTCACAAATTATCTTTCATGGTAAATCAATTATTAAACCTAATTGTTACATATACCTCAACACAACGAAACAACACCCAAATATCAATAATCACCATGATAAATAAATATATAATATTTTAATATAGTGAACTTTTCCAATATATCATGAAGCAAATTTATATATTATCCTAAATTTTAATACATAACATTAAGGTAACTATCTCTGAAGATATCAACATATCAATGAATCACATTTCATCCATCAAGATTAATTATAACCCAAAACATATAAAACATAATTAACATCAAATACTATACTAACCCCAGATGTTTATTTAAACCTTAAAATATTTTTCTTCATAATTCCAAATGAATGATTCAAATAAATTCAAAATAACATCACTTAGAACATAAAAAGGGTCTGTTGAAGCCTTTGATCTTATGATTAGCTATAAAATTATACACCCATGATGGAATCCAGAACTTTTCTGTTAACATAAAATTAAAACATATATGATTCCAGTAATTAACACACTCTTTATTCCTTAAATAAGTTCACAATCTATTGAATATATTCAATAAACCCAAAAATCCAATAACATCAACGATGACCTAAATCAATATGCCATCAACATACCATTTTCCAATTCACAAATAATATTATAACAATGTCTATATTCTCTTTATTTAAACTTAATATATATTTTAAAATTCTACTTTGGAACAATCCTTAGATGTTTAATGATCCTTGTATACAAAACCTCATTGATATAAAACATCGATAAAATAATTACTGAATCATAATGTATAAATAATATAAAACTTTCACTTCATAGGTCATTTGTTGGTCTAGAAGTTCACCCTTGGATTGGGCAATTTTCTTAGATAATACCCATATTCGATACATATAATAAATTTAACTATAAATGTTACCTTAGGATGATATTCATTTCCATTTATTGGAATTTTCATTTTTACTCAGTATTTACATTCCCTATACACTACATTTAAACCAAAAAATCATCTTTTTTTATTTTTATACATTAACATGAGTGTTTATTCCAACATTCGCTATATAAAGGAAGATGAATCTTCTTTCCTTCATAATCCCCACCACCTGATCTGCTAGTGAACTCTATACTTCTTTTAATTTGGGAGTCTGAGAGTTGGTTAAGGTGAAAGATATTAATCATATATCATGATATCTAATTAGGAATAATCGCAAGGGTTCGCATTATATGTCCCATTTCATTTGGATAATCATGAGGATAATCATTCCATTTTCTGTGAGCCTTAACACAAGACCACAAAGTTACATCCATTAAAAAAACCAGAAATCATATTATGAGATATAATATTCATAGTTAGGAACCATGAAAAATAATTTATAGGATGTATAAATCATGAAAAATCCTTTTCCAACTATGAAACCTTATATTTAACACAAGTTATCCATAATCATTACCAATTTTTTTTGGATGTTGTCATCAAATTGGAATCATACCTAAGGTTTATAGTAATTTTTTCTCATCCTAGTTTCCAAATGATAACTAAAACATTCTCTAATATAAACTACATTTACCCATACATTCAATACATATATATCAGATCTTAATAGGTTAATATCCATTATATAACATAATGATCCATTCCAGAATTGTATAGTTCTAGTGCCTTGGAAAACTCATAGACATAAACAAGTTTTTAATAAAATATCAACATCTTCTCACACTACATTAAACATACCTATAATACTTCTTTGTAACATCACACATAAAACTATATTATTTACCAGGAGAAAAGGAAACAAAAGAAGGGTGAGCTCTGATGCTTAGCCATGGAAAACAATGGGTATTTCAATGATTACTTGATCTCAACGTGAGAATAATCTGATGAGAACATGATCATAACATTATAAAATCATATCCTATAAATCTGATATCATAATAGTAAGTCATGGAATAAATTTTGGCATTTCATAAGACCTTAATCATAAATGAATAAATGCAATGAGCCAAGAGATAACGAAATATGTATAAGATATAGTTGCATGGAAACACATAATCATTGAAAATAATTTCCTTAGTAGTGAATGATCATTGCAGAGAGTATCATAGTTGAATTTATTTTCTCCCCAAAACCTCATATATGTCATGGTTCAATTCCAATACTATCATAGTTGACAAAGAACCTTGCTAAATTAGGTTCACCCCTCATTCCAGGAATGTTTATCTCATGATATATTAATCATTACCAAATGCATTGGATGAATATATTGGTCTTGAACATTACATAATGGAAATCATACATATGTTCTCCATATGATCAAAAAATACTCATCATATCATAACCCAATAAAAGGAGTGAGTTTTACAAAACTTTCATCATTTAATCATAGCACAACCTGTGTAAAATAAAAATGATTCATAAACATATCTTCATCGTAAACATAAAACGTAGAGATAAATAATAAGGCTGGTATAATTGGATCATATCCCCCATAAATTATAAGTGAAATCAAGGGTTATTTTCAATGATTATTATAAATACCTTTAAATATAATTAACAATTTCATGAGTAAAATCTCATTTCTATTTTAAAATGACATATTTGAAATATAAAAATGTTAATAATATTATGGAAAATATTTTATTGTAAAATATCGATATATACTTATAAATGAAAATTCAATTCATTAAGTGGTCATGATGGTGTGAAATTTTGTTTCAGAGTATAAGTTAAAAAACATTACATCCATACTTGTAAAAAGCCCAAAAAGTACCTCATTTTAAAATAAAAACAATGTTAATTTTGAAATAATTTTTTGAAAATTAATACATGAATAATAATGAATTTATATAATCAAATTATAATATTAATAACCTTCTTTAAATCATGTATATAAAAGAAAAAGTTTTTTGGATCGAAGAGATAAATAATGTCAACATTATTCAAAAGCATTATTTTATTATATTGAGTACATAAAGAGAGGAAAATTTAATGGAAAATTTATTATCTTGAAATGAATAGAGGAGAATAAAATACAATATATTTAATTAAGTTATATAATAATATTTCAGCATCATATCTTAATAATAAACAATCCCGATAAATAATGAGATTATAACATAAAATCCATACTACTTTATTAAAAATAGAATCGCAAGCCTCGTGAAATAAATATCCATCAAAATATATTTATACCCCCATAAATTTCATAATAATTATGATAATATACATTCATTTTTACTATATACACCACAAAAAAGAAACAATTGGTGAATATGGAATGTCTCCCCTAGAAAAAAAATGATATGAAAATATCTTACCCTAGGTTTGTCTTCCTTCATTGGAATTGGAAACATCTATTTAATAAATATATATTTTTTATAAATATAATATATAACCATAATTATATATATAATCTCATATATTATTTACTTTTACCTTTTTTCATCCATTTGTTAACAAATCGTTATTAAAATTGTTGTTCTTTGTAACATCTGATTCGTTTTTCATGTATGTTTTGGTATGGTAGGTCTAGTCCATTTAATTTGATCACGGTTCTTTACCATCTATAATATTAATCATGATATAAATATGATATATATTCATTTTATAATTATTTATATTCATCCATATAAGTAGATATAGAAATATGAATTACACCATTCATGGAGACGGTGTGTCATACATACATATGAATAATGTTTTCATTTTTTTACCGATGAAATAAGATAAAGGTAATTAAAAAATAATCTATAGCTAATAATTATTAAATAATATATTTATTATATATTCTATAAATCCATCTTTATTACCAACCAATTAAACTAGTAATGTAAAATGAATCACATTACTTCGTGAAGGTGGCAGTCCACACATACTCATAAGCGATGTTATTATTTTTCAACAGTTCGGATGGTAAGAAGGTATATATGATATTATAAATAATAATTTTTAAATATTAAATAATTATAACATATAAACAGTAAACACATAGAAATACCAATACATAAAATATGGCAATGAGAAATGAGTTGTATCGCTACGTGGAGACTGTAAGTCTTATAAACGCAAGAGCGAAACATTAACTTCCCATTTCATGGATATATGATGAATAAATTTGATTTCATAATTTTAATTTAATTTAATTATATTGAGATAATTAATTTATTATTTTATTAAAATTCTTAAATATTTATGGGAGGTAAAAAATAATTAAAAAGAAAGTGATATGTCAAGGCGATTGCCTTTTTTTTGAAACAAGTCCTTTAAATCTCCCTATAAAAACCTTGTGGTTGGTCATTTGGGAAGATTATAAAATATGTAATGTGTATACATAATTTTATAAGGTATTATTTTAGGTTTTGGTCTATTTATAAGGGAAAAAATTCTGAATAAGTGATGGTACAATGTTCCCTTTCAAAATTGAGGTTAGGGGGGACTTTTGCAATTTCTTAAAAGATTAAAATATAAAAAAATAATCTATCTCAAATTACTCCAAAATTCTAGGGATTATAATTTAATATGTTATGGTGTTTAAATAAAAAAATACAATCATTTTTTTCATTTTTTAGTGGTGTTTTAAACATTATCATTTGGTTTTACCCATTAATTAACTCATTTTAACATTAATCAAGGTATCATATTTTTCACATTAAAAGGACAATAATTTTACATGTAAGGTGAAAAATTAAAAATAAAGGGCCAAGGGATTATATATTAGACAATATATTTCCTTATTTTGATATTTATATTTTTTTAAAATTTTTTAAATAATTTTATGAAATATTATTTTGATGAAATATCATTAAGGTCAATTGTGACACTATTCATTTGATTAGATTTAAAATAATTAAATAAATTCTTTTCAGTATAATATATTCATTTAACACAAAATTAATATTTCATATTCATATAATAGAATCATAGAACACTATAGCCAATAGAATTATAATAATTTAGAATTCATATGATTTTTTATTTTATTTTTCTAATCATTGAATATATACTGCGATAACAGTGTATAAGAATTTAAGGTAATTTTATAATTTATGAAAATTATAAATAAATTTATTTCTATAAATAAAATTTAATTAAACTCAAAATAACCAATTATCTTCATTCATAGATTTTTTTCCAATGTGTACATATAAGAGATATTCAAAACTTAGAGATTGGGAATTTATAACTTTCATTGCATAAATATTTTATATATCATATTCTTTGAAAGGTTTCCATTAAATAAATAAGTTTCAAAGAAAATATTATAATAGTAAAATATTATTCATTCAATAAAAATTATTATGAAATATATATCCTTATCACATAGTTTTAACCATGATTAAGCAGATTTACCCTTTACGGTTTTGATAATTTTTACCACGATTAAGATTGATATTCACCAGAAATAGAAGGGTAATATTTACAAAACATTAATATATAGATAAAAAATATGGAATCAAGTTTATCAAATTAAATTTCTATATTTTGATGAAAATAAATTTAAAATAATCATGAAACATGCGATGAAAACATTATTTTAGACAAATACATTTTTATAAATAACACTAAGTTGTTTATCTCATGCCTAGGAAAATATTAAATTAATATTAGAAACATTATATATATATATATATATATCCTTATACCCATTCACCAATATTGAATAGTTTAATTGATTAAGTAAAATATTCATTACACGCATAAAAAATAGTTTTTCAGAAAAATATCTTTTACGTATAAAAACTTTTTTTTTCAAATTCATTCATAAAATTGATTCTGGTGAATGTAATTTGATTATTTAAAATATGGGGGAACTAATTTTACTTTGAAACAATTTTATAAAAAATTGCAACTCTCTACCTGATTGAAATGATGATATAGTTTCCAATAAAAATCTATACTTTTTACTATTCATTAAAAAATCATACATTTATGAAAATTATAAAAAATACATCCTTAGATTATTTTTATATGATGAATTATAATATTATATCATTTTAATCAAATATAATTTATAAATCCTCTAAAAAATATTTTTAATATTTTATCAAAAAAAGAAATAAAAGCCATTTTTAAGGAAGTGTTTCTTTGAAGAATACAAAGACATTACTAAATATTTAGTGATTTTTTAAAATATATTTATCAATAAATTTAGATTTATTATGATATTTATATATATTTCATAAATTATTTAATATTTTAGAAAAATTATAATTTATTACTAGTTTATAATGATCATATTTAAATAATAATATTTCCTGATTTGTTTAGGCTCGTTATTTTATACCATGTACATAATTGAACATAGTGTTCATTAAAAATATTGGGGTGTGACGATTTACATATTTGGAATAATATTTAAAAAAACATCCTATCTACTTGAGAAAAGATAGATATCGTTTGTGGAGTCTTTATCCTTCTAGTTTTTACCGAAGCTATCCAATCACCAATGATATTTTCTTCACTGAATTCATCCCAACTTCATTCCTTTCTTGCAGATATTGATCCTACATTAATTACCTCATCATTTTTTTCTTCCTATGTGTATACTCTATCCCCATTTTCTCCCCTTAGGCTTCTCACTTAAACATGTATTCATTATTAAATTACACTAAATTTGGATCACTATTTTTATATGACAACTCCTCATTTTTTTAAGATTTCTTCTCATTTTCACAATAATGGATCTTAAATTTTAAGTACCATTCGATAATTTTATTAGAATTTATATTCCATGATTTTAGATGAATTTCCAAGTACAATTCCATCATCCCTATGAGATTCAATCTTTCCATTCTTCTCTTTGATTTGAATAAACAATTTACCCCCCCGAAACTCAAAAAGTATTCCAATGTGGGATTCTTTCCATACAATATTCTGTATGTTGTGTTCTCATCATTTGGACTTAAAAATCCCCTTTTTTAGATATAAACTAAATTAAGGACTGTTTCCTTTTAATTTTTTTCTGAATCTTGGTGTATTATAATTTATTTCTTTGGATATTCCTCCACCTGTTTTTAGTTAATTATATACCATTTTCAATCTATAACTTCAAAATTATTTCCATAGTATCTTCTCTACTAATATAAAGTAATATTTAATACTCTTAAACACTATATTTTAGTAATATATTCATAAACCATGTCATTATACAATAGTCATCAATAAATAGAGTGTAATAACTTTATTCATCCATGGACTTAGGTGAAATTAGCCCCCACACATCCACCTTCAATAACTCAAGCAATATCGTTGACATTTTTTCTTGAGTCTTATAAGTCTTTCAAATGATTATCCATTTTTTTTAAAAAAATCATAGTATGAGTGTCATCATGAGGATGTTTTAGGAAAATATTTTCTCCTTCATTCTCCACCATATCTTATATGGGCCTTTGGATTAAGTGTCCTGGAATTTTTTTCCATATCCTTTTCTACTATTACTTGCATAGAAATTGCCTATCATATTCCCCACTAATGAGTTTAGCATTATGTTTTATGTAATTCCCATGAATAAATACTGTTCCATCTCATCCTTCTAGGATTTAAGCATTCTTTCTAAAATTGAATGCATTCCCTGAGTCACATAGTTGTCTAATACAAAGAAGCTTTTGACTAAAGTCTTCAAAAACCAAGTTATCCATGCACCTTAGTTATTCATATATGAATTTTAATTTTCTAAAGATATTAATGTTCAAACTTTCACTATTAACAAGGAGAAAAATGTTATTAGTTCATACACAATGATCATGAAATGGTATTTATTCTCCATCATCTAGGATGTATATCAACTATGTTAAATCCATACTCTAACTGGATCTGTTTCTCTTAATGAAATTTCTACAATATTAACCTTCATAGAAATTACATTCTTGATCCAGGTTAGATGTTTTCCTTAATTTGGTTTTCAATAAATTTCCACATCATTATCTGTTGAATCATACTCATCTTTTAGGTATGTGAATTCATTAAGAACTTATTTCTAGATTAATTATGTTTTCAACTACTATGATCACTTATTCTAGATCTTTTTTAGCACATTTATTTACAAACTATATGAGATATTTATGTCTTTGTGTGCATACCCTTCATACAAAAAACAATAGCCTTTTAAAATATACCAATTTTAGGAAATTCTACTAATCTATTTTTGTTACTATAGAGACTTGAAATGTATTTTATCAATAGAAAACACATATTTTTTCCAATATTACTATACTAATAAAACCAGATTCATGGTAAATTATTTTTTATCTTTTTTAATCTACTTATATTGCTTTGATCTCATTTAGAATCACCCATATAAAATTTCTTCTAGGATGTGGGATATTTTGATTTCACATTATCGACCACTATTAATTCCTTATAATCAATACCTAAATAGATTTTCATTACCTTTGAAACAATGTACATGTGTATAAGGGTAGAATTTTCCCGTTATCTCCATGTGTTCCTCCTTATCTTCTTCAGTATCCCACACAATAAAACTAAATGATATCATGTTGGGTGATAGATATATTTCATGATAATCAATATTTCATCAAATATTTATGAATATGACTTTGATCATTTCAATTATTTTTACATTATGTTTTACCAAATCAGTCAATAAATCAATTATCTGGGATTGATCTTGGGTTTTGATATTGAACTCAATTTATTCCGAATAGATTATAGTATTTTAATTCTTGAATGTATCAATATAACCCTTTAAATTATATTTATATTCTTCTTTATCTAACATATATAATTTGGAATTATATACCACTACATTGAATTTCATAACTTCAACCTCAAAACAATAATTTTTTCATGTGTAGAGTCTAGCCCATCCTTGATGTATAATCATTCCATAATGTTAGTTATTTCACCACAATATTCCACCAAATTATTATCTATTTAATCAATGAGGAATTATTAATTCAGGTCAAAAGAATCCTCAATTTACTACACTTTATTACCCTCTGATTTATAGTTTTGTTATTACATAAATTTCTCTTTTTTAGATAATTTATGATATGAATAAATCTTTTCTACAACACCAATAAATAGTTTCTTCATGGGTTATTTATATTTATTTTCATCTCCAAATTTATTTTGAAACATAGAAGCACATGGACCCACTTTTCCACAATGAAAATAGGAAAGTGAAGGATTTCCCATTATTATTTCTTTTTTACATTTAATGTCTGAGGAAAAGATAGACATTGCCTCTTCAAATTAACTATATTTGAGATAATCTGATATGGTTGGATTCTTAATTTCCTTGAATTACACATCCAATTAATTATCCTATATCAAAGAAACATTATTGTTTTTTCTCATCTTATATTAGATGATATTGTTGTAAATAATATCCATCACCACCCATTTGGGGTCCTTTTCTTCAAGAACCATGAACTTCTCATTAAAACATGATGGTAATATTCTTTGGATAAACATTATGATTTTTAAATAATCCTGTAATTCATTGAGTTTTCTCATTCCATCAAAAAAAATACTCACCTGATTAGTGAATTCATCAAAGAACTCATTTGGATTCATTCTTAAATCTTTATACTTGATCCACAGAAACAGAAATTTATCTTCACATACATTGTAATCACCATCATACATGCTTATTGGATAATTCCACATGTAATTTTAGTATTTAAATGGATTCATATTCATCTATATTTCATTTGATAATGATCCTACCATTACACTGTCTCTTTTTTCATTTGTATCAATCCTACTTCAATATATTTCTAATAATTCTCTACTCATGGTTCATGATAAAATCCCATGAAAGGTATCCATGTAAATTTACATTTCCAAAGATAAAAAAAATGTTTTAATTTTATTCTTACATGTTTTTAATTTACTATACTCAATGATTAGAATTTCCTTATGGTTTTTGTCATTTGTTGTCACTTTAATGAGAAAAAATGTTACAAAATATATGTAACGTCCCGATTCCAGAAGCCACCCAGAGGTGCCCCATAACCGGTTGGTCACATGGCCTCAAGCGCAATTCCCCAAATTCCAGAGACATCTGACTAGAAGCGAGGTACTTGGGCATGATAGTGGAGAAACTATTCCCTAATTGGAAGATTGACATAGCAGAAGTAAAATAAATATCACTAGCAGAAGTAGTAAATATACATACAATTGTAAACATCGGAAGACTGAAATAATAAACAACTGGGAAACATCTATATAAAATTATGCATGATACGTATGTCTAGGAAAGTATCCAAACAAGTCACAATGCTGGAATACAATGATAAACCAATGTACAAAAGAAAAACAGATAAACTCCTCATCATCGCAAGCCTCAACATGGTCCCATGATCTCCAAATCCACAACTGTCAAGTACCTGAAGTAGAAGGGTGCTTGCCCTTATATATATCGGCATAAATATAATATTTTTGGGCCCAAAAGAATGACAAAAACAGGGTGTGATACTAATCCTAGTAGAGAACCACCAAAAATATGTAACTAACAGTCAGTGAATATATATGGTAGGAAATAAGAAAAACAATCAGTAAATAATAAAGTACTCAGCAGCAAAAAATTCCACAGTTCAGAGCATTCAAATTACACATATCAAGGAAGCATCTAATCAAATAAGGTTACCCTCTGAGAGTACTCATAGCCTAACCCCTCTGGTTAAACCAAATAAGTACAAGAAACCCTCTGGGAATTACACACAGTATAACTCCACTGGTTCAGCTTAATCATAGACTCTCTGAGGAAGTAGTCACCGTTAATTCCCCCTGTAGTCTCGTATCGATAACTAAAAGGTTATTTGGGGAAGAACTTATATCACATTCCCCCTGTGTCACACATCGAGGAACTACATAAACTATGAGGAAGCACTTCTGTCAATTCCCCCTATAGTCTCACATCGTAATAGTAAAACAAAGACCCTCTGGAGAATCCCTTACGTCTATTCTCCCTATAGTCTACTAAACCAAGTTCTCATAGCCCTGTGCAATAAATTCAAGCAATTAAATTCATATCGGCCAATGTAAATCTCAAAAAGTACTTGGATAAATAGTCTACAACATAACAACATTTCAGAATACGAAACACTCCATCCTACAATACTAGGCATGGGAAAATAGTCAACGCAACCTAACGGGCTAAATAGGACCAAATGGTCATGGACAAACATGCATGGAAAAACACTTCTAAATTATAGAAATTATCCCTATTCACATTCAATTAATCTCTATCCAGCCATACAATCATAGTAAGTAATTAATAGGGCTAAAACAGTAAACACGCAATACCCCATTCAAGGGTATTGGACAAATTTTCACATATAACTCAAAGGCTTTTTACGGAAAGGTAAAAACCTCCTACCTCGGAGTTTTGAGATCTATGTAGTTTAATCTCATGCCTAAAATCACTATAGAAATCCATAGATCTACAAAAATGTCTAAAATGGTCAACAAACGATATCACATGAGAGAGGAGAAATCAAGATATGGTGTTATTAAAGAAGAGATAACTCACTGATGCGATTCCAGCGTAATTGACAATGTTCAATTCAGAGGACGGATGCTCGGTCGGGGGTTCATTAATGATTCAAGGCCATATGGCACTCTTGGATGAGATAGACGAAGGAGTTATTTCTTTTGATTAGATGTGACCCCAGTACATTTAATGAAAAAAAGAAAGTACACGACGTGTACATTATAAGTACACTGCGTGTACTTGCCCTTACCGTCCCCCACATTAGGCGGTCTCCAGGTCACCAAACACAGCCATTACATAGCCAACACATGTCTACCTGTGGTAATCGAGTACTCGGCATGTAATTATGTAATTTATAGAAAGTCATCTTTTCCGTAAAAACACCATAAAAAGGAAAACATACTAGAAAAGAAGATCCGGGTTTTTACAAACTTCCCCCCATAATGAAATCCTCCCCCAAATTTCCCTAGCAAGGTGGTGTAGAAGAAGGATCCTCGAATAGCTCCAGCTACTGTGATCATACATCGACCTCCCTCTCCGAAGTTTTGTCCTGTACTCACCCGTGCTGCCATAACACTCGTGCCAGTGGATTATACCGACCATAGGGGACCTTCTCACTATGATCAACAATCTAGATAGGATGCTCCTAGAATGAAGATTCCACCTCCAACTCAACCTCTCTCGAGTTGGAAAACATGAGATGAGTCTGAGAAGTAATGTCGAAGTTGAGAAACATGTAAAACATCATTCCTATCCCGGTACATCTGGGGTAACTACAACTAATAGGAAATTGGCCCAACTCTCTCCCACATCTCAAACGGCCCGACGTACCTCGGTGAAAGCTTACCCAGTATCATAATCCTTCTATGTCCCAAACTCAGTGTGACACGTAGGAAAAACTGATCTTCGATGTCGAACTCCAGAGGTTGTCACCGATGATCAGCATAAGGCTTCGGTCGAGACTGTGTAGTAGCCATCCTCTTCCGAATCAACTCTATCTACTCTGTGGCCTCCTAGACAAGACGAGGTCCCAGAATAGTTTTCCCTCTTGCCTCTAGCCAACATAAGGGAGATCGACATGAACTACCATACAAAGCCTCATAAGGTGCCATATGAATAATTTCTTGAAAACTATTATTGTATGTAAACTCCACAAGAGGTAAATGCTTCTCCCAAGAACATCCAAAATATAGGATCCATGCTCAAAGCGTGTCCTCAAGAACCTGAATTGTAAGTTAGGAGTGGCCATCTGTCTGGGGGTGGTATGCTATAGTCAAATATACATGTGTACCCAAAGCCTTTTAAAGTCCCTACCAGACCTAAGAAGTTAAATTTGCATCCCTGTCTAAAACAATGGGGTGTGGAACCCCATGTAAACATACCTTCTCTCGAATGTAAATTATTCCCAGCTCATCAACACTGAAGGTCTCTTTGATCATAAATAAGTGAGAAACCTTTGTGAGTCTATCAATTACAAACCAACCTAGATTATTTCCTTGAGGATACCTCGACAAACCTGTCACAAAATCAATCTCCACATCATTCCACATATTCTCAGGAATGGGTAACTACTAAAAAATCCTTGTTGGTCACTGATGCTCCGCCTTCATCTACTGACAGGTGGAACACATCAGGACGAAACTATAAAAATCTCTCTTCATACATGGACACCAATAATGATGATGTAGATCATGATAAAAATGGAGACACCATGATGAACTTACCAAAGTGTGGAGTGAAAGTCCTGCATCAGTTCCTTGTGTATGTATGCTGACACCCATATGCACCCATGAAAACACAAGATCGCATACTCTATTGTGGTTCATCCCAGAATAGGGTCCTATAATGACACACTCTCTCATAGTACTATTCCTTCAGAATCAGATAGCTTCCTCATTCACACTTGATCGAGAAGAGTAGAGGTAACAGCTACAGAAGACAAAAACGTATGTCCCTGTCTATTATGCACCTCTAAAAGCATCTCAGAGAACAGAGCCATAATCTGCCACTCATTTCTGGCCTCCTGAACTTCATGTATCTGAGTTCTCATGCTCAACACATCAGCAACAACATTTCCTTTCCCAGGCGTGTAGGCAAGCTCAAAGTCAAACAATATAAGGTACTCAACCTACCTTCATTTTCTCAGATTCAGATCATGCTGAGTTAATATGTACTTGAGACTTTTGTGGTCATTTAAGAACACAAAATTCTCTACCAAAAGATAATGTCTCCAATAGTGTAATGCATGAATAACTACAGCCAAGTTGAGATCATACGTTAGGTAATTCCACTCATGTGGCCTCAACTGCCTAGACCCGTACGCAACAACCCCTTCTCCCTGCATAAGTACAACTCCTAGCCCGATACTTGATGCATCACAGTACATAGTATAGATCTTTCTCAGCTCTGTAAAAACTAGTATCAGCGCTGAATTCAACCTCCCTTTCAGCTCCATCAATGATGACTCAAATGAATCTGACCATAAGTACTTCACACCCTTTTTAGTCAGACCCATCGGTGTTGCCGAATGGCGTGAAAATTCTTTTATAAAACTTCTTTAGTGTCCAGCCAACACTAGAAAACTTTGTACCTCAAAGACATTCTTTGGATGCTCCCAGAAAAATACTACTCTCAATTTCTCTAGGTCTACTGATACTCCTATCTCTGAGATAACATGACCCAAAAAGTGAATTTGTTCCATCCAAATGTAGAATTTTGAGCGCGTAGAAAATAACTGATGCTCTCTCAGTGTACTCAAAATGATCTCAAGATGTGTGTCATGGTCATGTCGAGTGTGAGAGTACACCAATATATCATCCATGAAGACCACCATAAAAGAATCCATGTATGGATGGAACACTCATTTCATCAGCACCATGAAAACCATAGGCGCATTCATGAGACTGAACGGCATAACCACGTACTCAAATTGATCATACCTACTCTGAAAGGCAGTTAGAGGTATATCTGATGGTCTAACACACAACTGATGGTAACTGGACCTCATGTAAATCTTCAAGAACAACCAGGCTCCTAGAAGCTGATCAAAGAGATCATCAATCCTCAGTAAGGGATATCAGTTCATGACCGTCAACTGGTTCAACATTCGATAATACACACAATATCTAAGGGTACCGTCCACCTTATTCACAAACAGGATAAAAGAACCCTAAGGATAAGTATTGGGTTAGATGAAACCCTTTTCCTATAACTCCTCCAACTTCTTCTTGAGATCATGTAACTCTAGTGTAGTTATCCTAGAAGGAGTAATAGACCTCGGTGATGCTCCTGATATAAGATCAAAATAAAATTAAAACTCTCTCTCTGGAGACAAACATGAAATGTTCTCAGGATATACATCCCTAAAACGATCCACCACTGGATAAAATTACATCTGTGAAGTCCCCTGGTCATCCATATATAGACTAGCAATCGGGGTTGTAACTCCTCCTAACCCATGATGCTTGGGTTCCGCTCTGCTTGCATGGACATCCCTTTCACCCTTATGAAGAAACAATCCACCCTCTGGTGATGTGAAACTCACCCTACGGTGATAAAAATCAACAACAACGTGGAAGAGAAATAGCCATCACATTCCGAGAAT
Organism: Viscum album; assembly: GCA_963277665.1. Classification (NCBI taxonomy): domain Eukaryota; kingdom Viridiplantae; phylum Streptophyta; class Magnoliopsida; order Santalales; family Viscaceae; genus Viscum; species Viscum album. Next base: position 766,042,855 of record OY728162.1, read on the forward strand.
GACATCATAGCCTATAATCTTTAAGACCTAGAGGTACCATAAGAAGTGACTCCCAACAACCTCAAGAGGGAACTCCTTTCACTGATGTACACTAGTTGTTCTAGTCCCCAACAAAGTGACTAGTTCCAAGATATCAACAGAAGAAAAGATATAGAGCCCAAGTTTATACACAATAGCATTATATATAAAGTAATGTGAAGACCCTGTATTGAAAATAGAAGAAGCTAAAACTGAGGCAACTAGGATCGTACCTAGAACTGTAGAGGTTCCGAGATCCTGCTCTTACTAGATCTGCTCCACTGTAAATGTCTGACCAGCACCGCGATACTATGACCCTGCCTGACCACTCTGAGCGGATCCACCCTAATGTCGCTGGAAGCTTGGTAATTGACTACCACAACCACACCATCCACCTTGGCCTGAAGGGATGCAAGAACTCCAGTTCCCAGACTGAGGAGAAACTAGTGGTACTGATCCTGAAAGAGGAGTCGTAGAATAACCCTTGTCACCAGCTGCCGGTGAGACAAACTGACAGAAGTGATGAATATGGGGAATATTTCTGCAAGATTGGAACTCCACTAGGTCTCTTGGGAAATGTGGCCTTGTATGGTCGACCCTTCCACACTAGTAGCACAACACCTGGCTACTAGAATATGTCTCTCGCCTCCTTGGATCTCTGCACGAAGGCTCCCTGCGGTGCTTCCTCCTGTCAGTAGTAGGAATAATGACTCCTGTTCTTGAGCCACCCTGGTTCAAAACACCAGAATCCCTCATATTACTCTTTGTGATTAGAGCCTGGTTGACTGTAGAAGTGATGGAAGTCAACCTGAAGTTGTTAACCCAAAATCAGATGTCGAGCCTGAGACCATCCTCAAACTTCCTTTTTAGGAATACCTCATCGCCTCTTGGGATAGGCGTGAAGCACTACATATCTGTAAAGCGATATGAATATTCCATAACAGGAAGAGTACCCTTCTCCAAACTCTTGAAATCATGGGATAGATCAGCCCTCAAAGTCTCATGGTAGAAGTAATCATAGAAGGCACACTGAAACTCATCCCAATCCATGACCTACTGGCGTCCCACCTATGAAATCATATCCCACCATCTCATGGAAAAATCATGTAGCATGTATGAAGAGAGCTTCACCCACCTCTCCGGAGGCATCTACAGATGCTCGAATATAGAAAGCATGGCTTCTAACCATGACTCTACAGCCTGAGGTCCTCCTTCCCCTGTGATGGTGGGAGGATGGTGCTGCTGGAAAACCCGCGTCAACTCTTCCATAGATGGGTCAGGTTGCAGTACTCTGCAGAATGTCTACATGAACCTCATAAATCCTTCTCAGAACACTGCATCTGTATCAATTTCTAGAATAACGGCTAGTTCCAAGACAAAAAAACTATGGGATCTACTGGTAGTCCATGACCAACCATGTCTGGTTTTTGATCATCACCCTGAATCTAGCCTACAACCAGAGGACGTCTTGGTGGTATGACTCTGCAAGGTCAAGTGCACACCATAGATCAAGATCATCATAGACTGACAACTAGAAGTTCAAGAAGGTAACAAGAGAAATAAATCATTAATGTTTTTCTAAAAATGTATACACGACATGCATAATGACTACATGACGTGTTCCCTTAAGCCTTCACATGGGATTTTACTCCTACAAACCTTGGTTTTGTAACACCCCAAACACATGGCATGTGGTCCTAAGACACTGCATGTACTTTAATCCTATTTCCCTACCCGAGTTCCCTTACATGGTTAACCACAGGGTTCGTCTAGAACAAGACTACATGGTGTGTTTGTGCCATACACGATGTGTACAAGAAGGCCTTCACCGACCTGTGTTGTTAGTCACATAGCAGGTTACACAGCTGAATCTATACGACGAGTTCGTACTAGACACGATGTGTACTAAACAAACTTCACTTACCAGTGTTGTTTCATACACAGTAGGATACATGGGTTAAACTACACGGCGTGTTCCACATTGACACATCGTGTCTATGAAAAGGATCAACCGACCCATGTTGTTGGTCAAACATCTAGTTATATGGTCTTACAACACGGTGTGTACATCTAGTACACGGCATGTTCCACCAACGATTTCAAAACCCCGTGTCCCTTCCCACACAACCAGTGACATCGTTAGAAACTACATGGCGTGTACATACAGTACACGGTGTGTACATAAGAAAAACTGTTTCTTCTAGAATAGAAGAACCCAAGGCGTGTATTCATCCTTACACGCCATGTATTCTGGGGTTTTCCGTACAGTAAGCCTCAAAAACTACCCTGGAACCCATAAAAACACTAACACAGATATTACAGTGCCATATTATGATCCGTGAGGGCCCGTACTCCCCACGAATGAATGTTTGGCATCTCATACATGCCATTAACATGGATAACCTTGCAATGATCCACCAAATTCTAGTCCATGAGGTCCCATAATGCCTCAAGAACCAATGTTTGGTGTTCATTCAAACAAATCCTTAAGAAAAACTATACCTTATCAAAATCAGGTATTCTATCAAGGAAACTATCACAATAGCATGCATATCTAGCACATCATATATCACAAAAACATAAAATTAATAATGCACCCAAAATGGCATGGCAACAATGCATGACATGTGATTTCTAGAAAGTGACTATATTATGCATGAGATTGAATACCCTCATCTTATCAGGCTTCAACATAAATAGAACCTCAATAACATCAAAAATAACATCACAAATCATATGAATCACCCAATGGTGAAATCGAATCAACTGTAAAATTGAAAAACCCAAAAAATTGAAATAATCGAGGTAAATTAGCTTTTCCCAATACATGTGTTAGCTAGTCATAGGAACAGCTTATTACTAATTACCTATTACTACCTATCCCTGGATATAGGCTCCAAACAGTAAGTCGAGAAGAAAAGAGTTCATGTAATACCACTTTGTAACATACCAGTTCCGGAATCCACCCAGAGGTGCCCCATACCAGGTTGGTCCCAAGGCCTCAAGCAGATTTCCCAGAATTCTAGAGGCTTCCGACTAGCAGCGAGGGACTTGGGTGTGATAGTGGGGAAACTATGCCTTATTTGGTAGAGTGACATAGTAGAATTAAAACAAATAGCAATAGCGGAAGCAGTAAACATGCATACAATAGTAAATAACAGAAGACTGAAATAATAAACAACTAGACAACATCTATATAAAATTATTCATGGTACATATGTCTAGTAAAACTTCCAAACAAGTTATAATGCTATAATACAATGATAAATGTTGGGAAAAAATCCCTAAAGGCAACTTTGCAGCATTTTTGGGTTTCTCATGTTTGTTGACAATGCAGGATTCCATGGTGAATTGTTCAGTTCTAGATATGTTGTTGACATTCAATGTTCACAAAGAACCATGAGAAAAGAGTAAATGAACTAGAGGTAGTGTAAAAGAATAGATACAAGGTGACACCGTTTTCCAGTGTATGAAAAATTTTTGCGGTCCAAAATTTGCAGTTTGGTATGAATCGCGAAAATTTGATTTCCTTGGAGATAAAATTTAAATATGGAAAAGGAATGAATTTCACGAAGATATGCTTCATGGATTATATTTATCAAAGACAAGAAAAATTTTGATGTTGATGATTCATGGTTACGATGATCTTTGTGAATGTCCAAGTTGAAAGGTAAAGCGAGGGAGCTTCACAGTGGATATGCGAAGTAATTGACAGAATGTTCCATGATTACAACGAGATCCACGATCTGAGAATTTTTGTGGTGCTTCGTGATTTTGATAGAATTATGGAGGAAATTTCCGAGCTTTGCGATTTGTGATGATGTGGCGCTGACTTCACACAGACGGGTCGAGGGTTGGTGAAATTTCCTATAAATATAGGTCGACTCCCTCGAGAGAAGCAGAGAGTTTTTGGACAAAATATTTTTTTATCAGTTCGTGAATGTGGTTCATGAAGGTAGTGTACTCCATGAAAGAGTGGTGCTTTATAGCGGCTAATCTAGCTCCATGAAAGATGTGCGCTTTGCGAAGCCGCGTGTTCTAAGGAGTGTTCTTTTCAAAGAGGCAGGAGCATCGCGATGACCTATTCATTACAAAGTCTTGATCTTCGTGAAAAGGAAGGAGCTTCGCGAAGCCTTGTCTGAGCTTCGTGAAATTGGGAGCCTCGCGAAGTAAGGTTCTTTTGGAAGGTATTTCCAAAGTGTGTTGCCCAGTGTTCAGTGGAAAAAGGGTATTCATTAGAGGATGAAATTTGGACTTCATTAGAGAATCAACATACAGTAAAGGATGCATTCATTACTGATAATGAAGAGAAGTATATGTATATAAACTATGAGTGAATCTTCTGAAGAAGCAATGAGCTCAATTCAGTTGAGAGAGTAGTGAGTTCTCAAATTGTTAGTGGTTGTAAACCAGGAAGGACTGTGAGTCCCCTTCAAACTTGTAAATAGCAGTGCGCTTATAGTGGAATTGGTACATCGGCACACTACCGATGTATGCTCCTTGGAAATAGCCCAGTGAGGGTGAACCATGTAAAACATATTTTTTCATGTGCATGCCTTATGGTTTATTCATACTCCCCAACAGGAAGAAGAGAGAATAGGGTTTTGTCTAATAGAAAAATAAGATCAAAAGGGGAAGTTGTTTTAATCTGTCAAACCCTGATTCACCCCCTCTTAGGGTATATAGCCTAGTGGACCTAACAATTGGTATTAGAGAAAAAGGTTAATATCTGTGATTCTCTCTCAAATGCAGGTCACTAATCATAATGTGATTCTGATCTTCGATTGGAAAAATTACCAGCTATGGAAGAATTGGATGCAGCACTATATCTGTTCATTAGGAATGGATGTGTTCATAGCAGCAATGCATGGCATAAAAGCTGATATTAATAGTTGTGCTTTATCAGAATCTGAGCATAGAGAGTTGGAAGTTGATTCCAAAGGAATCAATGCCATAGGGGGAGCTCTATTCAATCCAATCTATTCAAAGGTGATGTCATGGAAAACATCACATGTCATGTGGGAAAATATATTGAATATATATGAAGGGGAAACAAAGGTCGGAGAGGAAAATCTGCAAGTGTTGTGGAATAAGTATGAAGATATGAGAAAGAACTAGAATGAGTCTATTGATGCATTCTTCGATAGGGTAAATTTTGTAGTGGAATAAATTCAAGGTCTTGGAGAAGTTATTGAATACATAAAGATTGTGAAGCACATCTTGGGGAATCTTCCACCTCGGTTCAATCTGAATGTTTTGGTTTTGGAAGATAAAGACCCGAAAGAGTTGACATTGGATAACCTGCACAACACCCTTGTTGCATATGAAATAAGAAATGATGATAACGATGCTATGTAAAAGGGGAAATACAAAGAGGTGGCATTCAAGGCCATGAAGAATATCACCATTGATGACACTTAGGAATAAAAAGAGACAGATGAGGTGATGTCATTCTTCTCTTCAACCCTTCAAAGGGGAAAAGGAAATATTAATGGGAAGCATTGACTTGTTTTTTTTTCGATGTTGAAAGTTTGGACATCTTGTGGCATGGTGCCCCAAAATGTTTTAAGAGAATGATGATGTCTATGAAATCAAAATTCCCAAGAAGAAGTCTCCATCCTAGAGGAAAGGCAAGAAATGGTTAAAGAGAAATTTCTTTAAGAAAAAGAACCTAATTTCAAAAGAATATGATAGTTCAGATGAGTCTGAGGTTGAGGAGGTTGAAGTGATAAAGAATATCCAAGACCGAGGAGAAAATTCTATTGTGGCAGTTTCCAGTAGTTCTCAAAATAATAATGAAACTGAATCTGATGAAGAATAAGAAGAAGTTGAGGGAAGAGTTGATATGAAATTTGAGTTAGAGGCTTCTCTTGAGGACTAGATGTTTGGAGAGCCAAAACAAAGAAAGCCAACAAAGTTGTTTGTAATGCCAAACTCTATATGCAGTAGCAAGAAGAAGAGAAGTATGAGTTTATGGAAGAAATCTAGAAACTCAAGTCATCAACACCAAAGGACTCAGAATCAATTAGTGAGTAAAAAATTAAAATTGAAGAATAGAAAAGGGAGATCGATAGCTTGAATGACACAAGTAAATATCAAATCAAGCGAATTGAAGAACTTTAAGGAGAAGTTGTTGGTTTGCAAAAAAAGGTCAATGGTCAAGAAAAACTCTTGACTCCTACTAGGTTATCAGGAAAGCAAATCACTCAGAAAACCAAGAAGCTGAAAGTTGATAATAGAGGTTCAGCAAAAAATAAGCATCATCATTGTTCAGATGATACGACTAATGTGGGGCTTGATCGAAAACAAAAGGCTATGAATGTTGAGATCAGACATCAAGCACCCACTCCGAGACTGGAGGTAGATTTGAGCCCATGTCAGAATTAGAATATTAAGAGATCCCAAAAGGAAACTAGCAGTGAAGAAGTGACACGACGGAATGAACCTTAGATTAGGTGTTATTATTGTGAACGAATGGGACATTTATAGTATATGTGTTCCATAGCCAATAGATATCGAAGGGCATAAGAAAAAAGGTGGTATCCAAACCGAGAAAGGTTCTCTAGAACATATTCCTAAGGTCACTATTTTTGGTGCCGAGGATTTGGGATCATGTTTAGGTACTGCACTTCGACCATACAGAAGAATGTTCCAAAGCAGATCCAAAATGTTTTCAAATAGTAGATTAATGAACCAACAGGTGAGTTGAAAACGCAAAATATATTTTCACCTTTGCAAGATGAATCTGGACCATCATACTCTAAGAAAGATCAAAAGTCTCAATCCATCTCAATTATGAAGTAAAAAACATGGACCAAGAAGAAAATGGATGAGAAGTTAGTGGTGGAAGAAATTTACATTAATGCATTAGATCGCTCTGGTGTGTGGATCCTTGATAGCGGTTTCACATCTCACATTATAGGTAATAATGATATCATTACAGGTGTAAAATATGACAAAGAAGGAGTTGTCAAGTTTGGAAACGGTGCAGGCCTGAAGATAATTGGCTTAAGAAAGGCAATGTTTGGGGGCAAAGAGATGAGACATGCTGATATCTTAGTAGTAGAAGGCCTTAGACACAATTTGCTCAGAGTCAGTAAACTATGTGACTCAGGACATTCTATAAAGATTACTAAGATGATGTGTATTTTTAAAGAAAGAGATGTGGAAATGGTTCTATAAGGAAATAGAAAAAAGGTAAATCTCTACTAGGTAAGTGCATAAGAATAAATGTGCTTTCTATCTAGAGAGGAAGAAAACTAGTTGTGGCATAAACGACTTGGTCATCTATGTCAGCCATCCCAGGAATATCTGGTAAAGTGTGATGAAGAAAGAGACCTACCCAAGCTATGATGTGATCATACTCATACGTGCGATGCATGTCAATAAGGGAAGATCATCAAAAAGACGTATAAGGAAAATGAAATGATGTCCAAGAGAGTGATCGAATTGGTGCATGCTAACATCTGGGGGCCTATCACGCCACGAGAAATTGATGGAAGGAGGTAATATGTTCTTTTCATTGATGACTATAGCATAATGGAATGGGTATTTTTCATTACCCAAATTTCCGATGTGTTTTGCAGCATAAAACAGTACCTAAGGGAGTTTGAAAGGATGCTTGGATAGAAATTTCTGAAGTTCTGTACTGATAATGGTACAAAATTTACAAACAGTCAGGTGGAAGACTACCTTGAGAAACATAGTATAAGGCATCAAGATTCTTCATTGAGAACTCCCCAACAAAATGGAGTGGTTGAAAGGAGAAATCAGATCATCAAAAACATGGCTAGAACAATGCTCATAGAAAAGGACCTACCAGAATATTTTTGGAAGGAAGCAGTTTTGACATCGGTCTACATTTCTAACATGGCTCTATCATGTCTAAAGGAAGGAAAGACTCCATACGAGATGTGGTATAGAAAGAATCCAATGGTGAAATAATTCAGAATATTTTTATGTAACTGATACATCCCCAACAAGGAAAAACATAGGAAATATGAGTCCAGATGAGATGAGGGGATATTCCATGGCTACTCAGGAAAAATAAAGGCATATAAATGCTTTCACAAAAGGCTGGGAAACATTTCTGAGAGAAATGATGTCAATGTAGTGGCGATTGAGGAGATCATTCAACAGCACAATGAAAAATTTCCTGATGAGAGTGATGAGGAAGAAAGAAACACAGAGGGAGCAGCAGTGGACAATGTTGATTCAGAAGAAGACACTAATGATGAGCAAGAGGAAGTAAAATATATATCAACACAAATGCCAAGGATTCGAGCTGAAATTGACAGGAAGAATATCATTGGTGATAAGGAAGCTCTAGTTCATACAATAATAATGAAATCACTTCAGTAGACATCTTTCTTATCTCATGATGAGCTTAAATGCTTTGCTGATGCAGCTGAAGATGAAAACTTGGTTCAAGAAATGAATGAAGTGCTTAATCAGATTGAGAAGAATCAGACATTGGAGATTGTTTCAAGGCTAGCAGATAAGAATGTCATTGGGACAAAATGGGTTTATCACAACAAGATTAATGAATATGGCATAGTGATTCGTAACAAATAATGATTACTGTGCAAAGGATACTCCTAGATAGAGGGAATATATGTTGATGAGACTTTTCCACCAGTTGCGAGGTTATAGAATATCAGGTTATTCCTAGCCATTGCAGTGCAACAAAAGTTCAATGTGTTCTAGATGGATGTCAAATCTGCATTCTTGAATGGGATTATGGAGGAAGAACTGTATATCAAGCTACCAAATGGTTTTCTCATTCATAAGGATGCGACCAAATTGTGTCGGTTGAAGAAAGCATTATATTGGTTGAAACAAGCACCGAGAGTATGGTACTCAAGGATTGATATTTATTTGAAGAATCCTGGTTTCAAGTGTGGTGGAGTAGATTAAAATCACTATTTCAATATCAACAATAATCAAAGGATCATGGTGCTGGTTTATGTCGATGACATAATATTTGGCGGATCATATGAAGCACAGTGCAGACGATTTTCCGAATTCATGAAACATGAGTACGAAATGTCTATGATTGGTGAGATGAAAATTTTCCTTTGTTTACAGGTCAGACAAGGAAGGAATGTAACATTCATTTGTCAATCCAAATATCCCAAGGAGGTTTTGAGAATATTTGGAATGGAAAATTCCAATGAGATGAAGTCTACAGTTGCTACTCGTATGAAACTATCAAAGGATGAAGATGACAAGGTAGTTAATATCACAAAATACAGGCAAATCATTGGAAGTATATTGTACCTAACAGTGACAAGACCTGACATTGTTTTCGCAACATGACAAGCAGCACGATATCAAAGCAATCCCAAGGAACTCTACATGCTCATAGTGAACTGAATTCTTCGGTATATAAAAGGAATTGTGGATTTCAGTATGAAGTATACTGACAAATCTCATCATGAATTATTGGGATACACAGATGCAGATTGGGCCGGTTCAGCAGATGATAGGAAATCAACGTCAGGAGGTGCACTCTATCATGGTGGATTATGAATTTCTCGGCTAAGAAAGAATCAAGATTTCATTTCATTGAGCATTGTAGAAGCTGAATATATTGTCGTAACTCAAGCATGCACACAGTTATTGTGGATGAAGCAGCAGCATGATGATATTGGAGTTGAAGTGATGTCTCCGATCGGAATCCAGGGTGATAATTCAAGTTTTATAAATCACATCAAAAATACCATCCATCATTCTTGGACAAAGCACATTGAGATAAAATATCATTTTATCAATGAGATGGTTGACCAGGGAATCATGATGTTTGAGTATGTGCCTACAGAACCACATGTTACAGACATTCTGACATAGGCCTTACTCAAGGAATCTTTTGAAAGATATTGGATGGCTCTAGGAGTCCATTCGACTCCCCGCACTTGAAAAAGTGTGGATTTGGGACCCCCCCTCTCTCCTCGACGTATGGTGTGTTTTTCCCTACTATGCTCATATGCGTTCTTTCCAAATGTCTTGGCCACACAGGAGTGACCTTTGGGTTCGTTGACAAAGGGGGAAAATAGTGACTTCTCAAAGGGGAGAAACTATGGATAAGAAGGGAGAAAATGTTTTAGTCAATGAAACAGGGAGAAACTGACATGTGGAGTAGTGAGATAAGGGGAGAGGAATGAGATAGGGGGAGACTATTAAATCTAATAATGCTAGAAATGATCGATCAAAGCATAGATATCATGATAGTTGTGGATCGTGATGAAATCAGAATAGTGGTGTTGGTCTGGTGAGATAAGGTTTTCACCATTCACCAATTAGTATCAGTGAGGTTCAAAAATTGATATCAGTTTGTAAATTGGTATCAGTTTTGTGGTCAATGGTTGGTGTCAGAAATGAAGTGATTCTGTAGACGCCGGAAAAGTCCGTTTCTCCTCAAATGAAGTTCCGGGTAAGGAAAGCGAGGTCATATTTGGAGTCAGAAGCCTGTTTTTGAAGGCCCGAAGGCCTTGCGCGAAATATCGGAGGCTCGCGCGCAATATTGGCTATGCGCGCGCAATCCTTCTGGGATTCGCGCAATGGGCCGAGTCGGCGCGTAATTTTCCGCGCCCGACGCCCGTGCGCGTCCCTATTGCGCGCTGGGCCCCTATTTCGCGCCCGAGCCGAATTGCGCGCCCACGAGTCGAATTGCGCGCCTGGGGTTGCCTATAAATACAAGGCAACCCCCGACGTTTTGAAGGTTGCCAGAATTCGAAGGGTCGGTCGTGCGCGCAATACCACCCCCTCCGCGCGCAATGCCGATCTTCAGGTAACCTCTTTTATTTCGCGCAAGCAAGACTCGGGGTTCGCCTTCGCGCGCAACCCTTTGGCTTCTTTCCTTTGACCAATCTCTCACCCAAAGGCCTTCGCGCACAAAAGCAGCCTCTTGCGCGCAATTTCCCCCCGGGTGCGCGCAATCCAGCCCGATTGCGCGCACCCCCCTTACTATGTGGCCATTCGTTAAAGACTGGGCCGTTGCCCCCGCGTGCTATCAGAGGCCCGGTGCTCGCAATCGTCGTCTTCCACGCGCAAAGCGCTGGCCCAATTGCGCGCCAGCCCGCCAAATTGCGCGCCGACCCGCGGTATTGCGCGCCAAGATCCTCTTTTGCGTGCAAACCACAAGGGTTTCCCCCTTTGACCCCCTGAGGGTACCCGCCTGCGTGGCGCCCGATGATCTTCATCCCGGGTGCCTGCACCATACGTTGTCTTCCCGTGCGGCCTTCCAGGCTCGCGCGAAGTGACACGGACCCATTGGCGGCACCACCACGTCCGAGCTACAAGACGTTAAACTGTTCAGCATACGTCCGCGCTGCAAGACGTTAAACTACCAAGCAACAATCATCCTCAACACACGACGTTAAACTGTACTTCGTCCGGCAAGACGTTAAACCGTCCTCTTTGTCCTCAACACACGATGTTAAACTGTACTTCGTCCGGCAAGACGTTAAACCGTCCGCTTCGTCCTCAACAGACGACGTTAAATTGTACTTCGTCCGGCAAGGCGTTAAACCGTCTGCTTCACCCGATCCCGTGCCTCGCACGCAGGGTCCCCCTCCCGGTTTGGATGTGGCCCCACCCGCTCGTCTCTGCAGGGATGTCGGGATTTCCCCTCTTTAGGGATGATTTATTGGAGTGGCCTTCGCCCACGGGGGCAGGGTATTACAAACCCCTAGTTTTTTGTGGGGGACTGCACATGTGTATCTCCATTTGTGCTTCCCCACTGCCGAAGCCAGTAGAGGGCGTGATAGGGATCGAGGTCTCTCACCGTTGGCCCAAGTCCCTCTTCAACTGAGCTTTGCCGCACTCAGGTTGCCTTAGTGCGTAAGTCCTGACAGAATGAACTACGTGGACTTTGATCCCTGTCTCCTAAACAGGGTACGTAGGAAGCCTCCCTGAGGTTCAAGCCAAACACCTGGTCATCTCGGTCGTATTCACGCCGGTTCGTCCATCAGTGGACCCCTCCCGGGTTCACATTCGCGTCGATTCACCTATGAATCCGCCCTTGTGGGGGACTGCACATGTGTATCTCCATTGTGCTTCCCCACTGCCGAAGCCAGTAGAGGGCATGACAGGGATCGAGGTCTCTCACCTTCAGCCCAAGTCCCTCTCCAAATGAACTTTGCCGCATACGGGCCTCCTTAGAGTGTAAGCCCCAAACACCAGCGTCCAGCATGACGTGAAACTGTGATCCACCCGGCCATTCCATCCCCCTCTGTGCGAGGTGGTTCGGTTCAATCCTCCGCCCGGCAGCCTCGACCTCCTTGTGAGTCTGCTTTCCATCGTCCAACATGATGTTAAACTGTATATCCGAACTACGCTGACTTTGATCCGCGCTAACGCGCTGTACGTAGGAAGCCTCTACGGGGTCCAAGCTCTTCACTCCACCATCCATCCTGATCCTTACCCGGTCCGCCACATCCCGGTGGGGTCATGCCATTTCATTCCACTCCACTTCACTCGGGAAGCCACCCATGTGCTGGCCCCAGCGTTGGAGGTTCCCCGCAAGGGGTTCTGTCATCTGATCCACTCCTCGTGTTGATCAGTCCGATGCCGTCCCCGTTGGACGTTAAATTCGCGGCATACCCCGTGTTAAACATGGGAAGCTGAGGAAAACCTCAGGTGACGCAGTTCCCCGCACCCAGCGCGGGATGCCTCAGGCCATCACGCCTTCGAGAAGCCCTATTAGGGATGGAAGGCAGATATGCAGAGCCGCAGTGTTAAGACACGCCCCCAACACCCAGAGCTACCCGGTATCCTCACCGCAGGTTGCTGCCCCGACCAGACTTCTTGGAGCATTTGGGCGGAAGCAGCGTAATTAACCGGTGTCCATGAAGATGTGCCACCGGGAACGAGATTCACGAACATTCTTAAATCTATGAGGGAGACCCGGAATAGGTGACGAGTTCCGAGGAGACGTCCACGAAAGGAGGAGCCGACATCCCATCATCCCGGTTTCGATCAAGGAGCAGACGTCCCTGAATAAGGGACGGATTCCGCCTGCCTTTGGAAAGAGGGACTGCGGGGCCATAAGCCGCGCTCCCATCCCCTCGGGTCGACGGGCGCACGCGCGAACGCGTCCTGGCGGAACAGCGTCGGAACAGAAACCCGACACACATCTGCACCGAAACAGAAAATGGTGAACCCAACGTGAATCTCTTCTCCTCAATACGAAGACTGATAGCTTTCAGAGGTGTTGGAAGACTAGCATGTTGCTCGGCCAAGCATTCAGCATCGGGGCACGGAACCCGCCAGGGGCTGGGGAAGGGAAATCGGGCACTCCGTCTCACGACGTCGATGGCCTGGGTTCCCCCCACGGAAGGCGTCGTGGCACTAATGGTTGATTTTCGATTCCTTTTCCTGTCAGTATTAATGGGTTCTTCTCCCTATCTTCAGGAATCAGTTCGCCCAATCCAGTGCCCGATCGCCGCCCGCCCACTGGCGCAGGGGTAGGGAAAACACCGATGTGGCTACTCCGCGCGGTCCCGCCCATTCCACAGCTGTCCCAGCAGCCGCAACTGCGGGACAACCACGCCCTCTCTCCCCCTCGGAGGTCATCCAGAGAAGGGTGATCAACAACTTGGTGCGGAGATATGAGGAAGAGGGAGTCATCCCCACCAGGGACATGGCTCGCCTAGACCTCGAGGATGATGCACCTCGCCACCAACGCCGCCCCCGAGGGCCGTGCAGGGAGGCACCGCTTCCAACCTCGACGTCCAACCGCTTCAGGAGTTTATCCCCGGAAAGCTCCAACAGCTCCTTCCCCTATGCGGATGAGGTGTAGGATGTCTGGGACCACCCTATCCGAGGTTCGCTCCAGGGATCCGCGATAAGGGCTCCTGCCAGGCCACGTCGACACCGCCTCCATGCTTCTCAAGTCGAAGAACGGGCTCTCCACCTGCCTGCGCTGCTAATCCCGACTCATCTGTCCCGACGCCAACGTCGGGCACGAGCGGAAGAGGATGCCCACCTTGGGGCCCTAGCAACAGCGGCCGCGTTGGCCCAAGCCACTGCTGGCTCCAGTCACCAGGCCCCTGCGCATCCTGAGCAGGGGCACTTCTATGCCCGACCTGGATCGAGGCCCCGACCGCCCCAAAGGCAGGTTGGGTTGACTCTCCCGGTTGCTGGTATAGGAAATAGCCACCGCGGACCACCTCGCGGTAGCGCTATTCACCAGCAGGGTCTTCTCTGTGTGGCCATTCCAAGAGGCATGGGTGATCCCACCTTCCGATCCCGGCCCGGAGGCCTGCCCGGAATCATCTCTCCCCGCGTCCCCTTTGATATCTGTCCCGGTACTCCTTGCACCTTGGTTTCCAGTCCTCTTGGCCCCAGCACCAGTGCGGCCAGAGGACGCCAGGACAGAGATCAGCCATGCCCCGAAGAACAACCCTGGGGCAGGAAGGCGAGGCATCGACGTAGAGGGAGGAATGTTAGGGATGTCCGGATAGAGATCCGACCGGTTCGTTTCTCTGATACAGAGGCGGAGTATGATTCGGCGACAGAGCCCTCCCCCCGATCCCGCCAGTCAGGGGAAGGGGTAGGAATGCGGCACGTCAGCCTCGTACTCCCCGAGAGCGAGATCGATATGATCCCCACTTCTCTCCGAAGGTATATCCGGAGTAGCGAGGGCCTGGTAGACCCCCAAGGATCAAGCTTGCGGTTGGTACCGGCCCCTCCGGAAGCGCCTTCTGCCCCGATCGGAGAAGCCAGAGACCTTTTCTGGGGACCGACGGTTGATCCATGATCTAGTGCACCCTCGGCGAGCACCAACGCTATGGCAGGATGTTCGCTCGCTGGCTCGTCCTATCGTGATGTGGTAGCTGGGGCACCGCAACCCTCAGAGGGCGGCCCGGGATATGGAGGCCAATCGGCCTGCTCACCGTATTCACCGCCGGCCAGCCCACCGGCCCAGCGGCCCGCCTCGTCACCAGTGCCGGTTCCCCGTCCATTCCCAGTCGCTGAAAGGGACCAAGAAGACCTGGGTCTCGAGTTTGAGTCGTGGAGCTTCTGGACCATCCTTGCAGAAAGCCACATCCCTGAGAAGTTTTGGCCAGTCGTAGGACCGGACTTTGATGCACCAGAATCACTCACCCCGGATGAGTTAGAATGCTTCTGCTGAACTCTCCGGGAGACTCACTCCCGTCTTCACCGCCTACAAATGCCATATCCTGAGAGTCAAGCACACCTGGGGGATATTGGTGAGCAGTTCCGTCAGATCGACCCGGCCACGCTCCCCGCGGTTCGGCACCCCGGGTCATTTGGGCACCACGAGGCCCTCCAACAACGATGCGTTGAGTGTTTTCAAGTACTCCTCAAGGTTATCGAGGAGGCCACCCCCACGTGTATATCCGTGGATGGGGGCAGTACGCTTCCCTACGCTTCAGTGCGATTCGCCGACAGCCCGATTCGCTGGGTGGCCCTGAGGGTACATCCCCAGGGACGGAAACGGTCAATATGGCCGACCTGTCGGGAGAGGGGAACGACTTGGAACTTCTCAACGGGGGCTCTCCCCCCGAAGACAAGCCGTTGTTGGATCCATCGGTGAGAGTTAATCGTCACCAGAGGAACCTCATGCGTCTCCCCACACCCACTGAAGCACTGACGTTGAGCCGAAACGTCAGCAAAGGTAAAGAGCACGACGGGGCTATAAAGCCCGCCGACCCATCTGCCTCCATGCAGAGGGCAGATGAGGATCCCGAGAAGGCCACGCTACGTCAACAGCTCACCGAGCAGAAGAAGCTAGTTGACTAGCTCCTCGCTGAGTGCGCTGCAGAGCGGCAGCATGACTACGGTGATCCTAGGCCGGGACATCAGGGACAGGAACAACCACTCCTCGACGAGACTCTCCCGGGAAACCGTGATTATGCCGTGTTTGCTGACAGGGGAGAGGCCATTGCATATGGCAAGAGGGCGTGGTATGTTTCACCACACCCTCCCGAGCGGCGTGACTACCTGAGAGACCCCGCTCGGATTCCTCCCGCTGCCCCAAGGGCCGCTCCGCCCGCCATCCCACGAGCTGTCGAGTTCGACGACCCAGTCGACGACCCGATTGAAGAGCCATGCAATGCGCTCGTGGTTAGAGATCCTCGCCAGGACTGGAACCCATGTCCGGACGATCCGATGGCGGCACTCATCGCCCGCTTGGAAGCCTTGGAGACTCGGCAAGTGGCAATCTCACCGGACGGCAAGCCATACCCAGCATGGGTTGATGACATTCCGGCACCTCCGGGATTCAGGAACCCCACTTTTGCCCCCTTCAACAGGACTGGAGATCCGCCACAGCATTTGGCCCATTTGAACTCGAGGTGCGGGCCTATTTTGGAAACTCCGGCACAGCAGGAGGCCGCTAAGCTTCGCTGCATTGTCCAGACACTTGAAGGGACAACATTTTTCTGGTACAGCCAGCTCCCCATCGGGTCGATAACTAGCTGGGAGGACCTTCGTAGAAAGTTCCTCTACTATTTCAGTTCCACGACCCGGAAGACGAGTATTGCAGACCTCTTCAAGTGCACGCAAATGCCTGATGAGCGAGTCGCGGATTTCGTCGCCCGATGGAAGGGTCTCACGTATTCCCTTGACATGCCATTGACTTAGGAGCAGTTGCTGACAATGTGCGTCGGGAACGTCAAGACCGAGCTGGTCCCTTCCCTGATCACTCAGAATTACCCCGGAGGGTTCAGGGACTTCTCAGACAAAGCTCAACGTCTTGAGGAAGCCCTGCAACAGGCTATTCAGGCACGCCTATTGCCTCCTATGATCCCTGCAAGGAGAGTCAGCAGGGCTGAGCCCACTGCTGTTGCCCAGATAGAGGCCCCTAGGCAGTTGGAGCTGCTGCCGGTGAGGCCAGCTCCATAGCCTCACAGGAATCTGCCTCCACAGGCTCAGTTCCCGGCCCAGTAGTGGCAGCCCCTGAACCGGCTGGCCCATCCGCGTAATGTACCGCCACAACCCAGGCGAGATAATCGGGGTCCACCTCCTCGGCAGGCCCCTCCAGCCCCTCGTCAAGACCATGCTCCCAGGGCCCCGCGATACCTGACTTACTCATTTCACGAGGATCAGGTCCCCGATTATTTCCGGAGTGCCCTGGAGCAGAGGATTGTGTGATTGACTAAGTGTTGGAGGCCATAGGAGGCACATCTCACGGATAACCCCCGCTACTGCCCTTACCATCGGGCCCTGGGGCACACCATTCGGCGGTGCTATGTGTTTAAGGACTGGCTCCAAGACCAGATTAACAATAATGTAATCAGGTTGGGCCCAGCTCCAGAACAAGGGGCGGGTGTGTTCGTGGGATCATATGACGATAGTGGCAACGAGGACGAATGGAAGCTGGTCTCCGACCACGGATCCCAGAAGTATAACAACTGGATGGCCCGCAAGACGATCATTCGCGCCCATGGAATCATCCGTGCACGCTTGAATCAGCATGAGCCCCCAGAATCCGCGGGTGCTGCTTCGGCATCGTCTTCCCAACCTGCCTCTTCCGAGAAGAGAAAACGGCGGCGGCGCAAGAAGGAAGAGCGCGCCCCGCCAGTTCCGCCACTACCCCGCACTCTCGGAGATTTCATGCCCCCGGAGATGGGGGTCCCTCCTCGGATCCTACCATTGATGAATGATTCATCCGATGACAGTGTTGGGTACGCTTCGGTTAATACCGTCGAGCTGGTAAATCCCTTTTCGGTTCCCGACGTTGAAGAACACCAGGTGGACCTCCCTAGTGTCCCCGGTCATCGCCACCGTCAGAGGAACCGCAACAACAAGAGTCGCTAGGGCACGGCGGTTGGTACCTCCAGCCAGGCCGTGCACGCCACTGAGACGAGGCAGCAGGCTCAAAACCGAGCTTAGCACGCGCAGCCCCCCCATCCGGGGATGACGGATTCGCCTCCGCCACTGTTTGTGGTGTGGGACCAGGCAGAACCGCCTCAGCCGTGTCGCGACCAGCTCCGTCCTGCCATGAGTCCATCCCGGCCTCCTGGCCCCAGTACGGTGACTACTTCTCGGGCTTCGACCAGTGAACAGCGAGATGCGCCAAGCACCAGTCGGCTGCCGGTCCAACCGGCAAGGCCCGTCATGCCTCCAATCGCAGAGCAACCTCCTTCAACCAGGGGCTCGTGCTTGGAAAGAAATTATGATGTCCTGAAGCACTTGGCCGACATCCCAGCAAGGCTCACCATCCTTGAGGCTCTGCGTCTGTCACCTGAGATGCGCGAGGCGCTCACTGAAGCCCTGAAGAGCCCCCTACAGTTTGAGACGGAGGTTGCGGCTGCAGAGGCCTTTCACGCCGAAGTGATTGAGGACGCCGAATGTCAGGAAGTTATCTCGTTCTCTGGTAAGGATGAAGACCCTCCTATACAGGGGCACATTCGTCCGATGTATGTTACTGGCCAGTTCAATGGCCTTGAAGTTCGGCGCTGTCTTGTCGACACGGGGTCCGGGATTAATCTGATTCCAACTCGGACGCTCCGGAGATTGGGGTTGTCTAAGGATGACTTGATTCCCTCTGAATTCAGGATCCAGGGGTACGACCGCACCGAGAAAACTCCGGTCGGCAAGATACGTTTGAAGACCCAGTTCGGTGACCTGGTTATCAACACCGAATTCATGGTGGTCTCTCAGGAAACTGCGTATAACGCATTGATGGGCAGGCCATGGCTCCACCTTCATGTGGCGGTTCCCTCATCATACCACCAACGCCATAAATAATCCCTTAATGGTGGACTAGGCATGCTTCAAGGAGATGCCTCTCCTTTTGCCTCATGTGAAGCCCGCTATCTAGACGCGGACTATTACAAGAGCAAGGATAAGAAGATCCTGACAGGTGGGGTTGAGCCTGTCGCTGTTGGACGTGATCTCTGGGCATGTTTGGATGACGCTTACGTCCTCCCGATCCATCGGTTGGACGTAGCCATGGTCTCGACGGCCTGTGAGTCTCCTGATGAGATAACCGCGACCGCCCATGCCAGCACCAGCGGCCCAGTAGGATCTGGTAGCCCCAATGCAGTTTCCAACGCAGTCTCTCCCGTGGACGATCCCTCCCCGAGTGGAGAGGACGTGGATGATGCACCCCCATCCTTTGAGGAGGGCGTTTCCGCCACGGTCGATGAGTTAGTACAGGTGAACCATGGAACCGAGGCAGATCCAAGACCCACATTGGTCAGTGCCGCCATGCCCTCTGAGGAAGGCAGCAGTACGTGGACTTCCTCAGACAGCACTGTGACGTGTTCGCTTGGGGCTATGACGAGATGTCAGGGCTAGATCCTCAGGTAGCCGTCCACCGCCTTGGTCTCCCGGCAAACCATCGCGGGTTCAAGCAGCCTACCTGGAAGATTCACCCATTCCACGGTGCCATGGTTGAGGCCGAAGTTGACAAGCTTATCAAAGCCAACTTCGTGAGGGAAGTTCAGTACCCCAGATGGCTGGCCAACATTGTGCCGGTCAGGAAGAAGAACGGGCAGATCAGAGTCTGTATTGACTTCCGCGATCTCAACCGCCACTGTCCGAAGGATGATTTTCCACTTCCGGTGACATATCTGTTGATTGACGCCATGGCAGGGTTCCAAGCCCTCTCCTTCATGGATGGATACTCCGGATACAACCAAATCCGGATGGCCCCTAAGGATGAGGAGTTCACTGCCTTCAGGGCCCCCCAAGGTATCTTTTGTTACCAGGTCATGCCCTTCGGCCTGAAGAATGCAGGTGCCACCTATCAACGGGCGATGCACCACATATTCAAGCCAATCCTCGGCACATTGGTGGAATTCTATGTCGATGACTTTATGGTCAAATCACGCCAGCGTCAGGACCATCTCAAAGATCTTGAGAAAGTGTTCGGCTTCCTCCGGTCTCGCCGCTTGAAGATGAACCCGTTGAAGTGTGCCTTCGGGGTCACCTCCGGGAAGATTCTTGGCTTTGTGGTAAGATACCTGGGTATTGATATCGACCCAGAGAAGATCAGGGCGATTAGCCAGATGCCTCCCCCAGGTAACATTCGGGAAATACAAGGGTTCCAAGGCCACTTAGCCTATATACGCCGATTCATCGCGAATCTGGCCAGCAAGTGTAAGCCCTTTTCTCGGCTCATGAAGAATGGTGCCACATGTGTATGGGATAAGGAGTGTCAGAACACATTCGAGGAAATCAAGCAGTACCTGCTTTACCCTCCGGTTCTGATGCCGCCTGTATCCGGGAAGCCACTGGTCCTTTATGTGACTGCCCTGGAACGGTCCCTTGGTGCCCTTATCGCCCAGAAGAACAACGAGTGGACAGAGAATAGCCTCTATTACCTCAGTCGCATGCTCCTCGATGCGGAAGTTAGGTATTCCCCCATTGAGAAGAGCTGCCTGGCGCTCGTATTTGCCGTACAGAAATTATGGCACTACTTGCAGCACCACGAGGTACAGTTGGTTTCTCGGGTAGACCCGTTGAAATATATCCTGAGCCGACCTATGTTGACTGGCCGTCTAGCGCGGTGGGCTGTGATTCTCCAGCAGTTCGACATCAGGTATGTGTCTCAGAAGGCCATCAAAGGGCAAGCATTGGCAGACTTTCTGGCTGCTCACCCAACCTCCGCGGATCAGCAGCTGGATCTAGGCTTTCCTGATGAGGCCGTTCTCTTGGTCGATCGTGCCAATCCATGCTGGCAGATGCACTTTGACGGTGCCTCCCGGAGCCCAACCGGTAGAAGACTTGATAATCCTAAGCTCAATATAGTGGGCTTGGGTATCGTCTTCATTACCCTAGAGCAAGTCGTGCTTCCATACTCTTTCCTGTTGTCAGAGGGTTGTACCAACAATGAGGCGGAATACCATGCCCTCATCACTGGCCTCGAGTTAGCTCTCGAGATCGACGTGCCCCATCTGTGTGTGAAAGGGGACTCCGAGCTGGTCGTTAAGCAGATCAATGGCGACTATGTTGTCAGGAAGCTGGAACTTGTGCCATTGTTGGATTGCACCCTCCTCCTGATGGCCCAGTTACCTTCTCGGCCAGAAATTGTCCATATTACCCGGTCACAGAATGGTCGAGCAGATGCTTTGGCCAGCCTTGCTGCGTCACTCGCGGAGCCTGAACAGGACAACCTGATCATCCGCGTGACGCACCGCAGGCTCATCGCTCCCGTTATCCCGGAGGGAGATCACGTCCCGTCGGTAAGTAATCTCACCACGGTTTCCCCTATGCTCGGAGCCCCGAGTACCACAGATATGGCAGTCGAATCATCCCCTGATTGGAGGACGCCTTTGGTTGAGTACCTCCAACATGGCATTCTCCCGTCGGATCGGGCCGAGCGCGAGCGAGTTCGACGCCGCGCATCGCAGTTTGTCCTCCAGAGCAGTCCCGGCCTGGAGCAGATCCTCTATAGATGCGGATTTGATGGTTTTCTCCTCTGTTTCCTTCAGGGAGTTGAGATCCCACGAGTCATGCAAGAGGTTCATGATGGTTCATGCGGTGCCCACCAGACTGGGCCGAAGTTGTCCCACCAGATTCGGAGGTTGGGATACTTCTGGCCCTCCATGATCCATGACTGAATCGAGTATGCTAGGAAGTGCCATGCGTGCCAGGTTCATGCGAACTTTGTGCATCGGCCGCCGGAGCCTCTCCATACCACCAGGTATTCTTGGCCCTTTGCAGTCTGGGGGCTGGACGTTGTGGGACCTTACCTGCCGGCAATGGCTCGCCAGTGCCGGTTCATTCTGACCACCACAGACTTCTTCTCCAAATGGGCAGAGGCGATTCCGCTCAGAGAGGTCAAATCCTGTTCTATCACTGACTTCGTGACCTCCAACATCATTTATCAATTTGGAGTGCCTCGCGCTATCCTCACGGATAACAGAGCCAATTTCTGAGCAGCCGAGTTGAAGAAGTTGTACGCCAAGTACAACATTCGCTCGAACCATACATCTCTCTATCATGCGCAGGCAAATGGACAGATTGAGGCGTTTAACAAAATCCTCCCTATCATTCTGCAAAAGATGGTGGGTCAGAACAAGAAGAGTTGGCCGGACAAGCTCCCCAACGCCCTCTGGGCTTATCGGACGACGACTCGCAATTCCACCCAGATGACCCCTTATTCCCTGGTGTATGGAGCTGAGGCCGTCCTGCCCATCGAGATCCAGTTACCGTCCTTGCGCACTGCGGTCTACGACCAGCAAGCGCCGGATAGAGCTGCTGAAGCCAGTCTAGTCGAGTTGGAAGCACTGGATGAGAATAGGCTTCGCGCTTTGCACAACGTGGAGAGGCATCAAGGCAGAATGTCTCGAGCATTCAATAAGAAGGTTCGCCTCCGCTCCTTCCTGCAGGGTGACCTAGTACTGGCCCTAAGAGCACCAATGATCCCCGGCAGGAAGCCGCCCAAGTTGGAGCCCAAGTGGGAGGGACCTTTTGTCGTCCACAAGGTCTATACCAATGGCGCGTACTCCCTATAGACTATGGATGGTGAGCGTGTTACTCCTCCCACCAACGCTAGGTTCCTCAAGAAGTACTTTTCCTGAGTGCACTTCGTGCCGCATGACGCTAAACTGCACCACGTCCGAGCTACAAGACGTTAAACTGATCAGCATTCGTCCCGCATGACGCTAAACTGCACATCAAGAACTACGTGCGGCTTGATTCCCATCCTTATGGGATACGTAGGACCGCATGAACATTCATGTTTCAGGCCCAGCCCCATCCTTCGGGAATTTCCATCCCATCTCGGGCCCTTGGCCCAAGTGCCTCTGGGTATACGGCGTATGGTGTGAACGCGGGGCTATGCCCTCATTCACGTCGGTTTGCTCGCCACGCTGTACGCCCCCCACGTTTGGGGATGCCTTCCGCTCCCCCCTTTCTTTTTCATCCTGCATGACGTTAAACTGCACTTCAAGAACTACGTACGGCTTGATTCCCATACTTATGGGATACGTAGGACCGCCTGAACATTCATGTTTCAGGCCCAGCCCCATTTCCTGGGAATCTCTATCCCCCGTTGGACCTCTGGCCCAAGTTCCCCTCCTTTTTGTGCGAGGCATATGGCGTGAGCGGGGGATTATGTCCTCATTCACGTCGGTCTACTGGCCGCGCCGTACGCCTCCCCCGTGTGTGGGACTACCTCACACCCCTCATCGTCCTGCATGACGTTAAACTGCCTCTCAAAGAACTACGTACGGCTTGATTCCCATCCTTATGGGATACGTAGGACCGCCTAGACGTTTTTGTTTCAGGTCCAGCCCCGTCTTTTGGTTGCTCTCAGGGTGAGTCCTCCGACCCTTTCCGGTGATCTGTTAACATGTTTTGGGTACTCCGGTCTATGACCTGTAGTGTCGGATTCAATCCCGACAAGTCCTGTGTTACTTGTCAGGACTCGCGCTTCCTCTTGTTCGAGCCTTCACTCAAAGGGATCCTCGTTAGCGGTTTGGATACGATGCCTCAGCTCTCTCATACCGCTCCGGGTCGATTTTCCGGCAGGTCCTGGGCCGCAAATCGATATGAATCCTGCGCATGAGCAGTTGATGCTCGTTTTCTTGCCTCATCCTAGGCTGACGTGATCAGATGTTGTGTTGTGAATATGGTCAGCAACATCCTTGATCGCCATGTCGGCTTTTTCAGGCTCTGAACATTGGTTGCGTAGTCCTCATAACACTCCGCCTCTGTGCGTTGTATTGGAATCTCGACACTCTCTCTTCATACTGACCTTCAGTACACCTCTACACGTTAGGCAGGCCAACCAGGGTAATGGTGTCTTTCGAGGCTCCCACGATCTGAGCACCAAGGATATGTGCTAATGTCCTCCCTAAGGGCCATGTGTAGCTAGACCCTCGTCCCCATGAGGATGAAGGAGTCACCCGAACAATCGCGTTCTGGGACCAGCATAGCTGGAGGCTAGCATCTCTGCCCCTCGGGTGATAGACATATGCAGGCCCCTATCCCAGGATCCTTCTCCTGGAATTGTGCGTGATCGCAGGGCTGGGATGTTTCCCCACCTCCGCTGTGTCCGCCGTACCGCAATAAGAGGATTCCTCCATGGTCCGAGCCACACGACCTTAAACTGTGTTGCCTGGTCTTACCACACGACCATAAACTGTGATCGTCTTGGCCGCCCGACGATAAACGACACTGCATCATGATGTTCTCCTCAGGGGACACTCAAGTTGGGCGCTGGTTAATAACCACGCCATTTATCAATGCCTTTCATGGATTGATTATTGTGGCGACGCCAGGGATTTCTTAATCACATGCATGTCGCTACACAAAGGGAAACCATCCACCTTTAAGGACAAACAAGAAATATCAAATACCGCTTCTTTTGGGTGCGAGGGCCAGACCCGCACCCCTCCCCGCGCTGGTGCACGATTGTGTTGCGCCGCGCTTCAAGAACTACGTGTGGCTTGATTACCGTCCTTATGGGATACGTAGGAACGCCCGGATGTTTGAAACTTCGGGTCCAGCCCCCCACCTCTTAAAAGATTCCCTCTTCTCTGGGGAATCCTCCGCCTTCGGGTCACCCTCAAGGCGTGTCCTTCGACCCCTTGCAGTGGTCCACCGGTGTCAAGAGTACTCTGGTCTATTGCCAGGAGGGTCAGGTTCAGCTTGGTTAGGTTCCTTCCACTTTTCAGGCTTCATGCTCCCCTTCATTCGAACCCATCACCTACACCCTGGGTGGAACCCCCGTGAGCGGTCTGGATACAATGCCTCAGTGCTCTCCCACCGATTCGGGCTGGTGCCCCCATGGGCCTTGGGCAGCAAATCGATATGAATCATGCGCTTGAGAGGTTGATGCTCGTTTGCTGCCTCATTCCATCAACGGTCGGTGCGATATTGATGATGCTTTTCCGCCACGGTCGGCAGTACTCCCATATCGTTACGCCGGTGCCCCCAGTCCTTGAGTGAATGGCCGCGTGATTCACATTATGTTTTCCACCTCCCATTCTGACCAGGCAAAATCTCGGCACTCTTGACACTATCCCTCAGTGCATCTTCGCATATCCAGGGGATAGGACCTTGATGTGGCGTACTTTTAGGTTCCTATGGTCCGAGCTCTAAGAAATTAAACTAAGATCTGCCCCTATGGTCCGAGCTCTACGACTTTAAACTAATATCTCCCTAATCGGGGTTCTACGTCCCGCATGACGTTAAAACTGCACTCTCAGAACTACGTATGGCTTGATCTCCAGCCTGATGGAGGACGTAGGAACGCCCGAGCATCTCGACTCGGGTCCAGCCTCAGGGATCGCTAAGTCCCTCCCCTCCTCGTCGCCGGTCGTCTGGCCTGGCTTCTGGTAGAGTGGTGCGGTTGTGATATTCTCCCTGATTCATCTCGGGATGCCCCATTGCAATGATGGGAAGCGGCAGTTTCCTCGTCAAAGAGGTTCTGTCTGAGAA
The DNA here is from genome assembly GCA_963277665.1 of Viscum album. Lineage (NCBI taxonomy): Eukaryota > Viridiplantae > Streptophyta > Magnoliopsida > Santalales > Viscaceae > Viscum > Viscum album. Next base: position 766,068,241 of record OY728162.1, read on the forward strand.
TTGGGGTGATTCATGGCCAGATTGGTGCATCCGCCTAATACGCTTTCCCCACGGTGGCGCAATTTTGGGAGTGTTAGATTCTGTCCGAACAAATCATCACTTCGCCCCACGCTTCGCATGCTCTTTCGATCCGGATTTCCACCCTTGTGTCTGAAGGAACCCCCAAAGTGGTATTGATGATGACATGTGATCCGCCTCCTACAATATGAATGATGACCTTCGGTCCGTCTATTGCAGTACTATGGTCGATTAATCCATTGTCCGCTTTCCGTCTTGGGCATTTCCTGGAAGACTGACCGTCGTGGATTTCTGAATTCGGGACACGCGATTCACCCTTTTTCATCTCCCTATGTTCGGATAAAATATCAATGCCCCTAGCGTTGTCCCGCTCGTGTGTCGGAACAAGTTGGGGGGATGGTACATTGATTAGGTCTGAGGTCTCCTGTCCTAGGAATGACCTCCCTCTTTTCCTTAGAAATCCAGGCCCAATTGTGGATGCCTGAAGCTTGGTTAAACGCTCCCACAAGACAATGGATTGTGGTTGAGCACGTTAAGCCAAAAGATGCATATAAATATGTTGGTTCATATAAATGGATCGAAGTATTGAGTAGCGGAAGCAAAATGTTCTGGGAATGGAAAAAACAAAGCCCCTAGGGATTTGCGTGCTGAATGGATCTTTCCAACGCCGCTACCCTTTGGCTGGCGGACTCCAAAGCTTCTTCTCACTCTTTACATGCCCTCTCTTCGTCGGCGGCCGCAGCGCGCAGCTCGCCGATCCTGGCCTGTGTACGCTCCCGCTCGACTTGAAGTGTGACCATCTGGTGGCCCGCCTCCGTCAGCTGTACCTGGGCGTCATCCTGCTGGGCCGTCAATTGCTCCACAAGCTCAGTGCACGCTGCGACGAAGGCCTCCTTATCTTCCGCCTGCCCTTCGAGGCGCCGGACTTCCTGCTCCGCCACGAGGAGCGCCCGCGTGTTCTCCGACATGTCCCGACATTGTGCGACATCAGCACGCCGGCGGCTCTCGCACGTCTTTTCGGCCATGAAATCACGGACCGTCAGATGGAGGCATTGAGCATCAGCTCCCCCGGCACACAGGAAGCGCAGCCAAGTTTGAAGTGATCCCATGCGCCCCAGCCACTCTGATGGGGGTCGCTTGAGGAAGCGCTGGATACACTTCCACCCCCTGCGGCGCGATATCCAGCTCTCCTCGACCGCCTCCGCGTCCGAGTCGTCCATCTCCTCGGGGTCGGCAGGCCGGTATGCAGGGAAGGTAGCCAGCAGGTCTGCTGCAGGGTCTGCCCCTGAGATATCCTCACAGGGGATAGGTTCCCCAACATCTGGGCGACCTTCTTCTCTCGCCCCAACGGCGTTGACACCCTCGTCAGCCCCCGACCTCTCTCCGATGGCAGCACCGCTGGCGTTCGTTGCCCCCTGATCAGCAGTTGGTGGGGCCGGCTCGGTGTGAGAAGTCTGTTCTGGAGAAGGAGGCATGTCTGCCACTGGTCCACTCGTGGATGGCCCGGGTTCGACAACCCGACGAGCCTCCAGTATTGAGATCACTGCGCCAGGCATGCCGCGGTTAATCACGGATCGTCAACGGCAAGCACCAGTAGTAATGTAAGGAGACTTACGGGAGTCCAGAGCGTTATCTTCTGTTGTCACGGCCGCCGCATGAGAAATTGCAGCAGGGGACCCCTCAGCGCTTGTCAATTCAATGATAGGTGTCTGGCCCCCGCCCTGTCCTGATGGCGCCTCTCCTACTCCTGCTGAGGATGCCTGACCAACATCCGTGCACTCCTGATGAAGATGAAAAAATGGGTTAGAAGCTGCATAAGAGAATGGATGAAGCAGGTTGAGTAGGGATAGAAGCAGACCTTGAGGAGCTCAGTGATCTCGATATTATCAGAGCCGGCCACCTCGCCGCTCTCCCGTGGGCTCCCCGGATGGGACCTTCCCTCAGAGCCTTCATCCTCCCCCGTCTCCTCCTCTTCCTCAGAGTCGTCGTTACTATCATCTTCCTCCGGCGGAATCTGTTCTGGAGCATGCTCTAGACCGAGCATCACCTTCACCAAAAGGGACGGCTCCACACGCTGACCACGTTGGCGCGCGTACTCGTCCATGGCCGTCAGATACGCATACCACCGGTGGAAGTTCACCCTGTCGGCGACCTGAAGGCGCCCGACCTCTGGCAGATGGATTCCTTCTCTGACTATCTTCTTCCAGATGGTTTCGATCCCCAGCGACTGCCGCAGTGTCATCCAGGCCGACCACAGCGCTGGTAAGACTGCATCGTGGGAGGGTTCGAGCAGACGCCTTATCTGCTTCCCGGGCCACTCCCCGACCACCGTATGTGCCCCCTCTCTGGGCGCTGAGGCCGTGGCGGCAGTCTGCGATGTGCCTGCCGCCGAAGTCCCTGCCCGTGCCGGCTCCGCTGCTTGGCACGCCTCCGTTCTCCCCTGCGTAACGGCGCCTCGCCTCCTTCCTTGACGCCCGGTCTCCTCACGGGTGACCTCGAGCCACCGAACTGGCTTCCGTAGAAGCCCCTCGGGGTACGAGATGGCCCGGTGTTCGGCGCACTCAGTTTCCAAGCCTGCGTCGACCCCGGTAGGAGGGAGAGTGATGACATCGCCAGAGCCGAAAGCGGCGAACATTAGCCACATATGGCGAAGGACGCAAGGTTTTGTCTCCTCCCGGACTGCATCGAAGACCCTCTTCGACATCCGTTGAAGGAACCCGAACTTCCTGGCAAACCGGGTTGGCACGTAGGTCTCGCAGATCACCTTCCCGTCGATCCGAGCCACGAGCACCCCGCCCCGCATGCTCAGGAAGTATTCGTGCTACTCCAGCAGACCCTGCCCATTGTCGATCATCTGGCCAACAGGAGTGGAGAACGGGCTGAAGTTGAAATTGACGTAATTACCAATCCGAATCCTCACGCCCTCTTCATTTAGGGTCATCGGAGCGACCCCCGCGATGTTCAGCAGGGAGGGTCGCAGGCCTTTGCCCGGAGGAATGACGGCGTTTGGAAACGTGTACCCACTAAGGTGAGCAGCCACCCAGCCGTGGAAGAATTGAAAGGTCCCACAGATCCTTCGTGGAGACCCCCCTCGCGAGATGCGTCCCAGGATGGCGTACATCTTAGCCAACACTGGGACCCCGAGGTTGTATCTTTTGTTGGCGGCCATGGCGCCCGCCATCACCAGTGTCATCGGGCGGACACCCATCCTCGCGTCCCGCACTGGCAGGAGCCACCCACTCAGAAAGGCGGCCAGGAACGCCGCGTACCGGACATTTGGGTCCCGGGCCTCGATGACGCGGTACCCCCATGAGCGGTAGTCTCCCGTCACCAGGACTCGCCAGTACGACCCGTTCCAGCTCCTCTGAGCCGCGGTCGGGCAACGCTTCCCCCTGCCTGGCATCATGACCGCTGGTTCATGCTCCATGAACTGGCCGAACCACTCCTTGTAGGCTATTTCCTTGTGGATGTCCTTGACCTCGAGCCGCTGCGTAGCCAGGTCCAGTAGATGCCATGTCAGGATGGGAGTTCATGACCTGTCGCCCCAGGTGTTCCTCGGAGGCAGGAACTCATCGTATTGGTAACCCTCCAGTGGGATACCTCCAATACAGTGGATGTCCCAGAGACCGATGCTGACCTCCCCATGATGAAGATGGAAAGTGTTGGTATCCGGGGACCAGCGGGTGAACAGCTCCGGCCCGATCTCGGGCTGCTGGTAGAAGTGGAACTGTGACGTCCACACCGCCTCAAAAAGGCCGATGTACCGCAATTCCTCCGCGATGTGATCGCAGGTGTGGCGTACCCAGAACGCCCATGCCCACTCACTGGTGAAATTGCCCCCAGACCGCAAGTCCCAGTCCTTCATCCAGCCCCTGGTGTCGTCAGTAACCCTCTGGCGATACATGCTCGAGTAGAGGGCTGGAGAATTCCCCGCAGTAGGCTCACTCCCGGTAATGGTTCGCGTCCTCGGGTTCAGGACATAGACATCTAAGTGCCTGGTCTCCCTGGAAGGATGCCCGTTGTTGGTGATGTTGTAGCGGAGAAGCTCTTCCTCCCGAGTCACCCAGGTTCGTGGCGCATCAACCTCGAACCCCGGCACCGGAACCTCATCCAGGATGTCGTAGTTCCAGAGTGACAGGTTGTCCGACAGAGGATACGTCTTCTGGGACGGCGTCAGCAAATCGAACAAGGATTGATTGTTGGAAACAATCTCCTTGGCTCCGTAGACCTCCTCGTTCGCCGCCATCTCAGCTCTGTGAATGGAGGCATCCCCCTCATTCACTTGATTCGCGGCCATCTCAGAAGCTCCGGGAGTCATGTGGGTTAAGGGATGAGGCGAGCGGAATCGGATGAGGCTAGTAGAGAAATTTGGGAGTTGGCGCGCAATCCCAGTGGACGGCGCGCAATTGGGAAGTCGGTCGCGTAAAACCCCAGGTATTCGCGCAAAACAAGCCGAAATCTGGATGGGTTTGCGCGCCGAACGGGCGAATTTCGCGCCGTCAATGGCAATTTCGCCCATGAGAGCTTGGATGCTTATCGGGCGGAAAGCCTATGTACGACACGAGGGACACATGTCCCCCATTTATAGGTGAGGCCAGGTGTCCGCGCCGCGCGGAAAGCGCTTTGCACGACCACGACAGCGAATTTTGCGCCTGACGCCCTTTTTGCGCGCCACAATCCCGCGCCGCCCAGGACTTCGACATTCCGCCGTCTCCCTCGGAACCCGATCGTTGCGACCTCTCGCCGATCAGGTTCCGAGGGGGGGATTTTGTAGACGCCGGAAAAGTCCGTTGCTCCTCAAACGAAGTTCTGGGTAAGGAAAACGAGGTCATATTTGGAGTCAGAAGCCTATTTCTGAAGGCCCGAAGGCCTTGCGCGAAATATCGGAGGCTCGCGCGCAATATTGGCTATGCGCGCGCAATCCTTCCGGGATTCGCGCAATGGGCCGAGTCGGCGCGTAATTTTCCGCGCTCGATGCCCGTGCGCGGCCCTATTGCGCGCCGTGCCCCTATTTCGTGCCCGAGCCGAATTGCACACCCGCGAGTCGAATTGCGCGCCCGGGGTTGCCTATAAATACAAGGCGACCCCCGACGTTTTGAAGGTTTCTAGAATTCGAAGGGTCGCTCGTGCGCGCAATCCCACCCCCTCCGCGCACAATGCCGATCTTCAGGTAACCTCCTTTATTTCGCGCAAGCAAGCCTCGGGGTTCGCCTTCACGCGCAACCCTTTGTCTTCTTTCCTTTGACCAATCTCTCACCCGAAGGCCTTCGCGCGCAAAAGCAGCCTCTTGCGCGCAATTTCCCCCCAGGTGCGCGCAATCCAGCCCGATTGCGCGCACCCCCCCTTACTAAGTGGCCATTCATTAAAGAATGGGTTGTTGCCCCTTCGCGCGCAATCGTCGTCTTCCGCGCGCAAAGCGCTGGCCCAATTGCGCGCCAGCCCGCCGAATTGCGCGCCGACCCGCGGTATTGCGCGCCAAGCTCCTCTTTTGCGCGCAAACCGCCAGGGTCGCCCCCTTTGACCCCCTAAGGGCACCCGCCTGCGTGGCGCCCGATGATCTTCATCCCGGGTGCCCGCACCGTACGTTTTCTTCCCGTGCGGCCTTCCAGGCTCACGCGAAGTGACACAGACCCATTGGCGGCACCACCACGTCCGAGCTACAAAACATTAAACTATTCAGCATACGTCCGCGCTGCAAGATGTTAAACTGCCAAGCATCAATCGTCATCAACACACGACGTTAAACTGTACTTCGTCTGGCAAGACGTTAAACCGTCCTCTTTGTCCTCAACACACGACGTTAAACTGTACTTCGTCCGACAAGACGTTAAACCATCCGCTTCGTCCTCAACACACGATGTTAAACTGTACTTCGTCTGGCAAGGCGTTAAACCATCCTCTTCACCTGATCTTGTGCCTCGCACGCAGGGTCCCCCTCCCGGTTTTTATGTGGCCCCCACCCGCTCGTCTCTGCAGGGATGTCGGGATTGCCCCTCTTTAGGGACGATTTATTGGAGTGGCCTTCGCCCACGGGGGCAGGGTATTACAAACCCCTAGTTTCTTGTGGGGGACTGCACATGTGTATCTCCATTTGTGCTTCCCCACTGCCGAAGCCAGTAGAGAGCGTGACAGGGATCGAGGTCTCTCACCTTCGGCCAAAGTCCCTCTTCAACTGAGCTTTGCCGCACTCAGGTTGCCTCAGTGCGTAAGTCCTGACATAATGAACTACGTGGACTTTGATCCCTGTCTCCTAAACAGGGTATGTAGGAAGCCTCCCTGAGGTTCAAGCCCACCACCTGGTCGTCCCGGTCGTATTCACGTCGGTTCGTCCATCAGTGGACCCCTCTCGGGTTCACATTCGCGTCGATTCACCTATGAATCCACCCTTGTGGGGGACTGCACATGTGTATCTCCATTGTGCTTCCCCACTATCGAAGCCAGTAGAGGGCGTGACAGGGATCGAGGTCTCTCACCTTCGGCCCAAGTCCCTCTCCAACTGAGCTTTTCCGCATATGGGCCTCCGTAGAGTGTAAGCCCCAAACACCAGCGTCCAGCATGACGTGAAACTATGATCCACCCGGCCGTTCCATCCCCCTCTGTGCGAGGTGGTTCGGTTCAATCCTCCGCCCGGCAGCCTCAACCTCCTCGTGAGTCGGCTTGCCATCGTCCAGCATGACGTTAAACTGTATATCCAAACTACGCTGACTTTGATCCGCGCTAACGCGCGGTACGTAGGAAGCCTCTATGGGGTCCAAGATCATCACTCCACCATCCATCCTGATCCTTACCCAGGCCGCCACATCCCGGTGGGGTCATGCCATTTCATTCCACTCCACTTCACTCGGGAAGCCGCCCATGTGCTGGCCCCAGCGTCGGAGGTTCCCCACAAGGGGTTTTGTCATCTGATCCACTCCCTGTGTTGATCAGTCCGATGCCGTCCCCGCTGGACGTTAATTTCGCGGCATACCCCGAGTTAAACATGGGAAGCTGAGGAAAACCTCAGGTGACGCAGTTCCCCGAACCCAGCGCGGGATGCCTCATGCCATCACGCCTTCGAGAAGCCCTATTAGGGACGGAAGGCAGACATGCAGAGCCTTAGTGTTAAGACACGCCCCCAACACCCAGAGCTACCCGGTCTCCTCACCGCAGGTTGCTGCCCCGACCAGACTCCTTGGAGCGTTTGGGCGGAAGCAGCGTAATTAACCGGTGTCCATGAAGATGTGGCGCCGGGAACGAGATTCACGAACATTCTTAAATCTATGAGGGAGACCCGGATTAGGCGACGAGTTCCGAAGAGACGTCCACGGAAGGAGGAGCCGACATCCCATCATCCCGGTTTCGATCAAGGAGCAGACGTCTCTGAATAAGGGACGGATGCCGCCCGCCTTTGGAAAGCGGGACTGCAGGGCCACAAGCCGCGCTCCCATCCCCTCAAGTCGATGGGCGCACGCGCCAACGCGTCCTGGCGGAACAGCGTCGGAACAGAAACCCGATGCACATCCGCACCGAAACAGATTCATTGATGAAATTTTCACTTAATCTTGTTTATCATGTCGAGCATTGCTCATGTGGGCATAGAGTACGTGTTATGTGAATCCTTGAACTCTGTCATAATCGCAATAGGTAAAGAATGGTAAATGATGGAAAGAGACTCAGTGAGGTATCAAAGTGCAGATAATAATCCTGTGAAGAGTTGTTAACAAACCCAAAGGGGGATATTGTTAGGAAAAAATCCCTAAAGGTAACTTTGCATCATTTTTGGGTTGGTTGTGTTTGTTGACAATGCAGGATTCCATGGTGAACTGTCGAGTTCCAGATATGTTGTTGACATTTAATGTTGAAAAAGAACCATGAGAAAGGAATGAACGATCTGGAGGCAGTGTAAAAGATCAAATACAAGGTGACGTCGTTATCCTATGTTTGAAAATTTTTTGGGGTCCAAATTTTGGAGTTTGGTAAGCATTGCGAAAATTTTATTTCCTTGAAGATCTAATTTAAATATGGACCATGCATGGATTTTTCAAAGATAGGATTCATGGATTAGATTTCACGAAGACCATAAAAATGTTGACGGTGATGCTTCGCGGTTACGATGAGCTTTGCGAAGGACAGAGTTGAAAGGCAAAGCGGGGGATCTTTGCGGCAGTGGTGCGAATTAATTGACGGAATTCTCTACGATTACGATGAGCTCTATGATCCGAGAATTGTTGTGGTGCTTCTCGATTTTGAGAGAATTTCAGAGGAAATATTGTAGCTTCGTGATTTGCGATGATGTGGTGCTGACTTCGTGTGGAAGGTTCGAGGGTCGGTGAAATATCCTATAAATACAGGTCGACCCCCTTGAGAGAAGCAGAGAGGTTTTGGAGAAAATATTTTGCTCTCAGTTCGAGAAGGTAGTTCATGAAGGTAGTGTTCTTTGCAAAAGAGAGGTGATTCGCGGCGACTAATCTAGATCTGCAAAAAAAACTTGCTTTGCGAGGCAGCGTGCTCTAAGGAATGTTCTTCATGAAGAGGCATGAGATTCAGGATGGTCTAAGCTTTATGAAGGATTGAGCTTCGCGAAAAGGAAGGAGCTTCACGAAGGCTTGTTTGAGCTTCGCGAAATTGGGATCCTCATGAAGTAAGGTGCTTTGCGAAGGTATTTCCAATGTGTGTTTCCTAGTGGTCAGTGGCAAAGGGGTATTCATTAGTGGATGAAATTTGGAATTCATTAGAGAATCTACATACAGTAGAGGATGCATTCATTAGTGATAATAAAGAGACCTATAGGTCTATAAACTGTGATTGGATCTTCTGAAGATGTAGTGATCTCACTTCAGTTGAGAGAGCAGTGAGTTCTCAAATTGGGAGTGGTTGTAAACCATGAGGGATAGTATGTCTTCTTCGAACTTGTAAACAACAGTGAGCTTATAGTGGAATTGGTACATCGTCACAGTGTCGGTATATGATCCTTGTACGTATCCCAGTGAGGGTGAACCAGGTAAAAAATGTTGTGTCATGTGAATGCCTTAAGGTTTATTCATACTCTGAAATGGGAAGGAGAGAGACGAGAGATTTTTCTATCATCAAAAAAAGATCAAAAGGGGCATTTTTTTAATCTGTCATACCCCGACTCACCCCCTTTCAGGGTATATAGCCTAGTGAACCTAATAATAATCCAATGTACAAAATAAAAATAGATAAAACCCTCACCATCGCAAGACTTATCTTGGTCTCATGCTCTGCAGATCTACTGCAGTCAAGCACCTAATGTAGAAGGGTTCTTACCCTTATCTATACCTGCAGCAATATAATCTGTTTGGGCACAAAAACCTAAACCAAATAGAGTGTGAGACTAATCCTAGTAGGCAACCACAAAATATCTGTTCATATCAGTTGATGAATATATATTTAAGGCAATAAGAAAAATAAGAAGTAAACATGGATGTACTCAGCAGCAAACCACTCCACATTTCAAAGCATTCCAATTCCACATATTAAAGAAGCAGGTAACCCTCTAGGAGTACTCATGGCCTAACCCCACTGGTTTAACCAAACATGCACAAGAAACCCTTTGGGATGTAAACACTTTCTAACTCCTCTGGTTCATCATTATCATAGAATATCTAAGGAAGCACTCTCCATCAATTCCCCCTAACATCACATATCAGTAACTAAAAGGTGCTCTCAGGAAGCACTTGCAGCATATTTCCCATGTGGCCCGTGTCGAGGAACTACAGAAACCTTGAGGAACCACTTACGTCAATTCCCCCTATGGTCTTGCATCATAATTGTAAACCACAAACCCTCTGTAGAATCCCTTATGTCTATTCTCCCTATGGTCTACTACACCTGGTTCCCACAGCCCTGTGTAAGTTATTTGAGAAATTAAATGCATAGAAGTCAAAGTAAACCTCAATAACTACTTGGCTAAACAGTCTATAGAATAACAACATTTCAGAATACAAAAAACCTCATCCTACAATACAAGGTGTTGGAAAACAAACAAGGCATCCTAACATGCTAAACATGACCAAATGGTAATAAACAAACATGAATGGGAAAAATCTTCCAATGTATACCAATTAACCCAATTAACATTCAATTAAACACTACTCTGAAATACAATCATAGAAGGTAATAAACGGGGATAAAATAGTAAACACGCAATACCCCGTTCAATGGTATTGGACAAATTTTCAGAATAACTCGAAGACTTTCAATTGAAATGAACAAAACACCTACCATGGTATTGTGAGCTTGATATACTTGAATCTTAGGCCTTGAATCGCCTTAGAATGTCGTATATATACAAACACATCTAAGACGTTCAACCAATGATATCTCATGTGAGAGGAGAAATAAATGGGTGGTGTTCTACGAGAAGGGGGAACTCACTAATGCGATACCAACGCAACCGATTGTGGTTGATATGAAGGAAGGATACTCATTCGGGGGTTTAGCAAAGATTCACGACCATAAGGCACTCATAGACGAGACATACGAAGAAAGAGGTATTTCTGTTAATTAGAAGTGACCTCGGTATGTTTAATGAAAAAAAGAAAGTACCCAGCGTGTAATTTATAAGTACACAACGTTTACTTTCCCTTACTGGCCCCCGCATTAAGCGGTCTCTAGGTCACCACACATGGTCATGTGCATGGCTGTTACATGGCCATCACATGGCTACCCGTGGTACCTGAGTACAATGTGTGTACTTATAAATTACATGAAGTGTAATTAAGAAATTTCCAAAAATTCCACTTTTCCTTAAAAACACAAGAAAAAGGAAAACATAGCTGAAAAGAAGATCTGGGTTCTTACATATATCTTCGATAAAACTTTTTTTACTCAGGAAAGGTCAATGCCCTGAGAGGGGGAGAATCACGGTTTATCTATTTATTTTAATAACCATCTCCAATGAGCTAGTTTCACATTTATTAAGAAGAATATATCCCCTGAATTTATATAGAGTGATAATGAAAATGAAATAGGGACATAAATGACTTTACCTCGTTCATCCAAACTTAGATAATCTAAAGATCATGAAATTGTGATGTAATGATGCACCTATAACATTAATAATAAACCATTGATTACAAATTTAAACATCCACACTAACCATTTTTTGATAACCATTAGAAGAAAATGGATAACTCACTAGTCTTGTAAAAGAATGATCGAACTACTCCTCTTATGCTATTCTTTTTATTATATGAATAAAATATCTAAATTACACTAAGGATCGTATATAAATCTACTCTAGTTTCATCAATGTGATTCACTCCATGATGTTATACTGTGATATTATCATGTATATCTATTTTCTTTTCTCTTATATCATTCTTACACTCATCCTAGAATACTTTTTATTCTCCATTTTTACTTCCATGACATATAATACAAATCGATCACTTATTCACTGATGATTTTCTCTTATGTGATCCACTATCTTCTCCTTATTTTAAATAAACAAATATTCCCTTTTTGGAATCCTTCTACCCTATCCATTTATTTATATAAAACTATTGACATCATTTTTTTAAAAACTTTTAAAGGGTTTTGAACACTTCATTAATTTGAACACGTTTATTCTTATTTTAAAATTTTTCCCACTTCTAGAAATAACCTGTTCATATTCTGACTCATTCTCCAAAGTGCGATTCCAAATCCATTTTGAAACAATGATTTTGATCCATTTACTTCACATAAACTACCAAGTAAAACCACCTCCCTACCACCAAATGGCCACCTGAACACCAAAAATATTTTCTCTTATAAATAGAGTCTCTATGGCATGATCCAACTCCACATAGTAGACACCTTAAAATGATAGAACAACAAAAATCCACCTAAATCAAGTCATTTTAGGTCCATATCTCCCACATATTGACTCATTTATTTCACATTTTCAATAAAAGTAAATAATTGTTCATATGATTCAATCATCATTAAAAGACTCCTTTATATTATGGTAATTTTTCATATTTTTATCTGTATTCCCCTTCAAAACATGAAATATGCTCCCATTGTGTAACCAAATTAATTGGATTAATATAAGTCTAATCCTAATTCACCTCATGTTCCATCACAATGTTATTCTTCCCCATGATGCCATTGTTCAGTGTTTGATCATCTATAACAGATGGGTAAAAAATTTACCAAATGTGTCATGGAATGTCTCATTTTCTTATCCTTGTGAGAAATTATAAAACTCCATGAATGTTTTCAATGGAACATTCAAAGTATTATAAAACCATTACCTATTAAAATAAATTTGACCCATTTTCATTTTCCTAAAAAATTAATCATGATGTGACCATTGTTTTCATGATATTACCTTTGAACTTTATAAAAAAAACGTATTCAATATTCTTCCAAAACACTCATATCATTTCTCCATGACATTATAGGATAATGTTGATGTATTCCAACATCCATAATAGAAACAATAACCAAAAAATACATCACTTATGTGTTTTATAATTTTTTTTATATTTGATGAGGCTTATTGATGTGATAGGTGCTAGTGAGATCAATGGAGGTTGGTACAAGCAAGGAAGATTATAATAGATATCTAGTTTAGGTGGGTGGCCTTTAGATTATAAAGTATATTTATTTTTTTGTAATATTATATGGGTTTTTTTATCATTATTACTCTTTTTGGAAAACTTTATAATTTCATTTGTTCTCAGATTATATGTTGTGATGGGCATGGATCAACTAATAGTCTTCATGTATAATAGATCTTTCTAAATGGACCCTTGGTGATTACCTGGTTTAATGAGTGATGTTTTTCTATTTTATAATTTTTTATTGATATGAGTGGTTTGGAATTGTTTTTAAAAGAAATTGATTTTCATTTTAGAGGAGTTTGGGGTGGGATTTTTGTTAAGGGTCCGAGTTTAGGAAAAATGGAACGAGGTTCTTTTTTCTAGATATTACAGATTTTTTTTATATTATAATTTAGATAAATGAATATTTTTAAATGGTTTTAAAAAGAAAATCCATGAGGTTTTTTATAAATGTGTTTTCTATATTTTACCACATTTGGGTGAATCCCTATTTTTTAATGATTTTATTCTTCTATATGTTTCTATGGTTAAATATATTTTATCCCATGTTGTGTGATACAATAGGAAACATTGGAGAACCCATTACTCATATAAAGGTCTTATTGGACTATGTTGAGATTTTCATTGGGAATACTTGGGGAATAAGTCCATAAAACCTAGGAACACATCTTTATGTGTTTGATTCTATAATTATTACTAATTGATGGGTGAGTTGTTCATCATTGTATTTTGGGAAAACCTTGACATTTTTATAATGATGGGTTGTCCTACTAAGTTCATGATAAGGGTGCCTTGTGATTTGACCTCAAAAGTTAATGTTTGAGTTACTCCCAAAGTTATATGTTTTCTTGATTAAAATAGTTACATGGGTTTTGATCCATGTGTTATAATGATCCTTGGTATATATCTAATGGATAATTGATGGAATTAAATTTACCTTATCTATGTGGTCGTCTTGGATAATAATACCTTATTCCATGTATGGGATAATGTTCTTGAGAACATATCATAATAGGAATCGAGAGTTTTGAGGTAGATCTATTCATAACATGTCAATACCCATGTGTGGTAATAACTAGGAAGACCATAAAGAGAAATTTTATGTTTGAGGAACTTAATTACTTTTGTTTTATTTTTGTGTATTCTATTTATTTTCAAAATTGGAATACAACTTGTTCTTGATATGATCTCACCGATATAAATTGAGATTCATAGAAATGAAAAAATTATCACTATGAGAGATGGCGATCGAACATAGTGAGGTGATAGAATGCTATATGGTATAGATCAAAAACAGATCATCCAAATTACCCATGTGAGGTCAACCCATTGTAATAAAACATACTATTTAACATTGAAGGTGGTTTTTTTATTAGATACGTGATTGAGATATATATGAAGAGTAGTATCATTATGGAGTATGATCCATTATCAATGATGACATTTGATATTTGTGATCAATCGAGTAAATATTTATGGATAGTCTGGTAAAATTTATATAATTGATTGGCATGATGAGTTGAGAAGGTTCTAAAATATGGGTTATGTTCTTTCATGTGGATGGGACATATTAATTTTCTTATAATCTTTTTTCTTTTGGTTTTAGTGTTATTTGATTCTTTTCTCCCACATTTCATGAATAATTTTTTTATTAATTCACATGTGATTGATTATTTTTGAATCTACTATTTCATATGTTTTATATTGATTTTTTGATCATTTAATCTTATGATATTTTGGGTTTTTCTTTACTTAAAGATAGTGGGATGACTGATGGGTTAGGTGGACCATTGAAGATAGAGCCTGGTGGATTTGGAGAGACCTCATAATGGTTATATCCATTGGAAATAGTTCAATGTAGTATAAATTCTTAATTCATGAAGGTATACATATCATTAGACGTATAAAGGTGGTACATGATCTATGTTGGGAAGTATTATTTTGTGTTATCAGAGTTCGTGTGTATTCAACATACAAAGGTGTATGTTTTTATAGTTTGTGCATTTAGTGTTATGTTTCCAAGTGGGTGAGTTACATTGTGTATCCAATTTCTCACTCTCCCAACGATTTCATGCAAATGCACTCGAACAAAAAATCATGCAGTGTATAAAGGTGAGTATGAAATCCTATGGGGTCACTAGACTCACCCCAACCTATATACACAACATGAGTTTTAATGTACATGGGTAGACCATCATGTTTTATTTTATTTATCGGTGTTTGATTAAATATTAATGTGTGGTTTATACTAATAGGTTATTGGAGGTCAAATACTCAGAAATTGGTTTATATGAATTAGGATAGAGGCCACTGAATTTCAATTTAAATTTAATTGTATCAGTATCATCCTCTATACTTATATTATTAATTACTATAATACACTTTGTCCCCTTTTTTATATTATTAATTACTTTAATTTATTCATATTCTATTATTTATGCTCATTTATATGTTAACACATATTTTGGTTATGTTACTACTAATATATTCTTGGATTCATTGGATAATTGGATCCATGTTTATTGTCTATAGGCTTTGGGTATATATGTTATACAGCTAGATCATGTAAAATTATTGGTAGAATCCTGAATGATATGTGGGGTTTTATATTGTGGGAATATACACCACATTACTATATCAAACCCTTGATATTATTCTATAGAATCAGGTGTTTGGGGATATGCACATGAGGCCATATAGTGAATCCCACTCGAGTATGTATTGGGTTACATGAGATAGTACATTACTTTTTTAGTGGGATAGATTGATTGTTAAAGTATATTTTCAAATGGGAAATCAATAATTGGTAAAGAAAGTTAAACTTCATTGTCGGTATGTGAGACCATTTGAAATAGAGGAATATCTCAGGAAAATGTTATACATTTCATTATTATAATAAATTTTGATATTTATACATGATGTCTCTCATGTATCTCATTTAACGAAATTTTTTTTTTCAATCCTTATATTGTGATTGAATGAAAAGATCTATAATTGGAAATCTATTTGACTATAGTGAAGGAAATAGTGTGTATCATTGATCATCAAAATAAGGATTTATTGTGAAACTTTATCCCTCGTATATTTGTTCTATGATATCATGGAAAATATTTCCATGTGACTCGAAATCATAATGCATTGATATGGGTAAATAGCCTCACATGTTTTCCAATAATGAACATCAATGACTTTCTTAGGGTACAATGTTGAATGGTGAGGAGAATGGTGCCACCCATGTATTAAACGGTTGTTATTAATTCTATTATATAGATTATTTTTGGTGATTTGGGAGTTTAAAATTCTAAATTAATGAAATTATGTTATAGTTATGGATCCATGACTAGTACAATGACAATCCTAATCATACAACTCAACCATTCAAAGGGGTGGTTTGATTCTAGATTTATTTTCATAGTTGATGTATAGATTCATTGAATATAATTCCATACTAATAAGGGGGTGTGGATATATTGTAGAATTTTTCTCCCAGTTGGCACACAATTTCCCAAAATGTGTATCCAAACCATATGATTTACAAAAAATAACCTTAAATCATTTTGATGTTATCCTTATTTGGGGTTTCCCGATTTTCCTCCTCCACTTCACATGAGCTATCCAAGAGCTTATCCAACAAATGTCATCATCTTACCCATTACCATTAGTTATTTCACACTCCATATCATGTGAATATACATGGTAAATTTGGTATTTATCTTCCATTCTATATTCTCCTTTTCACGTTTTCCCTCCCCCTTCCATGATCTTCCATGTTATTTTTCTCACTGTCCATGGTTTCTAACCCTAGTTTTGTGCTCTATATAAATCATGAAATGTGACATTTCAGGGGATTGTGAGGACCATATTCAGTCCTAATATATCTTTATTTAAAGAATTAATTTATCTTCAAATGTATTTACAAATGTGTTTTAGTTTAGCTTAATTTTAATTTTTAAAAAAATTTGTGTTTTTTTCATTAAGTGCTTCCATGGGTAATTAGAATCATTAAAATTATACTTTTGTTATATTCAAGATATATCTAATTAGTTTTGTATTTTAATCCATGTAATAATTTTTTTCCCATGGGTTTAAATGGGTATTCATTCTATATTATTACTAATTCCTATAAGGGGTTTAATAAAGTGTCTCTAAGAAATTTTTTAGTCTAAATGAATTTATAAAAAATAAAAAGTGATTAATTTTATATGAAGGTAGTTTTATTATTATTAATAGTTTATAAAATTAATGGTTTTGATTTTTATATGATTTTTGTACTTTATTATTGATTTCATATGTCAGATATGCCCCTGGTTAATTTATTTTTAAATATAAAATTGTTTATATCAGTTTCTTTGTTAAGTAATTGATAAGGAGGGAATATGGTGTTGATAGTTCATTGTTTTATGTCTTAGTTATTCTGTTTTATAATATTTCATAACTTATTTGATTTAGATATAATGGTTTTCAAGAGATCCTTGGGGGATAAGTATGAAATCAAGGGTGGGTATCACCTTCGTTTGTATGTTTCTCTAACCACAGGTCCTTGGTTATCAATTATCTCTAGATATGGGTTTCATCTAATTGAGTAAATGGGGGTAATCTAGGGTTTGATACTTTTAGGATTATATTTTGGGTTACCAGTTGATCCATAAGAGGGTTCTAGGTTATCTCAAATAGATATTATATTTCCATTCCATGTTATATTTATTTTTTAACATTCTTTATGTATTTATTTTCAGTGTACCTTGTTATATATGTTTGTTATAGGATATTATTTTCTTATTAAGTCATATGATTTAAAAAAAATATTTTTTAATACAACATAAATGATGTATTCAGATTTATTTTAAAAATTAAACATAAATGTATACATTCTAATTATAGTTCAAATTAGCATTTGTGGTATATATTAGGAAAACTGTTACACAAATTTTTCGAAGTATCAAATTTGGTATTATCTCACACCCTACATAAACATGTTTGTGTGGATATATAATTTTTCATGAATGATAAAATTAGAGTGAAGGGTGTTACATCCTTTAGTTGTGTACCCTAGACACTTTCTTATTGTTATAATGGAAAGATGATTAGGTAGTGACCATGGGTCATGTGGAGATAGTTTGTTTCAACATTTTTAGAATATTGGTTAATATTTGGATGTATATGTTTTGGCATCACTATTATATCCTCACTTGGAACTCTCTTGTATTATATATTTCATGTATTAACAAATATATTTTTCTTATGGTGGCATATTTGGAAGTGAATTTTGGTTTTTTATTATTTTTCCTTGGTTAGATGAAGATTTTTTTAAAGTATTTATGTTTTTATCATTATAATTAGATGTGTTGAAACATTATACAATGATTTTTTGTTTGGGTTATTTTATTTTGATGGTGATGTATTTCACAATGGAATGTGTTCAATACACTTATAACTTGTTTTCATCCTATGGATATCAAGAATATTATTTGTATTATATTACGGGTTGAGTCAGGGTATGTAGTAGTGATGAGAGAGATATTACATGATATCCATTATTAATAATTTCATCCCCAATAAGCATACAGAATATAATTTCCTTTGGTTGTCTCTTAAGGAGGTTGATATACTTATATTTCTACTTGTCACATTGTTTTTTTTTGTTTAGATGTCTAAAGTTTAACTGAATTAGAGATTTTAAATTGTTCATGAAAAATAAATGGAAACTAAAATAAATAAATAAAAAGATATAATTTTCTGAAAATATGGAATATTTTGATTAAAAATGTGTGTGAAAATATTTTAGAAAAAATAACAACATTAGAAAATTGTTGATCCTTTGGACACTCACTTATTCTATGATTATGTTAATTATCTAACTATATTTCTCAATTTGCACATAGATATATCTATCTTAACACTTAAATAATCTTTAATACCATACCAATTCCTTGATATTGAGGTTTATACTTTTATAAATGTGATTCAAATACCCATAAACTCCATATAATATCTCAGGTTTTCCAATGATGTAAGGATATTTTTTTAAATGATTAATTAAGGACTAATATGAATACTCTTCATGGTCAGTGTGTAAAAACAATGTCCATGTATTTTTCAGAGCCTAGAACCCAAATTTTAGGGAAAAATAATTAGACCAAAAGGATAAGAGTTACTATACACCCAAGTCACATGGTTTGGTGATATCATGGAGGGATGGATATAGGGCTTCAGGGGCCCACATAGATTGAGTAAACTTTGTGGATAAAGGCCCACTCCTTTATGATGGACCCTATAATTTTTTATAGAGGATTGAGACATGGTTTTTGCATGGATTGGAAAACTGTACACACTAACCATGTGAGGTACCCCTCCATACAATGAAGGGTTCACAATTAGTGCATTCATTGGCCAACAGGGCAGTAAAACTATGAGGCTATGTCTTTGGATGAAAAATTAACTTTTATCCAATAAAAACTATTAAAACCTAAAGAAAAATTTCTATTTCTCATTCCTATAGACATAAAAAAATTTAGAGCTCCCCTTGAGCCAATTTGGTATCTCTTGGTCTCGTTTTACCATCTGAACTCAGAATCGAGTGTCATCAGTCTTGTTGGACTCACACAGGTGACCACTCCTTTCCTTTTGTGTCGTTATTAATTTTTCTTAGTATCGACTATTCTATTCCAGTGCAATCCAATATGACTTATTTCAAGGGGTTTCATCATTTATTCATTTTTCTTTTGATCTGAGCTGAATCAAAAGGATATACTGGACAATCACTATACTACAGACCTATGTTAGGTTTTCTATACATTTTCATTGGTGTCTGATGATTTATATCCAAGTAGTCATTATTCCACAATTTTTTCTTTTTGGAGGCACTCAGATAATAAATTGAATATTTTAATTGAATGTGTTGGAAAATTTTAGGTATTACCTCTACTTTTTTAGCTTAGTTATATGTTGTTTCCCAATCAAAGTCCACCCATGGGATGTTCCTTATGATTTCATATTCCTTTTAATATTTTTGGACCACCCAAGGGGTGATTGGATGAGCTTACCTAGTTACAAGAAGAACTACTATAAAATATATAGATTTAATTTATTGTTTAGGAAATGGTCTTCCTCTTTTTCCATGTTATACTTGATGTGAATTATTTAAACTCTTAAATTTGTATTTTTATATGAGTGGGTAAACTTATTGAATGTATTTTAACGAGAATTGCAATATAAATGGGATAGATTCATGGAATGTGATTGTTTAAAAGGATAATTTAAATTAATGATGTATGTTTACTTAGGATTCCATGGATGTGCTAAATCATAGGTTAAGATAGCGATAGTGGATGTCTTGGAAGAGATAGGTCATGGGGTATTGAATTTTTGAGATACATTGGGCCTTGATACCCCTTGGATTCATATGTCTTATTTTAAATGTAGACATTGTCTTTTGACATGCTTATTGGACCTGGATCCATGTCTAAACATGTTTCCATCGAGATGCTCCTCAGAGTCGATGATGATGCCCTGGTCCAATATACCTTGGATCCGAACTCATGGGGTTTGACCTTTCTGTTATATAGCTCAGTCATTGTAATTGTAACATTATTGATTATATACCATGAACATGTTAGATATTATATACAAGTATATGGAATATACATGGTTGGTGTGAGATACTAGATATACATCTTTGCAGTGGTGTTTGATTCAGTGGTTCTTTAAAGTGGCCTTGTTTAAAAAGGATGACACTTGTTTTGCTAGAATCCATGCTAAGATTGACAGTATCACCAGAGAATTATTAATTTTTCAACGGGAAATTTAATCATGTTAATTTCATATCTATTATATTCCTTTCACAATAATTATCTTGTGTTGTTCATCCTGGATTATTGTAGACATCATTGGTGGTGGCCTACTAGGATTTTATCTCACACCCTATCTCAGAATGTCTTTGGGCACCCAGAAAGATGTTATGGATATATTTTGTGATCAAGGAAGGTTACCATAGTTTTATTCTAGAGTTTTTCCATGATTAGAATCATGGGAGCATATGATAGAGTAGAGGATCATGAACCTATCATAAGATAGTGTTTTTTGTCTTTTTGGTATTTTGATACATGTATTATACTAGTGCATGTATACCTATTTTGGAAGATTTATAGACACATGAAATGAAATATCATTATTGTATATGATATTTATTTTTTAATTTGGTATATAACTATCTTTTGGTGCTATATACTATTCATTTATTATAGTTCTTCTACTAAGGTGGGTTACTAGTCAAGTGATCATAGTGTCTATTACTGCTACTTATATTTATTTTATCATTCGTTATTAATATATATGATTGTTACCATTTTTTATTCTTTAGTAAGAGGTAATTTTCTCCCCATAGACACACCCTAGGCTCTAATGACTATTTGGAAGCCTGTGGAGTTTTGGGAGATGCGCTTGAGGCCATGTGGAAAACCGGGCTCAGAGCACCATTCCATGGAATTTGGGTTTGGGACATTACAAAGTTGTATCAGAGACTTCATTTCTTTGATTTACAATTTTGAGAAAATATATGGGGGTTAAGAAGGAATATTAATTTCTTAATGAATTTGTCCAGGGAGTTGCTATCCCATGTATAGGAAAAATTTAAGTTGCCTCAAATGGAAATTTTTGTTTTTTAGATTTGACTATTATTGTTGAATTGATTCAACCAATGTGTAATGAACATGAGGTTTGATGTTCATTATGATTTTGTATTTTTGATATTGTACGATGATATGAGAATTGCATCTCATGCATCATTTTAGGCACCTACTATAATTCAAATTCCATGCATCATGTCATTCCATATAGGCTGCACTGCTTGACTACATGAATTTTTGATATGTTCCTTTTGTGATATACCTTATGTTTTTATAGATATTTTGTGCAGGGGATTATGAAACATGGTTGGTAAATAGAGTTACTATAATAACGTAAACAATGCTTTCCTTATTAGTCTACATTAGATACCCTGAATAGCCAATTGTGGCATGTTGATTCATGGACGATCGATAGCATGGACTAAAATGTGTTATGGTGTGAATTAAGAGGATACCATATTTTAGTTCATGAGGAGTGTGGGACCTTATGGATAATATTTTTTGAACCATTTAGTTCAATATATTAAAATGAAATTTATAATAAATGTGAAATAAAATTGATATTTGAAATGATGAAATAGAGATCTTTACATAGCCTCGACTATTGAGTGGGTAGTAGGCAGTCTCTCTAGTGATTTTTGTGACTATTTATTATGAAATTCCTATATTGAGGAGAAAAAAATATGGTATGATCATTTATAGGAATTATTTTATCATTGTTATGCTTTTATCTATGAATTTCATGCTTCTGATCCTTTTTCAGGTGTGTGATTAGAATTATAAATACATTCCACCATGAAGACATCCAATCATACACTAGGAGGGTTGAAATGAACATGATCTAGAGGTGGTGGGCCATGGTTTGTCATTGGATCATTTTATAGTTAAAGTAGATGTACAAAGAGTAGTTCCAGACACAGAATATGAGGAACACTTCTATTGAGAGATTTATGGACTTTGTAAAACGTTTTTCTGAAAACACTGTAGAATTCCTCGTATATGGATGCTATGAAGTGTGTGTTATAGAAGCAGTATTCTACCAGGTTTTCGGGGGATGGTGGTCAATAGGATTTATATTTGTGTCTTGAGACTACTCTATAAATATTTGACAATCTGGAGACACTTTCTGAGAGGAGAGTGGATCTCGCAACATACATGCTTCAGGGAGGAGAAAAGCACTGATGAGATGTTTTGAACCAGGTCATGCACTACATGACATGGTTTGGTGAGATTTATAAACATTATTCTCAAGAGAACATATTCATAATTGATGAAGGGATTTTTTCATTGTTTCTAGTATATTATTAAGTCAATATATATGTAATACATATATGAGGAGATGATGATTCTTGAAGTGATGGTTCCTAGAGAATTGTTATGGAATCAATTGATGGAATTAAATATCACTCTTGAGAAATTATACAAATTAATTGTGACGATCATTGTGGTGATTATAAAAGTAATTCAATACAAGTGTTGATGGTGAGAGAACATTGTCTACAAAATGTGGAATACCATGAACGTTTTTATTTTCCATAAGAGAAGATGAATAATTAAAGAATTCGACCATAAAAAATTTATGTATATATATATCATTACGAAGAAGAAAATATTATTATTATTGAACTAATCATAAAGCAGATGGACTTGTGTGTGGGGTAAATTTAGTATACTATTTTAATTTTACAAAGTGGATATGAAAATGGGAAGTACAAGATATACACACGATTATAGGATGTATTTTACTGGAGATTTAGGGGACGAATTATTATGAGTTGTGCATGTATCTATCATTCATAATGTAATATTGAAGAAATTTTGTACATCACATACAACCATTATATGAGTTAAAGAATTCAGTATAAGAGGGATAAATTATTGATCAAGTAGAATTATTAGAAATATTTTATCATCACTGGAGATCAGATGATGAAGAGATTGAATCCAGAATACTCTTGCTAGAGAAGGAAGCCTGGTCTGAGCATTCAGTAATATTAGAAGATCTAGATAATTCAAGATCTGGTGTGAATGAGTTTCAAGACCAAAAATATTATATCAAAAACTGTTTCAAGATATTTAATTTCTACACTAATAAAAATGATCCATTACACTAATGAAGTACGATCGATTTCTAGTGTTTCAGGAGAAACTATAAGAAAACAGATATATTTCTAAATGTGGATGAATAACATTTAGAAGAAGGGTCATCAGACTGCGGTGTCTACCTTGTTATTGAAGAGGATTGGGGTTTGGGTGTCTAAAGATTCGAGAATAAAGAAAAGAAAAGATTATTGCGGTGTATAACTGTGATCAATTAGAGGGTAGGATATTGGGGTGTTTAACAAGTTGTTGCCTTATTAATTGTAATAACATTATTATATAGTGTAGAATCCATGTTAGGGGGATCAACCAACATAGAATGATTTATGGATTTTAAGAAACCTTCTAAATATTGTGTTTTATTATCCAATTTATTATTTATACATATTAAGTGAGGTTGTTAGATATAATTGATTAGATCGAGAACCATTAAATGTTAAAAGGTTCAATTCTCAAGGAAAGAAAATCAAAAAGTAATCCATGTACCCACTCCCATCTTAGTGTTCAATCCATCCCGAGGAACTACAATTGGTATCAGATCCCAATTCCCTCTAAAGATCCCAATGTTTTTTTGTATTGATTTTAAAATACATTATGAAGGGCAGATTTTAGGAAGTGATTGAGTTACATCTTATGTAGAGATAATAATTTAGTCAAAAGGAATAAAATATTTGTAGTTCTTACAAAACTCAAAACAATAGTAAGAGAAGAGTTGAAATGATGTTAAAGAATAATCCAAAAGTTAATGCAGAAATACCACTGACTAATAGTAATAATATTTTTACAAGTATTATTTATTGTTATTATTATGATTCTTCTTATGATATTTTGTGGGGATAATGAATCAAAAATGTGATCTTCATTTTGAATTAAACTAACATATGAAGAAAGATTCTAAATAAGTGTTTATGTTTATTTTTGGCACTATCAGGGGTCTCCATTTTGATAAAGCCCAGCTAGAAGTGTAAGTTAAATAATTAGAGTATTCACTATGTAAGTTGTGTAGAAAGTGCATCACTCATACATAACTAGTGGAAGTAAGGGAACAATACAATTTTCATACTGACGAATAATTTCAAAGGAATAATTTTAATAATGATGTATTCGAGATTATTTAAAAAGACGCCTTTTATGGACTTGAAAAATTGAACAATGTTTCTATGGATGTCAATAATTCTGAACAGGATATAAAATCCAAGAGGATCAAGGATTGTGACTCATTATTTCAAGGGAATATTGCATTACATCAAGTGGATGTTGAGAATATATGGAATAACTGTGAAGATAAAGTGTAATTTTTTTGATGATCATAAGAATTCCCTCAACATGAGATATCAGGGATTGAAAATTAAATTCTATAATTTTGTATAGTCATATGTTGAGACATCATAATCAAATATGTATATATATACTTTAACACAATTCTATTTCAAGGATTATACTATTAAATAGTGTTCTTCACATAGGAATAATATCATTAAATCATCTAATGATCTTTAAAAAGAATAATTAATGAAATAAGTACCATTCATATCCCAATGTAATAATTTTTTAGTATGTTTCTATAAAAAGTATAGGTTCAAATAAAATCTCTTTAAAAACATGGATGATGAGAAATGGAGGTGAACATATAACCATGTCATTGGTGGATATAAGTAGATCTATAATTGATGGTTCCCACAAGAATCCTAGAAGGTGGTGAATATGACCCAAAACATTATGATGTAAATATTAGACTACAATCATAAAACAAAATAAGATCAAGGTTTTTTGTTTAATGTGGTGCTCCAAAAGATTTGATCATTTTTTTGGGATTATTGGTTCAACAGATAAATTTCTAAATAAAAAAATAATCCTATACAAAGGGGAATAATTCTAGAGATGATGTAACAACAATTATAGATTAAGAGAAAATTTCAAGTTCAAACTGATTTGAACTTCTTGGTTTTGTTTATTATGTTTTCAATAAAAGTGGTCAGAAAAGTAATAAATGTACATATCAAAATGTATTAAGTAAATATGGACCACATGAGAAATAAATGAAAAACTTTGGTAGAAATATGGAAAATGATGAAAACAATATTTTTCCTAAGAAGTATCATGATATGAAATATATAGACTCAATACATAAGAATGATCACAAAAAACCAGGTCTATGAAGATTAACATGAGTTATACATATCATAATAGAGATATTAATAATTTCACACATGTGAATCCATGTGGGAACTCCAAACAAGCTATAAATATTCCTAATGACATTCCTGAGATTTTTCATCTAATTAGGATAAAGATATAATATTATATGAGTCATAATAAAAATCACAATATAAATTTAAAATTAAGATTCCACTTGAAGAAGGATAATTTAAGAGAGGTTGTCATAAATAGAAAACTCATGTGTAGATAGAGTTTTTTTGTGAGAGATGCAATAAATCTGGACATAATGTAAGAGTATTCTTCACCACATTTCCAGCACAATAAGAATTCTTGAATAGAATTAAGTGTTCATTAGAGGATGAATAATACATTAAGGAAAAATAAAGAAGAACCATCTCACACAATGAAATGATAGGTATGATATGGTCCATGTCCCCAAAAGATAAATATGATTTGAAAATTAGATGTGGAAGCATGAATTCTATAGAAAGTGAAGCAACGTGGTTGAGAAAAATATCTTAACTTTGAATTTCACATTGAGGAACAACTGACCCCTCATAATTCTCTTACATATTTGTTTGTTTTTGAACTAAAATTCTTTTGAATTGAAGGAGAAGTTTAAGGCTATGACTTCTGGACATCATGTTGATATTTTTCTTCATGGAGTTTACTATATTCAATGAAATGGAAGAAATGTGAGTATCCCTCGAGGGGGCGCATTGATAAGATGAAACTATTAAATAGTCATTTCATAGTGAACGTGGTACATCTAAACATCATTATAATATTTTATATTGTGGTATGCCAATCAAACTTTTATCCTTCATTCCTAATTATGTTAAACATATAAATTAAGGGGGAATTCTTGATTGATGCTACGATATGTATAAGGGGGGTCTATATCTTTTTCACTTGGATTTTCTAATGTGTATTTTGATGTATGTGTAGGATATAGTATTTCATTGATGAATTTGATTACTTCTAAACCCTATAATAAGATTTAAGGATTTTTGAGCATGATTTCACATGAATGGTATTTATAGACTGATTATAAAACCCTGGTTTGCATCTCTATAATTTTCTACACCAGGTTAACCGATGTAGACGTGTATTTTATTAACTAAAGAATCATTTATAAGAGATTAATATGATATAATTCATCTATTTGATGTGATAATGAAATTTTCATATAAGGGAGATGATCATGATTTTGAGAAAAAGGTGAGATGAGATGATCTACCACTTACCCTTTTCATTTATTTTTGATAAGGGGTAGAAAAATAATTACTTTTTAAAGTGTAGAAGAGTCTAAAAAAATTAAAAAGTGGGATTTTAGAACACAAGTTCACGATTGATGAATGATTTTTTTTATTTTTTGTTCGTATATAAAAAATTCATCATATATTAAAGACTTATATGAGGAGTTGGGGATGCTTAATGTGGTGATTATTGTAGAATTGTTATAGACTAACTTGATTGAATTGGATGTCCTGCTTGATAGATTATGAATATTAATTATGATTATTGTTGTCATGGTATTAAAATGAATTCATGACAAGGGCTGATGGTGAAGGAACATTATCTATGAAAAGTGAAAGACCATGAAATTTTTTGTTTTCATGAAGTTAAAAAGAATAATTAATGATTATGGACATGAAAAATGAATGTATATATATGTTTTGATGAAGAATAAAATTTTATTTTTTTAACTGGTATTAAAGATCAAGAACATGTGTTAATGGTGAGATGTTGTTTTTTAACATGGAATATTATTTTTGTTAATGGAAATATTCATTTTTATGTAGATTTGATTTGATGTCCATGTACTATCCATATATTTGGAATGAGGTATTGATGATGGGTTTTCATGTTGAATAATTTTTTTACAGTGTTAGGTTCTAGGATGGATCAACCAAAGCTCATTAGAATTATGGAAATTAGATAATTATGGATTTTTTTAAAATGTATGAAAATTCTGCGAAGTTGAGTTTGCAAATGAGTATTCCATGTAAATGAGGTTTCATGGTTTTCATATAAAAATACAACAGTTCACTAAACATCAATAAAGTGATACCATAGTATGCTATTTGAAATAGATTCCATGTTATATTCATGTGAGTTATTAGAAAAGATTAGCATACTATTTGAGGTACATTGAGTTTAAAATCAAAGCAGGTTGACAGAACATAATTGAGATTCCCCTACATAGTATGCTAATCATTAATAATGTAAAGTTATAGTATGGTGTTTTACATATATTCTATTCTATATTCATTTGATTTGAATATAAAAAATTTAACATACTATTTGAGGTACATATATTGGAAAATAAAATCAGGTTGATAGAACACAATGGATATACCCATGCACAATATGCTAAACATTAATAATTTGATTCCAAAAAATGCTATTTGACATAGATGCTATGAGATAATCATGAGATGTGGATTTGAACTATTTATCATACTATATGTGCAACATATAGTTGATATGTGTTCTATAAACGAATTTATTCACTAAA
Source organism: Viscum album (assembly GCA_963277665.1). Lineage (NCBI taxonomy): Eukaryota > Viridiplantae > Streptophyta > Magnoliopsida > Santalales > Viscaceae > Viscum > Viscum album. The sequence continues at coordinate 766,096,218 of OY728162.1, forward strand.
ATTTTATGGTGGTGTCACGACCCGACCGTACCCGGGCACGAGCCGCAACTACCCCAAGCCCGCGTCCATAGGTCAGGGGCTGGCGACAAGCGCCAAAGGCTAATCAAATCAGGGAGGCATTTTCCTGAGTACCTGTACACACACACGCAACACACTCAATGAAAAAGTGTAGAGTAAAAGAAAAAGTAAAGTACCAACTGCTATAAATAAACCACAAAGTGCATTACACTCTAAACAGTACAAAGTAAATGCTGAAGGTAAACTGAAAAGAAAGAGGGAAAAACATGCACCCAACCAAAAAAGTGCCACAAACTAACAACAGGTAAACAAAAGAAAACAATTGGGACAGTCCCACACCTAGAACCTGACAATGACCACTTCATGTAGTCCAAGCTCCAAAACTCCTAAGCTCCGCTGAAGTCACAACCAACCTGTTTGTCATCTGCAAGGGCACACCAAGTCCGGGAAAATCCCAAGCAGGAATGAGTATTAAAATACTCAGTAGGATACCCTGATGGCTCGAGAGAGAAAGAAATGAGGTACTAAAGGGTGAGCAGTTGATCAAGCAAGCAATATTAAAGGAGTACAACAGAGAGTGCAGTAAAGAGTACAAGGAGTGTGGTAGAGTAACAATAGAGAGTCCATCTCATCCAAACATGAGAAAAGAGGTAGACTCATCCAGAAACAAGGAGTTGGAAATGGTGAGAAGATGATCTTCTCATCGAGTCCTTGCTACCTATAGCAGGAGAGTAGACTCGTCCAACCACGAGAAGATAGACACGAAAAGCACGTGGGAAACCCCGCGTGTCTTCGCCTCCCCTAGAGGGAGTGTAACCAATCCAATGAAGTGGGTATTGGAACAAGGTATATACATATTCATATGCTCAATTAAGAAGCCTAAACAAGATCGTAAGGGGATTTCCATCCCGTAGCTCAGCCCAAGAATGTGAGTCACCAACAGTCCCTGAAGTAAACACCATCGATGCCCAACATTCCGCACATCATCCCCGAACTGCAGATCAAGGTGCTCAAATGATTGCATCATGACACTTTCCACTTTGGGCATCACTGATTCACCCACACAGTTTTAGGTCACGTCAAAAGGACCCATCTCGGTGGGGAAAGTGCCCCTCATACTTGAGAGTTTTGGGGGAACGTCAAACCACACCTCGTCACTGCCCCGTAGTCGAGATGTCTCCTCAAATTCGATAGGCAACCCCTGACCAGCCCCGCAGGAGGGTAATCCCTAGAAGTCGACGGGTTCCCACTGGAGGGAGACTCGACAAAAGTCGACGGGTGCCACACTACCCAGTCTCGTAATAGGGTAATCCACTAGAGGGAGACCCGACAAAAGTAGTAGACGAGCCCCAATGCCCAGTCCCATAAAAGGGTACTCCACTGGGGGGGAGGATCGGAATCGTCATCGGGGACCACTTCCTAGCCCAGCTGGAGGTAAACCCGGCATTGGGGACCACTTCCCATCCCCACTGGAGTTAAACCCGGAACCGCTGCAGGAGGCGGGGGACACGAAATTCAAATCTGTAACAAGCGCCAGAAAGATTAGAGAAAATACTACGAATTCATGTTCTTTTCTCGAAAATCAAACAGCAATTCGACAAGATCAATCGATCTCAAAGTAGGTGTGGGAAAAATAAAATGAAACACACGATCCAACCTTGATGGGCGTTGCCTGCAGCATCACCGCACGTGCTGACACTCGATGCCACCTTGATCAGAGGATGGAGGGGGATGGAAGAGATGAGGACGTCCTCCTTCACTATTGGGAGAGTTTGTTCCAGGGGGAAAAGAAACAAAGAGGGGGGGATTGTTTAAATAGAAAACACTTAAACTCCCCGCCTGTAGGCCCCATATTCGAACCCTTAGTGGGGTCCCGGTTAAGTATTCCCTAGGATAAACACCACCTCCCAAGCACAATGGCGGTCTCAGAATTTTAATCTGAGCCACCATTCGAATGTTATAAAATTTAGTGTCTGAAGCCGCTAAATTACAAAAACGCCCCTGGGGCCATTTTCCACAGAAGAGTCGTGCTCGCGAAGCATATACCCCTCCTAGGGTAAATAATACGCCCTGAACTCAATGGTGCCCTCGGTTTCCCAATCTGAGCAACCGTTTATGATATACTTTAGTTAAGCCATTAAACAGATAAATTAATTATTGAATTTTTCCATTTCACGTTCTGATAGCGAGGGAGGGGTCCAAACACCCCAGGCCGACATGTTCTATGTCATTAATAGGGTAAACACCCCATTTTGGACCTATCCGTACACTCAGATTTTTGATCCAGAACACCGTTTAGGAGTTATCCCATTTATTTGGCGTGTCCAGTGTGAACGCACTGAATATTTAATTCTAGCCACAGCAGGGCTCAGAATCAAACGTCTTCTGAAGGCGCTGCTCTGGAATAACATCAAGAATATTCCAAATTTTTTATAGAAAATTTTTGGTTCTTACATCATTCCCTCCTTTAATATTTTTTCCCTGAAAAGAAAAACCATGAAACATCTTAGGGTACAAAGCCTGCACCTGGCTCTTCCGTACCCAGAAGAACTCATGCACAGTCCCGCATCACTACACACATACCAAAGGATTTTCTCTATTCATGTGAGGTCTTCCCTTACCGATGATGTGCATAGGAGCACACACACCTCTTCTTGGGTGAGTCATGTGGGAGACGTAATGCACTCAAACCATACTTTGGGTTTAGGGAAATGCGGTAGGGAACCTCGCCATCTCATCACATAGTTTCAAATGGCCCAATGGATCTAGGGGGTATCTCTCCATTCCGATTGAACCTCTACGTCGCATGGCACAACTGGATTGACTGCCCGCACTTGGAACAAGTTCCGATGATTCCATCCTTTATAATATCCATATGGTGGAACACCTAAGGATATCTGGTAACACAAGGTTCCATTGTCGATGTCCCATGACCAAGACTCCCTTACAAACTCGAAAGGTGAAGGAGTCAACACCATCGACTTAAGAAAAAGGTCCCATGCCTTTTACCTTACCAACACAGGGTTACACCGATGCCCCGCGTCACCCCTATAACAACTCAAATAAAGAGCAGAGAGAAAAACGAATTTCCCACACAGAGTCTAACTATTCTATTGCAAGAAGTAGAAGGGATGTAATGAGTACCTCTTGTCACCTCATACTCTGCAGGATCATAGACATCCAAAGCTTGAAGTTGTCTGTGTTCCCAACTATCAGCTCCCGGAGCCTGACGTGGACCACCTAGTGGTGATGGGAAGACCTCGTAAGGTCCTCCTCCACTTTTAGCTCCTCCTGCTCCTCTGCATGAACCACCTCTCTAGGTACCACATTGATCATGGAGATGCCTCTACCACTGTGGTGCACCTGATGCCTGCCTGATATTCTCAGCGTGCCTAGTTGGGCAGTCTCGTGCCAAGTGACCTCAGCCATCGAAAGCATAACACTGATTCTCTCCGGGCTGCACTGGTGCCCTCTGGCACCACTATGGTGTACGAACACATCCCTGAGTCAGGATATTCGAAAGCCACCTGGGTCAAGGTTCTGTCACCCAACGCCCGTTGGCTGCAGCAGACATCTCGGCTCTGTCGAGCCTCTTTCCACCACCAACATTAGAGCGTGACAGGAAGCTCTCTATCACCAATTCCTGCTCTATAACCCCAAAATATGAGGAAATTCACAAGGGTACTATGACAACACAAATCTCTCTACTGAGACCCTACTCAAACTTCCACGCTCGGATGTTATCGTCGTGGACCACGTTCGGGTAAAAGCGTGCACGGTCTGTGAAACTAGCCGCGTACTCGTCCACCGTCATCCCTCCATGCTGACACTGCCGGAGCTCCTGAATCTGAAAAGAGCGTATGAAGTTGGGGAAAAACTCCTCATGAAACAACAACTGAAAGTCTCCCCATGAAAGAGAAGACTCGTCTAGAAACCGAGTCACCAGACTACACCAAATCCAAGCTGCTCTGCGGAAAAGGTTGGCGGCCAAAGCCACCATTAGATCTACCGGCGTCTGCATAAGCCTGAAAAGGCAAACCACTGCCCCAAGCCAAACCTCTACTGTCTGAGGGTTTGGTTCACCACTGAACCTCGGCGGTCTTTGCCAAGGGTACTCGCGGAGTGCACTTAAACTGCGCATAAGCTCAGTCTTCTCTACTGAAGCTATCTGCTACTCACCAGGTGGGGGTGCTACTACCGGCCCACCCGGAGAAAGGGACTCGCATGATGCGTCGTGGATTGAGGCCTCGTAGCTTACACAGTTGTCGTCACGAAACAAATCTGGTATCCTGGTTGGCTGTCTTCACAGAGACATCCTAAATGTTATCAAGGAGTGTCACGGTCATATGAGCATATATGAATATAACAGTGACAAAAATGGGTAGCAGACTCAAGAAGGACAATCAAGACTCAATCCTATGTGATGCAAAAACCAAATTTTCCTCCAACAAGTGTCTCAGCATGCCGAGAAGACCAGTGGGTTATCAGGGTCATGGTGAATGGATACGTCGGTTGCCGCACCATCACTGGACTCCCTGGCCTGAGAGCCGCTCTCGAGACTCATTAACAATGTTTCCCTAGATCCCAACCAATACCATTTTAGGGACGTCCGAACAATGTCCCAAGGAATGAACCACCTCTAATACCACTTTGTCACGACCCAACCCTACCCGGGATCGAGCCGCAACTACCCCAAGCCCGCCTCTATAGGCCAGGGGGTGGCGACAAGCACCGAAGGCGAAACAACTTGGGGAGGCCTTTTCCTGAGTACCTGTATACACACACGCAACACACTCAACGCAAAAGTGCAGAGTAAAAGAAAAAGTAAAGTACCAACTGCTATAAATAAACCACAAAGTGCATCGACCTCTAAACGTTACATAGTTAAAGCTGAAGGTAAACTGAAAAGAAAGAGTGAAAAACATGCGCCCAAACAGAAAAGTGCCACAACCTGGCAATAGGTAAACAATAGTAAACAACTGGGAGAGTCACACACCTGGAACCCGACTACGACCACCGCATGTGGTCCAACCTCCCAAACTCCAATGCTCCACTGAAGTCACGACCAACCTGTCTGTCGTCCACAAGGGCAGACCAGGTGCGGAAAAATCCCAAGCAGGGGTGAGTATAAAAATACTCAGTAGGATAACCCGAAGGCTCGAGGGATCAATAAAGGAGGTATCGAAGGGTGAGTAGTAGATCAAACATGGAATAGTAAAGGAGTAAAATAGAGAGTGCAGTAAATAGTAAAAAATGATTGTAGAAGAGTAAAAATAGAGAGTCTATCTCAACCCAACAAAATAAAAGAGGTAGACTCGACCAGACAGAAGGAGCTAGAAACGGTGAGAAGATGAAATTCTTGTCGAGTCCTCACTACCTATAGAAGGAGAGTAGGCTCGTCCAACCATGAGAAGTTAGTCATGGAAAGCACGTGGCATACCCTGCGTGTCTTCACCTCCCCAGGAGGTAGAGTAATGAAGCCCAAGAAGTGGGTACAAGAACAAGGTATATACATATTCATATGCTCAATCAAGAAGCCCGAACTAGATCGTAAGGGGATCTTCATCTGGTAGCTTAGCCTAAGAAAGTGAGTCACCAATAGGCCCAGAAGTAAACACCATCGACGGCCAGCATCCCACACTTCTTCCCCCGAACTGCAAGTCAAGGGGCTAAAATCACCGCACCTTCACAATATCCACTTTGTGAGGCACTGACTCTCCCACATGGTTTTAGGTCACTTCACAAGGACGCGTCTCGATGGAGAAAACACCCCTCATAATTGTGAGTTCTGGGGGAATGTCAAACCACACCTCATCACTGCCTTACAGCCGAGAGGTCTCCTCAAAGTCGATAGGTGACCCCTTGCCCAGCCTCACGGGACGGTAATCCCTAGAAGTCGACGGGTTCCCCCTGGAGGGAGACCCAGCAAAAGTCAACGGGTGCCACACTGCCCAGTCCCGTAAAAGGGTAATCCACTGAAGGGAGACCTGGCAAACGTCATCGATGAGTCCCAATGCCCAGTCCCGTAAAAAGGTACTCCATTGGAGGGAGGCTCAGAACTGTCATCGGGGACCAGTCTCCAACCCAGCTGGAGGTCAACCCATGATCTGGGACCACTTCCCAACCAAGCTCAAAGTAAACCTGGATCCACTGTGGGCGGCTCGGGACTCGGAATTCAAATCTGTAACATGAGTCAGAAAGATTAGAGAAAATACTACGCATTCATGTAATTTGATCAAAAATGAAACAACAATCCTACATGATTAATCGAGCTTAAAGTAGGTGTGGGAAAAATAAAATGAAACGCACGATTCTACCTGTTTGGGCATTTCCCGGAGATTCACTGCACATTCCGCCACTCGATGCCGCCTTGATCGGAGGAGGGAGGAGAATGGAAGAGGAGAGGAGCTCCTCCTTCACCATTTTGTGAGTTTGTGCCAGGGTGAAAACAAACAAATAGGGGGGAGAAGTGTTTAAATAGAAAACACTTAAACTCCCCACCCATAGGCCCCATATCTGAACCCTCATTGGGTTTGAGGTTAACCCTACCCTAGGGTAAACACCTCTTCCCAAGCACAACGTCGGTCTCAAAATTTTAATCTGATCCGTAGATCGAATTTTATAAAATTTAGCGTCTGAAGATGAAAAATTAAAAAAATTCCCCTTGGGCCATTTTCCACAGAAGGGCCGCACCAATGAAGCTTATACCCCTCCTAGGGTAAACGGTATGACCCAAACTCAATAGTTCAATCAGTTTTCCCATCCAAGAAACCGTTTAAGAAATACTTGAGTTAAACCATTAAACGAATAAATTAATTATTTAATTTATCAATTTCAAGTTCGGATAGCGAGCGAGGGGTCCAAACACCCCGCACCAACATGTTATATGTCATTAATAGGGTAAAAACCCCATTTTGGACACATATGTACACTCATATTTCTAATCTGGAACACCATTTAGGAGTTATCCCATTTATTTTGCGTGTCCAGTGTGAACACACTGAATATTTAATTTCGGCCACACTGGAGCTCAAAATTGCATGTTGTCTGAAGGCGCTGCACTGGAATAACATTTATAATATTCCAAAGTCTTTTATAGAAAAAACCGGGTTCTTACAGGTGGTACGTGAATGAAGAATTCCCCAATAATGACATGCTTCATGGATAATAATGCTTTGTGAACTACCATTTAGTATGTGGTGATGGTCCTTTGTTGGTTTCCATGTAGATCAATGATGAAGATTTCATCGTGAATGTTGAGATGATTTGTGGGTGATGTCCTTTTTAGGCATCCATTCCCATAGCATATATGCAGAGATTAACCTATTTAAACATAATTACATGATTAAAAAATCATCATACACTAAATGGATTGATAATGAGTTTTTATTGCCTATAAATACAAGTCTAAATCTCTCGCTATAGGCGATCGATAATATAGGGGAAGTGATTATTTTGAGTGGATGTTCTTATTCATCCCAATTTGGGATCTCTAAAGAAATTTGTTCTTTTAGAGAAGGATAAAACGTTATGTGTGGTGCTGTTCTAATAGAGGCACTACTCCAAGAGTATTTATTTTCTAAGTGGTGATGTGATATGATATTTTATATGCAGGTGATGTAATATAAAAACATAAAAAATAATTCAAATTATATTATAGAATAACTTCTCTAAGAATCATGAAAATCAACCAATAGTATGAAACTTTTCATATATTCTACGCTATGATCATTTCATGATCATGGAAAAAATCTTAAAAACTATTTAAAGAGTATAATGTTAATAGAAAAGTGATGTTCTATTTGATGCAATCTTCATTTCACTATAAATCAATAATTTCAACCGAAAGTATGCAACATATCATATTTTCTATGTTGTTATCAGTTAATGATCATAAGAATAATTTAGAAATCTGTTTGAAGAATATATAGTGAATAGAAAAGTGAAGTACTATGCGATGAATGAATTTATTTGATAAGAATAAAATAAGTGGACCAGTAGTATGATACATATCATACATGATATTATATGATCATTTCATGATCATTGAAAAAATTTATCATACTTTTTTAAAAATATAATGTGAATAGAAAAAAATATCTACAATATGAATCCATCATCATTACACAAAGCATCAAATAATTGGACCAACAATATGCTACATATCATACATACTATGCAATGATCATTTAATAATCATATGAAAAATTTAGCATACTAATTTATCAATATATAGTGAATATAAAACTTATCAGCAATATGATCCAAGTGTCAATAATCTAACCATCAATGAATTGGACCAACAATATGGGAAATACCATACATGATACGTTATGATCATTTCATGTGTGTATGATCAATTTAAAATATTTTTTGATGTTTAGAATGTGGATTGGAAAATTGGATGTCCAAGAAAAACACATGGTTTTATGATGTATTTGAGTTGAGATTCTGAAAAATATATTATTATGTGTTTTTCAAGTCAATAACTTGCATAAAATTATATTGAAGAATTTTTTGGCACCACCTGCATTCATTATTTAAGGATGGGACATCATCATAAGAAGTAATAATAATTTAACAAGAATAAATATGAGAATAATCTAATCATCAATAATGATTTGATGGTGAAGAGACTGAATCCAAAATATAATTTTAGGAGAAGGCAGTATGGTCTAGGAATTAAATAATCTAAGTAGATTCAGCCAATTCAAGATCTATTGTGAATGGATATTGAGACCAAAAATCATTTTTCAATAAGTTGTTGAAGATAATGAATTACTACATGAGAATAAAATATCTAGTACACTGATCGAGGAAGATCTATTTCATATTTTTCATGAGAAACTAGAAGTAAACAATGATATTTCTATTTATGGATCAAGAACATTGATAAAAATGAGATTGGGACATGGGTGTATAACTAGTTACTGAAGTGGATTATGGAGGGTGTCTTACTCTTCTAGAACAAGGATATGAGAAGATGGTTGTGGTATCTAACCAACCAAGGTAGAATATTTGGTTGATGGGTTGTAGAATCGGGATCAATTGGAGAATCGACTACTAGGGCATATAAATAGTTTTTTTTCTTATTCTTTGTAATAGCCTTCTTATATAGTGTAGAATCTATGTTGGGGGATTAACCAACATAACAAGGAGTAGATATTTTTATTGATCCTTGTTAATACTATGTGTTATGATCTTGATAGTAATTTATACATGTGAAGTTAGATTGTGAGATATCACCAAGTGGATTGAAAACCTTAAAAAATTTGGGAGGTTTAATTAAAAATAAAAAATTGATGATGTAAACCACTAATAACCCTACACCTATATGTTTTCAATCTGTCCTAGGGAACTATAGATTATATGGTTATTTTTTTCTTGAGTCACTAAGGGATGAGTGAGATAGTGTGTTAATGTGTATGGAGCATGGCACAATGATAGTTATGGAATATTAAATAGAATTTACAAAGATGCATGGATTTTCACCGATGTAACATGTTGATAAGGCGTTGAGGGAAAACTTCATCGAGGATGGTCTCATACATGTTGTTCAATATCATGTTAATGTGTTCATTTTGACCACTATTACTGAGATTGTGAATAATGAACTGATTACATAGCACAACCTCAGAGAGTTTGGGGCGTATAGTTGAGTATTATTGTCTCTCGACCAAGTGGTTTAGCTTCCATTGGTAGGAAGCGACGATTTAAGGATTCCCAGGAGATGAGAACAAACTAGACAACTATTATTGGTAGTGCAGTTTTCATTCATATGTTTGGAAGAAATGGACACATGATGAATCAGTGTGATCATGACCGAGTGGATTGTTGATCTTGTGGTAGGACGGACCATGTGCAACATTACATAGGGCCTTCCCTCCAGTAGTTAGCGGAATTGGTTCATCCAATACTATGGGTACAAGAGAAGGGTTCACATCTCTGCATCATGTCAGGATCTAGAGTAGTACAATTATTTTAGCTGAGGTGGTGGTGGTTTTGGTTGATGAATTTAGGCACCGTTTATACCTAGAAAAAAAGAGTGATCTTGCTATAGGTAGTGAGGTTATGTCATAGGGTTTTGGTTTAGGATTAATATATTTATCATGGCCTACCCCTAGGGAGAAGGGTTTTGGACTATCTAGAGTGAGTGGTATGATCTTAGTAGGATCTACTATGGTATTTTTACTTATTTACTTAGGTTAGTCACATAGTTTCATATTTTTTGATGTGGTGGAATTAAATATGTGGTCATTAAGTTTTCCAAGAGAATTATAATGCATAATAATCCATTTGATATTAAGTCATAGGATATATGTTAGTTCAAGGTGTTCCACCTTGATATTGGTGGGTTTCACTTCATTAGGGATCTTTTTTTCCTCGAGATTAATGAGTTTGAATTCATACATTGTATGGACTGGCTGGTTTCTTATCAAGACACTATTTATTTTTATAATCAGAGGGTGAAATTCACATCACAATAGGGTGAAGTGTTTATTCACAATGCTAAATGGGATGTACAGGAAATCCATGTTGGACCAAAGCATCATGGACTGGGTGGGAGGAGAATCTATATTGCAAGAATATATATGGATGTTAGGGATAATGTTCAGTGGAATTTCCTCTAATGGATTATCATTTCATGGATTATTTCTCAAAAGAATTTTTTGGTTCACCTCCTAAGATAGTGGTTCCCATAAAACTAGTTCTAGGAGCAGAAACACTATACATCCCCCCTCAGAGGATGACTACAATGGAATTTCAAGACCTCAAGAGGTATCAAGAGGACATAAAGGAAAAGGGGTTTATTCAGCCCATTACTCTTCTGTGGGGTTCACTGGTACATTTTGAGTGAAAGTTGGATATTGCACATAGGATATGAATGGATTATTGTAAATTGAAACAACTGAAGGTCAAGAACCATTACCCCCTTCCAGAGATATATTATCTTTTTGATAGTATTTGAGGAGATCAGGTGTTCTGATGAATTGATGTAAGATTATGATATCACAAAGTATGTGTTTGACCTGAAGACATACCACATATAGATTTTTTAGAAAGTATGGTATTTAAGAGTAGTTGGTTATGTCATTCGACCTCATAAAAATTCCAGTGATTTTCAAGGAGATAATGAAACTAGTTTTTTCATTTTTATCTTCATTATTTTTTGGTGGTTTTCATGGATGATTTCTTGATGTATTCTCGAAATTTACATCACCATGAAAAACATATTAATATAATTTTAGAACCACTAGTATATAATCTTTTATATGATAATCTCTCAAAGTTCCACTTCTAGAAGGATAATATTCACAAACTAGGTCAAATTATCTCAGATATAGTAGTATTAGTTGACCCAAAAAATGTTAGAGTTGTAGTTTAAGTGGAGAATCCCTAGAATTTCTTTGACGTACATAGTCTTTTGGGGATAGTGGGATATTATAATCATTTAATATAAGGTTTCCCATGCCTAGATTCACTGCTTATAGCCATTAACAATAAGGGTGTGATGTTTTAATGGATAGATACCTACAAGATAGCCTTTCAAGAACTGAATTGGAGACTAAAGTCAAAACTGGTCCTGATTCTTCTAGAGCGTGGTAGAAGCTAAACTATGTATTGTGATTCATCAGGTATCATGATAGAAGTATTTATGATTTAGGTTGATATAGCCATGATGTACTAGTCTCTGTAGTTGAGGACACATGAGAGTAATTATCTAACTCATGATCTATAGTTAGTTGCATTTATACATGGATTGCACTATTAGAGACAATATTTACTAGGATATAATTTTTTGGTGTAAACAGACCACAAAAGAATCAAGTACATATTCTCATAGTGTGATATGAATTTTAGAAAGTGAGGTTTTTGTGAATACCTAATGTCTTTAACATTGATCTAGACTACACACAGAAAAAGGTTATGTGGTGGTCGATGCATTGAAAATGAGGACTCATATATAGGTGGTATAGAAGGCCAGTAGCGAGTGAAATATTATGTATTTTATCACTAACATGCACTTGAATGTGAAGGATATTCGGGGACTAATTTTCTTTCAACCTTAGATGTGACCTATACCCATAAAAAAAGAGTAATAATGAGAAACTATTAGATTCATAGGGACTAGTTCTATCGGAGAGTGTGGCAGGTGAAGACCCAGCTCTTATTTGGACTGTAGTTGGGGAATATATCCTAAATATACAAGGATGTGTATGGGTTCTAGTTGACATACATGAAGATATGATTTAGGATTTTCATTCCTTAGTTTGGAATGTTCATCATGGTGTTACCAAGATGTATTGGGACTTATGTCATTAGTATTGGTGGCCGGGGATGAAAAATGAGGTAACTAGATTTTTGAGGTAGTGTTACTGCTGTCATTAGGTGATTGAAGAACATCAGTGACCATCCGTACTTTTACAGTAGTTACCTAATACTAGATAGAGATGGAATGATGTCATTATGGATTTTATGACTAGTTTGACAAGGTCTCCTTGAGTTAGCTTAGTTGAATGGGTTTTTGTTGATAGCCTCACAAAAGTTTTTCATTTCATTCCAATCAAGGAGACCTTTAGTGGAGATGATATTGGTTTCTTGTATATATTTGTGATAGTAAAACATCATGGGGTACCTTGTACTACCATTTTAGATAGGGATTCGTAGTTTATGTATCACTTTTGGTAGAGTTAGGAGAGGTCTTTGGGTACATAGGTGCTTCAGAGCACAACATACGTACCATAAACTGATGACTATTCAGAGCGTACAATACTGGTGCTTGAAAATATTCTCCTAGAATGAATATATGTGTTTTGGGACATTGGGATATTTATATTACCATAGTTGTGTTTTACTATAATAAAATCTATCAGGTGACTATACAGATGGAACCTTATGAGTATTTGTAAGGTTAGCCATGTTGATCACCCCTATTTTGGTTAGAGGAAGTCTATGTAGCTTTACAATGACCACATCTCATAAAAGATACTTCTGAGTATGTCTAGTTGGTTAGTTAATGGATGGATACTACAAATTCAAGAAATATATCTTATATTGATCAGCATCGATGACCTATAGAGTTTGATGTCAGATATTGGGTGTTTTTATATATCTCACCAGGGCTGGGAAAAAGATTTATTAATAGATTGGATAATATTTCACCATGATATATTGGGGCCTTCAAGATTCTGTAGATATTCGAGATGGTAGGATGTTGGTTTTAGTTAACTCAATGTTACCAAAACATGCACAACGTCTTTATTGTTTCTCAGTTATGCCATTATCACTCAGACTCATCTCATGTTCTGCAGCCAATGGAGTTGGAGTTATAGGTGGACTAATCCTTTAAGGATCATATAATTCATATCATTTATAGGATCATCAAGGTTCTATGAGACTAGTTAGATCCTCTAGTATGGGTGTTACGGAAGTATAATTGTATATAAGATGAGACTTGGGAGCTTGGGGATGACTTATGAGCTTAGTGGCATGAGTTATTGTCAGGAAATTCTTGAACACCCTTGAAATGGGAATCTACGGAAAATTTATTTAAGGGGTGATTATAAGATCTTTTTGATTCCTATGAGGTATAAATATTTTTTTCTATTTAAATCCTTAATTACATCCACATGTGAAGACACTTTGGTGTCATGGGGTTATCAGGGGTTTCCAGGGCTTCATCTGAGATGGTACCCAACTCTTGAAAAAAATAGATGGGTTATACGGTAATGAGTAATAGTGTGACCCAATCCATAAGGGTTAGTGAGACCATGATGTGATGAAAAAACGACTAGAGGAGCTATTATGGTTTGAGTGATCCATGCAGATGGATAATAACATTATTGTTATAGCCACTACAAATTTTGACATAGGGTTGAGACACAATATGGGCATGATTTGACAACTTGTGTTCACTAACCATGCGAGGTTCCCCTCCATACAGTTTAGGGAGAACAATTGGTGAATAGTTTGGAAAACCGTGCAAACAAACTGTGCGGCCCATATTTTTGAGATAATATTATATTTTTTTCATTAAAAACTATCAAAACCTAAAACATAATTTCTATTTATCATTGTAGTGGAGAAAAATCATTTGAGATCTCCCCCTTGATCAAATTCTGTAGCTATTGATCTTGTTGTTACATCTAAACTCGGAATCTAGTGGAGTTAGTCATGTTGGATTATCTCCAATTAATACTCATTTAAATTTGTTCCTTTCTTCGTTTGTCTTGGTATCATCTGTGCTCTTTAGGTGAAATTTAATTTACCCATTTTTTATGATTTTCATTTTTTCTTCATTTTTCTTCTAACATGAGTCGAATCAAAAGATGATACAATATAAGAACTCAATTACGAACCTATGGGAGGTGTTCTATACACAACCCTTGGGTTTTGGTACTTTATATTCCCATATTTTTATTCTTCAATGTAGACATTCTGGTTACACCCTGATAATTAATTGATTTATTAAAAGTCACATGTGGGAACATGTTAGGGATTCCTTTTATTTCCTTGATCTTAGTTGTAGGTTTTCTCCCCAACCTAGGCCACAATGGTGTGTGCCTTGTGATTGACTTTGTCTTTACCTATTATTGAACAACCCAAGGGTTGAGTGGTTGAGAATTATTATTCAGAGAAGAACTATTATATTTGAACAAAATTAAATTGATTATGTAGGAAATTGACTTCCTACTTCAGCATGTTATACATGATTTGAATTGTTTAACTATTTAAATGTGAATTGTTATATGATTGGGTAATCTCATTAAATTTATTTTAATGTGAACTTTTATATGAGTTAGAAGGACTAAAATAATTTTATTGTATGAAATGATAATTGAATTGAATGATGGATGTTTTTATAGGATTCCTTGGGTCTGATACACCATGGGTCCTGATAGTGGAAGTAGATTCCTTGGATGAGATTACTCCTTTGGTCTTCATTTTTTGGGATTCCTTGGGAATTTCTCCCTCTAATATATGGATTTATTGGGCTCATAGTAGACATGGAATGATGAAATGGTACTTGGACCCACATCCAATCCTAATAGAGTTTCCATCGAGATTCTCTTGGGACCCGATGAGGAAGCCTTGGTCCACTTTACCTTGGATCTTGCCCCATTGGGTCTGACACTTATTTTATTCATATGAGCTGTGGTAATTTTAGTATTCTTGATTATATCGCATGGTCATGTTCGATATAATATAAAGTTTATATATCATGGTTGTGGGTGGTATGTGTTACTGGATATATGACTCGGTCATGGTGTTTATTTATTTTGTGCCTTATAGCTTCCTGGTTTGAGGATCGGGAACCTTGTTTTGTAGGAATTCATTCTAGGGTTGATAGTGTCACCATACAGTTAATACATATTCTATTGAAATATTACTTGTATTGCTGTCATATCTATTATATACCTTGCATATTTCTTAGATTTTATTATACATCCTAGATTTTTATAGACACTGTCGGTGGTGGCATACTGGTATTTTATATCACACCCTGTCTCCGGCCACCATTTGGTACCCATATAGACATTATGAATGTAGGTTGGGATTGGTAAAAAAACCTAAAATTTTATTCTTTAATTTGATCCATGTCTATGAGTATGAGAGTAGAGGACCAAACTCTGACTTATGATGTTATCAGGATATAGTGGTTTTTTTTCTATTTTGATACATGTATTATATTGATGCCTATATACATGTTTTTGATTTTTTGTAGGTACATGACATGATATATAATTTTGGTATATGATATTTATTTTTTAATTATTTTATATATCTATCTTTGAATTTTATCTCTTATTCAGTTATTAATGAACTTCATCTAAGGTGTCCTTCTAGTATAGTGGCATTGGTGGCTATTCATACTACTTATTCATTGTTATATTGCTTCCACTATTGTAATGACCCGACTCATTGGAAAGGTACTGATTATTAGGTTTTATTTTAAATATCTCCTTTAAGCTTGTTTAATGTGTGTAACATCCTAAGGATGGTCTGGGGAGTGTCTGGGGTTGTTTCAGA
This sequence comes from Viscum album, assembly GCA_963277665.1. Lineage (NCBI taxonomy): Eukaryota > Viridiplantae > Streptophyta > Magnoliopsida > Santalales > Viscaceae > Viscum > Viscum album. The sequence goes on from OY728162.1 coordinate 766,112,268, forward strand.
GCCCAGAAGTTTGAGAAATTGACTTGCAGACAGTGGCACATGGCATGCGTATGGTTTGCGCACAGTTTGGGCTAAATCGTGCGGTTGTAGACAGGGGCACCTGCAGGGGTGCACAATCATGTGGACCAAGCTGCACGTCCATGCACCTTCGGTCTGGGAGGTAGGGGTGCGCACGGTTTGTGCACGGTTTGGGTAAACAGTGCGCCTAAATTGTGCGGCCTTGTTCTGGAGGTAGTGAGGTGCGCACGGTTTGTGGTTTGGGTAAATCATGCGTCTAAACCATGCGACCCTGTTCTAGGTAAAATTTCCATTTTTCCCTTAAATTCTATTTAAGCCTAAACTCTTTCTTCTTCCTCCGTCTAGCACATAGAAAAGAGGGGACCCCTCTTTTGAGCTCCAAAACCCTCCTCTCTCTAATTTCATGTGGATTCTTCATCCGACATCTAATTCTTGATCTGTCAGAAGCATTGGATCACCCTTAGTATGGATTACCTCACATGCCCTTCTTTCCTCAGTGAATCTTTCCTTCTATATTGTTATTTTTATTCAGGCTTATATGATCTATTTTTATGGCAGTGGACTGGACCTCAAATATCTTCCAACTTACTATAAATCTGAGGTAAATATCAAGAGAGCCTACGCCTACATCTCTAAAGGAGGTGGTCACATGGTTTCCATTTTGGGTTTTCATCATTTTGAGTTTATATCGTCATGTTGTGGTTTTTCTTTATCCAACCCTTTATTTATATTGAACGCCTTATGTCTAAATGGCCAGTGTGGTATGAGATTGATGAATATAACCTTGTTAGGGTTTTTAGATGAGTTTTGGACCAGGAGTGGTCAACCATAGGTGATATGCCTTGAGTTTTGTCCCTTTTTCACCTTTGGAACTTAATGCTGTGTCTTTAATAGGATTTTCCATGTTTTGAAAATGAGATGGATTGGTTAGAGGTTGTCTAGGATGAGATAGCCTGAACCTTTTAATGAATTGAAAAATATGTTTCCTTGAGATGTGATTATGTGATATGATAAGATGGAAATTCCATGCTTTGTTAATGTGATAGGATATAATATAGTTTTCCTTATATTTTGTGATGTGAATGGTTATTCCATACTGTGTTGACATGCTTGTGATAATCCATGTGTGAGTGGGAGGCATTCTTACCCCATGCCAGATGAATTTCCGTGTGTGGGCGGGAGACATTTTTACCCCGTTCCAGATGAATTTCTGTGTGTGGGATGGAGGCATTCTTACCCCGTTCCAGATGAATCTCTGTGTGTGGGCAGGATTCATTATTACCTCGTGCCAGATGAACCTCAGTGTAATAGGACAAGAGGCATGTTTACCACATGCCTATATAACCTTTATGGGTGGGAGGCATTTCTTCCCCACTCCAGCTACAATGTTTGTGGATGAGATTCATTCTTACCTCGTGCCAGTAATGATTATACTTATGAGAGGGGCATGGATGATAGGCATGCTTACCTCATGCTAGTGATAACCTATATCAATGTACTTACACCTATGTTTATTGTTCAGTTTACCAACCACGAATGAAGTAGGTATACCCGCCAGCTCTCCTTTCAGAACCTGAGTGGGAGGATTGTTTATTACTTTGCTTTACTTACTTGTAGTTTAGTACACACTATTTACCTTGTGAAGACCTATTTGGATTACACATAGACCGCGTTGGTGTTGGATTACTGAGACTAGTCTCACACCCTACCTGGGCGGCCTCCTTGGAACCCATGTAGAATTTACTGCTGCAGGTACTAGTATGGGAAAAGACCCAGCATCAGGTTGTTGATACATTTATGTTCTAGCTGGAGTTACAGAGAAGAGGACCGAGCTTGGCTAGAGATTCTCATGGACTACTTTTTTACTGTGTCATTTTTTTGAATTATTGCATAGCCTTTATTCCCTCTATTTCCATTGTATCAGCATGCCATGCATCCATTTTGTATTAGACACTGCCTATGCGGCTTTTTTATATTAATCAGGGCCTTCCTTACTTCTGTTGTTTGGTTTGTATGTTTCCCTTTTCCTCCTATTTATCCTTTGGTTGTGTTTCCACTATTTGATCACTCACTGCTATCCCGCTGTATACTCGGACATGGGGGTATAGTCTCCCCCATTGACTTACCATTACATCCCCACTAGTAGTCGGCAACCGCTGACCTATGGGGAGACGAGCTAGGGGTCATGTGGCCAACCGGGCTCGGGGCTCAGGTTGAGGGGCAGCTGGGTTCGAGACGTCACAATGTGGTATTAGAAATTTCTTTCCTTCTTGATTTACTATTTGGAGATGATAGACTTGGAGAATGGGAACACTTAGGAACATGGACATGAGCTGTGCTTGGGCGTTGCAAACACATGTACAGGGTATGGTCCATGTTTCCTATTTTATGTTGTTATTGATTCTGCTATTTACTGTTGATACCATTTCACCATTGGGTGCTTTGCATGTTTTGTGATGTTAATGAGATTTGTAATGTTGGAATTTGGATTTCATGGTTCTGAGCCAATTAAATGATGGTTATGCATTAGAACATGCATCATGATAGGCAGAATATGATTAGGCCATGCATATTGCCATTCCACGTTTAAATTTTCAGCGAGCATTGCCTGTTGTTTATTACCATGCCTTGTTTATATGTGTGTCTTTGTGCTGACCCTTCTTACAGGATTTTAATTGATGATAGATGTTGTTTTGGTGGGTATCACTCCTTGGTTCATAAGGTGTATGGGCCCTTAGGGATCTGGAAATGACATTCCAACTAAACCAATCAGTTTCTTTAATGGAAATTAAAATACTTATTTAGCACAAGTAAATGAGGAATGTCATCCAAGTGTGTGTCATATTTCAGTTCATGACAAGTATGGCCCTTATGGGCTGGGAAATTCCATATCATTGGATTAAGATAAATTTGAATAGTTTTAGGTTTTACTATGAATTCCTATGGGTGTGGATAGGTGATCTTAGTTGTAGGAAGGCTTAGTACATATCCTAGCTTCTAGAGTTCAACCATTAAATTTTTGGTTTATTCTTTAGAGATGTTCATTTGGAATTGTAGCACTATGCCTTCGAGACATCCTCGAGTCGCGCGTGCTGAAGGTGGTGACGATCATGCTCTTGAGGTGGCGGGCTCTGAGCCTCCAGTTGATCTTCCAGTCGAGCCACCAGTGGATTTTTTTTTCTATTCGTGAGATGGGCGCTGATACCCTGTTCCATGAGGTCTTCTTGCGTATGATGCAGAGTAAGCAAGGTGGAGTGTGACCTTCCCCGATTATGGTAGAGTTGACCAATGATCTTCAATCACAACATCCTCATACGTTTACGGGAGATGGAGGACCACTTTCTATGGAGTCTTGGTTGGAGGCTATTTTGACCATCTTCGAGCACCTTGAGATGCCTCTAGAGTGGAGTGTCAATCTTGAAGCGTAAATGCTACGTGATTCAGCCCGGAGGAGGTGGGATGACATCACACAGTCGAGACAGTAGAGTGATTTGATATGGACTAATTTCCAGACTATCTTCTACGATTATTTCATTCCCCAGACTTTGAGGGCTGACAGATCAAGGGAGTTTATGAATATGCAACAAGGGACCATGACAGTCATGGAATATTCATCCCGTTTCACTAAGTTATAGAATTTTTATCCTACACTAGCTAATGATGATCTCATGACCGTTAGGCATTTTTAGGATGGGCTGTGTTACACCATCCGGTCCCAGGTTAACGTGTTCAGGTTGATGACCATTTCAGTGAATTTCAATCAGGCATTGATCACAGAGAGGAATTTGAGAGAATCAGACAGTTTGAACCAGGGAGGTTCGACACCTAAAGGTTCTAGTGGATCTACTTCTGGGAAGAAGTGACGTTTTGAGAACTCTCATGGTGTTAGTAGTGGTCAGAGCCTTTTATCAGATGGTACTCCTATCTATCACCAATGTGGGGTGCCAGGACATGTGAAGAGGAAGTTTACGCGAAATCCAGTAAAGTGTAGAGGTTGTGGTAGGATGGGTCATCTCCACCTTTTCTGCATGACCTTTCCCCTAGGGCCAAGTGAGCAGGGATCTGTACCTACTCCATGATCTGGTGATGGATCGATAGGATCACGTCAGTCAAGAAGATGGAATACCACTGGTCGATCCGGCCATGGTGGCAGTCAAGTTAGAGGTAATCATGTGTACGACTCTCAGCATAGTAGGGTGTGTCTTCTTAGAGTAGCGAGGTTGTGACTCAGGGATGTGGTACTGGCCAGTTGTATGATGTCGAGCCAGTGCCATAGGAGTAGTACGCTGGACCATCTACTATATGAGGTATGATTCTAGTTTCCTCTATGTTAGTATCAACATTTTTTGACACAGGCGCTTCTCACTCTTTTATATCAGAGGCGATTATTGGAAGTTTGGGCCATGAAGTTGAGTCATATCTTGGTATGATCATGTTAGATACCCCATTAGGTATCCATTCAAAGGGAGTTCTTCATTGTCAGAATTGTCCCCATGAGGTGGGCTGTTACTTTTTCGTGTGGAACCTGTATGTTTTGGATATGACAGGTTTTGATGTAATAATCAGGATGGAGTGATTGGTTCCCTATAGACCCCAGATTGACTACTATCGTCAGAGGGTGGTGTTTACGTCACCATATGGAGACATGCATTTGCATAAGGGATAATGGGATCTTAGTGTGACAAGAGAAGGACCAGAACACCAGATTTTAGGTGGTGTCACGACACTTGTTGCCAGTCTTTATCTCGATGACCAAGGGTTAAAACCCACTTTTTATCCTCCTGTGGTGGATCTTTTTAGTGATTTCTTTCTTGATGATTTCTCTGGTCTACCTTCAGTGTGAGAGGTGGAATTTACTATTGAAATTATACCAGGAGTAGCACCAGTGACCATTCCTCCTTATAGGATGGAACCTAAGGAGCTTCTGGAGATCATGATTCAGTTGGAGGACCTATAAGCAAAAGGTTTTATACATCCTAGTACTTCTACTTGGGGATCATCAGTTCTTTTTTCCCAGAAGGAATATAGTACCCTTAACCATTACATGGATTATCGTAATTTAAATCAGATGACTATTAAGAATCGGTACCCCTTTCCTAGAATCGAAGAACTTTTCGATCAGCTTTGAGGAGAGAATGTGTTTTCAAAGATAGATTTGAGGTTAGGCTATCACTAGGTGCGTGTTAGGACTTTAGACATACCTCGCACGACATTCAGGAGCATGTATTGGCTCTATGAGTACCTATTCATTCGGTTTGGGATTACGAATTCACCTGCAGTGTTTATGGCTCTTATGAATCAGATTATTCACCCTTACCTTGATTTTTTTGTGGTATTATTTGTGGATGATATCTTAATCTATTCATGCTCGAGACACGACCATGAAACCCGTTTTGAGATTGTTCTGAATACACTAATAGAGGATCAGATTTATGCTAAGAATAGTAAATTCCACATTTGGATAGATGAGGTCCACATCCTTGGTAACATTATTTCTGAGTCTGTAGTTTCAGTTGACCCTGGGACATTGAGTGCTGTGATTTCTTAGTAGAAGCCCAAGAATGTCTTTGACATCAAGAGTTTCTTGGGGTTTGCTGGATATTATAGGCGGTTCATTCAGGACTTTTCATGCCTAGCAGCACGGCTTACAGCTTTGACCAAAAAGGGGGTGAGATTCTATTGGTCAAAACCACATGAAGTAGCTTTTCAATAATTGAAGTTCATATTGACTTCAACACCAATACTGATATTTCCGGAGCCAGGTAGAGCCTATACGGTCAATTTTGAAGCATCGAGTATTAGGCTTGGAGCTATCTTGATGCAGGAGGAGCGAGTCATTGCGTATGGTTCTTTTCAGTTAAAGCCTCATGAGCGGAACTATCTGACCCATGACCTCGAGCTCACATTGGTTTTACATGCCTTACGCCATTGGAGACACTATTTGTTGGGAGAGCGTTTTGTGGTGTTCACTGACCAAAAAAGCCTCAAATTATCTTCACTCAGTAGGATCTAAATATCTGACGACACAAGTGGGTCGAGTTCCTGTAATCCTTTGATTTCAAACTGGCCTACACTCCTAGGAAAGGAAATTCAGTATCCGATGCACTGAGTAAGAAAAATCACTCGCATGTGGTTCGGGAATCTAACGAGGAGTGGAAGCTGATGGCCCTATTTTCGGAGATGTATGTTGAGGTTCAGGAGGTTCAGTGTCAAACTATTCTCTCAGTCTTATAGGTGACATCTACTCTTTTGGAACGGGTCAGGGCAAGACAGTTATCATATTTGGAAGGCCTTGTTCTACGAAAATTCTCTCAGTCTTAGAGGCGACATCTACTCTTTTGGAACGTGTCAGGGCAAGACAGTTATCAGATCTGGAAGGACTTGTTCTATGAGAAAGTATCATAGATGATGCCTCTATAGATTGGATAGTGGACGAGGGTGATAATTTATTGTTCCGTGGGCGTGTATGGGTCCCAGCAGACATCATAGACGAGCTGATGAGGGATTTCCATGCCTCAACATGGGCAGTTCACCCAGACATCACCAAAATGTATCGTGATTTGCGACGATAGTACTATTGTCCTAACATGAAGTGGGAGATATCCGTTTTTATCATGTGTTGTTCCACTTATCAACACGTGAAGGTGGAATATCATCATCTGGCAGGGCTTTTGCAGCCGTTTTCCATTCCGGAGTGGAAATGGGACGATGTTTCTATGGATTTTGTTACCGGTTTACCCACATCACCTCGTGGAAATGATGCAGTATGGGTTATCATCGACCATCTGACGAAGGGCGCGCATTTCAAACCTTTATGGGAGACCTTCATGCTTGATGACGTGGGAAGAATGTATGTCAAGGAAATAGTGCACCTTCTTGGAGCACCTCATTCTATTTTCTCGGAATGATATACTCATTTTACATCTCGGTTTTGGCCGGGTTTAAAGATGGACTTGGGTACGTAGGTACTTATGAGCACGACCTATCACCCATAGACTGACGGACAGACCGATCAAACTATACAGGTACTAGAGGATTTGTTACATGCCTGTGTTCTCAATTTTGGAGGTTCATGGGAGAAACACATTCCTCTTGTCAAGTTCAGTTATAACAATAGCTTATAGGCTACCATTGAGATGGATCCCTATGAAGCCTTATATGGTAGGCCTTGTTTCTCACCATTATGTTTGCTTGAAGTAGGGGAGGAAGCTGTTCTAGGACCACTTCTTGTGCTAGGGCATGTCTTCTTAGAGTAGCGAGGTTGTGACTCAGGGATGTGGTACTGGCCAGTTGTATGATGTCGAGCCAGTGCCATAGGAGTAGTACGCTGGACCATCTACTATATGAGGTATGATTCTAGTTTCCTCTATGTTAGTATCAGAATTTTTTGACACAGGCGCTTCTCACTCTTTTATATCAGAGGCGATTATTGGAAGTTTGGGCCATGACGTTGAGTCATATCTTGGTATGATCATGTTAGATACCCCATTAGATATCCATTCAAAGGGAGTTCTTCATTGTCAGAATTGTCCCCATGAGGTGGGCTGTTACTTTTTTCGTGTGGAACCCATATGTTTTGGATATGACAGGTTTTGATGTAATAATCAGGATGGAGTGATTGGTTCCCTATAGACCCCAGATTGACTACTATCGTCAGTGGGTGGTGTTTACGTCACCATATGGAGACACGCATATGCATGAGGGATAATGGGATCTTAGTGTGACAAGAGAAGGACCAGAACACCAGATTTTAGGTGGTGTCACGACACTTGTTGCCAGTCTTTATCTCGATGACCAAGGGTTAAAACCCATTTTTTATCCTCCTGTGGTGGATATTTTTAGTGATTTCTTTCTTGATGATTTCTCTGGTCTACATTCAGTGTGAGAGGTGGAATTTACTATTGAAATTATACCAGGAGTAGCACCAGTGACCATTCCTCCTTATAGGATGGAACCTAAGGAGCTTCTGGAGATCAAGATTCAGTTGGAGGACCTATAAGCAAAAGGTTTAATACATCCTAGTACTTCTACTTCGGGATCATCAGTTCTTTTTTCCCAGAAGGAATATAGTACCCTTCATCATTACATGGATTATCGTAATTTGAATCAGATGACTATTAAGAATCGGTACCCCTTTCCTAGAATCGAAGAACTTTTCGATCAGCTTTGAGGAGAGAATGTGTTTTCAAAGATAGATTTGAGGTTAGGCTATCACTAGGTGCGTGTTAGGACTTCAGACATACCTCACACGACATTCAAGAGCATGTATTGGCTCTATGTGTACGTATTCATTCTGTTTGGGATTACGAATTCACCTGCAGTGTTTATGGCTCTTATGAATCAGATTATTCACCCTTACCTTGATTTTTTTGTGGTATTATTTGTGGATGATATCTTAATCTATTCATGCTCGAGACACGACCATGAAACCCATTTTGAGATTGTTCTGAATACACTAATAGAGGATCAGATTAATGCTAAGAATAGTACATTCCACATTTGGATAGATGAGGTCCACATCCTTGGTAACATTATTTCTGAGTCTGTAGTTTCAGTTGACCCTGGGACATTGAGTGCTGTGATTTCTTAGTAGAAGCCCAAGAATGTCTTTGACATCAAGAGTTTCTTGGGGTTTTCTGGATATTATAGGTGGTTCATTCAGGACTTTTCATGCCTAGCAGCACCGCTTACAACTTTGACCAAAAAGGGGGTGGGATTCTATTGGTCAGAACCACGTGAAGTAGCTTTTCAATAATTGAAGTGCATATTAACTTCAGCACCAATACTGATATTTCCGGAGCAGGCAGAGCCTATACGGTCTATTGTGAAGCATCGAGTATTAGGCTTGGAGCTATCTTGATGCAGGAGGAGCGAGTCATTGCGTATGGTTCTCGTTAGTTAAAGCCTCATGAGCGGAACTATCTGACCCATGACCTCGAGCTCACATTGGTTTTACATGCCTTACGCCATTGGAGACACTATTTGTTGGGAGAGCGTTTTGTGGTGTTCACTGACCAAAAAAGCCTCAAATTATCTTCACTCAGCAGGATCTAAATATCCGACGACACAAGTGGGTCGAGTTCCTGTAATCCTTTGATTTCAAACTGGCCTACACTCCTAGGAAAGGAAATTCAGTAGCCGATGCACTGAGTAGGAAAAATCACTCGCAAGTGGTTCGGGAATCTAACGAGGAGTGGAAGCTGATGGCCCTATTTTCGGAGATGTATGTTGAAGTTCAGGAGGTTCAGTGTCAAACTGTTCTCTCAGTCTTAGAGGTGAAATATACTCTTTTGGAACGGGTCAGGGCAAGACAGTTATCATATTTGGAAGGCCTTGTTCTATGAAAATTCTCTCAGTCATAGAGGTGACATCTACTCTTTTGGAACGTGTCAAGGAAAGACTGTTATCAGATCTGGAAGGACTTGTTCTATGAGAAAGTATCATAGATGATGCCTCTATAGATTGAATAGTGGATGAGGGTGATAATTTATTGTTCCGTGGGCGTGTATGGGTCCCAGCAGACATCATAGACGAGCTGATGAGGGATTTCCATGCCTCAACATGGGCAGTTCACCCAGACATCACCAAAATGTATCGTGATTTGCGACGATAGTACTATTGTCCTAACATGAAGTGGGAGATAGCCGTTTTTATCAGGTGTTGTTCCACTTGTCAACACGTGAAGGTGGAATATCATCATCCGGCAGGGCTTTTGCAGCCGTTTTCCATTCCGGAGTGGAAATGGGACAATGTTTCTATGGATTTTGTTACCGTTTTACCCACATCACCTCGTGGCAATGATGCAGTATGGGTTATCATCGACCATCGGACGAAGGTCGCGCATTTCATACCTTTGTGGGAGACCTTCATGCTTGATGACGTGGGAAGAATGTATGTAAAGGAAATAGTGCACCTTCATGGAGCACCTCATTCTATTTTCTCGGAAAGATATCCTCATTTTACATCTCGGTTTTGGAAGGGTTTAAAGATGGCCATAGGTACGCAGGTACTTCTGAGCACGACCTATCACCCATAGACTGACGGACAGACCGATCAAACTATACAGGTACTAGAGGATTTGTTACATGCCTGTGTTCTCAATTTTGGAGGTTCATGGGAGAAACACATTCCTCTTGTCAAGTTCAGTTATAACAATAGCTTCTAGGATACCATTGAGATGGATCCCTATGAAGCCTTATATGGTAGGCCTTGTTGCTCACCATTATGTTGGCTTGAAGTAGGGGAGGTAGCTGTTCTAGGACCACTTCTTGTGCAGGAGACTATAGAGCAGATACAACTTATTAAGAAGCGTATGCAGACAGCTCAGTCTAGACAGAAGTCTTATGCTAACAAGAGCTGACGACCTCTTGAGTTCGAGGTTGAGAGCTGTGTTTTCTTGAAGGTCTCACCCATGTTGGGCCAAAGACATATAAATATGTAGGGTAAGCTTTCACTGAGATTCTTAGGACCCTTTGCTGGGATGAAGCAAATCAGACCAATAGCTTACCATATTGCACTTTTGCAGAGATATCAGTCCATGCATGATGTTTTTCATGTATCTCAGATATGATGGTAATTATCATATCCAACTCTTGTTTTTCAGCCTGATGAGGTTAAACTAGATATGGATGCTTCCTTCGAGGAGTACGCTATGTGAATTGTTGAATGGAGCGTGAAGAAACTCTGTGGCAGGTCTGTTCCTCTTGTACGGGTGCTATAGTAGCACGACCAGGTAAAGGATGAGACCTGGTAGTGGGAGGCTGATATATATTCTCAATGGCCGGAGCATTTCATTGATGACACCTCTGTACCTTCGGAAGGCCAAATCAGGGACGAGTTGCTTTAAGGAGGGGAGTTTGTAATGAACCGAATCTTTGGAATGGTACGAATCATTATTTTTTATTTTAAATCTATCCTTTAAGCCCTTTTAATGTGTGTAACATCCTAAGGAAGTTTTGGGGAGTGTCTGGGGTTGGTTCGTAGCCTAAGAGTTTGAGAAATGGACTTCCAGACAGTGGTGCATGACCTACGCACGGCCTACGCACGGTTTGGCCTAAACCGTGTAGCTATAGATAGGGGCACCTGCAGGGGCGCACATTCATGCGGACCAGGCCGCACAACTATGGAGCTTTGGTTTGAGAGGCAAAGAGTTATGCTTGGTTTGCGCATGGTTTGGTTAAACCGTGAATCTAAACATTGAGGCCTTGTTCTGGAGGCAGAGAGGTGCGTACGATTTGCACACGATTTGGCTAAACCATGTTCCTAAACCGTGCGACCCTGTTCTGGGTAAAATTACCATTTTGCCCTTAAATTCTATTTAAGCCTAAACTCTTTCTTCTTCTTTCTTCCAGCAGACAGAACATAGGGGAGCCCACTTTTGAGCTCCAAAACAATCCTCCCTATAATTTCATGTGGATTCTTCATCCGACATCTGATTCATGATCTGATTGAAGCATTGAATCACCCTCGGTAATGCTTACCCCACGCACCCTTCTTTCCTCAGTGAATATTGCGTTCTGTCCTGTTATTTTGATGCAGGATCATATGCCCTGTTTTCAGGGCATTGCACTGGAACTCAAATCTCTTCCAACTTACTAAAAATGTGAGGTTGATATCAAGCGAGCCTATGCCTATAGCTCTAATGTTGGTGGTCACATGGTTTCCATTTTGTATTTTTGTCGTTTTGAGTTTATATCGCCGTGTCATGGTTTGTATTTTTCCAAACCCTTTATTTATATTGATCTCCTTCTATCTAAATGACCCATGTGGTATGAGATTGATGAATCTAACCTTGTTAGGGTGTTTAGATGAGGTGTGGACTGCGAGTGGTCAACCAGATGTGATATGCCTTGAGTTTTGGCCCTTTTTCACCTTTGGACCTTAATGCTATGTCTTGAATGGGATTTCCCATGTTTGGAAAATGATTTGTCTTCGTTAGAGGTTGTCTAGGATGAGATAGCCTGAAGCGTTTAATGAATTGAAATGAATGTTGCCTTGATATGTGATTATGTGATATTATAATATAGAAATGTCATGCTTTATTAATGTGATATGATATGAGATGGTTTGACTTATATTTTGTGATGTGAATGGTTATGCCATACTGTGTTCACATGCCTGTGATAATCCGTGTGTGGGAGGGAGTCATTCTTACACTGTGCCAGATGAATTTCGGTGTGTGGGTGGGAGGAATTATTACCCCGTGCTAGATGAATTTCTATGTTTGGGAGGGAGGCATTCTTACCCCTTTCCAGATGAATCTCTGTGTGTGGGAGAGAGGTATTCCTAACCTGTGCTAGATGAAACTCAGTGTAATAGGACGAGATGCATGTTTACCTCATGCCTATATAACATTTATGGTTGGGAGGCATTTCTTCCCCATTCTATATATAGTGTTTGTGGTTGAGTGGCATTATTACCTCATGCCAGAAATGACTATACGAATGTGAGAGGCATGGATGAGAGGCAAGCTTACCTCATTCCAGTGATAACCTATATCTACGTACATACACCTCTCATGATTTATCAGTTTACTATCCATGAGCTGAAGTAGCTAGACCCGCCAGGTGTCCTTCCGAAACTTTAGCGAGAGGGTTGTTTATTACTTGTCTTTACTTACATGCAGTTTACTACACACTGTTTGCCTTGAGTACACCTATTTGGATTACATGTAGACCCCATTGGTGGTGGCCTACTGAGACTTGTCTCACACCCTACCCGGGCGGCCTCCATGGCACCCGTGTAGACTTTACTGATGCAGGTAATAGTAGGGTCAATGGACCAACATCAGGTTGTTGATACATATATGTTCTAGCTGGAGTTCTAGAGTAGAGGGCTGATCTTGGATAAATATGCTTGTGGACTACTTTTGTACTTTGTCCTCTTTTTGTATCACTGTATAGCATGTTTTCTATCTATTTCCATTGTAACAGAGTGCCATGAATCCATTTTGTATCAAACACTACCTATGTGACTTTTTTATATTTATCAGGGTTTTCTATACATCTATTGTTTGGTTTGTATGTTTCCATTTTCCTCCTGTTTATACTTTGGTTGTGTTTCTTCTATTTGATCACTCGCTAGTATCCAACTTTGTACTCTAACATGGGGGTACAGTATCCCCACTAACTCACCATTACACCCCCGCTGCTAGTCGGTAGCCCCTGGCCTATGGGGAGATGAGCTAGGGGTCATGTGGACAATGGGGCTCGGGGCTCAGGTTGAGGGGCAGCCGAGTCTGGGACGTCACGTCTATTGACCTGTATGATTGAAACCACTATGGTGTACTATATCATGGGGGAATTATCTCCTCATTGACAAAAAATTATCCCCTGTTTCTAGTTATCATCCTCTATTATTTTGGGAGATGTGATTGAGACCATGTGGATAACAAGTCTTGGAACACCGTTCAGTGGCATCGGGGTCTGTGATGTTACACTTCAAAAAATTAAAACTGACTAAACTCACTATGCACAATGGAATTACCTTTCCAATGAAGTTTAAATAATTTGAACAATCACTTTACTATTAAAATTTTAACTGTAATCTTTAATATATTATAAGGATACTAATTCAATAAGGAAAACCAATTTATTTATTAAAAAAATACAATTTCTAGGAAAATAAATGAAATATGCATTGAAATGAATGGACTCATAAGGGGTTTCCCATTTATATCCACTACCATAGGCTCCTAAAAGGTTATTTGATCATTTCTAAATCAACTCACATATTATTCCTCCTACATTTTCTATAGTAACTCTATGAAAATCCTCTTTTCAGTACCACTTGATCCTAAACAACATTATAACCCCTAAAATTATGATATTATTTTTTCTTATTAAATTTTCACTTCATGTTTCCAAAAAAATAATTTCAAATTGATTATAAATGATTTAAATATTCAATCAATCATATTGAACCCCCAATAGAGTACAAAAAAATAATTGTTATTTCTTATTGGTGGTAGTAGTATAAATTTCATTAATCACATGGGTGAAAAATTAATTCCATACACACCAATGTTTTATTTCCACTCTAAATTATCCCATGATAATAAATAATAATATTTTCATTGAATGAATACGTATTGACATGAATAAAATGTGAAGTGTGGATAATAAATGGTGACATCATCTTTTCTTCATACCCTTATGCACCGAATGATCCACATGTCTACCCTTATCTCCCAGGACCTCAACACAGTTTCTATTTAGAGTTCAATTTCCGCTAAATATTAAAAATTTATTAAATTGAAAGACTCAATATGCATTTTATTATTTTCATTTCATATGAATTTATAATTTACATAAATGAAAACCTCATAATATTAGGAAAAAGATCATATAGGACTCCGAAATATCTTATAGGATCTAAAAATATCATAGGGGATCATATTGTTTTTGTAATTGATAATATCCTACATGATTTATAAATTATCAAATAAGACCATAATTCACCCATGAGGCCACCAAGTGTCATAATGTTAGTGAAAATATCCTAGGGGGTTAAAATTTATAATAATAAATTATCACATTGGTGCTAAAAAATTATCATATGTTGATCTGAATAGTCATACACGATTAGAATTATCTTCCAACACCAGATTTCTCAATATTAATTTATCATACATGGGGTAAATAATCCATCGGGGGGTAAATTTACATATATTGAAGAGTGAAATATCCTTCATGGTTGGATATATAAATTTAAAACATCAAATGAAATATTATCATACTAATTAGGAAAAATTATTATACATGATAAATTTTCTTATGAGATTGATTATCTTATGGGCCAAACATAACCAAAATTTACTCATCTTGAGTTCAACAATAATAAATAACAAGGAATTTACAACTATGACGATAAAATTATGAATGTTTCAAATAATTTCAAAATTGAATAAATCACATAAAAAAATTTAATTAATATTTTTTCATAATAATTCATAAACTATACTTAGAAACAAAAAATTATGTTATCTTACATAAAATGTTTTTTATTAAATAATTTAAATGCAAATGATAGATCATGAATATATCAGCTCTATTAGGATGGTTAACATAAGTTTTTTCATTTCAATAAATATAAATATAATATTTGTTTTATTTTGTTTAAAGTAAAAAGTGATATTAGGAAATCACTAATATCAATATATGAAAATGAACATATTCTCACTAGAAAAATTTCCTCGAGTGGAAAAAATACATGAACATATTACAATGATAAGATAGTAAATTTTATTTGTCAGATTCCCCAGTACACAATGATCCACCTCTGAAAGATAGTGATTGTGAACATGATTCCAATTGTATACACTTGGATGATGCATTCAATGTTTACATGATTATGTTATCATCAATTATATACCAAAAATGGTTTTCCCCTTTCTAAAATAAAACTCTTAGGATTTTTCATGATTTATTATTAGGTAAAATGTTTAAGCCTTATTTAATTCTAAAATGCTATAATGCCAAAAAGCTTCTAGAAATAGATCACAAAGATGAAACTATTCTATTTTAAGCAGAAGATAGGGGTAAATTTTCAGTTTTCATGATATTTTGATGATGTAAATTGTATAAATAGATGTATAAAATTGAAAACTAATTCTTGATATCAAATTTAAATATTTATGTATTATCATTGTTACAAAATATTGATCTTAGTAAGAAGATAAAATAGGCTTCAATCAAGGTGAGTTTTAGAATATTGTAAGTATGAATTCTTCAATAATTAGGTATATAGTATATATTTTTCTTAAAATCACATTTCCTTGGAGATATAAGATTTATAGTGATATTTAAAGGATAAATTACACCTTTCTTTTCATGGATAGATTATTATGAATCTTGAAATAATTTTATTATCATTTTACGATATTATTTAAAAATAATAGAATTAAAACCTGACCGTATATCAAATAAAATGATATATTAAATCTTATATGAGTTATAATATGAAATAAACACATCATGTCACATTTTTTCGTGATGTGATGTGAATCATTTTTCAAGGATAATTCTATAAAAAAACATGAATCAGGAATAAAAACTGTGTTATTGTGAGTTATTAAAATGTTACTGAGGTTATTCTATAAATCCCTAAGGTGGAAACTAAAAATTCAAATGAGATAATATTTTTATATGAGAAAACGAACATCTATAATTTTTATTGTGGTATAAATAAGAAATATAATAAATTCATGTTTTAAGATGTATATGATTTTGAAATATTAATACGTGACATAATAGTTCATTGAAAATAATGCTATCGAGTCACATTGTTTATAGCAAAGTTAGAACCAAATATAAATTGTTTATAATCACTATGATATGTGATACTGTATTTACTATGGATAATGAATCATTATACATCATGGAAATAAATAATAGAAAGTAATAATTTAAATAGAATATAGATATTAATTCGTAAATGGATTCCTTTTACGAAAATAAAGTTAGTATTTTATAAGAACATATTACTGTTGTGAAGCCCAGTAGGTCCAAATGGGTTTTCAAGAATGTTCTCAACAGGGATGGTAAATAAAATACCTATATATTAATATTGTTTGATAAAGGTCTTAATATAAGTCAAGATTTTGTATCTAATGAAACATATTCCAAAATAGATATTTTATAATTTATTTAAATTATAATTATTATATAAGTGCACCATGATAATTTGTGACATCCATAAAGTCATAGGTATGATATACTTTGGGACAATTTTATCTCTATTTTTTCTCTACAGTTTTTCAAGAGTTAGGGGTTGATATTTTGGATTATTGGATAAAAAATAGAGGTGAAAGATTTAAACATGATTAGTAGTAACTAGGTGGTAACTGTGTGACATGGATTATTTGGTTCCATTGGATTTTTTCACAGCTTGATAATGGTTTGTCTAATTGTGGAATATATCTTATAAAACCATGTGATGTGTTAGGTTTGGATCTAGAGGTGGTTGCACATCTTTCTCACGACTTTTCTAACCATGTGGTTATTTCTAGGTAACCATGAAATTTAGTTTTCAAGGAACAGTAGAGACCACAAGGTTAACACAAATGTTTTCTAACCATGTATTCAAACCATTTCATCTATATAAATTTCTCAAAATTGGAAAATTACCACAACACCTTTTTTTTATTTGACCCAAATTTAACCCTAATATCTCATTATCCTGACCCAACCTTTCCTTAACACTATAGGAAGTTCTCCCATGGGTCTCTTAGTGATTTTATAACGAGTTTGGTGTATATATTTTGCGTATATGTAAATATCTTCTTCATTCCTCATCTATTCTCTATATTTACTCTTGATCTCTGATCCCCTTGATTCCTTGGAAACTAAATTGGTTGTACTGATAAATTATAGGGCTTAATGTGTGGAATTGATTATTTTTATTATTGATCTAGAATTGTGAGGACTATATGTCTTCATTAACAATCAATATTTTCAACCAAAACTATGTTTCCTCTATTGGTGTTATACGTGTCTCTATATAATAGTTATTTTACATGGTACAATTTATCAATATTTTTTTTCCATAAATTCTGCTAGTGTAAAAGGTTTATTTGATATATATTAATGTATATTTATGAAATTTAATATTTTCATGGAAAATGATATATAATTGGTTTTTTAATAAAATTGTTTTCATACAATTTATGTTTTTAATGAGATGTCTCATTGAAGGATTGGAGTATAAAATGGGTTTTCCATCATGTGAGTTGTAATGATTTTGTTATGAAAATATTTTATTAAATTGTGGTAATGATTTACTTGAACTTATTATGAAAAAAATACCACATTGGGACCTTAGTTAAATCAAGTTATTGACATATGCAAACCTTAGTGACTGCCGAACCACTAAGGGTTATGGGTGTGATACTGATAGACTATGGTAGGTTTTGATATCATTAAGATTAATATTATATTTGATTAGAGTTTCTTGTGTGTTCTGGACATGTATTCCCATACGATAGATCCCAATTGTGACTGGTTTTATTCATGATAGTAATGTTTCATGTTTTTATTCCTCATAAATTTTACATTTTCAGGTATATAAACTCTTCATTACATCCCTTTATGTAATGATTCATATTTATTTCCAAATTATTATGTATTTGAATATGGATTGTTTTAAAGTAAAATCAAATTATTTTTTATGATAAGTGTTTTCCAATGAAATTATTTATAAAAATGTTTTTTTAAATCAAGAACTAATGGTTTCATATCAATGGAAATTGTATGGATTCATGGTGCTATACTATTAGGAATTTATGTCAAACCTTGTATATTCCATTAGTAATATACATACTAGGATTTATAGGATCCAATTAAAGGTAATTCTTCCATGTATCAAGATGAATTATCTTATTTGATGTCTCTTTATTGTGATTTAGTAATTTCATGAGGGATGTTCACATGGATGCTTGGTTTTGGTCTTGTATGTAAGTTATTTCTTGGATTATCCTTATTCTTTTTTTGTTCTGTCTCATGGATTTTTACCTATTCATGAATTATACACAATGGCTATATAATATACATGTTAAATTGTTATTTCATGTTCAAAAGTTTCCAATGGTTGAATGTGTTGATACCTAGGGGCTGGTCACTAGTCCATGGTGATCAAAAACACTCTTCAGGGGTGGTAGGCTCGCTTGGGTGACATCGAAGTTGACCCAGGTTGGTTTGTTAAAAAATTTTATAAATTGGCGGTTTCTTTTGTGTTTTATTGTATAATAGAGTTATGACCATCTAGACTCAGATGGTAACTGTAGAAGGGTCCCTAGTCAAATCAATTTCATATCTGACCTTGAGTTACCATGATTGGTCAAGGATTTTGTCATCAATATTCTATGCTTGATTTTGGGTTTATTAACAATTATCTCTATTATTTTCCATTATGTTCATCATTCCTTATTTTTTAAGTGATTTAATATTGATTATTGAAGTTTCTATTTTAATTATGAGATGAATTCTAATTCTAATAAGGTGTTACCTCTTGTGATTAATAGATAATGCCTCAACACAGTTCTCTTTGATTCTAAGGGATGGACCTATTAGAAAAATAATATACAAAACCCCTTCATTCAACCCTTCTTTAGTGAAAATATTAAAACCTCTTATTCAATCCAAAGGTCAGTATGGTTTGGGAAACTGAGAATGGATACTGAATAATGCTTTAAATTTTTCCATAAAAAATACACCAATATTCCTTGGTGACAATGAAACCAAAGAACCTGAGGACTAGATTGAGAGAGTAGAACATATTTTATACTTTTTGGGGGATCTAAAGGACTATATGTTGGGAATTTACACTTATAATCTTGATGTTCCTAGAATTAACTGGTTGGATTCCATCATGCTGGCTAAATTAAACAAGGAAATCAC
Organism: Viscum album; assembly: GCA_963277665.1. Taxonomy (NCBI): domain Eukaryota; kingdom Viridiplantae; phylum Streptophyta; class Magnoliopsida; order Santalales; family Viscaceae; genus Viscum; species Viscum album. Next base: position 766,131,680 of record OY728162.1, read on the forward strand.
ATATAAAAACGGTCAAGAAGTCCTTCAATAAGCAGTTTTATCCTATGACCTTACATGTGGAAAAGGCTTGGGTGTTTGTCACCATTGATCAAGGAGACCATTTAGTGATAGAGTATGATACTCATTTCACCAATATAGCTCCAAAACATGGCACTAATAACAATCTCAAGGCTAGATGGTTTTATATGGGTCTAATTCTAGAGATTTTATAGATGCTTAATATCATGTTCTTGATGACCTCTACCGATGTAGTTGATAATGTGGTTGTAGATGATGTAGAATTTGTAAAGAAAATTGGTCTTAGTATAGAATATGTTATTATAGAGGGTAGTCAAGGTGTTTCACGTATCCTGAAAAGGAAGAAAAATTATGGATCTTTGTTTTCATTAGGATCTATTAAATAGGGTTATTCAGGAAAATACCAGGTTTTTTTCTTCGATTGTGGAAGACATATCCTTTATTAAGCCTAATTGTAAAGTAACACCCAATATATTCCATAATTGTGGACAATCCGGTCACCTTAAATTTTTTTTAGAAGAGTTTAATATGGAAGTAGAGTTGAATACACCTTACCAAAAGTTCATATGATCAGTTAGGTTCTATGAAAAGGTGGTGGATCTCATTCTAATGTTATGGGGGATAATTTGGAAATGAATAAATCTCAAATATTGGTCCAGTTTGGATTCCTTCATATAGAAGAGTATGCACAAGACAAATATGAAGTGGGTATGACTACTATGAGATGTACACTGTTTATTACTTCCTATATAGTGCTAGATCTATTTAATACCATTGAATCTCATTATTTCAGAACAAATATCTATTTTTATAGAGGTTTAATATATATTTCATTTGTATATTCCTAATGTATATTTCTACCTAGTGGACTCTGAACCTATAACATGGAAATTTGGTTGGGTATCTTCACAATTTTAATTTTTATATTTCATACACACCTATAAATTAGAATGTGGTCACTAATTCATTGAGTAATAATTTAAAGAAACATACCAAGAAGGAATCCATAGAAGAATGACCTTTTATGATTTTGTTAACTGATATGTTCTTGGATGCAGAATAAGTTCATGGGAAGGAGTGCTTATCATGTGTGAAAGATGATTCTTTATTTGATGATTTGATTCCTCCTAGAGAAGAAATAAACACTTATTTTTACCATTTTAGTTAAATAGTCTTTGGTAAAGTGACCTTGGGTTATTGGACTCAAAATGGTTGTGTTGTTTTTCATTTCTGAGGTAGATTGTTCATTCTAATAACATTACAGTGGAAATTGATGGATAGGGAAAACCAATCAAACTGTTCCACACACCCTGCGACTATCAAGATGAATCATGATTTGAGATGTTGGTATTAGTTTCTGGAGAAAAGGAAGTTGATTGGGGATATTTTATTAGGATGACTTATCTAATAATGATTAAGTGAGATCCCTAATGACTAGATAGTTCGTTGTTTCCGTTAACAATTCTAATATATTAGTCGGATGAGATATCCTTAGACTTCATTTTTTGTTTACCGTGGAATCCTTTTGGGGAAAATATTATTTGGATGATCATTAATTTTTATTCAAAAATCATCTCATTTACTTCACATTTAGGAGAGAAAAAAAGTTAAAAGTACTTGGGAACATATATATTTGAAGTATCCTGAAGCTCTATGAAATATCTTCTCTTACTAATAATAATAGAGATATTTCATTTAAATCTTTGATTATTAAAGGTTTATAATTTGTGATAGGTACCCAATTGATTTTAACCATAGTATATCCTGAACAAACTAATAGAAAGACTAAGTGATACATTTAGATGCTTTAGGATGTGCACTAGGTATGAATTATTTATTTTTATGGTTCATGGGAAAATAATCGTTCCTTAATTGAGTTTTCATATAAAACAGTTATCATTATTTGATTAAAATATAACCAATTGAATAATTTAATGGTTATCTTAGAAAATATACATAATTTTGTGAAGATTTAGGAAAATAGTCCTTGGTTGTAAAAAATATTTTTTAATAGATTATTAATATTTAATAGTTTATATGAAATATGATAGAGATAGCTTAGATTCAAGAGAAATCTTATGTCTACTTTCATCATTTCCAAATGGAGATTAGTGTATATGATCGGGTTTTTTTTCAAGGATTGATATCATTTGGGAAGATATGGAATGATGGTAACAATATTTATTTGAATTATCAAAATATATAATCATATTGGAAAGTTAGGATATAAGTTGGACTTTCTATCTCACTTGACATCAATATGTTATGTATTTCATCTTTTCCAACTAAAGTGGTGTAAACCAAACACTTCCTAATTCTTACAAATGGAATATATTGATCTGAATCCCAACAACATAGTGGTTGAGATCACAATTTAGATTATGGATCATCCTAATAAGAATTTGTGTGGTAAAAGTTTTTCCTTGATCTATGTAATATGGTAGTGTGGATGCTATCAACAGATGGTATGGGGACATGAAGTGTTGAAGATGCAGTAGTGGCCTTTTGTCTTTGCAAGTTCGGAATCATAAGATCATTCGTGGGAAAGAAATTGATAGGGTGTGGATTATTTTGACACCCTCTCGGTCACATGTAAGTTATGTTTTGGTCCTCTTTTGTCAGTATCATGGTTATAATGGTTTCTAGAAGTTATAGATCAATACTTTTTATTTTTGGGAGAAAAGTATAGGCACATGGCTTGTAAATAGTTATCAGTAACTATGATATAATCATGAAATATGTATCAGTTGGTTCCAAATAAATTTGGTATATTTTTACACTGGTTTTTCTAACTTATAAAAAATTATAGGAAAACCATGTGAGATGATTTGTTTGGATATGGTGGAAACTTCACAGATTTCACACAATTTTTCTAACTATGTGACTATTCCTTGGTAACCGTACACTTTATTTTTTAAGGGATAGTTGTGACCACATGGTTAGTTCATGTATTGAGTAACCATGACTCCAAACCATGTGACTTGAATGGGGTTTATAAAATTATAGAATTAAACAGACACCCTTATTTGATTTTAACCCAGATGTTTCTCTATTCTCCAATTAGTTTGACCCCTACATTCCTTAACACTCTATAAAGTTATCCCCTATTTATCATGGGTATTATCTATCTATTTGGGTGGATATATTTTAGGAATGTGAGAATATACACTTGATTCCTGGTCTTTTCTCAAGATCTACCCTAATTCTCTATTCCCCATAACCCATTAAAACCCTAATGTGGAATGATAATAACATCTACGGTGATCAGTGATGAATTAATTATTATTATTTTAGTCCTTGGATTGATAGGATTTGATCTATTCATTTACAATCAATTATTTTGAAGGAAACTATTTTTTATCCATTAGGGTGATATGTGTCTCTAGATAATAGTTATTTCTTATTGAACAAATTATAATTATTTTTGTTTTCATTTGGTTTGTATTATGGAAATGTTTGGTTTGATATCACTCAAGTTTAAGTTATATAATTTCATCTTTAATGGAATGGAAAATGGTTTAAAATGGATTTTATTTAAAAATAGTTTTACACACTTCATGTGTTTGATGAAATACATCAAATATGGTATTGACTCTTAAATGGTTATTCAAGAATGGGAGTGGTACATTATTACTTGTAAAAGTTTTTAAAAAAATTATTGGCATGATTTACCTAAACATTGTGAGAAAACATGGGACATGGGGACGTCATGTGCATTAGGTTATGGATATATGAAAACTATAGTTAGTGTGTAACAACTATGGGTTATGGTTTTTGTACTGATATATTTTCAAAGGAATCAGTCTCACTAGGATTCCGATTTTGTCATCTTATTATTACTTTTGTTTCCTAGTTATGTATTATCATAGGCTTGAGAACAATTATTATTGTTTATATTCATTATAATGATGTTTCATGCTTTAAATTACTACATATTTCTCTTTTTAGATATAAAGGCTCTTTATTAATTCACTCTATGTCATCATTCATATTTAATTCCATATTCTAATGAAATTATATATGGATTGTTTTAAAGGAAAATGAAAGGTTATTTAATAATAAATGTTTTCAAATAAAAAGATTTATAAAACCTATTTTGTGATGAATCTAGAACAGATGGTTTCATTTTGATAGTGTTTTTATATATTCATGGGGGTATCCTACAAGGTGTTTCCCTCACACCCTACATATTACTCTGGGTGTATGTATACAATTTTGTAGGATCCAGATAAAGGGATGATTATCATGTATTCTTATAACATATCATATACAATTTCACTTCATGGTGGTTTTAGATATTTGTGGAGGACGGTCACATAGAGACTTAGTTTTTGTCAATGATTTCTGTTTTTTTAGGATTAGCCATTTGGATTTTTATATTATGTATCATGGATTCATACTTCTTCTTACATGACACAATCTGTATTTTTACCTTTATCATGTTATAATTTATGTAACACCCCGACACCAGAATCCCAGAGTCAGTGCATTATTTTAATAGACTAGAATTATTACATGGAATCAAGTTCCAAAAGACCGATTAGTTTAGCAGTTTTGGAAAATTGATTTCATACATGAACGTTACATTACATAATAGAAAATAAAACAGAACATAAATTTTCCTTTTAGAACTCCATTAATTCCCTAGCTTAATGCTACATATCAATCATAATACACTTATAGGAATCCTAGAGAATAAAATATAATAAATGGGTGAGCTCAGATGCTCAGTAAGAGTAAGAAATACAGCGGAAGATAAAATAAGCATTAGAAATGGTGAATAATTGAAAACACATGCCTTTACAAATAATAAACATGAACACATTATGGAAGGAATATGAGATGAGTAAATAATGACATAATAAAACATAGTCATGGGTATTCTACTAGTCGAATAACCACATGAAATGTCAATATCTAATTTCATAATGATGGAATGCATAATGCCAGACATCATAACCACTTAGTCATGGCCTCGTGCCAAGACTAAAAATATGATTTTATCAAGGACTTTTGCGAAGAAAATAGTTTGTCTCATTAGACATAATGATGAATCAAGGAGCTATATCGGGCTACACTCATCACTTGATAAGTCCAATGCATTCCTCATATGAAAATGTTGAAACATAGAATAAACATTCGTATTAATACTAGCATATTAAATGTCAATACTTTAACCCCAAACCATGAATAGTATAAAAACAGCACATCCAGAATCAAACATAACTCATTCAAAACAATATATATGATCAAATTAACCTCAACTGAGAATAATGAAGGATATTTACATACATGAAAATAATCATCAAAACTATATGAGAGAAATATCCCCCATTTTCATTAAATCATTTAGAAGTCTCACAATTTATCAAGAAGCCGTTTAAAATAGATTTTTGAATCAATGTTTCCCATACCACATTGAAACTTTTAAAAGAAATTTTAATTTTAATATATTAATGTCCATATAAATAATTACTTAAAACCATTTTTAAATCATGTATATTAATGTGAAATATTTAGAATAATAAATCATTAAAACATTTAAAATGATATTTTAGTTAGAGTTCCAAACCAAAAGAAAGACACTTGAATACAAATAATTGATGTAATAAAAACTTTATAATAACATGAAAATGAAGGATTTAATGATATAATATGCCAAAGGATATTATATACACCATATAAAAGTGAATTGGTGCATTAAAAAAATTTGTCTCAAAGGAATGTAAATTGAGATGAAATCCCATTTAATGATCGTATCCTTAGGTAAAGGATAAATCAATAACATAATTATGTGTTACGAATATAAATACACTCAATATGATTGGATATTTTGTGTAAATAAATCATAGGACATTCACACATATTCTTTTAGAAAAACACCAATGAATTGGATGTTTAACTCAATGAATAGATATTGAGTTAAAATTACTCTTATCAGGTTCATATCAATGACTTGAGAATTTATCAATGGAGGGATTATGTGTATCAAAATAATATACATAGAAAGGCGAGTGTAAATTACTAATCAAAAAATAAATAGTGATTTCACACATAATCAAGGAGTAAAATAATCAATGAAGTATGCGTAAAGCCCAACGATTGGAAATTGAAATTTGAAATTCCCTTACCGATTTAGTAACTTATGAAACATACACCCATGAAAGAAGGATCATACAATGAAGATGTACATACTAATAAATTAATGTATATTACACCAAGAATACAATAATGGGATGTACATAATACACCACATGAAATAAATAAGTGGCGAACAATGGAAATCTCACGAAATTAAGAGTGAGATAAGAAACCCCTTACCTCAAGTCTGAGTTGTCTTGTATGTTTCCTTTTCTTCCTAAATAATAAACTTACGTTTATTTCAACTTGATTTAGAAAATTTTTCATGTTTATTATTCCTTTTATATAACTTATTACACTTATATAACAATTAGATAATTATTTGAGTTCATATTGGATATTTTATCGATGTTCGGAACATGAGTCCAAAATGAACATTGTTATAATTACAATATTTCCATGTGGTCAAAAGTCCTTTATCTACAGAATGATAAACATGATTTAGATATCATATATATATATATATATATATATATTATCATGTATATATATCTATTTATAATAGTACATAAAATTTGGAGATATGAAATGAGATGTATCATTCATGGTGACGGTAAGCCGAACGTACGTATGAACACTACTTTCATTTCTATTTTTTATTTTAATGGAATTAAAACATAATAATAAATAGTTATAATATAATTCCATTATAATATCATATATAATATGATTTATTTCATCCTTTATACATCCCACATATGGAATTAACTATTCATATCATTTTAGGGGGCGGTAGTCCGCACTTCCTCAAATGAAAATATCACGTTTTACCCATAATGGAAACCATAAAATAATAATAAAAATGGAAAATAAATAAGCATAAATAAAACATTAACAACATATATATATATATATCATATATAAATACAGTACCATTTTAATATCCACCATGAAAGGCGGTAGGAGATAATCAAACAATCATCGTTTCGTGAGGCGTTAGTTTTCCAACCACAGAAACAATATGTTCTTCACCCATTAGATATAGGTGTATGTATGTGTAGTTATAATACATCCAATAAAACCAAACTAGTATATTTTTGATACTATTTTTTTTATAAAATAAAGGAATAAAAATATTTTAGGGGGGTTGGAGAAGTAAAATAAAACAAAATAAAACAAAGGAGTTTAAGAGAAACTGTTACCTTTAATTTGGGTAACATCCTTTGGTTTGAACCAAAAGGACATCTTGAAGTTCCTTATACATAAGTTAAGCTTTTAATAGGAAGAGGGGTATCTTGAGAGATTATATTGTCAGGTTTTGGTTGAGCAATGGGTCTTTAGAGGTGTTTGGAATGGGTTATAAGTGGTGTCCTTTTATAAGGGGGAGGAGGGGCTCTTTAAGAAAGTGTGAAAATGTAATTTTATTTTATAGTGATATTCGGTTAATAAAGGTCCAAAACTAATAAATATAGAATATAAGATGTCTCATAGTCAAAATAAAATCATCCAATAATTATTGGACAGGTTTGGACATTATTTTAATATTAATAATCATATTTATTTAAATCATTTATTAATGAGGTAAATACTAAATCATTATTGTGTCGTAAATAATTTAATTTATTTTATGTCTAAAAATTATAAAAAAATTACCACAATGTAAGAAATATTTTTATATTTATAATGAATATTTATAGTCGAAAATATGACTTATATAACCCCATGTAAAAATGGATTTACTAAAAAATATTTGATTATGTCATTTTTTCCTTTACTTAAAGATCATTAAAATAAAGTGTCCGTATCATTCATAAGTGGCCCCATGGGGTCCCAAGATCAACCCAAGGATTCCCATGGTCGTCCATGACACATAAAATAAGGTTAGGACAAGTGTTAAGGTAATTTGTCATTATTATAATATTCTTCTTACCTTGAATTACCCAATTTACCTTTAACCACGGTAAATAAACGTCAAAAGTCACTATTCACCAAAAATTATTTTCATATTATTTAACCACATTTTACATACTAATTATTATTTTTTATGTCGGATTTCTGAAATTCAATTCTCAGAATCAGTAAAATTTCATTTAACTGAAAAAGTCATATTTTTAACTACCACTTAGTGGTTTCACTATTCATCAAAAATAGATGTTTTTTAGAAAAATACCAAAAATTCAGCCTAAGATATATTTGATATTCCAAATTAAAAAATGATGCCTATTTTAAAAAATTAAAAACATATAATTTTGATTAATTAATTTAAAATTAATTCTCGTTGTCAAAACAAAAACCGTGTTTTTAAGAAATAATAACTATCAAAATATTGACACTTGTTTTTGTATAAGTTCAATGTGAAATTAATTCCAATGACAAAAATTGGATTAATGGGTAAAATTATAATATAATTACACTTCAAAACAAATTTAAAATATAATGAAACCATATAAATAAATTTGATTAAAAGGTATTTTTGAATTAAAATTCATTATTTCACACTATTCATAAAAAATGAATATTATTAGAAAAATACCAAAATTTCATCAAAAGTAAATTTTGATGCCCCGATTCTAATGAAAAATTTTATTTTGTCAAAATGAATATGTAAAAGGGTCAAATATTTTATTTAAAAAGGGTTCGCCATTAAAAGGCGGTAAAATTGCATTTTCAAAAAAATACTTCCTTTGTCTGAAAAAAAAAGAATTCTTTCTTATATTATGTCTAATAAATACATAATATAGATTTTGAAATTATATGGAATATCTAAAGTTAAAATTTTAGTTAATACTATTCATAACCTCCTTATGATTGACTAGTTTGGTAAGTCGTGGTGCGCTCAAACTTGGTGTTGTGTGTAACGCAAGCTATTGAATTACATTATAGAAAATAACTTACTATGAAATCACGGGGTGTTACATTCTTCCCCTGTTTTGGAAATTGCGTCTTCACAATTTCAAAATTGGGCTTGGGAACTTTATTGAAAGTCCCACATCAGAAAAAGAGTCTATAAAACTATCACTTTAAAAGAAATAATGACAAGTACAAAGGTCACTTGAGATAACCCATACTAGGATTTCCATGTAGAAAACATGGATATGGAAGTTAAAATAAGTGTCAAGTTCTGATGGAGAGTGATTGAAAAAATGATCAGGAGGAAGTAATTGATCAGAAAACTATAGATTTTTTATGGGTTAAACGGTATTTGATTCCTCAGTAAGAAAAGTAAATGAAAAACATTTTTGTTTTAATTTCATTTTTATAATGTTTAGGGATTTATTTATGAGATTGACTAAGAACATAAAGAGATATACTTAATTTTTAAGTATATATTCATCTTTTAATAAATTTCAACCACTAACTCATCTTTTCTCCAAATGATGAGTATTCATGATGAATTGGTCACAATTGAAGTGTTAGAATCAACTTCTAGAGAATCATGTAATTCACAAAGGATGAACTATATATTTAAATTTTCATTATAGATTTAACCAAACAAAATGGTTAGTAAAAGGTCAGATGATCCAAAAAATGGATAATATTTTATAGGAAGAATACTAATCTTAATTTCTAAAATTAAAAAAAAAATACCCAAAGTTTAATAAAGACAATTAAATAAACGATTGTCCTTAAAATACTTCAATATAATTCAAAATAATATTTAAAACTAAAACATGGTAAAATATGATTACATAGTCTTCCATGTTAAATTGCATCTCCAAATAACATCGACTACTCTTAAAGTCACATACATAAAAGTAAATAACTTAATCACATATTCTCTATGATATGTTAATCATCTCAATATATAACCAAATCACTATAAATACACAATATGAACATAGATAAAATCCACCATTAATCCTCAAATTAAGTCCCATAGTATTCTATTTTCATTACGTATATAGTCATCCCAACAGAACGAACGTCTTCCAAAATAATATTTATCTCTTGTTCACTATATAATTTTCCTATACTAAGGATAAATCCTAAGTTCCCAAAGTCAACATATTCTTGATTCGTAAAATAATTTAACTAAACATAATTAGTTAGAAAAACTAGGGACTTCACGTAGTCCAGTGGTAGGCAATAAATCTCAGTCAAACTTTTGTTGTGGGTTTGATTCCCACATCATTATTCGATGTGATGGGTTGTCACATGGACTGCATTTTGTCCTTTTTCAAAAACTATATATTTTTATAATATTCCCAAAAATGAGATAGGTTCCTCAAAATAACTATAACATAATTTAACCACAAATGTTATCTCATACGTCACATTTTCTTCCCAAAAATTAATAACCTGTAATTGCCTCAAATTCAAGGATCTTATAATCCTAAATGGTATTTATAACTGCATCCACAAAAGAAGAGATAATTCTTCCACAAATACCATTTTCACAAAACAAACTGCATGGATACAAATACAATATAATAGTATTACAATGTAATCCCATACTTTTAAACATTTTTCCATCCATTTATTCCCATATATCTTCTTTCTTGACCAAGTGGATATCCTATAGAATAGGGAATTCATTCAGGTAATAGCTTAGTCCTCTACATTTACGGAAAATGACTGTAAATGGATTCTTTGGACCATTTTTATTTTCTTCCATAGTACTCTTCATTTTTCCTCAGCAATTATTTACATTATTCCCTTCTTTCCTACACATAAAGCATTTTTTTGTTCCATTGAGACACTTTCCTGGTTGTCTCCTTCCACATTTCTGGCATGATGGATGTTTAGCTTTCTTTTCTCCATGGTGTTCACTGCTGTAGCTCTTATCATTCACCACTTTTCTCTTCCTTGTTGTGTTTTGGAGTTGGTTAATATATATGTTGTTGATCATATTTTGTGAAAACTTATTCTGCATGAAAATGATATCTTTTACGCCTATCAATATTCTATTTTGTTGATTATTAACACCACTGTTCAGACCTTGTACATCATGCTCAAAGTTACTATGACTTCCTTGGAATCTAGCCATTGACTAACCCAAGAAAGCATAGTGTGAGTCATAAAATCATTTAGAGAATATCATAACACCATATTTTCAATCTAAAACACCTTAGGATTAACCAAGGTTGTATATTCCCATCTCATATTAAAATCCATCAAAATGGTTTGTAAAGAAAATGTGAATTATCCTAAGCATATCCCCCGGGAGTGTCATAACCAAGAGTGCAGCAAATCCCATTTTCATGTACCAGGATACCCCGGGTCATGCCCGAAACTCTTTGTCATAGTTTTCACTCCTAGGTACATCTGTGTCAGAGCCACCACTACCTTCTCTTATATAGAAAGGGATGTATTTCTTGAAAAATATACAATATCTCTATATTACAAATATTCTTGTATGTTCTTCTATACTAATCCTCAAAGTCTATCTTAGGGCAATGTCCTCTAATCAGAGTATATCTAAATATAGGTTCAAAGGTTTGTACTAAAAATCATTTGATACCAACTGTAACGCCTCGACCCCAGAAGCCTAGAGTTGGTACATTATTTTAATACATTAGCATGATAACAAGAATCAAGTCCCGAACGACCAATCAGTTTAGTAGTATTTGAAAATAGATTATATACATGAACGTTACATTACATAGTAGAAAATTAAACAGAACATAAATTTTCCTCTTATAACTCTATTAATCCCCTATCTTAACCCTGCATATCAATCAGAATACACTTCTTGGAATCCTGGGAGAATAAAACATAATAAATGGGTGAGATCAGGTGCTCCGTAAGAGTAAGCAATACAACGGAAGATAACATAAACATTATTCATGGTGAATAATTTAAAACACATGCCTTTACAAATAATAAACATGAACACTTTATGGTAGGAATATGAGATGTGTAAATAATGAAATAATAAAACATAGTCATGGGAATTCTACTAGTCAAATGAACACATGAAATATCCATATCTAATTTCATAATGATGTAATTTAGAATTCTGGACATCATAACCACATATTCAAATCCTCGTGTAACATCCCAAGTAAGTAATGAATAATAGATATTTTTATCTATGTCTATTAATGATTAAGATAGTGTTATAGAGGCTTAAAATGAAAATAAATACAATCTTATGCATGGAATACACTAATATTCTTAAAAGATTGTTTTACTGCCTTGTGATGGCAAACCATTTTTGAATCTATATTTTGACAATTTTATAAACTATGTTTGTCAAAATAAACTTATTCTTTATGATTGGGACATCAAAATTTACCTTGTGTGAAATTTTGGTATTTTTCTGACAATGTTCATTTTTTTAATGAATAGTGAAAAATACTGCATTTTACATCAAAACTGCTTTTTAATCTAATTTATTGATATGATTAGATTATGTTTTGATTTGGTTTTGAAGTGGAATTAGAATATATTTTTACCATTTTATCCAATAGTGGTCATTGGAATCAATTTCACTTTGAAATTAGACTTAAACTGGTGTCAATCTTTTGTTACTTATTGTTTTGTAAAAACACGCTATTTGCTCTGGCAGCGGGAATTAATTATTAAATTAATTAATGTGACTTATATGATTTGAATTTTGTAAAATAGACTTCATTTTTGAATTCAGAATGTCAAATATAGCTTAGGGTGAATTTTTGGTAATTTTCTGAAAAACTTCAATTTTTGATGAATAGTGAAACCACTAAGTGGTAATCAAGCAAACTGATTTACCAGTTAAATGAAAGTTTACCACTAATGTGTATTGAATTTTGAAAATCCGACATACATGGTTGTCATTAAGAAGTAAAATGTGGTTCAATGAGATTATAATAATTTTTTGGTGAATAGTAACTTATTAAGTTTTTAATCGCAATTAGTGGTAATTAGTGTAGTTTAAGGTATAATTAATACTTTAATAATATGAAATGACCTAGACACATGTCCCAACCCCATTGGTTGTGTCATGGCCGACCAAGACAAGCCATGGCCTAACTTGGGGACCCCATGGATCCACTTTTGTTGGGAAATAACATAAATTACTTTTTATTTAATGTTAAAGTGAAAATGACACTAACATAAATTGTTTTACTAAAACAATTTTTAAGTGGGGTTAAACAAGTCCAAATTTAGATTATAAATAGTCATTGGAAAGCTAAAAAGATATCCTATATCATAGTATTTGTTTTATAATTTTTAGAAATTAAATAAATTAAAGTATTTATGACATAATAATGATGCAGCGATGACATCATTATTTGGCGATTTAAATAAAACAGAAAGATAATGTAAAATATAAAACCTACACATGGCAAAAACCAATTGGATGAGTGGATTTCTAAGCCTTATCACCTTATCCACGAATTCTATCAATGTGGGACCTTTTAGAACCGAAACACATTTTCAAATAAATTAATATTTCTTTACTTTCCAAAAGTGCCCCTCCTCTCCTCTTATAAAAGGCCCCCACCTCTACCTCATTTCACACACCTCTCAAGCCTTTGGCTCGGCCAACCCCTGCCCATTTGCTCTCTCCACATCCCTCTCCTAATCCTAGAGGATTCCCCTTGGGCAGAATCCTTCCAAAGGAAGCCTTTAGGCTCAAATCAAAAGGAGTTACACTTTTTAAGGTAATTCATCCTCTCATGCTCATTTGTTTTATTTTGCTTCTCCAACCCCTAAACTCTTTTTATTTACTTCTTTTGTAACAACACCAGTATCTTCAATATACTAGGATGTTGTTATAAGAGTTATTTGAACTACACTCTCACACAACTACATCAAATGGTTAAAGAACATACGTTTTCCGTGGATGGCGAAATTATGCCTCCCGAAACGATGATTGTTCAATACTCATTTAACACCTTCAAAGGTGGCCATTATGATGTCACTATTTTTATATATGATATATATTATGTATATGTTTTCCTTAATCTTCTGTTTTTCTTCATTTTGGTCATACTTTATGGTTTCCATTATGGGTAAACACGATATCTTCATTTTAGGAAGTGCGGACTACCGCCCCCTAAAAGTGATTTGATTCGTTAATACCATATGTGGGATGTGTAAAGGATAAAGTTAATGATATTATATATGTTATTATACTGGAGTTATAACATACTCTTATACCATTATGAATCCATTCCATGAAATATGAAATAGAAATGGAAGTAGCGTTCATGCGTACCTACGGCTTACCGTCTCCATGAACGGTGCATTTCATTTCTTACCTCTAAATGATTATGTAATACTATAAAGGCATGAATGTACTGGATATATATGACATATATGATATCTACATCATGAATAACATTCTGAATATAATGAACCTTTGACCAAATTAACAACACGTAAGTGTAAGAGGTCTATTTTTGACTTAAGAACCAAATACCGACAAAATGAACATTATTAACTTAACTGATTACATGATGTTCATAACATGGTATAAAAGGAATAATGAACTTGAAAAAGATTCATAATCAAGTAGAGATTAACTCAAGTTTATTATTCAGGAGATTAAAGAACGGTCGGGTCAAGTCAGATACGAGGTATGGGATTTCGTCTCAATCTCCTTTCGTTGAGGCATATTTTGTTTTATACACAACCTTCTTTTATACGGTGTATAAACCCCTTTGACTTTTACGTTTATTCAAAAGGAATCTTTTTATACGAAGCGTTTACCAAACGACAAAAGGGAATGTTTTTGTCGTACGTATGCGGCGACAACGACTTCTCCGCCGTCGTAACCGTTATTTGAGTTTCGGCTTCTTCTACAAGCCATTCCTTCTTTTTAAAAGAAAAATAAATACCATGTTTTACTTTTCTTTTATTTTGGTATTGAAAATGGTTTTCATAATATTTTTATATCAATGTGTGGTATTGATATCTTGTGATTGAATGGTGGAAATTTTATGTTTCCTTTATGCATGTTTTATGTGATACGATTATGTTGAGGTTCTTGGGCATTATTATGAAGAACGGGTGGTTCCGTGATAAACTAAGGGCGGGTGAGCCCGTTATAGCTCTCCAATGCATTGGGTAACGCGAAGGAGTGAAACATTAAGGTTTCTCCGAAGAGATTTTCAGGGAATATACTGTGATGGGTATTCCAAACGTAACCAAGAGGGTTACTCCCTACGTAAGAATGTTATGAATGCCTCAAGTTACCTTTATGTCTTATGGTTTCTATGATTTATTCATGATTTTATGAGGCATGTTAAAGTGCCTATGTTTTATGGGTAAAGTATGATTTCATTCTTATGTACATATGAACTCATGTTTCCTTTTCATGTTTTCTATAACCCATACTGAGTTTTTATGCTCATCCCAAGTTTTTGAAATGTTTTTCACAGGTCAAGGGAAAGGTACATGATAAGATGATAGGGTCAAGGATGTGTCAAAAAGAATCCATGTTTTAATTCAAATGTGTTTCCATTGATGGGAATGAGGAATACTATCTTTATGTAACCACTTTGTTTATATGTGGAATGTAATGCAAGTTTTATGATCTAATTCTCTAAAACTCTAAACCCGAAAAGATCCTCAATGTGTAATCTTGTAATAACTCAAGATTAAGTAAGGTTTGAGGCTGGGGCCTTATAGTTGGTATCAGAGGTCGGTTTAGATAACTTTAGGAGTTAGAATTCTATTAAAATGATTATCCAAAAATATTTTTTTTCAAAATGATATAGCATTTAAAGATTACCATGTTGCTTCATCTAAGACATGTTTGTTCAGAATGGTTTTCCGCAGAGGAAACAGGGAAGCTGTGCTAGGAAGGCATACAGAAGGAAGTAACCTTCCGAATCAGCATCCAGAAATGGTCGGAATTGGAACTGAACAGTTTGTTGCAGTAATGGCGCAGTTGACTCAAGCGATAAATGGTGGAGGTATCCATGCACGAGATCATCCAGACCAACCGCAGAGGAACATGTCAGTGGTGGAACATTTCATGAGGCAACATCCACCATCATTCAGAGGATCATCTGACCCTGTGCTAGCTGAAGGGTGGATTAAGGCACTGGAGAAGATTTTTGATGTCATGGGGTGTTCAGACAATCAAAAGGTTAGTCTTGCTATTTACCGTCTGGAGGGTGAAGCAGATCAGTGGTGGTCTATGGTTAAAAACATCAGGGATACCGATGAGATTGATGCTCTTGACTGGGATGACTTCAAAGGTATCTTTCTTGAGAAGTATTTTCCTAAGGCTGTTCGACTTAGGATGGAAAAGCAATTCTTGGAATTGAGGCAAGAGGAAGACTCAGTGGCTGCCTATGAAGAAAGGTTCACTCGATTGGCAAGGTATGCTCCAAATTTTATCCGGGACCTTGATAGTAAAATCAATCGTTTTTACTCAGGATTAAAGCCAAAGTATCGAAGGGCATTGGCTTCTCGTGAGTTTAAAAGTTATGAAAAGCTTGTTCGATGTGCTGAGAAGGTGGAAATGGAGTTTGCCGATGACCAAGTGTTCTATAACAACCAGCAGAAGAAGAGACCGAGGTGGCAGGAGAAAGGTAAGAATTCTTCAAAAAAGTCTGATGGTAAGAAAACTAAGTTTCCGGTTTGTGATAAATGTGGCAAAAGGCATGCTGGGGAATGTCTTCTGAATTCTGGGAAGTGCTACCGATGTGGTAAGATGGGACATAAGGCTCGTGATTGCACTGAAAAGGATCAAGGTGAAGGTAAGAACAAATTTGATTTACAGTTAGTGAAATGTTTTAAGTGCAATGAGATGGGTCACTATACAAACGAGTGTCCGACAAGGAGCTTGAGTGATGGGAAGCAGTTAGACTACAAGCAGAAAGGGGTGGAAAAATCCTTTGCAACTACTTCAGCAGACGTCGGGCCATCGAATGAAGTTGTATCAGGTACTTTGTTTGTTTTTTCAGATTATGCCAGTGTGTTGTTTGATTCTGGGTCTACACATTCTTTCATCTCTGAAACCTTTTCTAGTAAAATGGGAATACCATCTCAAGAAATGACTCCTGAACTTTTGGTAAAAACACCTGGGGGAAGTGTCGAGGCAAAAAGAATTTATAAGAATCTTCCTATCCTTATCTGTGGAAAGAAACTACTTGCAAACCTTATTGTTCTACCTCTAGTAGAGTTTGATGTTATCCTGGGTATGGATTGGCTCTCTATTTACCATGCTAAGATTGACTGTAGAGCTAAAGAAGTTTCTTTTCAGAAAGACTTTCAGTTTGTTTACAAGAATGAACCATTACTTTTGATAACATATGAAGAGGCCGAGAAACTTGTAAAAGATGGAAATGAATGTTACCTTGCACACGTCGTTGAAAATAAAGGAACTGTTCAGATTAATGATGTGCCAGTGGTAAATGAGTATCCTGATGTTTTTCCTGATGAGTTGCCTGGAATAATACCAGATCGGGAAGTTGAGTTTACTGTTGACTTAGTTCCTGATGCTAAGCCAATTTCAAAACCCCCTTATCGAATGGCACAAATCGAACTTTTAGAGTTGAAGGAGCAATTGCAAGATTTATTAGAGAAGGGTTTCATTAGACCTAGTACATCACCATGGGGTGCTCCTGTTTTATTTGTTAAAAAGAAAGATGGTTCTATGAGACTTTGCATTGATTATAGAGCCTTGAATAATATCACTGTTAAGAACAAATATCCTTTGCCTCATATCGATGATTTGTTTGATCAGCTCCAGGGAGCTCAGTTTTTTTCAAAGATTGACTTGAGATCGGGGTACCATCAGCTGAAGGTAAAGGAGGCAGATATTCCGAAGACCGCGTTCCGTACGAGATATGGCCACTATGAATTTGTAGTAATGCCTTTTGGGCTAACCAAGGCACCTGCTGTATTCATGGACTTAATGAATAGAATTTTCCATGAGTTCTTGGATAAGTTTGTGGTTGTTTTCATTGATGATATTTTGGTGTTTTCTAAAAGTAAAGAGGAGCATGAAAAACATTTAAGGGTTATCTTGCAAACCTTAAAAGAAAAGAAATTGTATGGGAAATTCAGCAAGTGTGAGTTTTGGTTGCAACAAATTTCTTTCCTTGGGCACATTGTTTCTAAAGATGGAATAACTGTTGATCCTGCAAAAACAAAAGTTGTGGAAGAATGGCCAAGACCCACAAATGTAACCGAGATTCGTAGCTTCCTTGGTTTGGCGGGCTATTACCGAAGGTTTGTTAGAAATTTTTCACGGTTATCTAGTCCAATGACTAAGCTAACTCGGAAGGGTGTTAAGTTTATCTGGACAAAAGAATGTGATGATTGTTTTCAGGAATTGAAAATAAGATTGGTGAATGCTCCAGTTTTGGCACTACCTTCCAGGAATGGTGACTTTGTTATATACAGCGATGCTTCATTGAAAGGACTTGGTTGCGTCCTAATGCAGAATGATCAGGTAATTGCTTATGCTTCACGACAGTTGAAAACTCATGAGGTAAATTACCCTACACATGATTTGGAATTAGCTGCTGTTGTTTTTGCTTTAAAAATTTGGAGGCATCATTTGTATGGGGTAAAGTGTGAAATATATACCGATCACAAAAGTTTAAAGTATATATTCACTCAGAAAGAGTTAAACATGAGACAGAGGAGATGGCTAGAATTAATCAAGGATTATGATTGTACAATTCATTACCATCCGGGGAAAGCAAATAAAGTGGCTGATGCTTTGAGTCGAAAAAGTAATTCTTCTTTAACAATGTTGCGGTTGGAACGTGATCCTTTGGTTAACGATTTGATGAACTTTGGCATGGAAGTTGTTGGTGCAGGAAGTCCTTCTGTTTTGTTTCAGGTATCAGTGAGATCTTCTCTATCAGATAGAATCAAGCATGCACAGAAGCAAGACAGTGAGTTGCAGAAAAAGGTAGAGCTGGTTCAGAAAGGTAAGTTGCCTGAATTCAACATTGATAATGATTGTGTTTTGAGATTTGGGAAGAGATTGTGTGTGCCTTGTGATTCACAGTTAAAGAGAGAGTTGTTATGTGAAGCTCATAGTTCTCCGTTTTCAGTTCATCCGGGCAGTACTAAGATGTATAGAGATCTGCGGGAGTATTACTGGTGGGATGGAATGAAAAGAGACATTGCTGATTTTTCTGTGAAGTGTTTGACTTGTCAGCAGGTTAAAGCAGAGAGGCAGTTACCGAAAGGGATGCTTCAGCCTTTACCAGTGCCAGAGTGGAAATGGGAAAATATATCCATGGACTTTGTTGTTGGATTACCGAAGACGTCTCGAGGTAATAATGCAATCTGGGTTATTGTTGATCGCTTGACCAAGTCTTCTCATTTCCTTGCTATACGAGATACTTTCTCTCTTGATCAACTTTCCCGTTTGTATCTTAAGGAGATAGTCAGGTTACATGGAGTTCCTCTCTCCATTGTATCGGATCGTGATCCCAGGTTTACTTCTAACTTTTGGAAAGGCCTTCAGAAGTCGTTGGGTGCTGAATTAAATTTTAGTACAGCTTTTCATCCTCAATCAGATGGGCAGTCAGAACGAACAATTCAGACATTGGAGGATATGCTACGAGCTTGTTCTATGGATTATCAGGGAAGTTGGGACCAACATCTTTCTTTGGTTGAGTTTTCATATAATAACAGTTTTCATTCTAGTATACAGATGGCACCATTTCAGGCATTATATGGGAAGCGGTGTCGAACTCCAGCTTTCTGGGATGATGTGGGTGAAAGAAAGTTGATGGGACCAGAATTGGTAGAAGAAATGGCAGAAAAAGTTCAGCTGATTCAGAAACACATGAGAACAGCTCAGAGCAGGCAGAAGAGTTATGCGGATAACCGGAGGAAGGATCTATCTTTCGAGGTAGGTGATCATGTTTTTCTCAAGGTTTCTCCTTGGAAAAGTGTGATGAGATTTGGTAAGAAAGGAAAGTTGAGTCCAAGGTTTATTGGACCATACGAAATTCTGGAAAGAGTTGGATCAGTTGCATACCGAGTGGCTTTACCTCCGATTTTATCTCAGGTACACAATGTTTTTCACGTTTCGATGTTGAGAAAGTATATGCCAGATCCATCTCATGTTTTGAGCCCAGAGGTAGTTCAGCTGGAAGAGAACCTATCTTATGAGGAACAACCGGTCCAGATTCTTGACCACAGGGAGCAAGTGTTACGGAATAAGGTGATTAAGCAGGTAAAGGTTTTGTGGAAAAACCACATGATTGAAGAGGCAACATGGGAATCTGAAAATGCAATGAGGGATAAGTACCCCCATTTATTCGATAAGTAAATAAATTGCGGGGACGCAATTTTCTAAAGGGGGGAAGGATGTAACATCCCAAGTAAGTAATGAATAATAGATATTTTTATCTATGTCTATTAATGATTAAGATAGTGTTATAGAGGCTTAAAATGAAAATAAATACAATCTTATGCATGGAATACACTAATATTCTTAAAAGATTTTTTTACTGCCTTGTGATGGCAAACCATTTTTGAATCTATATTTTGACAATTTTATAAACTATGTTTGTCAAAATAAACTTATTCTTTATGATTGGGACATCAAAATTTACCTTGTGTGAAATTTTGGTATTTTTCTGACAATGTTCATTTTTTTAATGAATAGTGAAAAATACTGCATTTTACATCAAAACTGCTTTTTAATCTAATTTATTGATATGATTAGATTATGTTTTGATTTGGTTTTGAAGTGGAATTAGAATATATTTTTACCATTTTATCCAATAGTGGTCATTGGAATCAATTTCACTTTGAAATTAGACTTAAACTGGTGTCAATCTTTTGATACTTATTGTTTTGTAAAAACACGCTATTTGCTCTGGCAGCGGGAATTAATTATTAAATTAATTAATGTGACTTATATGATTTGAATTTTGTAAAATAGACTTCATTTTTGAATTCAGAATGTCAAATATAGCTTAGGGTGAATTTTTGGTAATTTTCTGAAAAACTTCAATTTTTGATGAATAGTGAAACCACTAAGTGGTAATCAAGCAAACTGATTTACCAGTTAAATGAAAGTTTACCACTAATGTGTATTGAATTTTGAAAATCCGACATACATGGTTGTCATTAAGAAGTAAAATGTGGTTCAATGAGATTATAATAATTTTTTGGTGAATAGTAACTTATTAAGTTTTTAATCGCAATTAGTGGTAATTAGTGTAGTTTAAGGTATAATTAATACTTTAATAATATGAAATGACCTAGACACATGTCCCAACCCCATTGGTTGTGTCATGGCCGACCAAGACAAGCCATGGCCTAACTTGGGGACCCCATGGATCCACTTTTGTTGGGAAATAACATAAATTACTTTTTATTTAATGTTAAAGTGAAAATGACACTAACATAAATTGTTTTACTAAAACAATTTTTAAGTGGGGTTAAACAAGTCCAAATTTAGATTATAAATAGTCATTGGAAAGCTAAAAAGATTTCCTATATCATAGTATTTGTTTTATAATTTTTAGAAATTAAATAAATTAAAGTATTTATGACATAATAATGATGCAGCGATGACATCATTATTTGGCGATTTAAATAAAACAGAAAGATAATGTAAAATCTAAAACCTACACATGGCAAAAACCAATTGGATGAGTGGATTTCTAAGCCTTATCACCTTATCCACGAATTCTATCAATGTGGGACCTTTTAGAACCGAAACACATTTTCAAATAAATTAATATTTCTTTACTTTCCAAAAGTGCCCCTCCTCTCCTCTTATAAAAGGCCCCCACCTCTACCTCATTTCACACACCTCTCAAGCCTTTGGCTCGGCCAACCCCTGCCCATTTGCTCTCTCCACATCCCTCTCCTCATCCTAGAGGATTCCCCTTGGGCAGAATCCTTTCAAAGGAAGCCTTTAGGCTCAAATCAAAAGGAGTTACACTTTTTAAGGTAATTCATCCTCTCATGCTCATTTGTTTTATTTTGCTTCTCCAACCCCCTAAACTCTTTTTATTTACTTCTTTTGTAACAACACCAGTATCTTCAATATACTAGGATGTTGTTATAAGAGTTATTTGAACTACACTCTCACACAACTACATCAAATGGTTAAAGAACATACGTTTTCCGTGGATGGCGAAATTATGCCTCCCGAAACGATGATTGTTCAATACTCATTTAACACCTTCAAAGGTGGCCATTATGATGTCACTATTTTTATATATGATATATATTATGTATATGTTTTCCTTAATCTTCTGTTTTTCTTCATTTTGGTCATACTTTATGGTTTCCATTATGGGTAAACACGATATCTTCATTTTAGGAAGTGCGGACTACCGCCCCCTAAAAGTGATTTGATTCGTTAATACCATATGTGGGATGTGTAAAGGATAAAGTTAATGATATTATATATGTTATTATACTGGAGTTATAACATACTCTTATACCATTATGAATCCATTCCATGAAATATGAAATAGAAATGGAAGTAGCGTTCATGCGTACCTACGGCTTACCGTCTCCATGAACGGTGCATTTCATTTCTTACCTCTAAATGATTATGTAATACTATAAAGGCATGAATGTACTGGATATATATGACATATATGATATCTACATCATGAATAACATTCTGAATATAATGAACCTTTGACCAAATTAACAACACGTAAGTGTAAGAGGTCTATTTTTGACTTAAGAACCAAATACCGACAAAATGAACATTATTAACTTAACTGATTACATGATGTTCATAACATGGTATAAAAGGAATAATGAACTTGAAAAAGATTCATAATCAAGTAGAGATTAACTCAAGTTTATTATTCAGGAGATTAAAGAACGGTCGGGTCAAGTCAGATACGAGGTATGGGATTTCATCTCAATCTCCTTTCGTTGAGGCATATTTTGTTTTATACACAACCTTCTTTTATACGGTGTATAAACCCCTTTGACTTTTACGTTTATTCAAAAGGAATCTTTTTATACGAAGCGTTTACCAAACGACAAAAGGGAATGTTTTTGTCGTACGTATGCGGCGACAACGACTTCTCCGCCGTCGTAACCGTTATTTGAGTTTCGGCTTCTTCTACAAGCCATTCCTTCTTTTTAAAAGAAAAATAAATACCATGTTTTACTTTTCTTTTATTTTGGTATTGAAAATGGTTTTCATAATATTTTTATATCAATGTGTGGTATTGATATCTTGTGATTGAATGGTGGAAATTTTATGTTTCCTTTATGCATGTTTTATGTGATACGATTATGTTGAGGTTCTTGGGCATTATTATGAAGAACGGGTGGTTCCGTGATAAACTAAGGGCGGGTGAGCCCGTTATAGCTCTCCAATGCATTGGGTAACGCGAAGGAGTGAAACATTAAGGTTTCTCCGAAGAGATTTTCAGGGAATATACTGTGATGGGTATTCCAAACGTAACCAAGAGGGTTACTCCCTACGTAAGAATGTTATGAATGCCTCAAGTTACCTTTATGTCTTATGGTTTCTATGATTTATTCATGATTTTATGAGGCATGTTAAAGTGCCTATGTTTTATGGGTAAAGTATGATTTCATTCTTATGTACATATGAACTCATGTTTCCTTTTCATGTTTTCTATAACCCATACTGAGTTTTTATGCTCATCCCAAGTTTTTGAAATGTTTTTCACAGGTCAAGGGAAAGGTACATGATAAGATGATAGGGTCAAGGATGTGTCAAAAAGAATCCATGTTTTAATTCAAATGTGTTTCCATTGATGGGAATGAGGAATACTATCTTTATGTAACCACTTTGTTTATATGTGGAATGTAATGCAAGTTTTATGATCTAATTCTCTAAAACTCTAAACCCGAAAAGATCCTCAATGTGTAATCTTGTAATAACTCTAGATTAAGTAAGGTTTGAGGCTGGGGCCTTATACCTCGTGCCAAGATTACAAATAAGATTTTATAAAGGCCTTATACCAAGACACTAGTTTGTCTCACGAGACCAACTGATGCGCCGAGTAGCTATAGAGGGCTCCACTCATCACTTACTATGTCCAATTCATTCCTCATATGAAATGGTTGAAACATATCATAAACATTCTTATTAATACTAGCTTACAAAATGTCAATACTTTAAGAACAAACCATGAATTGTATAAAAATAGCACATCTACAATCGAACATAACTCATTCAAAACAATATAAAATATTGTATTAACCTCAATTGTGAATAATGAAGGATATTGAAATAGATGAAAATAATCATCAAAACTATTTTAGAGAAATATCCTCCCTTTTCTTGCAAACATTTAAATGATTCACTATTTATCAAGAAGCCATTTAAAAAATATTTTTGAATAACATTTTATCATACCAGTTTGAAACTTTAAAAAAAATTAATTTTAATATATTAATTTCCATATAAATAAATCCTTACAACCATTTTTAAAACATGGACATTATTGAGAAATATTTATAAGAATAAATATTTATATCATTTAAAATGATATTTTAGTTAGAGTTCCTAACCTAAAGAGAGACACTTGAATAAAAATAACTGAGGTAATAAAAACTTTATAATTTCATGAGAATAAAGGATTTCATGATATACTATGAAAAGGATAGTATATACACCATAAAAATGTGAATAGGTGCATAACAAAAAAGAAGTCTCAAAGGAATGCAAATTGAGATGAAATCCCTTATAAAGATCATATCATTAGGTAAAGAATAAATCAATGAAATAATTATGTGTAAAAAATATAAAAACACTCAATATGATTAGATATTAATTGTATATCAATCATAGGACATTCACACATATTATTTTAAAAGCAACACTAATGAATTGGACGTTTAACTCAATGAATGGACATTGAGTTAAAATTACTCTTATGAGGTTTATATCGATGACTTGAGAATTTATCAATGGAGGGATTATGTGTATCAAAAGTATATTCACATAAAGGAGAGTGGAAATTAATACACAAATAATAAATAGTGATTCCACACATAATCATGGAGTAAAATAATCAATGATGTATGCATAAAGCTCATTGAGTGGAAATTCAATTTTGAAATTTCCTTACCAATTTGGTAACTTACGAAACAAACACCCATGAAAGAAGGATCATACAATGAAGATGTAAATATCCATAAATTAAATTATATTACACAATTAATACAATAATTGGAAGTACATAATACACCACATGTAATAAATAAGTTGTGTATAATGGAAATCTTATGAAATTAAGAGTGAGATAAGAAACCCCTTACCTCAAGTCTGACTTGTCATGTATGATCCTTGTTCTTCCTGAATAATAAACTTAAGTTAATTTCTAATTGATTAAGATAAATTTTCAATTTTATTATTCCTTTTATATCACTTATTACCTTGATATATCAACTATTTAGTTATTTGAGTTCATATTGGATATTTTATCGATGTTCAGAACTTGAATCAAAAATGAACCTTGTTATAATTACAAATTTTCCATGTGGTCAAAATTCCATTATCTCTAGAATGATATAAATGATTTATATATCATATAAATATATTATATATCTTTTATATATAACTATTTATAACAGTATATAACATTTGGTGATATGAAATGTGATTTATCGTTCATGGAGACGGCAAGCCGTACGTACGCATGAAGGCTACATTCATTTCTATTTTGTTTTTTAATGGAATTAAAACATAATGATACGTAAGTATATTATAATTATATTATTATATCATATATAATATCATTAATTACATCCTTTTTACATCCCACATATGGAATTAATGAGTCATATCATTTTTAGGTGGTGGTAGTCCACACTTCCTCAAATAAAATTTTTGCGTTTTACCCATAGTGGAAACAATAAAATAACAATATAAATGGAAAATAAATAATAAAAAAATTAAAAAATATATATATCATATATAAATACATTAAAATCTTAATATCCACCGTGAGAGGCGGTCTGAGATAATCGAACAAACATCATTTCGTGATGCGTTAGTTTTCCAACCACAGAAACATTATGTTTGTCACCCATTAGATGGAGGTGTGTGTATGTGTAGTTCGAATCCTTCCAATAACAACATACTAGTATATTGAGGATACTGGTGTTTTTATAAAATAAAGGAATAAAAAGAGTATATGGGGGTATCGATAAGTAAAATAAAACAAAAGAAAACAAAGGAATTTAAGAGAAACTGTTACCTTAAATTTGGGAAACGTTTTTGGTTTGAACCAGAAGGACTTCTGGAAGTGCCTTATGACTAAGGTAATACTTCTAGGAGGAAGAGGGGGATCTTTAAAGATTATTTCGGCAGAGGTTGGATGATCCAAGGGGCTTGAGAGGTGTGTGCAATGGGTTATAAGTGGTGTCCATTTATAAGGGGGAGGAAGGGCTCTTTAGGAAAGTGTGAAAATATTATTTTATTATATAGTGATATTTAGTTTCTAAATTTCCAAAACTAACTAAAATAGATGATAATATGACTCATGGTTGAAATAAAATCATCAAATAATAATTTTATAGGTTTGGATATTATTTTAATATTAATAATCACATTTATTTAAATATTTATTAATGAGGTAAATACTACATCATTATTGTGTCATAAATAATTTAATTTATATGATGTCTGAAAATTAAGAAAAAATACCACAATGTAGGAAATATTTTTATATTTCTAATGAATATTTTTAGTCTAAAATATGACGTATATAACCCCATGTAAGAATTGATTACTAAAAGTTAGTTGTTTATGTCATTTTTCCTTTACTTTATGTTAATTGAAATAAAGTGTCATTATCATTCATCAGTGGCTCCATGGAATCCCAAAATAGACCCAAGGATTCCCATGGTCATCCATGACTCATCAAATAAGTTTAGGACAGGTGTTAAAGTAATTTATAATTATTATAATATTTTTCATCCCTTGAATTACCCTATTTACCTTTAACACAGTAAATAAAAGTCAAAAGTTACTATTCACCAAAAATTATTTTCATCTTATTGAACCAAATTTTACTTATTAATAACAACCATGTATGTAGGATTTTTAAAATTCAATTCAAAGAAGTGGTAAAATTTCATTTAACTGAAAAAGTCATATTTTTAACTAACACTTAGTGATTTCATTATTCATCAAAATTTAATGTTTTTCAGAAAATTACAAAAAATTTGGCCGAAGCTATATTTGATATTCTGAAATCTTAAATGATGTCTATTTTACAAAATTAAAAACATAATAGTTGGATTAATTAATTTAAAATTAATTTCCGTTGTCAAAACAAAAAGCGTGTTTTTATGAAATAATAACTATCAAAAGATTAACACTTGTTTTTGTATAAGTTCAAAGTGAAATTAATTCCAATGACCAAAATTGGATTAAAGGGTAAACATATAATCTAATTACACTTCAAAAACAATTTATAATATAATACAACAATATAAGTAAATTGTTTTAAAAGGCAGTTTTGAATTAAAATACATTATTTCTAACTATCCATTAAAAATGAATATTATTATAAAAATACCCAAATTTCATCCAATGTATATTATTATTCCCTGTTTCTAAATTAAAATATTATTTTGTAAAAATGAATATGTAAAGGGGTCAGATATTGGATTTAAAAAGGGTCCGCCAATAAAACGCGGTAAAATTGCATTTTATGAAAAATAATTCTTTTATCTGAAAAAATGAATTTTTTCTTATATTATGTCTAATAAACACATAATATAGTTGTTAAAATTATATGGAATATATAATGTTCAAAATTCAGTTAATATTATTCGTAACTGCTTTTTGAACAGTTAGTTTGGTAAGTCGTGGTGCGCTCGAACTTGGTGTTGCGTGTAGCGCAAGCTATTGAATTACTTTAAAGAAACTAACTTTCTATTAAATCTTGGGGTGTTACATTTGAGACATGTTGTCTTGTTTTTTAGGGTGAAATCGTTCCCATTTTTGTGTGTTTTGATACCTAGGTGTTTGTTTCAATCTAATGGTGATCTGGAGAGTGCTTTAGGCCTTATGAAGAGAAATCATAGGTGACATGTTAGGTCTACCTAGATTGGTTCATTAAATTAATATATTTTATGGTTGAATGTAAAAAGAATATTTTTAAATGGATTCCTTAAAAAAATATTATAATATATAACAATAAGTGTTTCTGACCATAAAATCACCAATATATTAAAAAAGATACAAGGATCCATTAAATGATAAATGAATATATTCAATCATGGAATGCTTATTTTTTTATGTGTCTATAATAGTTTAGTGGGAGCATTATTGTTTTTCATGTGATATATATTGAAAATATATGGATAAAATAGTATTAATATACTTTGTTAAGGCTTGGTTGAAAATATTTCCTCATGAATGACATAAA
Source organism: Viscum album (assembly GCA_963277665.1). Lineage (NCBI taxonomy): Eukaryota > Viridiplantae > Streptophyta > Magnoliopsida > Santalales > Viscaceae > Viscum > Viscum album. Next base: position 766,160,041 of record OY728162.1, read on the forward strand.
ATAACAACCCAAGTTTAGGAAACAATATTTAATGAGATTGAACTATAGGTTTCTTGGAATTATTCAACTTTCATAAATTTAAAAGGTATTGAAAAATAAATGTTAATGCAATTGGGGGATATTTTTTGAAAATTTCACATGTCATAAATCATTCTATGGTGACATCCCAGAAGAAATATGTGAATATTATGAAAATAAATAACATTATATATCCTTTAGTGATGTAATTATCACATATCCCATATTATATACTAGATTTTATATTTCCTATTTTTAAATCATGGTATAAAATATCAAAAAATTCCATGTGAATTCCATTGATTGGTAAGATTAACTGTCCAATAGTACTTAAGAATTACAAGGGACGTGTTTATGGTATATATAGAATAATATGAGAAAGATATTAAGGGGGTATAACAACTACCATCCAAATATATCTATAAGATCTAGTGTTAGAGTTGTGAAAAGTAAATGAGAATTATAAGATCATTATAGATAGTGGTCAGCAATTTTATATAATATTACAATATTATATTTTCTAATTCTGGTAAATAACTAGTATAAATATGTATCCTTATCCTAGATCATGTTATTATTCCAAGTAATTATATTTCCTCATGATATATATTATAATAATATTATATTATTGATACTTGACAAGAACCCCACATTAAGATAAAGGTCAAGAGTTATTTTCATTAGAGATATCATCTCTTGATAAATTTTACATGAGAAGGTGAAGTTACATCTAGTGAACTTTAAATATGAAAACATGGTATACCGAATAAATATCAATATATCTTAGTGGAAACAATATGTTTCTTGGTAGAGTTAATACACTGTGAATTGCTAATTGTTGGATATAGTGAATGTGGGGGTTTTAGTAGCTTTTTTCCTTTACCCAACAAAAAACGGAATCTTTTTACAATGTAATGAATGGAGTAAGATATGTGCAAAATTTATATATACCATAAGAATAAGAAAACTTTTTTATGTAATAGATATAGTAATGCACATATATTAAATGTTGTATAATATATTTGTAGAAAAAAAATCTATAATCATAACCCCATGAAAACATGAGAGTAATATTAAACATATGACCTATATCAAGATTAAAAAACATGATGGTACAAATATGATGCATCACATTCACCTATTTGGGGATCAGAACACTACATGAGAAATGGATTCTAGAAGTAGCTTAAAACACCAATAATTTTTTATCTTAATTTTCTCAAACCACTATGGTATACTGAGTAAAATATTAATTAAAATTGTCCTTTTTAACTAAATACCATATTAGAGAACATTTATTAATCTATAAATAGTTTCTATATCCACATCCATTATCTTAAGAGTTTTATGGCTAGGGATAGGGTTCATTCCTCTCGATGGCAATGGATGCCCTAGGCAGTGATGCGCCTCACTCTGACCCCTCCCACCTTGGAGGGGCTGGGTCCTCTGATAAATCTACATGGTGATCATCCTTCTCCCTTTGATCCCTTTTAAAATACGAAATGAATACCTTCATTTCCATATATTCCTATAAGTATGAAAGTTTCAAAATGCTTCACATGCCTCCCACTTCTGTCGCTCTTAACTATAGAGTTCACTGTGGTGTCTTCCCTACTCAATCTGACCCTGATTGCATGTATCAAGCAGCGTCGACCATCTTTGGACTCTTTCAATCATATTATTTTTGACTCTTGGGGTTTGTAGGAGAGTGCAATAGTTGTTCTTCTTGACTTGATGAGAATCATGATTTGATTTTCCACTGAAGATTACTTGATTATCGTGTGGTAGAGTGCCCCTAACTCCTGGGATGGTGATTGATTCCTCCTCTTTTAGTGGGTAATAAGATATTCATATGAATCTTGATCCCACAAAGCTGATGATTTCGGTAAGGTTTCCAAAACTCTCTATTCCATTTCAAAATCCCTCTATTCTGTTCTTCCTCAGAAACATGGTCAGGGAGTTTCCTCTATATTGATTATAGAACCTATGTGATGTGCCACCCAATTTCTCCATGGATATGTGTCGAAGTTGATGTATCGAAAGAAAATTTGAGACTTTATGGATTTCTGCGGGAGAATAATTTATATATAAGAACAATTTCATTTTTGAATCATGGTGTGATTACTGTTCTACGTTCAAGATACTAGGGAATTACATGGTGATTTGAAAGTAAAGGGAGATACAACTAGATGATGCTCTGGAGGTTCAATGAGATTGTGTCTATGGTGGTGCTATAGGTGAGGTTGGAAAGATTCTAGATATGTTCATTACAGGGTCAGTTGATGGGTGTGTTTTTTTGGTCAAGGGAATGGCAAGGATGTGGATAATCTATTATCAGATGGAGCAAGGATGTAGAAACCATATTAGGCTCTCCCTCCAAAACCTACTGTAGTTGAAATTTCTAAAATAATATGGAGTGATATGGTGATACCTCATGGTAAACTTCATTAGAAGGTGGGATCTAGGATAGTGTATAGGTATAAGAATATATATATACATGTAATTCCATGACTCAGGTTCTGGGGGACTCTGTTGGAGTTGTTTATCCAATTTCTAAGGGTTAGGTGAGTCAAATTCTGTGCAATTAGGCTATGGTAGTGTGTGTTGATGGAAGAAGATACACTAAAAGGGGTATCCAATATATTGGTGAGATTAAGGATTAAGAGTGATATGAGTGGGATCAGACTTCATATGGTATAGGTAGGTCACTGAATTACAAAAAGGAAACCTACCAGAGGAGGAAATTGTCCTGTCTAAACATAAACAATCGATTTGAATGTTTGGGTAATGAGGGAGAGTTTGAAGTAAATACCAATTTTCCAGATGAGACCGAGTCTGATGAAGTTGTACAATACTAAGATGGTAATTGAATGGGAAAGGGCCAAAAAAGGCCTACACATTTAAAGAAGGAAGAAAGTGAATTGATAAAATAGAGACCCAGGGAGCTGTGTTGTCTCAAGGAAGCTGAAACCAATGGGGCATAAAGATTACTCCTACCTCCCTAGAATGATGGAGACCTGGTTGGCCTAAATAGAGGGGAAAATCAAAGAGCATAAGATCCATCCAGTTTTAGGATAGGAGTCTCAACAATTTTATGTAACCCAATCTCATGAGCAAGAGAAAGAACCGTGAATGGAAATGGACCAACATGAGGACATGAACATGCAATCTAAAGAGGTGATGCCGGTGGTGGAGGATACTATTCCCTCTGGGTAGCTGTATGTGGCAGGGCTGTCGAGAATAATTTAGTTCCTAATGTATGTGTATTTGGATAAGTATATGGAACTACTCATGCATTCTAATGATGAAATGAAGGAGGGAACCCTGATGATCAATGCTATGATGGAAGATATTGATCAAATGATGGGAAGAGTAATCCATGTGGAAATTACCAGAGTGTAAGCTGATTTGATTGATAAGAAAGAGGGAAAATTGGTTAGAGGCTTTAACATGAATATGATTTGAAAATTTGTGTTTTTAAAATCTTGGGATTATATATCACAACATTATGAAGAAATCCTAGAGGCTGATCTAGAATGGTAGGTTAGTTCCTTTCCCTAGACTCTGTTTAGGGAAGAAGAATCCAATCGCCTTAGACTTGTGTTTAATAAGTCAGTTTTATCATGTAATGCTTGATCTTCTATATCTATGAGGGTTCTCACTTTTCCATTAAAAGTGTTGGAAAATAAATATGTTAATTTTGAGGAAAAATCATTTAAACAACGAATATGGATATTTAAATTATTGTATTTTTATAATATTTAGTGGTAGTTATAACTATTCTAGAAATATTTCATTGGGGTTATATCAATTATATGTATTTTAAGGTTTTAATGTCACTTATAACCACCATGAAAATATTTCATTATTGTTTATTAGTGCATACCATAAATTGGTGATAGTTTAACAGTAGGTAGTGGCAGTTAAAACCAATGCTGAATAAATTGCAACACTTTTTTATTTCATGGTGGTTTAATCTCTTTTTAAACACCATAAAATTTTAAGAGGAAATACAAGAGATCTATATACACTAATACCATCAATTAATAGTGGGGATATATTTTTACATATTGAATTTTTTACTTTCAAAATTTTAATAAAACAAAAAATATTTAATTATTTTATATATTATATAATAAAACAAATTACATACAAAAATATTTTTATCTGTGGAATACTACAAAGTAAACATATATAAGTTTTATAAGAAACTATAAAACACATATAAACTCTATCCCTAAAATTTAGTCTGGCTTCCCCCAAATTCTCTACGCTAATAATTTTCATATCGACTAATAGCCTTCGACACATCTGATACCTATGTCAAATAGAAATTAAAACATATTTAGTTTTAATTAAATATTATGTATATAAAATAATTTTAACAAAAATTATAATAATAATATAAATTTATTAATAAAAATTTACCAGATTTAGTACCACACATATCAAGGTTTAAATTTTAGGAGGAGTTCTCATTTTCCTACCCTGAAATAGTTATAAAAAATAATTAGAAATACAGTTGATAGAAATATTAAATAAAATAAAATATATTTATTTATTTCGAATGAAATTTACTTGTTTATAAAAAAATCTAATTCTTATAAGCGATTATAATGTTACTCCAGTCATGATATACGGTGTAAATGGACATAATGTACCAAGATAATTTCCCATCTATATACTATTACAATCCTCTAGAATCATCTACAAGAACCCCAAATATGTCAAATGGAAAAATTTATTTCACATTAAAATTTCCATACCAATCAATTTCATGCTCTAATACTCTCATGATGGTAATTGTGACACCATATTCACAATCTATGACCACCCCAAATAAACCTCATCTAGTCCCTATAACATTCTTGAATCAGAATACATCAATAAAGTGGAATTAAAAAAAACTATGATTGTATTTTAGTGAGTGCATATTTATAATAAAAAATTAAAATTCACTAATGGTAGATATAAAATCATTTTGTGAAATATTATAATACCTATGTCTATAGTGTCCAACTATATTGAATTTTTCATTTTCTTATAATTTTTTACAAATATCGTAAATTGTTTTTTTGATTTGGAATTTAGATATTCTATGGGCATATTATTCTATTTTATATAATTTAAGTTGAAATATTTGGTATAATTTTTAGTGTGTAGTATTAAATGGATGTTTATAGTGGGAATTAGTTTTTAGTTGGTGTTATTGGGGATATATATTATGGTAATTGAAACCTTATAATGTAGAGATCTATAAGGTAGTGTCAATTAGGAAAATTAGTTATTAGGGTGTTATGAGTGTTATTTTGCTGAGGATTTGTATGTTTTGATGTTATTTTTAAATTTATTGGAATCAAGTAATGAAAATATAATCTTTATATAATGAAACTAAGGAGTATACCTGATGAAGGTGGGATAATATCTTATGAGTTTAATAACATAAATTTTTTTAAAGACCTCATGTTATCATCAAATTGACTGTTTTGTATCATTACTGAATAAACAAATAATATAAAATATGTTATAACATGATATATGATATAGAAAGATGATAATATTTTTTAATATGATGAATAATTATTAAATGAATTGACATATTCAAAATAAAATTTAAATATATAAGTTGAAGGAGTACAAAGAATACAATAAATTGATTCATCACAATCATATTATTTCCCTCCACTATCATTAACAGGATTTCATCATCATCACCCTCCCTTACAAGACCAACGACTTTAATATCATCAAAGACAGATAGATCAATATTCAGTTGCTGATAGCGTTCATTGTCTAAAAAAAATTCATCTTTATTAGTCATAACATACATTTCTCATGGATTGACATCCACTACAATGCTCCCCCCTTCTCGACTCTATTATCAACATTTTAGACAATTTTAGAATTTTAATCCAAAATATATGGATCTTGTTATATATTATCACCTATATTGATCAATACAGAGATGTTAACATAATTATATTGTATAGAATAATTCCTTATTCCATCATATATATCGTTTCTCTTGAATTTTAATAACACAAATAAAAATGGACCATGATAAATTTTTTCAATAATGAAAATAAACATTATATAGTATAACAACCTTGACAAATGCACGAACATTCTATAATTTTTTTGTTTCAAATCCTTCATCATGAAAAACTATATGACACATTGAGCCATTAATATTATAATCATAAAATATCCTACACTTCTTCAAATTTCTGCAGTCCATATATTTCCTACCATCATGAACTATAGATCGATTACCAATAATCATGATATAAATGTATAAATATAAAATAATTTTAGTGACACGAGATAATTTTATTGAAATTTATTGAATATAAAATTTATTATGATCATTGAAGAGGTGAAAAAAATCAATAATATATTTGTTAGTGGATTTTATTATCTCTTGATCCATTTGTGTTCAACATCAAATTCATATATTTGTTTTTTATATTAAATTCTTTAATGAAAGGATTTAAAATATCCATATTGAGTAGCACATATCTATGTGCTTATATGGTCTCTATTTGGGTTAATGAAACTAAGGATATTATCCTAACAAGAATACATAACGTTGGTTTTTTTACTAACATGTTATATTACTTTAATTGATTTGTGTTATCAGAAGCATGACTAGCTCAACTGAATCATGTTTCAATATTATCCAAACACCTTGAAAAAAAGGCAAGACTCCCATAAACCATATAACCATAAAAAATTATGCAATATGGTTTATCTTTATTTCTCATAAAATACATAAAATGACCTAAATACCTAACAAAAAAATGTAAGATAGCATAATAAACCATATATGTAATGAGTATGAAAATTTTAATGTTGCAATTATTAATAAGTAAGATGAAAATATCATAATATGGTATACATCCATCTATAAAGAATGGTCCATATATATTTAACATCCTCAAACAAATTCATTGTTAGATGAACCATCACAATAAAAAATGAATGAGGGAATACAATATCAAAATTAAAAACAATAATTAAAAACAATTTATGATGTTTTCATGCTCAATGGGGTTTAGTTTTTTCACAAAAATATGTTTGGAGAATCTAAAAAACTCAATTAAAAATCCTATTATTGTATTAGGTAATAGTTTATACAATATGAAAGGCATAAATAACTCTACAAATTTATGAGACTCTTCACTTTTAATACCAGTTAATATATAATTGTTTATCATATTCATATTGATATGTTACTTTAATATACATGAGTTACTTTCACATTTTTTAGTCTTCAATGGAAAACATAATTTTATTAAATTTTCAATGTAAAAACTACTTCAAAAGACTATATATTATCATTTTTACCTAGATCATTATTTATATTAATTTATTCGAAGTCCCTATGATTATAAATATTGTATTTTAATTTTACCTAATAATTAAATATTATAAAAACAAAATTTTCACATATATTATTTTCATTGTTCATAAAATCAATATTATAATGTAACAATTGAAATTGCCAATAAGGTTGTTTGAAAAAAAATCACTATGTTACTTCGATTTTTACTAACTACTTCTAATGAGAAGTGAATATTTTCATCGAAGTGTTCAACGTATACACATTAAAAAAATTTCATAAAAAATTGATAATTGCGACTTTAAATTTGATCCAAACAAAAATTTTGGTGTATGCATCAAATAATTTCATTCATCTATTCATGACTTATTAAACTGATAAAAATGAGATGCATCTAATAATTTATGATGACACATGAAACAATGATTTATTCTATATGGTAGTATTCTAGGTTTGAATTCAAATTTACATACTAGACATGCCTGGCTAGTGTGAGTGTTTAAACTATACATTTTCTAATCCTAAGAAATCAATAATATTCCACATTAGGGAAAAAATATTTTGAACATTTTTGTTTTTGATGTATCATAATTTTCTACATCATTGTCCCATAACACTTGAAATTATTTTATAAGAGGTTGATGATATACATTGATGTCATTTATAGGAATTTTTTTCTTTGAATGATCATAAAAAATGAATGATTGTTTTTGTATACACATCCTCTTAAAAAAATTTTAAGAGATAAAAATAACTATACATCTATTATAAGTTGTACAATTATTCCTGAACTGATTAAAACTATTAGTATAAAAAAATAAAAACACATTATTAGGATATAAAGTAAAATTTTTATATGAATAATAAAGTTATTTACATGCATTAAAATCTTTTAGATGATGTGTAAACTTATTATTATTGTTTTACATGGAATTAAACTTCATTTTCATTAAAGTTTTAAAAGACATAAATTTTCCATTAAATCATGGTTCTAATATAATGTAATGTAAAAAAATTATAGTAGATTTATTTATAGTATTATTTTAATTATATTAATTCAAACTTTTATAAATAATCATCAACTTCAATATAGAATTTTTACATCTTTTAAACTCTTCTCAATTAGAATATTCCCCCTGATAAAACAACCAGTCATTGGAACATTCATATATCTATTTGTAATTGAGGATGATATTGTTGATAAATTTATTCATCTTATAAAATAAATCACGAATTATATATTCAATAAATTAATCATATAGAAACACCAAGATATTAAACATTTCTTTATTTTTAATTCTGTATAAGCACTTGATATAGTAAAACATCAGTAAAAGGTACAAATGTTTATATTTTCTCTATGACTTATAAAAATCCCCACTTCGATCATCCAAAAAATTCATAAAATTAATTTTATTTATCAATAAACTTACTTATTGAATTATTATCTAAAAAATAAAAAATATAAACCACTAATATGATACAATATTTATCTTGTTATGCTTAGTGTAAAATCATCATTAATTAATTTTGTAGTTTCATTCTCTAATATTAGGATAATAGTTTGGGCCACCAGTTTGGGCCTATGGGTATCAAGGGCCTTCAAGCCATCAAAGGCCTTCAGGCCATAGGGCCTTCGGGAAATTTAAGACCATGAATTATCCCAGTTCACAAAGAGCATACCCAGAAGAGGATCAGAGAACCAGTAGTAGTCACTAGAAGAAGAGCTAACCAGATTGGAAGAATGAGTGGGTAAGGAAACCGCCATCAGGACCAGGCACCATGCAGCTTTGTACGGGGAAATGCAAGCCGATCAGCAATGGAGTTGTGTAGCTAAAGGTGATCAATGATGCAGAAGATGGGGAGGGGTGGTTCTAGTGGGCTGGACCTACGGGTCATGTTATGGGCATGGTATGCCTCTAGGCCTTTGGGTCATGTATTTCGGGACATGTCAGGCCTTGTGCCTTGGGCCTACGGGTCATGTACGGGTTCCCCTACAACCCTTAATAGGGGTATTATCTATAATATAAATAAAAAAGAATGCCTTTGGTCAATTCAGAGTAAAAAACACATCCAGTCCCATTATATACTCAGTTGTATTCTGGTTAAAGTAATCCTTATTTAATCTATTTGTACTGTACTAATAAATCTCTCTATAAAAAATTTAACACACCCCAATTAAATAAAATCATGTTAAAAATAAGACATATTTGGGAATACTATATAATTATTTATAAAATTTAATTAAGAAAAATTCATCAAATATAATATAATTACAATAAATTAATTTTATAATTTCATATTCTATTATAAAAATATATCTAATAATATGTATAAAAAAATATCTGAAATAATAAAATAATTACCAATCTATAACGTAATATTAAATAAACTAAAAAAATCAAACATTATTTATAAATGCATAATAAAATTGGAAAGTAAACTAAAAAAATAAATTACCCTAGTAATCAACATAAAATTATATATATTTTATATAATATATAAAATTTATAACAAATTAAAAAAGAATATATATGCTAACATGATAAATCATTAAATACCCAATTAATTATAAATCAAAACTTTTATATCCTAATAATTAATATCCCAAATTTTTAATTCCTATATAAATCGCATGGAGTTTGTTGAAATCAAATAATAAGAAAGAAATGTTAAGTGTAGTACTTCTGGAAATATACATTGTAGCCAGAATAAATGTATAGGGAAGGGTAATAGGTTCGAGTGACATATTATATAGAAGGATTACTCACTTTGAATAAAGGGTTTTATGGTAAATAATGGTAGTAGGAGATTGAAAAATATAAGAGGGGTTCATAGGAAGAAGGAAAAGAGGATGGGAGGTTCATGGGATGGATGAAAGAGGATAGGGGATGCCATGGTTGCGTTGTTTTTCCATGGGATAGAGGACTATAGGGATTAATGCGATAGAACCAAGAGAAGGAGAGGTGGTGTGACTCCAATAAATGGGTTTAAATAAAAAATTGTTTTTAAATAACTATTGATATAAAACTATTAGTTTTGGGTTTTTAAAAAATCGACACTAATATTTCATTACAAGGTGATTATATTAAACTAAAACTAATTATGTTGGAAGAACTGGTAAGAGCCATGGGTGTTTAATTAGTGGTGGTTTTTTGAAACTTCTACTAATAGACCGTTAAAAATGATGTTTTTTCTCGTAGTGTAATCATTGATAATTCTAATCATGAAGTTTACCATTTTTGATCTTGAGTAGTAGAGATCTTGGGGACAATCCATCAAATTGGAACACGACATATTTTGGGAGTTGCTGGATATTCCTATATTTGATCATTTATATTTATCTCTTAATGCAAGATAATTTTAAATATATATCATTGATTATGTACATTTCCATCGTAGATGATAAAATGTAAATAATGTATGGTCAAATAAGGATATATAAAAAAATATAGGATAATGAAACAAAATATCCATTCATCTTTATGATATATTGTAAGATGAAGACATTATAATATAATGTAAGAGTTAATATGAGGTTTTTAAAGATAATATTTTTTTTCTTTTTAGTGGACATTGTTTTTTTAGAAACAACTCTTAGTCTATGAGAAACAGTAAACACTATCTATATAATGTTCATGAGTTTTCAAGACAGTGCGTATCGATATGTTTTAGCAATTCTAGTGAATTTGAGTTTAGGATGAAGTGGACATCATGTCTATCAGTCTATTAATAGACAAGTTTGAATGATAATAAGTTATTTAATAAATAAATAAAATGATATCATTTCAATTTTAGAATAATTATAATTGAATATATTTATCAATGTAGTCATAATTTATTCAGTATTAAATAAGTAGATCTAGAAATAATGTTTTTGAATGTATATAAATTATTCATGTTTTATTATGTATATTTTAGAGGAACAAGTTAAGTTAGTAGTACTTCTTTCTTCACCTTATATGTTAATTTTTTACATGTTACTAGTGAATATTTTTAACATTTACAATAAGTTAATAAGGTCATAAATGAAATTTTGGGTCATGATAAAGGATTATTCTTATTAAAATGATCTTAAACCAATAAAATAAAACTTAATACCCTTTATATAAATTTATTTAATACCGATTGATTTTTATTTAGACAATTTACATGAATCTAAGTCCTCCCATGAATTCTATCAAATAATAGAGAGAGAAAAAGAGAAAAAATGACATTAGGTTACTTCCTCCTCCTGGATAAGGATTGTATACTAATAATTATAGTACATGTATCATAAAAAACATATTTTTATGAAAAAATATTAGTTGATGGATAATAAAATAGTATTTTATGGTGTGTTTTTTTGGATGATTTACATGGTTCATCATTTGGTTATTCCAGTCTATAATAATTTGAAATCGAGTAGAGTACGTTGGGATCACCTAAAAGAATTAGATATTTTTCAGTATATGATTATAATACATAAATTTTTTGTATATTATCTATTAATTGTTTTGAGAATTAATATGACAGATCATATGTACAAAAATATATCTAGTTCAAAAAATTAAAGCATTGATACAAAAACCTTCCATTTTCTCAAAAAATTAGTTTGATTACTAATTTATTACATACATGTAGAGAGATATATATACATCATTATGTTTATATCATCTTATTTTTAAGAATTATGTAATATTTTAGAAATAATGCCTATATGATATTCCAAACATCGAGGAATTATAGATGTATTTTAGTGTTCTTATCAGTAAATTTGAATCAATTATTTTTTTTCTGTGGTTAATTATGATATGATAAATATTTTGGGTCCATAGTTTAAATAAACTCACCTATGACCGTTCAATCAGTATGTTAATTTATAGGGCTTGGATATTTTGGGTAGATAAGACATAAAATAAATTTATTTTATGTACATGTAATGGAGTTCACCCATATAAGATTTAGGTGGATTATTTTCTCATAACGAAATTTTTTATTATCATAAATTCATTTTTGACGTGATTTATCAGTGGTTAACAGAGAGGTGAAGCTATTTCATAGAGATGTATATAGTATAATAATTCTTAATATTAAAATTGTAGGGATACTACATGACGTTGGTTGTGATATTTATAGTTTACGAATTTGGTATTTTATGATAAGGGGTTATCTAATTTTTTTTATGGTGCAGTGGAGACTTGTGATATTCAAAACATTATAGTTTATGTAGATAAGAAATTGATTTAGTGATATCATGCTTATTATGTATATTTTAAATATCTATAGGTTGTAATGATGAATAGTTGAAAGTGATTATGATATAGGATATTTATGTCTCTATAGTTTTATTTGTTTTAGTTCATTTTCCTGGACTAATCTGATCATGGTCATTTACGTGTATTCAAGACTATATTATTTTTATATGAAGGTATGGGCTCTTAATATACTATCAACCCTTATGAATGATAGTATTGAGTGGTAGAAGTATTCATAGAAATTAAATACATACTTAATTATGGCTTCTAAAGTCAATATATATTGTCTTTATTGAAGCATTTTTTAGGTGCGATAAAATATTGTAAATCAAGAGACAATAATATTTAATTTCATATATGTTTAGGTTGGATAAATTTGATTTGGAATCATAATTTGTAAAATATTATGTGATGACTAGGATAAAATTATATGGTTCGCAATTAACTTCGTTTCATTTTATATGATTTTGATAAGAACATCCTGATTACTATATAAATTACTATTATATTACTAGAAGAGTAAATCGATAATATGATTAGAATATGCTGATGATCTAGGATTATTATCAGATAATGATGGTGATAATTGTTAGATAGATTAAAACCTCAGTGTTATGGATTAATACATTTAGTTTTATGATGTATTCAGTTATGTTAGAGGGTTAAATATATTTTAACTATAATATGGAGAGACAATCCATAAAATTTGTTTTTATTTTGAATGATGTAATGAATCAGTGATAAAAGAGTTGAAATGACACTAGAATTTTTTAATTAATCATATCCATATAAAAATGATTTTTTTAAAAGAAAATTACATAAATGTTGGTAACATGAAGTGAATTATATATTTTCCTATTAATATTTGATCAGTGTTTTTATAGTTATGGTATATAGAGTCTCCTGTTCCTTTTACAAACATTCCTTTAAAATAGAAACTACAAGTGAGATTTAGGGTTTCAAGTTATTAATTTATAAAATATATTTGATATTGATTTATTGGGTGATATTAATAAATTTCAATTACTAGTAACTTTACTCAATGATAATATTGATTTTTTATATGATTTTATTAGTTTTGACCTGGAGATATGTTCGTGTGTTTAAGATGGTGAGGTTATGAAATGGAATACAATACATAGTTTTTTTATTGTTAAGTTTTTCTGAGATCTATTATAATGTATAAAATTATTAAACTCAAATAGATTAAATTTTTCCAGTTGAAATTCCATGAATTCATTCATTATTTTGATAATCTTGATTCTCTTTTCTGTAGATAAAATGATTAAATTTGTGAAGAAAGTCTCTCACTTTTAGACAGTGGATTTTGAAAATTATGAAAATGTAATTTGGATTGTATTATAATATTGTTTGATCATTTTATGTATAGGTGTATTAATAACATATTTCCTTATATATGAGAGAAAAAGTATGTTGTTAATTATTTTAGGATTGGAGATCCATCATTTTCATTTTTATAGCTGAAATAGAACTGTTGAAGTAATACATGTGTATCACACAACAACCTCCATTTTCCTCTATTATTTAATTTTCATTATTTATTTTTGAGTATCTTTTGTTTTTCCATCCCTCTGGGATAAATTCCATTGAATTGTTATATTTTTGGGTGTTTAGATCTTATTTAGTTGATTTGAGGATAACTATTACTAATATTGTAGCAAACATGTGAATTGATTACATATTTTTGAAGATCTAATTACATGGTTGGAACATAATTAGTCATACTATGAACCATGCTCTAGGTACTCTAGTGAGGAATGTATGGTTTGGTCAATCCTGCATCCACAACATGTGATTTCACAATGTTTTATTTTTTTTTATCCATTTTCTACCCCCACATAAATTAAATCATCACCATCACACCTCATTCACTTATTCGCATGGTAAACCACCCATGGATCCTCAGTCGATCCACATTCCCTACATTCCCATCTTTACCATGGAAATTCCATGGATTTTATTCATGATTTGAGTCTGTATCTTCTAATTATTAACTGTGTTCCCTTTAATTTACTCATAATTCCCTATTTCTTAATATTTAATCTTCCTCCCCTTGTCGTGTTCCCCATTGGACTAGCTTTAATCAGTAGGGTTTGTCTCTATTACTTAACATCACTACCAAGGGATTATAAAGATATCAATGAAACATTTTCTATCACAATTCACCAAGGAAGATTATTTTATCTTGATTAAGGTCGGTTCACTCTATTATACAACTCTTTAAAAAAAATATAACCATGATTTCTTGGTTTTAACACATATTTTAAATGCCTTATGTTATGTAAAGTATTTTTCTGTGAATCTTTTGAAAAGGGAAACCACATTTAACTTGGTTTAAGTGGAATGTCTAGGGCCTCTCATATAAAATATTTGATTTAAATCACTTTTTCAAATACCACTCACACCAATTTTCTTAAATTCCCCTATGGATTTTAATAATGGATTTCATATTATAAAATGTTTTATTGATCTTTAAACTAATATTTAAAAGAAAAACTTGGTTTTTAAGGGTGTTATTGGACTTTAATGAATGTGGGATGAGTTTTTTATGTTTATATTTCATGTTATTTGTGTGTTTGGTTTCTAATGATTTTTTATAACCTGGTTTACAAAATTATTTTAGAAGTCCAATTTGAAAAAATCATAAATAATTTTAGAGGCCAACTTAAAGAATAACCCTATTACGTTTTCATAGATTTTATAGCTTATATATTAATTTCCCTAAAGGGGAATCTTATTATTTATTCGTATTCTAATTGAAAGAGAGGTGTTGTTTTTTTTTTGAATAGTGTTTAGAGGGTACTGTGATTTTATTATTCATGTTTGTTTCATTTTTTAATAATTGACATAATCACATATATATTTATGTCAAATGAAGATATGGGTTATTAGGTGACACCTCTAGGTAAGAATGATACACTAGTTCAAGATCATGATCTAATAACTAACCACGAGATACACTATGCTCTATTTTTATTATTTTATCCATAAATTAGTAAGTTTATTTATATGTTAGATTTTATTTATGGTTGTTGTTATCTAGAATCATTCATATTTAGTATTTTTATTTTCATGTCCTATTTTATCCACTAAGATCCAAGGTTATCATGATAAATTTTATTTTCCATTTGATGCTTGTTTGTGAGTATTTCTTATTCCCAAAATCTTCTTTTTTTTCTAAAATTCAATGAATATTTTTGAATAAATATTTTAAACTAAATTTATTTATTTAAAAAATGTTCCTTTATTGATAATTTATTATAAATGATTATATTTAAATATTAATATGGTAGGTAAAAATTTTCTAATAAAATATTTCATTTAATAAAATGTAACTGTATGATTTATAAATTAGAATATACTATATAATTATTTTTCTTAGGAATGACTGAAAAAAACTAATTTTATAAATGTATTTTAAAACTATATTGAAATTTTTTTCCTTTATAATGATTTTGTATATGTTTGGGAGGATACCTACTAGGACTCCATGATTACACCTACTAAAATTTTATGTTCTCTTTCTGCCCATGATTTCTCAAGTATTATTCCTGGGTTGTGGATGGATTATATCTCATGGAGTCACTTTGAGATATGTTTGTTATTTTTTTATTTAGTTTCCACTATTTCCTCCATTAAATCATCCATCCATATTTTCCTTCCTTTATTTAATGGGTGGTTTTTATTAATGTGGTGTTATGGATGTTCAATAAATGGGGTTGTTGATTTCATGGGAGTTGGAGGAAATAGTGATTTTTTGTTTGTGATTTATTTTCTCTTTATACACATTTATTTTATTCTACATGGGCATCCAATATATATATGAAAAAATCTCTAATTTTTAGTAAATTTTATTCTATTAATTTAGGTTATTTTATTGAAGAATTAATCCCAAATGATATTTTTCATAATCTTTAGTGGTTATTTTCATACTATGTGGATCATGAACACCACTTGGGCCATTCCATTGGCTGGTTTGGGCATCCGAAAGATGATAAATTTGGGTTGGTTTATAACAAAATAGTATTATACCATATGTTCTTATATGGGATTGGGTTCTTAGAGCACCCTTTTTTGTTTGTGTGTATTTTTTAGATTAGAGATAAGACTATTGGAATACCATGTTTATGTAAATAATGACTATATCCATCACTTTTACATTTTATTCCATTATTTGTGAAGGAAATTAATATTTGTAGTCCTAAATTTTCTGTTTCTATCATTTACATCAGATATGTGATTTTTTGGTTATCTTTTGTTTTGGGGGATTACAAGGGGAGTTAATTGGTGGTACATGGTGAGATCTAAGAGATTTTAAAGGAATATGGTGCCAAAGTACACGATTCCTTATGAATAATTATACTAGTTCTGTACATGACACATGGTCCACAATCCATAATTCTATGTATCACGTAGACACTAGTCCAACTTTTAGTTATTTGTTGGACTTATTTTCTTTTTAATTAATTTTTATCCTGTCATTATCTTGTTTTTTGTATATAACTGCAGCTTTAATCTTCAAAACATGTTTCTTATTGTTTAGGTTATTAATTTTCAATTTATTAAATGAGTTTACCTGTACAGACCCGAAGCCTGACTTACATGGACATTACATTACATTTGCGGAATACTTAGTACATAACAAAAACACACACACACGGATCGTAATAGTTTAGTGTCTTTGGAAACTCGGAATGAAATCTTCTAATCGTGGTGAATGATCTTCAATATCTCCCATAAAGATCTTCCCCTTTTTTTACCTAAAACCTTTCTTTATATCCTGGGGAAAAGAAAACATAAAAGGGTGAGATCAAATGCTCATTAAGGGTAAACAAAAGAAAAATCAATCACATCGTATTCATAAGAACATAACATTTTGGAAATCTTAACCTGCAAAAGAGAGTATAATTTCATAACATGGGATAAATCATAGTAGTGAAATGAAATCCCAATAATCATAACATAAAACATTAATCTTTGTGGCATACACACATAATCATAGAGAATCATTTCTTGTTAGTCAAGACTCATTGCCAAGACTATCTTAGTGGACAAAGTCCCTTTCTGAATCGAGTAACCCTCGTTTCAGTCCTGTTTCACTGAACCGGTATAACCTACCGTTCCAGCCCTGTCTATCTCACGAGATATAAAATCAATACCCAATGCATTGGAGGGAGATATAGGTCCCACCCATCTTATAATGAATCCTTTCTTATGTGTGCCACATAATCATAAACCATACATCATAGCGTAACCCATGTAATAAAAATGGGATTCTTAAACAACATGACATCATAAAACAATTCATATAAGATAAAGGAATTCATAAAAATGTTTCCATCACAACATAATCAAATCCATGTAATAATAGGGATAAAAACAGAACCATTTTATTATCTTAGATGGAAAATAATTTTGATAAAATACTTGAACTTCATTCTTGAGGAAAATATCCTTTCTACTTCAAAAACACTTATCGTTTCTTAACATGTCATACAATTTTAAAATGAAAGAAGTTGATTAAAAATAAACTTGAATACTTGTAAAGGAAGCTTCTTGGAAATAATGTTTTAAAAATCCATTCATGCCGTATAAGTTAAAAAAAACATTCTTCGTACTTTTGTCGGAAAAGTCAAAAAGTACCTCGTACGACAAAATATTCCTTTCACACATATTACTAAAAACTCACCGAAGGGTAAAAATGGATTTAAGAAATTGTAGGTGGATGGAAATAATATTACATATTGATGAAACATGGATGTGGATGATAAAATACACCCCAGTAAATACCAAAGTATAAACAATCCCGGATAAAAATGAGATTGTGATATTTCCCTTACCTTAGGTCCGATTTGCTTCGTAAGTGTCCGAACCTCCTGTATAATAATTTAAATAATGTCATTTACTTATTAAAGAATCATATTCATTGTTATGATATCATATATGTTTCACTTATGACATTATATTACCCGTTCTTTTGTAAATTCCATGTTAAAGAAGCGTTTTGGGTAAAATCGTTTCATTTATCGTAGGTGTTCTGACTTGTTGTTCTTGACATTATTATTACTTATATCATGATTTACTTACTTCCAGAATATAAAATATGATTTATATATCATATATATTCAGTATATATATATATATATAATAGATAGATAAATGAAATGAAAAACACCGTTCATGGAGACGGTAGTCCGTACGTACGCATGAACACTGTTTTCCTTCCCTTATTGTCTTGAATGGAAGTAAGTAGATGACATACATATATATACATAAATCCAGTAGCTTTATAATTTCATATATTTCATTATTATTTCTTATATATACTTTATAATCATTCTTTAATGGTTAACATGGAGAATGAATCTCATCGCGTCGTGGAGACGGTAGTCCGTACTTACGCACGAGCGATGATATCATTTCCATAAATATTGAATTGAATTGGAGTGGATTATACAATATATCAGAATCAATATGATGTTGTAATAACTATTTATAGTTATTCTTTACACCATTATACCCATCCATGTAAGGTGGTGGTGGAAAATAGATTACACCACGGCGTGGAGACGGTATTCCGTACGTACGCACGCGCGGTGATTTCTTTTTCCGTAGGATGGATAGATGGTGAAATAGGGTTGTTTCATACTTATAATAACATATCAGTATATGAGTGATACTGATGTTATTACTTCATAATGAAACAACCTAAGAAGAAGAAGTGGAAGAAGAAATAAAGATGAAAGAATTGGTAACGGTAATTACCTCTTCTTTGAAGCGCCTATTGGAGACCTCCTCTTAGGGAACTAAAATTGGTCTTTGAGGAAGACCATAACCTATAGGATGTTTCTAGGGAAGTGAAGAAGAGATTTTGGCAGAGGTTGGCCGAGCTTGAGTGCTCAAATTGGTGTGAGGAGGAGGGGGAGGAGTTGTCCTTTTATAAGGGAGGAGAGGGGCACCTTAGGAATATCTCAAAATATTATCTTATATTAAAGTAAAAATCGGTTTATAATGGTTCCAAAGGGTCTTATTTCGAAGCTAAAGTGGGGATGGGTCGAAATCCTATCAACCAATAAGATTTAGACAAGTTTTGGGTATTATTTTAACCTTATCAATTAGATTTAACTCTAAGTTATATAATTTAACTTTTACCGTGTCTTTTTGTTTTCTTTCACTATATGGTTAATACACTTACTATAACATTCCAAAAGAACCCCAAATTGTTTATTATTAATATATATATCCTTATCTAAGTCATTTGGCCGAACCGTAGATTTTTAGGAATAAAATAACAATTAATAATATAATATTTGATTTAAAAACTATTTTGTGTCAATTTTGACACTATTTGATATATGATTTTTGTGAAAGTCATAACAGAATTATATGTTCGAAACAAGTTGATTAAATCAACACTAATATATCATAGTAACCTAGAAAATTAGTGGAATTCATAAAAAGTCTCAAATTATATTTAGTTTGGTGTTTATAACATCAATTATGTCAATATTTCATTAATAAGATTATTACTGCATCATCTTTGTGTCATAAATAAATTAACTTATTTGATGTCTAAAAATTACAAATAAAATACCATTATGTGGGAAATCTTTTTAGCTTTCTAATGAATATTTATAGTCTAATTTATCTTATGTATAACCCTATATTAAAAATGTTTTAGTAAATAAACTTTGATTTTAACTCTTTTAACTCTTCTTTGAATTAAATAATAATAAATGTCCTAATCTAATCCAAGTGGGCCTAAATGGTCATATTTTATTCATAAGGTTGTTTTCGGTCGAATTACACTTATCCAATAGAATTAGGACATGTTTTAGGGTAATATTAATATCATTCTTACCCTTAATTACCCTATTTACTTTTAACCGTGGTAAATAGAAGTAAAAAGTTACTATTCACCAAAAATTATTTTCATCTCATTGAACCACATTTTACTTACTGACATCAACCGTGTCTCTCGGATTTTTGAAATTCCATTCACAGAAGCGGTAAAAATAAGTTTTATGAAAAATTCAGTTTTTTTAACTACCACTTAGTAGTTTCACTATTCATCAAAAATTGATGTTTTTCAGAACAATGCCAAAATTTCATCCTAAGCTATATTTCATATTCCGAACTAAAAAATGAGGTCTATGTTTCCAAATTCATAACATAGAGGTTGCATTAATTAATTTTATAGTTAAATCCCGCTGTTAAAACAAATAGCGTGTTTTTAAGAAACAATATCTATCAAAAGATTGACACTAGTTTATAACTGGTTTAAATGTGAAATTACATCCAATGACCAACATTGTATTAAATTGTAAAAATATATTCTAAATACACTTTAAAACCACTCAAATTAATAATTTATCAATAATAATTATTTCGATTAAAAAAGTTGTTTTTAATTAAAATTTAGTAATTTTCACTATTCATCAGAATATGAAAGTTATCCGAAATGTACCAAAATTTCACCTTAGGCTAAATTCGATATTCCGAATCCAAAAATGAAATCCATTTTGAAAAATAAAATTTACAAAATTTCAAAAAGTGGTTATTACTATTCATAACGGCTAGTTTTAATAACATTTTAATAGCATATCGCTGTTTAGTGAAACTCGTTATTGCGTACTACACACGCTATCGAGGAAGGTCGCGATTGCGTGTAATGCAAGGCAAGTCAAGGATGCGTGTTGTGCAAGATCCTTTTCGTGTAGCGTACAAAACAAGACATTAGTGAAATAAAAAGAATATTTTTCATAAAATCTCGGGCTGTTACATTCTACCCCCCTTAAAATGAATTTCGCCCTCGAAATTCGTCGGGGTTATAAATGGTTTACTATTCGAAAGTTTCTTTAATTGAATCCCACATCGTAAAAAGGAATACCAAAACCAATCTTAAAAAACAAAAGTATGAAACCTAACGGTTACCCAAATAAACTAATCACTGGGTTTCCACATAGGTGAAAATATGGATATGGAAGAAAAATCTAACCATCATGTTCTGATGGAGAGTGGTAGAGAACATGGCTATGGAAAAGCCAGTAATCACAAAGCCATAAATTTGTGACGATCTAAGGTACCATCTGATTCATCAGATATAAGATCACTAGGACAACATTTTTGGTTTTCAAGATCGTTTCCCTAAATTTAAAGAATTTGAATTAGAATAAATACTTACTTTATGTTGGTACAACCTCATTGTTGTTCGTTCCTTTAACAATTTCAACTTCATCTCTTAAATAAATGATGTTGAATTTGTTATTTGTGAAGTGTTAGCAGATCATGTGATAGAATGACGGGTCATTCCATCTGTCTCAAACAAATGGTTACCAAAAATTATATACATAAGTCGATCTATAGTGAGATTAATCATATATTGTTCCTAAAATGGACATATACTTCATATATCATACGGCTTAATATAATAAAACTAGTTTCTACTAAACAGGGACTTCATGTAGGCCAGTGGTAGGCGATAAAGGCCAGTCGCACTTCGGTTGTGGGTTCGATTCCTACGACCTTGTCCGACGCGATGGGCTGTCGCCCGTCCTACAGGTTGTCCCTTTTTCTAAAACTATATTACTATAACATCCCATCAATAATATCGAAAAAACTTCTATCCTTAAACAATACTAATTTATGTCCAACATAATCCATTCTAATCTTTAGGCTTATCCATAATACTGCAGTTCATTCTCATAATATAGTGAAAACGATTAGCAGAGATTTAATACTATCGTTAATCCCCATATATATGTCTTGTTGGTCACATTCCAAACATTCAAAGGCCTTAATCATGTATTCTCTTGAATACCTTAGTGAAAACATGAATGCATTTTAAAGTTAACACTTTCCACATACCAAAATCCTCAAAATTCTATATACTCAAACCATGATATCACTTAGTCCTTATATCAATCATGAGCTCATGAATACTATCAAACATATTAGATTCTCTTTATCCCTTAATTATGCGCATATCATCCACTTTCCAAAAAAATATCTGAATAACCTTTCATTGTTACTCATACCATTCATCATAAACTTTCAAAACTTAAGGAAAGACAACAGTGTAACAATCCTTAGATGTCTTTTTATTCTATAGTACAACATTACACTTGATAAACATGTAATCATTCCACTACCTTCTTAAACCATTGACCGAGATTCAATAATTCTTTCATCTCACATATCATTTGTAGTCTCTTCATCATCATCAACATAAATACTTCCCATAAGACCATACTGATTATCTTCATGAGACTTTCCCTTAGGGCATTGGTTTGCATAATGCCCGTACATTCCACATTTAAAACATTTAACCATTGTTGATGTCGTAGCAATACCATCATCCTCATCCATGGTGTTAACTGAACCTTTTCCTTTGCACTTACTTGCTTTGTGTCCTTCTTTTCCACACCCAAAGCATCTTCCAGTTCCTTTGAAACATTCTCCTTGATGCCTCTTCCCACATGATTTACATAGGGGAAATTGAACTTTCTTTCCTCTATGATCATCATAAAACTCCATCTTTCTCTTATTAGCCGAGTCAGGAAACTTACCAAATTTTACTTTATTGATCATATTATGAGATTGCTGATTCGGCATAATAATGATGTTTGGACTTCCAAATCCCATTTCACTATGAAGAATATCATTCCATTGTCCATTATTTCCGCCATTATCGTGAATCATCTTGTTTCCAGCCATTTTCTAAAACCCAAAAAAGAATAGTGTGAGAGGCAAAAATCATGCTAGGGAAAACAACATAATAAAGGGGGAGTACCTTAAATATCTAACATCTTAGGTTTAATTCTATGATTGTTAGCGTTGTTCTAGTACTATAACCTATACGTATACTTAACCTTAGGGACATCCCTAGACATACCGTAGAAATATCTCTAGGGATCTCACTAACGTTTTCACATCCTAGTTTCCAAAGGTTGACTAAACCTTTCCTCTGATACCAACTGTAGAGACGCGAAGCCTGACTTACATGGACATTACATTACATTTGCGTAATACTTAGTACATAACAAAAACACACACACAAGGATCGTAATAGTTTAGTGTCTTTGGAAACTCGGAACGTAATCTTCTAATCGTGGTGAAAGATCTTCAATATCTCCCATAAAGATCTTCCCCTTTTTTGTACCTAAAACCTTTCTTTATATCCTGGGGAAAAAACATAAAAGGGTGAGATCAAATGCTCAGTAAGGGTAAACAAAAGAAAAATCAATCACATCGTATTCATAAGAACATAACATTTTGGAAATCTTAACCTGCAAAAGAGAGTATAATTTCATAACATGGGATAAATCATAGTAGTGAAATGAAATCCCAATAATTATAACATAAAACATTAATCTTTGTGGAATACACACATAATCATAGAGAATCATTTCTTGTTAGTCAAGACTCATTGCCAAGACTATCTTAGTGGACAAAGTCCCTTTCTGAATCGAGTAACCCTCGTTTCAGTCCTGTTTCACTGAACCGGTATAACCTACCGTTCCAGCCCTGTCTATCTCATGAGATATAAAATCATTACCCAATGCATTGGAGGGAGATATAGGTCCCACCCATCTTATAATGAATCCTTTCTTATGTGTGCCACATAATCATAAACCATACATCATAGCGTAACCCATATAATAAAAATGGGATTCTTAAACAACATGACATCATAAAACAATTCATATAAGATAAAGGAATTCATAAAAATGTTTCCATCACAACATAATCAAATCCATGTAATAATAGGGATAAAAACAGAACCCTTTTATTATCTTAGATGGAAAATAATTTTGATAAAATACTTGAACTTCATTCTTGAGGAAAATATCCTTTCTACTTCAAAAACACTTTTCCTTTCTTAACATGTCATACAATTTCAAAATGAAAGAAGTTGATTAAAAATAAACTTTAATACTTGTAAAGGAAGCTTCTTGGAAATAATGTTTTAAAAATCCATTCATGCCGTATAAGTTAAAAAAACATTCTTCGTACTTTTGTCGGAAAAGTCAAAAAGTACCTCGTACGACAAAAGATTCCTTTCATACATATTACTAAAAACTCACCGAAGGGTAAAAATGGATTTAAACAATTTTAGGTGGATGGAAATAATATTACATATTGATGAAACATGGATGTGTATGATAAAATACACCCCAGTAAATACCAAAGTATAAACAATCCCGGATAAAAATGAGATTGTGATATTTCCCTTACCTTAGGTCCAATTTGCTTCGTAAGTGTCTGAACCTCCTGTATAATGATTTAAATAATGTCATTTACTTATTAAAGAATCATATTCATTGTTATGATATAATATATGGTTCACTTATGACATTATATTACCCGTTCTTTTGTAAATTCCATGTTAAAGAAGCGTTTTGGGTAAAATCGTTTCATTTATCGTAGGTGTTCTGACTTGTTGTTCGTGACATTATTATTACTTATATCATGATTTACTTACTTCTAGAATATAAAATATGATTTATACATCATATATATTCAGTATATATATATATATATAATAGATAGATAAATGAAATGAAAAACACCGTTCATGGAGACGGTAGTCCGTACGTACGCATGAACGTTGTTTTCCTTTCCTTATTATCATGAATGGAAGTAAGTAGATGACATACATATATATACATAAATCCAGTAGATTTATAATGTCATATATTTCATTATTATTTCTTATATATACTTTATAATCATTCTTTAATGGTTAACATGGAGAATGAATCTCATCGCGTCGTGGAGACGGTAGTCCGTACGTACGCACGAGTGACTATATCATTTCCATAAATATTGAATTGAATTGGAGTGGATTATACAATATATCAGAATCAATATGATGTTGTAATAACTATTTATAGTTATTCTTTACACCATTATACCCATCCATGTAAGGTGGTGGTGGAAAATAGATTACACCACGGCGTGGAGACGGTATTCCGTACGTACGCACACGCGGTGATTTCTTTTTCCGTAGGATGGATAGATGGTGAAATAGGGTTGTTTCATACTTATAATAACATATCATTATATGAGTGATACTGATGTTATTACTTCATAATGAAACAACCTAAGAAGAATAAGTGGAAGAAGAAATAAAGATGAAAGAATTGGTAACGGTAATTACCTCTTCTTTGAAGCGCCTTTTGGAGACCTCCTCTTAGGGAACTAAAATTGGTCTTTGAGGAGGACCAGAACCTCTAGGATGTTTCTAGGGAAGTGAAGAAGATATTTTGGCAGAGTTTGGCCGAGCTTGAGTGCTCAAATTGGTGTGAGTAGGAGGGGGAGGAGGTGTCCTTTTATAAGGGAGGAGAGGGGCACCTTAGGAATATCTCAAAATATTATCTTATATTAAAGTCAAAATCGGTTTATAATGGTTCCCAAGGGTCTTATTTCGAAGCTAATGTGGGGATGGGTCGAAATCCTATCAACCAATAAGATTTAGACAAGTTTAGGGTATTATTTTAACCTTATCAATTAGATTTAACTCTAAGTTATATAATTTAACTTTTACCGTGTCTTTTTGTTTTCTTTCACTATATGGTTAATACACTTACAATAACATGCCAAACGAACCCCAAATTGTTTATTATTAATATATATATCCTTATCTAAGTCATTTGGCCGAACCTTAGATTTTTAGGAATAAAATAACAATTAATAATATAATATTTGATTTAAAAACTATTTTGTGTCAATTTTGACACTATTTGATATATGATTTTTGTGAAAGTCATAACAGAATTATATGTTCGAAAAAAGTTTATTAAATCAACACTAATATATCATAGTAACCTAGAAAATTAGTGGAATTCATAAAAAGTCTCAAAATATATTTAGTTTGGTGTTTATAACATCAATTATGTCAATATTTCATTAATAAGATTATTACTGCATCATCTTTGTGTCATAAATAAATTAACTTATTTGATGTCTAAAAATTACAAATAAAATACCATTATGTGGGAAATCTTTTTAGCTTTCTATGGAATATTTATAGTCTAATTTATCTTATGTATAACCCTATATTAAAAATGTTTTAGTAAATAAACTTTGATTTTAACTCTTTTAACTCTTCTTTGAATTAAATAATAATAAATGTCCTAATCTAATCCAAGTGGGCCTAAATGGTCATATTTTATTCATAAGGTTGTTTTTGGTCGAATTACACTTATCCAACAGAATTAGGACATGTTTTAGGGTAATATTAATATCATTCTTACCCTTAATTACCCTATTTACTTTTAACCGTGGTAAATAAAAGTAAAAAGTTACTATTCCCCAAAAATTACTTTCATCTCATTGAACCAAATTTTACTTACTGACGTCAACCGTGTCTCTCGGATTTTTGAAATTCCATTCACAGAAGCGGTAAAATTATGTTTTAGGAAAAATTCAGTTTTTTTAACTACCACTTAGTAGTTTCACTATTCATCAAAAATTGATGTTTTTCAGAACAATGCCAAAATTTCATCCTAAGCTATATTTCATATTCCGAACTCAAAAATGAAGTTTATTTTTCCAAATTCATAACATAGAGGTTGCATTAATTAATTTTATAGTTAAATCCCGCTGTTAAAACAAATAGCGTGTTTTTAAGAAACAATATCTATCAAAAGATTGACACTAGTTTATAACTGGTTTAAATGTGAAATTACATCCAATGACCAACATTGTATAAAATTGTAAAAATATATTCTAAATACACTTTAAAACCACTCAAATTAATAATTTATCAATATTAATTATTTCGATTAAAAAAGTTGTTTTTAATTAAAATTTAGTAATTTTCACTATTCATCAGAATATGAAAGTTATCCGAAATGTACCAAAATTTCACCATAGGCTAAATTCGATATTCCGAATCCAAAAATGAAATCCATTTTGAAAAATAAAATTTACAAAATTTCAAAAAGTGGTTATTACTATTCATATCGGCTAGTTTTAATAACATTTTAATAGCATATCGCTGTTTAGTGAAACTCGTTATTGCGTACTACACACGCTATCGAGGAAGGTCGCGATTGCGTGTAATGCAAGGCAAGTCAAGGATGCGTGTTGTGCAAGATCCTTTTCGTGTAGCGTACAAAACAAGACATTAGTGAAATAAAAAGAATATTTTTCATAAAATCTCGGGCTGTTGCATTACCTAAATTGATTTAATGAAAAATTGGGTGTTTGGATTTCTAAAAAAGATGGTTTTGATAAAAAGGCGGTTCATTAATAAATAATATGGGGGGGGGGGCGACCCCTATTTCAATAATTTGTGTGTGTATGTTTAACAGTTGTTATGGTTTTTTAAGTGGAAGTGTGGGTTCAATAAATAAATATGGGTTTTGGAAATATACCTTTGGGGTTCCTTTAGGTGAGATGAAATAATTTTCATATTTTTAATATTGTAAAACATTTGTAAGTAATGATTTATGTTTAATGGAAATGAAGGGTTGGTTTTCCAAAAAACATTTATATTCATGTTGCTAACTGTAGTTTTTTTAAATAAATGGGGATTGAATTTTATGTGATGGAAGGTGGTTTTGAAAATTATTACATGAAATTTTAATGATGTTTGATTGTTTTTTAGTTAAATTTATATTGAATTTTTCATTATAAATGAATTATAAAATAAAAAAATGAATATATAAAGTTTGTAATAAGAACTTATAAAATGTTATAAAATAATCATTTTGATTTGAAATTATAGTAACAGTTTCAATAAAGGATATCAGGAAATAATATTTTAGTTTTTATATTGGAAAGTGGGAGATTATATCATAGAGGTTATATGAAATTAATTTTTTTGGATTTATAATTGAAAAAATTAACTTGGGGTAGGTTTTTTAGTTTAAAATTGTGGAATTTATTTTTTGTTGTGAAAGTTATTTGGAAACACATTTAAATCATTTGACTTGAAATTTATGGTTTTTAAAAAGGGAAGAAGAAATTTTTGAAAATGGAGTTTTGAAATTTTTATGTGTATTTATAGGTACATATATTGATATAATTTTAATTTTATTAATTTTAGTTAAAAAAATATAGTTTAGTTTGGACTATTCCATATGATACATTTCAATTCCTTACCATAAGGTTTTGGATTAATATGATGAGTGCCATACCACCAGAATGACTTACTTCCATTTAATAGGGGTATTCCTATTTTAGTATGGTCATGGTTATCTATTTTGTTATTTTTTCATGTCAATCCTTTGATTTTTTGGAGTTTCTAAAGTGATATTTGGACAATTATGCTCCTTATATTTATAAAGGAATTCTTTGGTGGAATGTTGATAATTTTAGAGATATTTTTTCTTTAGTGATCCAAGGTTCATTTTTCCCACGAGGATGTTATACTTGTTATTTTTCTCATTTATGAGGGGTTGTGATTTGGAAGCCTTTGGTTTGTTCTACTTTAGTATGGATGATTGTTATCCCTAGCGTAGGTTACATCCTAGATGGTTCCTTGGTTATTCATATGGTTTCACTAGGTTTTGGAATTTTGGGATATATTACCCATGTTACTTCCACCTCACCCTCTATTATAAGACTTTATTTTTTTATTCTCACCTGGTAATTTATTTTTGAGGTAATTATAGTCATGTCTTGTATTATTTAAAATGCATTGTCTTTGTTTTCCATGTTTAAGGTGATATCGATCATGCGATATTTTTCATAGTGGAATATTTGAGATCTATTAGATATGGACTTCTATTTCGGTACTTATGAATTTCAATGGTGTACATGGTAAGTCTTTCCTCTTTTATGGGAATATTTCATCCCTTGTAGTGATTTTAATATTCTTCGTTAATGGGAATGAATAGTTGGTTTGGAGTGTTTTTGTATTATTGGAATTTTAAGATGATGGGGAGACATCCATTGATGTTCCTTTTCTGGTGTTTTAATTGTATTTTACTAATAATGTTACTTTCATATTGTGATGAAGCTATGTTATTGGGTGGGGGCCTATTTTCTAATTATTTCCAAACAACTCCCACCAAAAGAAGGGTGTTGATCATTGGTCTTTGTTTATATCTTGGTTTTTATTCATGTATTTTTTTTATTTTTTTGGTTGGTCCATCATGATCTTTTAGTGGGGGTGTTCCTTGGGTTTTGAGGTTGTGGTTTATAAAGTATAAATTTTTCCTACATTGGAGTGCCTTCAATTTTTTGAGTCTTTGTTTAATTATATTAATGTCAATTATGTTTACCTATGATTAGGGAATAATGTAACACCACCAGAATTTACAAATATATTTATTATAGAATTCATAGATCACTAAGTCTCTAAAAACGCAACTTTTTTATAACCTAGCCATGTAAACATAATTTTTTCACTTCAATGATGTGAATTTGGAAAATATGACATACATGGTTGCGATCAGTAAGTTATTTGGAGTGCAATAAGAAAAACTCAATTTTCTATGAATATTATCCTACCCTTATGAATAGAAACCTACACCTATGAATAGTAACTTAACCTTATGAATAGTAATATGACTCTTATGAATGGTATCTATACCATTGACTGTATAAATTAATTTAGACACCGTAAAAATGAAGATGAATATTTTAAGTGTTTAAATATTTCTATTAAAAATGATTTAATTAAATATTTAATTAATCATATTTAGAAAATTATTTTTTAAAAATTGACTTCATTTTTTGATTCTACACGTTGAAAAATGGATAGGGTGAATTTTTTGGATTTTTCTGAAATACTTGAATTTTTTATGAATAGTGAAAAACGGTAAAATACCGTATATGCAAATTATCAGTTAAATACACTTTTCATTACATCACAAGTGATGTAAGCCCACTTGGTTCGAAAACACATGATAAATTAATATTCTTGGTCATGGAATACTCAATATTCCTTGTCTTGAGGAGATATAATAAATTAATGGATTTTATATTACGAAATTCCCTCTAACCTCAACTATAAAACCCCCTCTCACTGCCCCTTACATTCACTCCTCTCAGTCCTTGTACTTATCCAACTTCTACCCAAATACCTTCCAAAACTCCTCCCCCACGTTCATCAAGCCTTGGTCTCATAAAAATACCAAAACCTCTCCTTAAGGATGTTCTCAAGGAAGTTTGGTTCAAGAGGTAAATTCCTCTTTTCAATTATTCGTCTTTCTATTCAAGTTCATTTGTTTTATTTTTATATTACCTCTACAATTAAAAATTTTGTGGTGACTCCAGTACCTTATAAGTACTGGAATTTTTTCATGATAGTTGATTATGTTATTATCACCTCCCCCTTTTTACCTTCTTTTATACTAGTAGCAAGAACACCATCCGAGATGTGTCAATTTTCCACATTCAAGGACGATGGACTTTTGATTTCTATTATCATTCTCAATTCTTGTCATGAAACCATTATTGTTATGGTTTAACCAGACTATTACATATAATATAACCTATTTAATATTCTGTAATCCCATTGTACAAATGGTATTAAATTATAAAGAAAAATGAGTTCGTTGTAATCAAAACCCACAAATTAACCGAAACAATTATCATTAAAGTCCTATATAATAATTCATCTTATTTCCATGTAACAATTTTATATAAATGGAAAATAACAGATATTCATGTTCATAAATAATATATAATTTCAATTCTGGATATTTACATCCATTCCACATACTTTAATACAAGTGAACCGAAGATGAAAATAAAGAAAATAAACACTCTGTAGCGACGTAATTACATACAATCAATAAGAACATAATTGAACTAACTGGATTTATGATAAACTAAATAAATTTATAATAGGTTATTAAATAATTTATTAATATGTATTATTTCATATTACATGATCTTAAGTTCGAGAGAAGAACACGTTCGGAGTTAAGGTAACGGTTTTCCACCCGAACATCCATTTTCATTTGGGTTAATTTTATTGTGTATTTTCCTCAATGAAATTATTATTTATTGTTATATACTCCTCATAAATTATGTGTGTGTATTATATATATTTACACCACCAATAATCCTTCCATTTTATATGGATTTTTACCCATTTTAAAAGAATCATTCAAAACTGTTTCCAAAATACAAGCCTGATTGTAAGGGATTTCTTAACTCAGTTTTCATTCATTGCGTTAAACATCTATTTCCTTGGTTACATTGTAACAAGAATATATGTGAATTTAATTTTATTTTTCTATACATTATATCCAATTATATTTTGTGGATTTTAAATTTTCACTCATAAATACTTCATTGACGTATCCTCACTCAAATGATACAATCTTTATAAGGGATATCTTAACTCAATTTCCATTCATGAGTTAAATAGCTTTTTCTTTTGTTATCGCTTTCCCAGAATATGTGTGTATGATCTATGAATATTTTATTTTGTAAATCCAATTTTATTTATTGGGATTATGCTTGTCACACATAAATATATTATTGACTTATCCTCACCCAAATGATACAATATTTGTAAGGGATCCTCTCTCTCACTTTTGTTCAAGAATCTCCCCTATGTTGTGGCATTTTATTTTTAATTCCTAATTATAGGGTATGTTTTTTCAC
Source organism: Viscum album (assembly GCA_963277665.1). Taxonomy (NCBI): domain Eukaryota; kingdom Viridiplantae; phylum Streptophyta; class Magnoliopsida; order Santalales; family Viscaceae; genus Viscum; species Viscum album. The sequence goes on from OY728162.1 coordinate 766,192,234, forward strand.
CTCCCACATACTACCTTTGTGACATAGAAACAATTTTATACCCTTTTACCTCTCATTAATCCCTCACAGTAACACATGATACCATGACGAAATGTTTGTAAGAGGTTTTCTCCTCTCACTTTCAATTCTGTGGAATTTCTATTATTTGACTCGTATTTCATATATGTGGTATAGGTGTACTGAAATTTGATATATTATATCATGATTATATCTTTATTCATGGTATATTGTGATTCATTTGGATGTTATCAACTTTTGGTCATACGGCTCAATTGATTACAACGTGGTAACGAGCATTGTTTAAATTATCACTTCGTTGTGACTTGTTTAGTATTGTGAACCTACCCATTATTATGTGTTGTACCTACTGACAATTTGAGATAACATTTCAATTGAAATTATATTCCATTTAAATATCCACATTCTCATATCATGGATATTATTATTTTCGAAGCTGTATACCATTTTACATATGTTATTTATTTTTAATGTTGTTTTGACTGTGAAAATATTGATGAATCTGTATCCTATCTTCTATATAGTTAATGAAAATACATATTGATATTGTATTTAATCTATTTATAAATAATTATTTGGATGTAGATGTTGGCGGGGCCCACTACATCCCCTCGATGCATTGGTAGGTCTCATGAGACAAAACAGTTTGGCGGTAAACCCTTTGAGTTTGTTTCTAAAAATTAGACGGGATTCTACCCAAATAACTAAACCATTTTTACAGTATTATGGTTCATGTGCGAGATACCTGACATCCAATTTAATAAGAACTCTCTTTATTAATTATCATTTATTACTATCCCTGAGGTTTTCACTATGAATAAAACTATGGATGCAGTTTCATTCTCAGTTTATTGATGGCGTGAGTTTTCATTTATTCACCATGCCATTTTGATTATGTCAAATTGTTTACAATTAAGTTATTATTGTATTCATGTTTCCAATATTTTTAACCATTACTGAGTGTTTCAGATCACCCCTTTCATTTTTTACCTTTAACAGATGATGAGGAGGTGATTGTTTATTGAGTTTATGTGGTTGCAGTTTTCATTTTTTTTATGTTTTGTATATTGTAACATATTCCAATGTAATGTGAGTTTCACATATGTATCTAGTTTCTTCAAGACTACTAAACTGATCATTCCTTTGGGATTTTAATTCCTTCAAACCATGCCAATATCACGAGTAATGCACCAGATCCAGCTTTGCGGGGTTCGGGTGTTATAGTAGGTATCAGAGGAAGTTTAGTAGGAAACTTGGAAATCAGAGTAGGAAATATATAGTAGGGAACAAAACCATATGGTAATATTTGAGGATAAACATACAATAACCACCTGGTATTTTGGTAAGGAATATATAATGTAGATATTTAAAGAAATAAATCTCTATCTGGATACGAGTAGGTAGAAGCGGCTCTTGCACAGATGTATCTAGGGGTAAAACCTGAAAACACCGCTTTAAGCTAGATTCGAATGGGAACTGGTACACGACAACGTGCCTTGATGAAATCTTGGTTTCGACACTATTGGGTTATATGCTAACGATAATTAATTTATTATTTATAAGAAATTATGAAGGATTGAAATGTAAATTATTCCTCAAAGAAACTATTTTTCTGACTACGAGATATGCCATGAGTAGGATCTTGAACTATGTTAGGTATTTTGTTAAGTTAAGATTATACATTATGATTTATACACTAATTTCGTGTATTCCATTATTTAGGAATGGCGCCTTTAGGGATAATGAGTTTTTATAAAACATATGGTTAGTGTCTATGTCCATTCTTTATGTTAAATCCTTGTTTTATAACTTTTCAGATCAAGGAATGTTAGACACAAATGGAATGAGTAGGATCTAAAATTACTTTTATATACCTTCCTGATGACTTTCTAGTAATAATTATTTCAAAGTCATTCCCCAATAGTTCTGAAACATTTCCTATCATACAACTCACTTGCAAGCAATTGTTTTAGATATTAAAAACCTCCACTATACCTTGATACCATCATGGATCATGGGTTGTATTTAATCAAATACTATTTTCTCAATATTATCATATTTTCATGAAAGGTAAATATTATCATGGCATTTTCAAATATTTTACCTTATAACAAGACTTTGAAGCATTTTATGAATTTGAAAAATGTGTTGTAGAAGGAGACCCTTGTGGAACTTCTTTATATTTGGTTTTGAAAAATAATCTTTCAACACATACTTGTGGAATTTTAAACGAACGATTGATTGAAAGATTCAACACAAATTGGTTCGACTATTTTTTAAAAATCATGTTTTATCAGATGTTTTGAAATTATATGTCATACATGATTATTTTTCGAAACTCTTTCTCTATGAACACCCATATGACCAAACATGTACAAGGTGTATCTGGATGATGGAAGAAAATTATTTTGAAGGATCTCTAAATCATTTTTTCAATGCAAGGACCTTCTATTTATGTGAGCAGGATGATGATGAAACCATATGGACACCATGATCAAGGTACCCACTATATTTTTAATAACTAAATAAAATTTCGAGTACGAAATTTCTGAAGGTGGGAATAATGTAACACCCCAAGAATTTATAAATATATTTATTATCGAATGAATAGATCAATAAGTCTCTAAAAACACCACTTTGTTATAACCTTCCCATGTAAACCTAATTTTTTCACATCAATGATGTGAATTTCAAAAATATGACATACATGGTTGCGATCAGTAAGTTATTTGGAGTCTAATAAGAAAAACTCAATTTTTTGTTAACAGTAACCTACCCTTATGAATAGTAACTTACCATTATGAATAGTAATATGACTCTTATGACTGGTATCTATACCCTTGAGTGTATAAATGAATTTAGACACCCTAAAAATGAAGATGAAGATTTTATGTGTTAAAATATTTCGATTAAATAATGATTTAATTAAATATTAAATTAATCATATTTAGAGAAATATTTTTGAAAAATGGACTTCATTTTTGGATTCTACATGTCGATTAATGGTTAGGGTGATTTTTTGGGATGTTTCTAAAATAATTGAATTTTTTATGAATAGTGAAATATGGTAAAATACCATATATGCAAATTATCTGTTAAATACATTATTCATGACATCTCAAGTGATGTTAGCCCACTTGGTTCGAAATCACATGATAAAATTACTATTATTGGTCTATTAATACTCATTATTCCTTGTCTTGAGGAGATATAATAAATTAATGAATTTTATATTAAGAAATCCCCTCTCTCCTCCACTATAATAACCCCCTCTCACTCCCCCTTACATTGACACATCTGAAGCCTTGTACCTTCTCAAAATTCTATCCAAATAACTTCCCAAACTCCTCCCCCACGTCCATCAATCCTTGGTCTCATAATAAGGCCAAAACCCCTCCTTAAGGAGGTTCTCAATGAAGTTTGGTTCAAGAGGTAAATTCCACTTTTCAATTCTTTGTATTTCCATTCATTTTCATTTGTTTCCTTTTTCTATTACCTATCCTTATTAAAATTTATTGGTGAATCCATTACCTTATATGTAATTTTATTTTGTCATGATATTTGAATAAGTTATCATCATCTTCCCCTTTTTACCTTCTTTTATACTAGTTGTAAGAACACCATCTGAGATGTGCCAATTTTCCACATTCAAGGAGGATGTACTTTCGATTTCTATTATCATTCTCATTTATGGTCATGAAACCATTCTTGTTATGGTTGAACCCGATTATTACATATAATATAAACTATTTAATATTCTGTAATTCCGTATAATAAATGGTATTAAGTTATAAATAAAAATTATTTCATTGTAATCAAAACCCACAAATTAACTGAAAAAATTATCATTAAAGTTCTATATAATAATTCATCCTCTCTCCATGTAACCAAGATATATAAATGGCCAATTACAAATATTTATGTTCATAAATAATATATAATTTTAATTTTGGATATTTAAATCCATTCTACATACTTAAAATCAAGTGAACCAAATATGAAATTAAAGAAAATGAACACTCTGAAGCGACATAATTCAATACCATCAATAAGAACATAAATGAAATAACCAGATTTTTGATAAACTAAATTCATGTCTAATAGGTTATTAAACATGTTATTAATATGTATAATTTCATATTCCATGAGGTTAAGTTTGAGAGAAGAAGATGTTCAGAGTTAAGGTAAGGGTTTTCCACCCGAACATCCATTTTCATTCGGGTTACTTTTATTATCTAATTTACAAAATGAAATTATTATGTATTGTTATATACTCATCATAAATTATATCTGAGTATTATATATATTTACAACAACCATAATCCTTCCCTAATATATAGATATATACCCATTTTAAATGAAACATTCAAAACTGTTTCCAAAACACAAGCCTGATTATAAGGGATTACTTAACTCAGTTTTCATTCTTTGTGTTAAACATCTTTTTCATTGTTCACATTGTTCCACGAATTTTTGTGAATGTCATTTTATTTTCCTATACTGTATATCCACTTATATTTTGTGGATTTTCATTTTTCACACATAAATAGTTCATTGATGTATCCTCACTCTAATGATACAATCTTTGTAAGGGATATCTTAACTCAATTTCCATTCACGATTTAAACATCATTTTCATATGTCATCTCTTTCCCAGAATATGTGTAGATGAACTATGACTTTTTTATTCTATAAATCCACTTTTATTTTTTGGTTTTATGTTTTTCACGCATAAATATTTAATTGACTTATCCTCACTCTAATGATACAGTTTTTGTAAGGGATCCTCGATCTCACTTTTGTTCAAGAATATCCCCTATGTTGTGCCCTTTTATTTTTAATTCCTAACGATAGGGTATGTTTCTTAACCTCCCACATAATTCCCTTGTGACATATAAAAAATTTTATACCCATTAGCCTCTCATTAATCCCTTGGAATAAGACATGACACCATGAAGAAATATTTGAATGATGTTTTCTCATCTCGCTTTCAATTCTGTGGGATTTCCATTGTTCGCCTCATATTTCTTATATGTGCTATAGGTGTAATACCATTTGACATATATTATCATGATTATATTTTAATTCATTTTATTATGTGATTAATTTGGTTTTTATCAACTTTTGGTCATACGGCTCAATTGATTACAACATGGTAACGAGCGTTGTCTAAATTTTCACTTCGTTGTGACTTGTTTAGTATTGTGCACCTACCCTTTCTTATGTGGTATACCTACTTCCCATTTGAGATAACTTTTAAATTGAAATTATATTCCATTTAAATATCCATATTCTCATATCATGGATATTATTATTGTCTAAGTCGTGTACCATTTTACATACTGTATTTATTTTTAATGTTGTTTTGATTTAGAAATATTAATGAATTCATATAATCTCTTCTATACGGTTAATGAAAATACATATTTATCTTGTATTGAATCTATAAAAAAATAATTATTTGGATTTATAGGTGTGTGGGGTCCACTACAGCCCATTAATGCATCGGTAGGTCTCATGAGACAAAACATTTTGGCGAAAAACACATCATGTTTGTTTTCAAAAATCAGACGGGTTTCTTCCCATTGAACTAAACAGTTTTTATGGTATTTTGGTTCATGTTCAAGATAAATGATGTAAAATTTAATAATAATTCTCTTTATTCATTATAATTTATTACTATCCATGAGGTTTTCACTATGAAAAAATATATGGATGCAGTTTCATTCTCAGTTTATTAATGGCGTGAGTTTTCATTTATTCCCCATGCCATATTGATTATGTCAAATTGTTTACAATTCAGTTATGATTGTATTCATGATTCTGCTGTTTTTAACCCTTACTGAGCATTTGAGCTCACCCCTTTCCTTTTCTACCTTCAAAAAGTGATGAGGAGGATATTGTTTATTGAGTTCATGTGGTTTCATTTTGTAGTTTTGTTATGTTTTTTATTTTTTAACCTTTTCCAATGTAATGTGAGTTTTACATATGTATGTAGTTTCTTCAAGACAACTAAACTAATTGTTACTTCATGATTTTCATGTTGGGCGGAGAAAAACGGGAATGATGGCAAGAGGGGGGGTGAATTGCCTTTTAAAAAAATGATTAACAAATTAAAAATCAAAGTTCAAAGGCAGCGGAAAGTAAAGAGGCAAGACACACGAAATTGATAACGGAGTTCGGCCAAAACCCGGCCTACGTCTCCGCTCCCAACTCAACCGTTGAGAGATTCCTACCACTTGCTTTTCAATGGTTTTAGAAAGAAACCCACTAGGCTTTGAGGTAGCACTAGAACCTATTACAGCTTGCTTTTATTGGTTAAGCAAGAACCCACTTGCTTTTAATGGTTTAGCAAGAACCCACTAGCCTTTTTAACGGGTGAAGGCTAGCTCACCGAAAACTCAAGCCTTTTAAAAGGAAAGGCTTGAAGAAACCTCTTCACACCTTAATGGTGGTGTGAAACCCAAAAGAAAGGGGGATGAAGAAAGAGTTTGGGGTTTGTAGGCACAAACCCAAATTTAAAGCTCAAAATGAATAAAACAATAAAACCCGTATGTGAGGAAGACTTGGGCGCCAAGGTATGATGGAGTTGATGTAGCGTGCTCTCCCAAGCTTCTTGAGGTGCTCCTTGGATTGGAAGTTGATTGGAGCACTTGGGGTTCCTTTGAAGTGGCTCGCCGGAGGATTGCCGGATGATGGAAAAAGTGTCTGTTGGCTTCAAAATAGTTCCGGTTAGTGTCTGGGGCTTACTTGGCCTTTATTTATAGGCATGGAACCCATGGGGAGTCTTCGGAGCCGTTGGAGAGGTCTTCGGAGCCGTTGGAGGCAAAAAGAAGGTTGACTGGTCAAAGCCAACGGCTAGTTTGACTGGGCTACCGGTTGGCCGGTGCAGGGCCACCGGCTGGCCGGTGCCTTGGCAGAGGAGAAGCAAATTGATCCAGGCTGTACCGGCTGACCGGTGGAGGAGCCACCGGCTGGCCGGTGGTGAGGCAGTAGCCATCACTGTTGGGGCTGGACGCCACCGGCTGGCCAGTGCTGAGGCCACCGGTTGGCCGGTGGGGAGGCAGTAGCTACCCCTTGAGTCTGGGTGCCACAGGCTAGCCGGTGACAGAGCCACCGGCTGACCGGTGGAACCTGGCAGTGGGCAATGCCTCTGCCAGGTCCGCCGGCTGGCCGGTGCTATCACACCGGTTGGCCGGTGGACTGAATTTCAGTCCATTTGCCAGCTTTCTTGGGCCAATCCTTTGGCAATATTTCGCCTATCAACAGAAACACTTGAAACAAGGTTAGACAAATAATAAGGTGATTGTGATCATGAAAATCAAACAACGTGGGGAACGAGAGGTACAACAATCTCCCCCTATTTTGATGATCACAATCACCAAAACAATTAATGTAAAAAACTGAAATTGAAATGAAATGCTAAGCATGATGAAAAGGATTCTCCCCCAATCAATCAAGAAATTTCTCCCCCTTTGTGATTATCAAAATAGCGTGGGGCATAAAACTTGATTGAGGGAAGACGAGATTTTAAATCAATTGAAATTTTGAAATTTGAATTGAAAGTTTTGAATTGTTGAAATTGAAAGATTGAAAAGAAGGTTTTGAAATTGAAAATTTTGAAATGAGAATTTTGAATTGAAAATTTTGAATGAAAATTGAAATGAAAAATTGAATAACAGTTTGAATTGAAAGTTTTGAATCAAAAAATGAATAAGAGAATTTTGAATTGAAAATTTTGATACCAAGAGTTGAAATTGAAAGATTGAAAAGAAGGTTTTGAAATTGAAAATTTTGAAATGAGAATTTTGAAGGAAAATTTTGAATTCACAAAAAAAGTCTTAAAAGAACCTAACTCCCCCTAAATAAAAACATTGAATCACCGGGGAGTGGGATTTTGAAAAGAGACAATTTTAGGCCCGGAGAGACTCGCTAGAAGGGATTTTTCTATCCATACTTGTCTCATGGCGGGTCTTCTCCTATAGAACTCATCGGAATAGAAAATAGACTTGGGTTGGCCGTACCGGGCATTTTTACAATTACATTCATAAATGAGGTGCCCGGTTTTCTTGCAATAATTTCAAAATTTGTAATCGGAGCTCCCCCTTACAAAAACAGTGGGTGCATGGGAGGGGGAGGCTTGGTTGGTATAGCCAAGTCCTTGAGTGGTTCGGGAAATGCGTTGGGAACCTAAGAGTTTGGTCAGATTTTGTTCCCCTTGGGTGAACTTAGCCAAGGATTCTCTAAGGTCCTTGATGGTTGATTCCATGGAATCAACATTTGGAAAATTTTGGATTTTTAGGGTGAGTTCCTCCTTCTCTTTGAGAAGTTGGTCTTTTTCGGAGGAAAGTTTTTTGAAAGACTTTTTTAAAGCAACAAATTTTGACAATAAAGTATGAAAGCCTTTTTCTAGTTGGTCTCTAGCGTATTGGAGATCCTCATAGGATAAATGATTTAAAGAATTTGAATTTGAAGAACAAGAGGATGAGGAGTCGGAAGATGTTACCTCATGGAATGCCATTAGGCATTTGTTACCGTTGTCGCTCGAGGAGGAGGAGGAGGATGATGATGAGTAGGTGTCACTCCATGTCGCCTTGAGGACCTTTTTCTTTCCTTTTTCCTTTTGCGTGGCCCGTTTTTTGTTGAGTGGGCAATCGGGCTTGTAATGGCCCTTTTCGCCGCACCCATAGCATTTTACCTTGGGATCGGATCTTGCGGTGGGTTCTTGCTTTCGCGCCTTGCGAGATTTCTTCTTCTTCTTGTGCTTCTTCATAAATTTATGCATTTGGCGGGCGAGATTCTCCATTTCCGAGTCACCGCTTGAAGATGAAGAAGATGAAGATGATGATGAGAAGGAGGAGCTTACTTCTTTTTGTACCTTGAGGGCGATGTTCTTTGGGGTCTTGATTGGTGTGCCCTCCTTATGAGCTTGCCTCCTCATCGTGATCTCGTACGTCATTAAGGATCCAATGAGCTCCTCGACCGGCATGTTCTTTACATCCTTAGCTTCTTGGATAGCCGTCACCTTAGGAGCCCATGAGCTCGGAAGGACCCATAGAATCTTTTTGACCATTGTTTCAGCTGAAACATCATCACCAAGGGACTTTCTCCCATTGCACACGTCAGTAAATATAGTAAACATTTCAGAAATAGATTCATTTGGATGCATAGAAAAAGACTCAAAATCCTGACGGTACATGTCCAATCGAGTATCCTTTACTTTGTTGGTCCCCTCATGGGTAACCTCCAAAAGTTTCCAGATTTCATGTGCAGAGGTGCATGTGGAAACTCGATTGAACTCATTTCGGTCAAGACCGCAATGAAGAGCATTCATGGCTTTGCCATCAAGCTCAAAATTTCTAATGTCGGATTGGGTCCATTTGGATTCATCGGGGGTAGACAAAGTGTAAACTTGCATGACTATTTTGTAAATGGGATATCCTATACTTCTAAGAAAAGTGGTCATGCGGGTTTTCCAATAATTATAGTCGGTTCAATCAAAAAATGGAGCACGACCCAATGAAAAGCCTTCGGGGGCGAAAGAGGTTGATGCCATCTAAATGGATCTTAAATATGAAACCGGGTTAGGGAATTATTCAAATTTTCCCTCTGATACCAATTGTTGGGCGGAGAAAAACGGGAATGATGGCAAGAGGGGGGGTGAATTGACTTTAAAAAAAATGATTAACAAATTAAAAATCAAAGTTGAAATGCAGCGGAAAGTAAAGAGGCCAGACACACGAAATTGATTACGGAGTTCGGCCAAAACCCGGCCTACGTCTCCGCTCCCAACTCAACCGTTGAGAGATTCCTACCTCTTGATTTTCAATGGTTTTAGCAAGAAACCCACTAGGCTTTGAGGTAGCACTAGAACCTATTACAGCTTGCTTTTATTGGTTAAGCAAGAACCCACTTGCTTTTAATGGTTTAGAAAGAACCCACTAGCCTTTTTAACGGGTGAAGGGTAGCTCACCGAAAACTAAAGCCTTTTAAAAGGAAAGGCTTGAAGAAACCTCTTCACACCTTAATGGTGGTGTGAAACCCAAAAGAAAGGGGGATGAAGAAAGAGTTTGGGGTTTGTAGGCACAAACCCAAATTTAAAGATCAAAATAAATAAAACAATAAAACCCGTATGTGAGGAAGACTTGGGCGCCAAGGTATGATGGAGTTGATGTAGCGTGCTCTCCCAAGCATCTTGAGGTGCTCCTTGGATTGGAAGTTGATTGGAGCACTTGGGGTTTCTTTGAAGTGGCTCGCCGGAGGATTGCCGGATGATGGAAAAAGTGTCTGTTGGCTTCACAATAGTTCCGGTTAGTGTCCGGGGCTTCCTTGGCCTTTATTTATAGGCATGGAACCCATGGGGAGTCTTCGGAGCCGTTGGAGAGGTCGTCGGAGCCGTTGGAGGCAAAAAGAAGGTTGACTGGTCAAAGCCAACGGCTAGTTTGACTGGGCTACCGGCCGGCCAGTGCAGGGCCACCAGCTGGCCGGTGCCTTGGCAGAGGAGAAGCAAATTGATCCAGGCTCTACCGGCTGACCGGTGGAGGAGCCACCGGCTGGCCGGTGGTGAGGCAGTAGCCATCACTGTTGGGGCTGGATGCCACCGGCTGGCCGGTGCTGAGGCCACCGGTTGGCCGGTGGGGAGGCAGTAGCTACCCCTTGAGGCTGGGTGCCACCGGCTAGCCGGTGACAGAGCCACCGGCTGACCGGTGGAACCTGGCAGTGGGCAATGCCTCTGCCAGGTCCACCGGCAGGCCGGTGCTATCACACCGGTTGGCCGGTGGACTGAATTTCAGTCCATTTGCCAGCATTCTTGGGCCAATCCTTTGGCAATATTTCGCCTATCAACAAAAACACTTGAAAAAAGGTTAGACAAATAATAAGGTGATTGTGATCATGAAAATCAAACAATGAGGGGAACGAGAGGTACAACATTTCATTCCTTAAAATCATTCCAATATCACAAGTAATGTGCCAGATCCAGCTTAGTGGGGTCGGGGTGTTACAAATTAGACACTTTTATTTTGTCCCATATCAAAATTAAAGAGAGAGTCATCAATAATTAGTGGTCATTCCATTTAATATTCAGGTTTCTCAAATCATGACATTAGTATGGTGCTTTGAATCCATTATTTATTGAATAAACCATTTTATTAGAGTATCTATAAGGAAAAATTCATTATGGTGTTGAGAATTGTCCCAACCGGACCTTGGTTTTCCTCAATTATTTTATTTGTTTTAAAAAATTTATTTTTTATTTATTTTTGAGTCTCTATTATTTCCATATAGCTGTAGGATCAATTTCCATTAATTTTGATGTTTTTTTTGGGTTTATAGTGCATGTTTCATGGTTTGGGTCATATTTATTATTAACAATGTTGTAATTAGGTGACAGATCTATAACATTTTAAAGTTCTAATTACACAGTTATCAAATGGTATTTTTAACCATGTGAGTTTCATATAAGCAAGGATCAAGGTCCTATAGTGAAAAATTCTTAGTCGGAACTTGGTTTTTTAACAATGTGTTATACCCATGATTTAATTTTTGGGAATCCTTGTTATCCCTTCTAAAATTAAATCCTCGCCCCTATTCATGGGATGAACCACCTAGGTTATCCCTAAATGCACTTATTACCATTCATTGACGTCCCTCTCATGGTGAATCCAGGGTATTTATTTATGGTTTCATTTTTGATCATTAAGGTAAAACCTTGTTTCTCATATATTTCATTCTTATTCCTCATTTCTACACATTTCCTCTTCATCCAATTATTTTATTACAATTTTACCAAGACCTAATTGTAATGGGATGCTTCTTAATAGTGATTTTTGGTATCTAGAACTTGAGAATCATTCCATGAAACTTTTTAGAGGTATTTTTCAAGGGATGTGATATTATCTTGATTAAGGATGGATTTCTCCTTTGTATAACTATTTATTATTATTGAACCATGATTTATTCTCTTTAACAGAGGGTTTAAATCCCAACTAAGTTATACTATATATGTCTATGAATATTTTAAAAATGGAAAAGCATTTTTTTTCTTGGTTTCTAAACAACACCATGGGCCATTATTTTAAAACACATGTTATAAATATCTTTTTCCACTCTCGAGCACATCAAATGTCTAATAAAATTATCCAATGTATTTTATTAAGGGATTTCAATTTGTAAAAGTATTTTTAGATCTATAAAATAATTTTCAATGGAAAATCATAGTTTTTATGGATGTTTTTATACTATTAAAAATGGGTTTTAGTGGTTTTTTGATAGTGATATTTCATGTTGGTTGTGTGTATGATTTTCAAAGTATACATTAATAATTTGGTTTCTTATTCGATATTTGAATGTCTGGTTGGAACATGTTTAAATGGTTTTAATGATCACCCTTGAAGCATTCCTTTTTTTTGAAAAATTATATGGGTTGTGAATTGAGTTCCCCTTGGAGTGGATGTTTATTTTTGGTTGTTATTTTTAATTAAAGAGAAGGGGTTTTTCTGTGAAGGGTTTATATAGGTTCCAGTGAATATTTTTCTTGTTTTTGGTCTTTTTTTATGATTAACATGTGCAACTCCATTTTTATTTCATGGGAATCTGTTGGATGTTAGGAAGGAACTCTAGGTAAATAGTTATACATGGTCCCAATCATTCTCTGACTAGCATCCCTTAGATAGAAAATATTCTTCTTGTGAGATTATGCCACTTAGTTAGGCCATGTACAAAAATACCTGGTGTTAGCATAGTTGGTTGTTATCTCAATTCAGTCATATATTTTTTTGGTTTTATCATCGTGCCCTAGTTTTTCCACAAAGATCATAGGCCCCCATGATAATGGTGTCTCCCCATGTTTCGGAAAATAAATTTAAAATTTTATCCATGAAACACTTAATCATTACAAAACACCAATTTGTTATAACCTAGACAGTAAACCTAATTTTTCCACCTCTGTGATTTGAATTTTAAAAAATTAACATACGCCGTTTTGTTTAGTAAAATATTTTGATTCTAATAAGACAAACGTAATTATTTAGTGAATAGTAACAAACCCTTATAAATAGTAATATGGACCTTATTAAAATTAAGTCATATTATTATTTTATTTTCATAAGGATATAAGATAATGAGATCTTGATTAATTTTTCAAGGATATATAAAATAAAATATATATTTTAAATTGTTATTTTTCTGAAATAAATTAATTTTTTATTTAAAAAATAAATTATTAATATTTTGAAAATTATTTTTAAAAAATAGAGTTCATTTTGGAATCCTACATGCCGAAAAATGGTTAGGGGGAATTATTGATATTTTTCTAAGATACTCAAATTTTTTATGAAAAGTAAAATATGGTAATTAATTATATATATACATTGTCGGTTTAATTCACTATTACAAGAATCATGGATGATGTAAGCATATTTGGGTTGAAATAAAATACACATATTACTATTATTGGTTCCAAGAATCAATAATATTGGTTGTGTTTTTAAAAATAATAAAATAATGAGTAAAATAATGGGGAAACCCTCCTCTCTTCCACTATAACCCCCTCCCACTCACTCCCCCTTCTCCTCACTCTAAGCCTTGAAGCTCCTCAATGTTCTTCCCAAATAATATTACCTAGTCAATCCCTTCATTCAATTGCTCTTGGCCTTTACCAAATACCATAACCCCTTCCCTTAAAGATATTCTCAAGGAGGTGGATTCAAGAGGAAAATTCACATTCTATTTCATCCAATTTCATTTCAAGTTCCTTTCTATTGTTATCCTCTCCTCACCTCCACTCTCCAAATTAACATGATAACTCCAGTATTATCTATAGAGTAAACTTATATAATGTGAATTTAATAACCATCATAATTATCCTTACTCTCTCTCTTTAATTTTATAAATGAAATCAACTTCCACGAGGTGCCAATTTACAACAATCATGGACTATGAATTTTCTTTCTTCAATTACCCATCAATAATGGCCATGAAACAATTTTATTGGATCAAAAAGGCTATAATATATTTATTATAACCTATTTAATATTCTGGAACCAATATTTTTTACATAATATTAAATCATTTGACGAAACTGGTTCCTAATAATCAAAATACCGCTAATGTAATCTAAGTGCTTGTATTTAATATTTAATATAATTATTCATCCCTATTCCACGTAACTAAATGATATAAGTTAGAAATAAAACCTATTTATGATAATAAAAAATTTGTAAATTAAATTTGGATATTTACATCCATTCCACAGGAACTCCATTACTTATAAACAAGTGAAATGATTATGAAATTCATGAAAATGAACACTCTGGAATAAATAAATTCAATATTAAAACTTATCATTAAGGAAAAAAAGAACTACTAAAATTATGAAAAAGTAAGTAAAAGTCGTATAGGTTCATAATTAATTTATTAATGAGTATAATATCATATTCTAGGACCATAATGACAAGATGAGAACATTCAGACTTAAGATAAGGGTTTCCCACCCGAACTTCCATTTTCATTTCGGTAGCTTTTATTTCCTACTTACCTCAATGAAATTCTTATGTATTATTATTTACTCGCCAATAAATCTATTTGATTGTTTTATATATTTTTACCAACCATAATCCACCTTTCTTTTATAGGGATATATTTTATTAAAAGGAACGTTTAAAATTCGTTCTCAAATAGATGTCTGATTCGAGTGAATTTCTAAAAAAATTAACTATTTTAAAGGGCCCTATATAATCTATTTCTGGAATCAATTATCTATATAAAATGCATCAATTCATTTTTAAAATTATATCTTACATCATTTCTGAATTTATACATTTATTTTTATGACAGAACGCTTCATTTCAAAGTAAAAGAGTATTTATCTCAAGAATTATTTGATGATTTTATAAGAGTATATTCATATATTTCAAAAATCATATTGATTATATTTTATTATTAGGATTAATATTTTATGATATAATCTACCATATTTAATTGTATTCTATATGATTTTTTATTTTGAATATTCTATCTTGAAATTAATCACAACTTTACTCAGAATGGTTGGTGTTTATGCATAATTTTTGGGGAAAGATATTAACATTTCATATGTTAGTTTCAATATGAATGTATATGTTGTATATGTTTATCCCCATTCATATTATGAATGTATTGGTATTAGTAAGTGTCAGGTGGGTCCTGCTATAGACCCTATGTGCAACTGTAGGTCTCATGAGGCAAACTATGATCATGGCACATGGACTTGACTAAATGGTTATTTATTGTCTTAGCACGAGGCCTTGAGAATATGGTTAGGATGTACTGAATTATTCATTCCCTCATTATGAATATATAATTTATGGTTCATGTGGTTATTCGATGAGTACAATACCCATGATTTTGTTTTATTATGGAGTTATTTATTTATCTCTTATTCCATCCATAATTTGTTCAAGTTTATTGTTAAAGGAATGTGTTTTTAGTTATTCACATAGTCTAATATTTATATATAGGATATCATCCACAGTATTACTAACCCTTACTGAGCATTTGAGATCACCCCATTATTATGTTTCATTTTCTTAGGGCATGAAGATGTTTATTATGGATAACCAGAAGGGATAAACTTATAGTTTTGGATGTTCCCAATAAAACTTATATGTTGTTTTTTATTTCATGTTGTAATTTTGAACATATTTGATTATCGTATTTTCAAATATACTAAACTAATCAGTCCTTCAAGATGAATATTTATTTTTTTATATGCCAATGTAATAAAATAGGGCACCAGATATAGGGAATAGGGGTATGGTCCATACAGTTAGTATCAGATGAAGTTTAGTAGAAAACATGGAAACTAGATTCATAAAATTTAGATGATAAAACAAAACACTAAGATAGTTGTTGAGGATAAACATACAAGAAAATCCTGTTATATTGGTATGAAATATAATATGTGAATATTTATTAAAAATACATTTTTTTTGGATACTACATGTGCGTGTGATTTTAGCACAGATATAACTAGGAGTAAAAACTCTGACAAGGAGTTTCGGGCTTAACACGGGGTATCCTGGTAAATGACCATGAGGCATATTGTGCATCTGGTTTGACACTCCAGGGGGATATTCTTAGGTTAATTTATATTTTCATTACAGTCCATTTTGATGTATTTAAATGAAAATTTTTCCTCAAAGAAACCATGTTTATGATTATGAGACTAGCTATGTATAAAATTTCAATTTATGTTAAGTATTTTTCTACATTTAGATTATACACTATGATTTATAACCAAATCTTGTGTAGGTAATTAATTATAACGGGATCCTAGTGGAAGGAATGGAAACCACATGAATATGTGTATCCCATATATGGATTTCCATATGATGCAAAATAATGATGTTGGATCTAGAGATGCGACTAGTGATGAGAAACTTATAACTATAATGGGACAAATGACTTAGGTTATGAACAATAACCTTGCCCATATAGAGCATCTAGATTGTAATATATCAGATTTTCCATGTATTATTTTAAAATAAGGATATATAAACAAATATAGGATAATGAAACAAAATATCCATCCATCTTTATGATATATTGTAAGATGAAGACATTATAATATAATGTAAGAGTTAATATGAGGTTTTTATAGATAAGATTTTTTTTCTTTTTAGTGGACATTGTTTTTTTAGAAACAACTCTTAGTCTATGAGAAACATTAAACACTATCTATATGATGTTCATGAGTTTTCAAGACAGTGTGTATCGATATGTTTTAGCAATTCTAGTGAATTTGAGTTTAGGATGAAGTGGACATCATGTATATCAGTCTATTAATAGACGAGTTTGAATGATAATTAGTTATTTAATAAAGAAATAAAATGATATCATTTCATTTTTAGAATAATTATAATTGAATATATTTATCAATGTAGTCATAATTTATTCAGTATTAAATAAGTAGATCTAGAAATAATGTTTTTGAATTTATATGAATTATTCATGTTTTATTATGTATATTTTAGAGGAACAAGTTAAGTTAGTAGTACTTCTTTCTTCACCTTATATGTTAATTTTTTACATGTTACTAGTGAATATTTTTAACATTTACAATAAGTTAATAAGGTCATAAATGAAATTTTGGGTCATGATAAAGGATTATTCTTATTAAAATGATCTTAAACCACTAAAATAATTCATAATACCCTTTATATAAATTTATTTAATACCGATTGATTTTTATTTAGACAATTTACATGAATCTATGTCCTCCCATGAATTCTATCAAATAATAGAGAGAGAAAAAGAGAAAAAATGACATTAGGTTACTTCCTCCTCTTGTATAAGGATTGTATACTTATAATTATAGTAAATGTATCATAAAAACATATTTTTATGAAAAAATATTAGTTAATGGATAATAAAATAGTATTTTATGGTGTGTTTGTTTGGATGATTTACAGGGTTCATCATTTGGTTATTCCAGTCTAGAATAATTTGAAATCGAGTAGAGTACGTTGGGATTACCTAAATGAATTAGATATTTTTCAGTATATGATTATAATACATAATTTTTTTGTATATTATCTATTAATTATTTTGAGAATTAATATGACAGATCTTATGTACAAAAATATATCTAGTTCAAAAAATTAAAGCATTGATACAAAAACCTTCCATTTTCTCAAAAATTAAGTTTGATTACTAATTTATTACATACATGTAGAGAGATATATATATATCATTATGTTTATATCATCTTATTTTTAAGAATTGTGTAATATTTTATAAATCATGCCTATATGTTATTCCAAACATCGAGGACTTATACGTGTATTTTAGTGTTCTTATCAGTAAATATGAATCAATTAGTTTTTTTTTTCTGTGGTTAATTATGATATGATGAATATTTTGGGTCCTTAGTTTAAATAAACTCACCTATGACCATTCAATCAGTATGTTAATTTATAGGGCTTGGATATTTTGGGTAGATAAGACATAAAATAAATTTATTTTATATACATGTAATGGAGTTCACCCATATAAGATTTAGGTGGATTATTTTCTCATAACGAAATTTTTTATTATCATAAATTCATTTTTGACGTGATTTATCAGTGGTTAACAGAGAGGTGAAGCTATCTCATAGTGATGTATATAGTATAATTATTCTTAATATTAAAATTGTAGGGATACTTCATGACGTTGGTTGTGATACTTATAGTTTACGAATTAGGTATTTTATGATAAGGGGTTATCTAATTTTTTTAGGGTGTAGTGAAGACTTGTGATATTCAAAACATTATAGTTTATGTAGATAAGAAATTGATTTAGTGATATCATGCTTATTATGTATATTTTAAATATCTATAGGTTGTAAAGATGAATAGTTGAAAGTGATTATGATATAGGATATTGATGTCTCTATAGTTTTATTTGTTTTAATTCATTTTCCTGGACTAATCTGATCATGGTCATTTACGTGTATTCAAGACCATATTATTTTTATATGAAGGTATGGGCTCCTAATATACTATCAACCATTATGAATGATAGTATTGAGTGGTAGAAGTATTCATAGAAAGTAAATACATACTTTATTATGGCTTCTAAAGTCAATAGATAGTGTTTTTGTTGAAGCATTTTTTAGGTGCGATAAAATATTGTAAATCAAGAGACAATAATATTTAATTTCATATATGTTTAGGTTGGATAAATTTGATTTGGAATCATAATTTGTAAAATATTATGTGATGAATAGGATAAAATTATATGGTTCGTAATTAACTTCGTTTCATTTTATATGATTTTGATAAGAACATCTTGATTAGTATATAAATTACTATTATATTACTAGAAGAGCAAATCGATAATATGACTTATAATATAATTTAAGAGTTAATATGAGGTTTTTATATGATTTTGTTTATATATCCTTATTATATTATAATGTCTTCATCTTACAATATATCATAGATATGCGACTAGTGATGAGAAACTTATAACTATAATGGGACAAATGACTTAGGTTATGAACAATAACCTTGCCCATATAGAGCATATAGATTGTAATATATCAGATTTTCCATGTATTATTTTAAAATATTAAATGGAATTTTTGCGGGACTAGTCTTTGCAACGACGTGTGATTCCGAGGCTCGGAGTGCATGAAATAAATGTTTGAAATTAATTAAACTCTAAATAGAGTGTGCACATAGTTTTCCCAAAAAAGTGAAATAACATTTAAATGGGTTCCAAAATCAGAAATCTAATGGAAATGGTGCGTTCAGAGTAGTGACTTTTTCCTTAGGTAGGGCCCAACAGTGACCTTTGTGGATTAGCTACAAGAGTTAGTTTTTTGATGTTTAAAAGGAAATGAAATGAAATAAAATAAATTAAATTAAAATAAATTAAAATATCTTATTTATTTTAAATTATTCCTTAAATTTAGTGACCTAATCCCCCCTATTTATATTTACTTATGCAAAGTCTATCAGGTTTTCCACATAACCTTGCAAATTGAGGATTTCCATTGGGTATTTAGAGGAGAATCCATTGACAGACGACGACAAAGTGATCGATCGACGCATCTCAAATTCGAAGAACCTTCCCAATGAACAAAACATAATGATCGTTCTTCAACTTAATTGAGGTAGGGGTTTTATTTTGAGTTTTTCATTCCCTGTTATTCGATTTAATGATGAACACAGATCAACCCACAAGGAGGTTGATCCGAGGATCGTGTGTTCTTGCGTGCTATTTTTATTTTTCATTTATTTTAGGGTTTTGATTTAGGAATTGATTTTATGATAGTTGCGGGATTATCATTTGATTATCCTATTAAACCTATTAATGGGATAAGATTGACGTCGTGAGGAATGATGGTAGAGGTGCATTCCTTCTTTGTTAATTGAATTTATCCTTCATTTTAACCCCACTTTCTTCGTGTTCTTCATTGGGTTATGAACAAAGGATCTCTTCACATTCATTTCACAATGAAACAATCCTAAATTGAAGATTGAGCATCACAACAACCTAGTGGAGGTGCGACGACGATAGTGGGTGATGAATCATCTAGGATCAAGAAGGATCGTCGTTCAAGCATTCATTGTGTGGGTGGATTGAAACTTGTTTTCAGGGCCAATCAAATGTCAGAAAACAATATAAATATATTTTTGGATTTGATATAACCATGAACATGGAGTATAATGATGATTAGATTACCAGTTAGATGATCCAAGGAGTACTGAAGGTGTGGTGATGAAGAAAAATGAATTCTAGAAATTTTTTATCAACAGAACATGTATACTAGGTAACATGAAATGTAGGGTCTTCCTGGTGGAGACTAGGGTTTCCACGCTGTAGATGACGACGAAAAAAATGTTCCGTTGAGAAGATATGGTGTGTGGGCCCACCTAGGGACAACTAGATTTTCGGGCAACAGGAAGCGTAGACATGGCGTGTGACCATCGTTGCACGATGTGTGGGTCCTTACACAGACTTGGCTTGTATCTCAGAAGATACATGGGCACTGGGTGGAGTACACCGCATGTAGTCCACCACATGGCTAGA
The DNA here is from genome assembly GCA_963277665.1 of Viscum album. NCBI lineage: Eukaryota > Viridiplantae > Streptophyta > Magnoliopsida > Santalales > Viscaceae > Viscum > Viscum album. Next base: position 766,212,811 of record OY728162.1, read on the forward strand.
CATGGATGGATACACAGGATACCTCGTGTATCAGTATAGGTTCTTGGACACATAAGATGAAGCAATGTACGGGCACATGCCTAGTGTACTCGGAGCCTTCCCCGGGTAGTAGAACACGACGTGTCATGATCTTACATACCATGTATACCTTCTTCTAAACAACAATACATATGACACGGTCCATTGTACATGGGTAGTACCTAGGGTCAGAGGACACTATGTGTTGCCCTTATACATGATGTGTACTTAACAGAACATGTCATGATCATCTTTTTCACCATTCATTGGAATGGGTTTATTGGATTACTTCCCCTTTGCTAATTCCCATGAAGGTCATGTATCGTTCCCAACAATAGGAGTATAATCCATTCAGCTGGATATTTTGAGATAGAGTCAGGTATCCCTCTCAGAGGTCCGTAGTGAGATCCTCAATCCATTCATGACCCTAGGTAGAGTCAGTTATCGACGTGACTAATACTATAGGACACCAATCCTCTACTTAGCATGTGAAATAGGATGAGTCATGATATCCATCAAGGACCTAGTAGTATTCCACATCTATGTATTATGATCGTTCCCCACTAAGAAGTGTGTTCTTCTAGATTGAGGGTATCTGTTATCTCTTTAAATATATCAGTGCATCTATCCCTCTCATGGATTTTCCCGAAAAACATGTCTTCTCAGATGTAAGTTATTAGAGATATCATAGTCATGGTGTAAGTTCTCCCAGATGAGTGCTTTGTTGAATCTCCAAACTGAATCCAGATAATTGGCATGCAGTCGTTTTAGACTACGGGCTTGGGTTTCAAGTATATCTATCTATGATTCTCTTGCTATATGATTGGTAGATATATACAGTGTTGAAGTTGACTACACCTTTACTTTTTTTATTGCTTTGTGGTTTTCGGGGTCCTCTAATAAGTATTGTTATACTCACCCCCTGAATAGGCTTTACCCGCACATGTTGTGTCTTATGTAGACGAGCGACCTTTTGATGGAGTGTATGGCGGACCAGGACCAGACCGAGCTTTTGGAGTTCCTTGCAGGCCGAGGTGTTCCTACGACTATGGGTTGTAGTCCATGTACCTCCTTTATATGATCCCAATCATATATTATCCCTATTAACTCCTTTATACGAGTGGAAGTCCCAGTACCTCCATTATACCCTTCATATTACATACTTAAAATTTTAGTTTCATTTGTCCGAAATTATCATTCATGGTAAATCAATTATTAGAACTAAGTGTTACATATACGTTATCCCTATGAAACAACTTCTAAATATCAATAATCAACATGATAAATAAATATTAAACTTTAAATATAATGAAATTTTCCAAAATATCATGAATCAAAATTATATACTAACCAAAAATTTAATACTTAACTTTACCATATCTATATCTGAATATATCAACATATCAATGAATAACATTTCAACCATTAAGTTTTCTTATATTGCAAAATATATTATAGAATAACTAACTTCAAATAATATACTAACCAGAAAGGTTTATTTAAATCTCAATAAATTTTTCTTTCTATTTCCCAAAAAATGATTCGAATAAATTCAAAATCACGTCACTTAAAACATTAAAAAGGGGTTGTTGATGCCTCTGATCATATGATTAACTATAAAATTATACACCCATGATGGTATCCATAACTTCTATGTTAATATTAAATGAAAAAATATTCTCTTCCATAAATTAACACAGTCCTTATTCGATAAATAAGTTCAAAAACAATAGAATATATTTCATAAACCATAAAATTCAAAATCATCAAAGATGACCTAAATCAATATGTAATCAACTATCTGTTTTCAAATTCACCAATAATATTATCCCAATGTCAATCATCTCTTTATTACAACTAAAAATATATTTTCAAATTATACTATGGAACAATCATAATATGTTTCATGATCCATGTATCCAAAACACCATTGATATAAAACATCTATTACATAATTCCTAAATCATAATGCATAAATAATTGAAACCTTTTCATTTCATAGGTCTTCACTTAGTCTAGTATTTAACCCTTGGATTAGACAATTGGCTCAGATAATCCCCATATTCACTACACATAATATATTGATCTATAAATGTTACCTTAGGATGATATTCATTTCCTTCCATCGAACATTTCATTTTTCCTCAGTATTTAGATGCTCTATACACTTAAATTACACATAAAAAACATCTTTTTGTTACTTTAATACATTAAATTGATTGTTTCTTCTAACATTCTCTACACAATGTAATTTGAATCACCATTTATTTATAATCCCCACCACCTGATCTCTTAGTGAAATATGTCCTTATATTCATTTGAGAGTTTGAGAGTTGGTTAAGGTGAAAGATATTAATCATATATCATGATAACTAATTATGAATAATACCAAGGTTTTCTATTATATCATATATTTCATTTGGTTAATCACGAGGATAATCATACCATTTTATGTAATTGTTAACACAATACCTCCACGTTCTATCCATTAACTAAATACAAATAGCATATTAAGAGGAACAATATTCCTAGTGGGGAACCATGGAATACAATTTATATGATGTATAAATCATGAAAAATCCTTTTCAATCTATAAAACCATATATTTAACCCAATTTTTCCATAATCGAAACAATTTGTTTTAATGTTATCATATAATTATACTCATACATAAGGTTTTTAATAAATATTTCTCATAATTTATTCCAAAGGATAACTAAAATATTCTATGATACACAAACTCTATTTTCCTGTACATTTCATAAATATATATAACATCTCAAAATGTTAATATCAATTATATAACTAAAATATCCATGATAGATTTGTATAGGACTAGTTCCTTGGGAAACATAGAAACAAAAACAAGTTGTTAATAAAAGTTAAATATTATCTCCCACTATATCATCATAACTATGATACTTCGTAGAAACATCATATATAAAACTATCATCTGATCCTAGAGAAAAGGAAACTAAATAATGGGTGAGATCAAATGCTCATCCCTAGAAAAAATGGATATTTCAATGATCACTTGATCTCAAAATGAGAATAGGGTTATGAGAACATGAACATAAACATATAAAATCATAGGCTGAGAATCATAGATCATAAAAGTAAGTCATGTAATTAATTTTTCCTTTTCCTAAGAAATGAATCATAAAATAATAAATGAACATGAGCCAAGAGAGAAAGAAATATGCATAAGACATAGTTGAATGTAATACATGTAATCCTCGAAAATAATTTCCTTAGTAGTAAATGATCATTGCAAAGAGTATCATAGTGGAATGTATTTTCTCCCCAAACCCTCATAGAAGTCATTGTTATATCCCCAGAGTATCATAGTTTACAGATTCCCTTGCTAAATTAGGTTCACCCATCATTCTAGTCATGATTATCTCATGGGATATCAATCATTACCCAATGCATTGGAGGTAAATATAGGTCTCAAACATTTCATAATGAATGTAAACCATATGTTCTCCATAAGAACATAACAAATTCATCATATCATAACCCAATGAAATGAATGGGATTTATAAACATTTCAAAATTTCATAATAGCATAACCCATGAAAAAAACAAGTTTCATATATATATTTTCACCATAAAGATAAAACATACAGATAAAGAATAAGTTTGACATCATTGTATCATATCCCACGTAAATTATAAGTGAAATCAAGGGTTATTGTCATTGATGATTATAAATACCATTAAAATATCATTAAAAATTTATAGATGAAAATATGCTTTCAATTTTAAAAAGATATATTTAAAATATAAAATTGTTAAAAATATTATGGAAAACATTTTATTGTAAAATATACTTGCAAAAACATAAATAAATATTCAATGCATTGAGTGGTCATGATGGTGTGAAATTTTGTTTCAATTGTATAAGATAAAAAAAATTTATTTCATTCCTATAAAAAGCAAAAAAAGTAACTCATTTGGAAAATAAAAACAATATAAATTTTGAAATAAATTTTTAAAAATTAATAAATTCATAAAAATGAATTTAAATAATCCAATTATAATATTTAAACCCTTCTTTAAAACAAGGATATGGAAGAAAAAGGTTTTTGGATCACAGAACTAAATAAAGTCAATTTTATTTAAAAGAATTATTTAAGTATATTAAGTACTTGAGGAGAGTAAAATTTAATGAAATATTTATTCTATATAAATAACTAGAGGACAATAAAATCCATGAAATTATGTAAAGTTATATCAAGAAATTTCTGCATCATAACTTAATCATAAACAATCCTGATAAATAACGTGAATATAACATAAATGCCTTAATGCTTTAGTAACAATTGAATCATAACCACATTAAATAAAAAACTATAAAATTATATTTATACCCCCATAAATTGAACAATAATAACAATAAAATAAATTCATGTGTACTGTATACACCTCACAAAAGAAAAAACTGGTGGATATTGAATGTGTCCCCTAGAAATAAAAATGAGATGAAAATCCCTTAACCTAGGTATGTCTTCCTTCATTGGCATTAGAAAATTATATATAACAAATATATATTTATTATAAATATAATATAGAACCATAATCATATATATAATCCAATATATTATTTACTAATTACCCTATATCATCTATTTGTTAACAAATCTTTATTAAAATCATTGTTCTGAGTTATATCTGCTTTGTTTTTAATGTATATTTTGGTATTGTAGTTCTTGTCCATTTAATTTGATATTGGTTCTATAAAATCTATAATATTAATCATTATATAAATATAATATATATTAATTTTATAATTATTAACATTCATTCATAAAATTTGAGATAGAAAAATGAATTACACCATTCATGGAGACGGTGGGTCATACATACATATGAATGACGTTTTCATTTTTCAGACGATGAAATAATTGAAAGGTAATTAATAACAATTCTTTCAAGAATAATTATTATATAATATATTTGTTATATATTCAATAAACCCATCTTTATTACCTTACATATAAAACAAAAATTTAAAATGGATCACATTGCTCCGTGTAGGTGGAAGTCCATAGGTACTCACAAGTGATGTTATTATTGTCCATTAGTTTGGAAAGTAAGAAGGTATATATGATATTATAAATAATAATTTTTAAATATTTAATAATTTTATTATATAAAAATTAATCCCATCATAATACCCATATATAAAATATGGCGATGAGAAATGAATTGTATCGCTACGTGGAGATGGCAAGTCGTTCATACACAAGATTGATACATTTACTTCCCATTTCATGGATATATATTGAATAAATGTTGATTCATAATTTTGATTAAATTTCATTATATTGGGTATAATTAATTTATTATTTAATTAAAAGTCAAAATTATTTGTGGGAGATGCAAAATAATTAAAAATAAAGTGATGTGTTAAGGCAATTGACACTTTTTTGAAATAACCCTTTTAAATATCCCCTTAAAGACCATGTGGTTGGTATTTTGGTAATATCATCACATATGTAATGTGTATAAGTAAGTTTAAAATCTATTTTTTGAGGTTACAGTCATGAAATAAGGAAAAAAATTTGGAATAGGTGAAGGGAGGTGGTTCCCATTTATAATTAAGGTAAGGTGGAACTTTTGGAATTTCATTAAATATTATAATATAAATAAAATAATTATCAATAAAAAATGCCTCCAAAATCTAAGGTATTATAATTTAATATACTATTCTGTTTAAATAAAAACATACAATAACAGTTTTACAAGTTGATGTGGTGTTTTAAACCATATCATTTGGTTTAACCAATTAATTAACTCATTTTAACATTAACCACAATATCATATTTTTTACATAAAAAGGATTATAATTTAATATGTAAGGTAAAAATTGGAAAATTCATTTCCAAGGGATTATATTTTAGACAATATATTATCCTATTTTTTATATTTTTCATATCTTTTCAATTTTTTCAAAAATATATGAAATATTATTTTGATAAAATAACAATAATGATAATTCTGACACTATTCATTTGATTAGATTAAAAATACATAATTATTTTAAATACAATATAATAATTTAACGCAACAATAATATTTAATATTCATATTAAACAATAATTGAAAACTATAACTCACTAAAATTATGTCACTTTCAGAATGCATAAAAGCATTTATTTTATTTTTCTAATCATTGGAAAACTACATTGATAAAATTGTATATGAATTTAAGGTCATTTTATAATTTTTGAAAATTATAAATTAATTTATTTCAAGAAAATAATTTATTTAATCTTAAAATAAATAATTATCTCCATTCATAGATATCTTTTTTCCCTATGTGTAAAAATAAGAGATTTTTAAAACGTAGAGATTGACATATGATAAATTTCATTGCATTAAATATTATATATTGCATATTATTGGAAATGTTTCCATTAACAAATAATGTTTGAAGATAATTTTTTAATATTATAATATCATTCATAAAATAATAATTATTATGAAAAAACTATGGCCATATCTCTTAGTTTTAACCTAGATTAACATGATTTACCCTTTACTATGGTGATAATATTTACCATGATTGTGATTGATATTGACCAAAAATAAAAGAGAAATATTTATAAATTATAAATAGATTAAAAAATATGGAATAATGTTTATAAAATTCAATTTTTATGGTTTGATGAAACTAATTTTAAAATAGGCATGAAACATGCAAAGAAAACTGCTTTTTAGACAAATATATTTTTAAGCATGTAACATCCCGGTTACGGAAGACACCCAGAGGCGCTCCGTACCCAGTTGGTCACATGGCCTCAAGAGCATTTCCTCGAATGCCAGATGGTGCCGAATAGCAGTGAGGGACTTGGGTGTGATTGTGGGGAAACTATTCCCTCATTGGCAGAGTAGACAATGAATGAAATGTACAACTCATACAATGGAGGAAGCTGTAAATATCCAACAACAGTAAACAACTGGAGAATAAACAATAAACAAGTGGAGCACACATACATAAATGAAAAGATGCCTGATACATATGTCTAAAAAAGTATCCAGACAAGTCACAATTCTGGCAATACAATAGTGAAAACCAAATACTAAAAGAAAGGTAAAAAATAAACTCCTCGGCCTCGCAAGCCTCGGCTTGGTCTCATGCTCTCCTGCTCCAATGAAATCAAGTACCTGAAGTGGAAGGGTGCTTTCCCTTGTCTATACCTGCAGCAATATAATCAGTTTGGGCCCAAAATCATGACCCAAATAAGGTGTGAGACTAAATCCCAGTAGGAATCCACCTAATGATCTGTGCCTAACAGTCAGTGAGTATATGGTAGGTAATGTACAGTAAACAGTTAACAATAAGCAATGAACATGATAACACACAACAGTAAAAACCAAGCAACAGTGAAGCAACAACTAACCACAAACTGGTAACCCTCTGGGATGTACTCACAGCCATCCACTCTGGTCCTATCAAAGAAAATACCAATAACCCTCTGAGCAGTTTACTCAGTCTAACCCCTCTAGTTGGGTCATACAAAATTATAAGACTCTCTGAGGAATCACGCTCAGACAATTCCCCTTATAGTCTAAGTTAGTTAGTGAATCTCTGAGGTAGATCACGCTGTCTAATACCCTTATATCCCCAAGGTCTAGAGACTCTCTAAGGAAGCTCACTCGTTCAATTCATCCTATAGAATTAGGTCTATAACATAGTCACTAAGGGATCTCACTCAGACAATTCCTTCTATATCCTGGAATGGTTTACGTAAAATTAAAAATAAAACAAAGAATCTCTGAAGAATCTCACTAGGTCTATACTCCTATAGACTGCAAAGCTCAAGACTCTATGAGGAAGCTTTCTCGGTCTACCCTCCTGTAGTCTATAATATTCAAGACTCACTAGTAAGCTCACTCGGTCTCCCCTATAGTTTGAAATGTCCAAGACTCTCTGAGGGAGCCCACTCGGTCTATCCCCTTATAGTCTACAGTACTAGGATCTCGTGGCCCCATTCCAGTCAGTGCATAATAATTCTATAAGTCCAAAGTAATCCTACAGAGCTACTTGGATAACCAATCTACAACAAAACAAGCATGTTAGGAAATAGCACTCCATCCTACGGTCACAAGGCATGGAAAACTGGTTTAACGACCAAAGGCTAAACAAGACCAAAAGGTCATAAAAAGAACAAGGCATGGAAAACATCCAAGTATAGAAATTATCCTCATACATAGCCAAAATGACATCTACCGAAGGATAAAAGAAAGGTAGGAAAGCAATAGGGGCAAAATAGTAAACACACAATACCAAGATCATGTGGATTGGTGGAAATTGTGCATAAAACTCACAGTCGTTGAACAGAAAGGCACAAACCACCTACCTTAAATCTAGGAGATCAATAAACTTGAACAACGAGGATTTATTCTCTTTATAATGTTTCAGATCTATGAAAGCGTACAAAACTTTCAACCCATGATACCTTGAGAAAGGTTTCGAATTGGAAAACAAGGCTCAAGGAGAATAGAGAACCCACTGATGCGATTCCAACTCAATTAATAGTGCTCGTATCGGAGGAAAGATAGTGAATAAGTGGCTCATCGAAGATCCACAGATGCTCGGTGCTCTTAGAAGAACAGAACCTAAAAGAAGATGGTTCTTGGGATTAGACGCGACCCTGGTCCATTTAATGAAAAAAAATAAAGTACATGGTGTGTACTTTTGGAGTACATAGCGTGTTCTCTCCTTTTTCGTACTCCACTTTAAGCCGCCTCAACATCACCCCACACGACCGTGTGTGTGGCTCGTACACGACTAGCACATGGCCTCGCGTGGCATCGAAGTACAAGACATGTACTCATAATGTACACATCGTGTACATCATAAATTTCAAGAAACATCTGTTTTCTTAAAAACTCAATAAAAATGAATAATATACCTAAAAAGAAGATCCCAGTTCTTACAAACATCCCCCCATAATGAAATTCATCCTCGAATTTCCCTAACATGGTATATAAGATGAAACCCTGAATAGCATTGGCCACTAAGCTCGTACATAGGCCTCCCTCTCCCAAGTCTCGCCTTGTACTCGCCGGTGCTTCCATAGAACCCATACCAGAGGAAGAGACCGGCCATGGAAAACCTTTGTACTGTGATCGAAAATCCGGATAGGATGCTCCTAAAATGACACATCCAATTCAACCTCAACCTCCTCGGGTTGAAAGACATGATACGGGTCTGGAAAGTAATGTCATTGCTATGAAATGTGGAAGATGTCGTGCATAGCCCGGTACCTTTGAGGTAACTACAACTGATAAGAAATGGGCCCGACTCTATCCAACACATCAAAGGGCCCGCTGTACCACGGTGAAAGCTTACCTAATCTATGAGTCCTCTTGTGTCCCAACCTCGGTGTGACATGCAGGAAAACATGATCCCCGACCTCGATCTCCAGAGGACGTCTCTGCTGATCAGCATAAGATTTCTGTCAAGATTGTGCCATTTACATCCTCTTCTGAATCAAATCTATCTGCTCTGAGTTCTCCTGAAGAAGACGAGGTCCCAACAAAGATGCCTCTTTGACCTCTTGATAGCATAAATGTGATCGACATGGCCTACCGTACAAGTCCTCATAAGGTTCCGTTTGAATATTTTCCTGAAAAATTTTGTTGTAGGTGTACTCTACAAGAGGTATATTATTCTCCTAAGAACCTCCAAAATCCAGGATGCAATGTCAGAGCATATACTCAAGAACCTGAATCATACACTGGGATTGCCCATCTGTCTAGGGATGGTAAGTTGTACTCAAAAGTAACTGTGTTCACAAAGCCTTATGAAGCCCCTACTAGACCCGAGAAGTAAAACGAGTGTCCATGTATAAAAAAATGTATTCCATAACTCCATGTAAACATTTGATCTCTCGGATGTACAACTGTCCCAGCTGATCAACACTGAAGGTATCCTTGATCAGAATGAAGTGAGAAACCTTCGTGAGTCTGCCGATGACGACCCAAATAACATCATTCCTTCATGGTGACCTCGAAAACCCAGTCATGAAGTCCATTGTGACGTCGTTCCATTACCACTCAGGAACGGGTAACTTCTGTAAAATTCGTGCTGGTCGCTGATGCTTCACTTTCACCAACTGATAAGTGGAACACCTCAATACAAAACCAGAAACATCTCTCTCCATACCTAGAAATCAATATTGGAAGTATAGATCACGATACATCTTGGTGACGCCATGATGAACTTCCCAAACTGAGGAATGAAAATCCCGCATCAGCTCCTCACGTATGACTATTGGTACCCATACGCGTCCCTGGAAATTCAAGATCTCATCCTTACCTACTGTCCATCCAGGAAGATGGTCCACTCCATACACACTTTCCCGCAGGACTATTCCTCCTAAGCCAGATAGCTTCCTCATTCGTACTCGATCGAGAAGAATAGAGGTAACAATTACAGAATATAGAAAAGTGTTCCCTTGTCTGTCGTGCACCTCCAAATGCAGCTCAGAGAACAGATCTATAAGATTCCACTTCACTGATGTCTTCTTGAACTACTTGAAACTGAGTTCTTCTTGCTTAGTTCATCATCCACCGCAATGCCTTTCCCATGCATATATGAAAGCTCAATGTCAAAAGACTGAAGATACTCGACCCACCTACCCTATCTCATATTTAGATCACGCTGAGTAAATATATACTTGAGACTTTTGTGGTCAGTGAAAACCACAAAGGGCTCTCCCAAAAGATAATGTCTCCAACAGTGTAAGGCAGGAACAAAAGCTACCAAATCCAGATAATGCGTCGGGTAATTCCTCTCATGTGGCCTCAACTGCCAAGACACGTATGCAATGACTCCATCTCCCTGCATCAACACATCTCCCAGCCCGATACTTGATGCATCACAGTAAACAGTATAGCTCTTGCCCAGCTCTGGAAGGACTAGTATCATTGCTGATGTCAACCTCCCTTTAAACTCTTGAAAGGCGGACTCACAAGATTATGAATATAATAACTTCACCCCATTCTTGGTCAGACCTGTCGGTGGAGATTATAGGTGTGAAAAGTTCATGTATGAAGCGTCTATAGTATCCATCTATCCCTAGAAAACTCCGCACCTCAAAGACATTCTTCGGCTACTCCCAGGATACTACTACTCTCACATTCTCTAGGTCTACTGATAGTCCTGTCTCTGAGACAACATAACACACGACGTGAATCTGATCCATCCAAAAGTGGTACTTCGAGAGCTTATCATATAACTGATTCTCCCTTAGTGTACATAGAATTATCTCAATATGGGTATCATGGTCGTGTCGAGTGTTAGAGTACACAAATATATCATCCCCTAAGACCACCACAAAATAGTCTAAGTATAGATGGAACACTCGGTTCATTAGTGCCTTGAAAAATGCAGGCACGTTCGTGAGGCTGAAAAACATAACCATATAATCGTATAGTCCATACCTGCTCCAGAAAGCTATAATAGGTATATCAGATGGTCTAATGCGCAACTAATGATAACCGGACCTCAAATCGATATTTGAGAACACTCGGGCTCCTCTAATTTGATCAAAGTGATCATCAATCCTTGGTAAGGGATATCAGTTCTTGACCATCAACTGGTTCAACTTCCAATAATCCGCACAAAGCCTGAGGGTGTTGTCTACCTTCTTAAAAAATAGGACAAGTGAACCCCAAGGGGAAGTGATGGGACAGATACAAACCTTAGCATGAAATTCCTCCAACTGTTTCTTGAGCTCCTGCAACTTAGGTTTATCCATCCTATAATGATGAATGGACAATGGTGCCGCTCTAAACTCAGGCTCAATAGAAAATTCTACCTCACACATCAGAGGAAAACTTGAAAAGTCCTCTGGGAAGATATCCCTGAAATGATCCACCACTAGTGGAATGTCTAACTGTGAAGTCCCCTGGTCATCCATATAAAGCCTATAAATATGGGATACAACTCCTCCTAGCCCATGATGCTTGAGGCCTTCTCTACTCACCTGGACATCCCAATTGCATATATGAAGAAAGGAAACATCCTCTCCTGATATGAAAATCACCCTGCGGTGATAACAGTCGATAAATGCATGAAAGGGAACTAGGCAGTCCATTCCGAGAATGACATCATAGCCCATGGATCTCCAAAACAACAATAGAGATAAAGCTACGCATAGTACCAGTATTAAAAAGAGATGAAGAGAAAAATATGGCTACTAAGATCGTACCTCGAACTATAGAGTTTCTAAGATCCTGCTCCTGATGGGTCTGCTCTATAGTGAATGTATGGCATGTACCACAACCCTGCGACCCTGCCTGGATGCTCTGAGCTGATCCACCCTACTGTCACTGATAGGTAGGTGACTGATCACCCTGGCCACGACCTCCACCTCGGCCTGAATAGCTGGAAGAACTCTAATTCCCAGACTGGTGAGTAACTGGTGGCGCTTACCCTATACGAGGAGCCATAGACGAACCCCTATCACCAGCAACATGTAGTAAGTTCTAACAAAAACTCTGAAGGTGGCCCATATTTCCACAAGACCGGCACTCCATTGGGTATCACTGGAACTGCAGCCTAGTATGTCCACTCCTCCCGCACTGGTAGAAAACTACCTAGCAGCTCGATGATGCAGCACGCCTAGTCTATGCTTCTCGTGAAGACTCTCTAAGGTGCTTCCTACTGTCGGAAGGGGGAATACTAACTCTTAATGTCGAACTGCCCTGGATCACTCCTCCAGAATCCCTCAGATTGTGCTCTGTGATCAACGCCTGGGTGAAGATAGGGGATATAGAATTCAACCTGATGTTGTTCACCTAGGAATGGATCTATTTCCTGAGACAGTCCTCAAACTTCCTATCCAAGAACAACTCATCACCTGCTGGGATTGTTGTAAAATTTTGCATCTTGGTGAATGGAGAGGAGTACTCTATCATAGAAAGAGTACCCTGCTCTATCCTCATGAACTCCAAGGCTCGGTCGGCCCTCAAGGTCTCTGGATAGAAGAAGTTGTAGATGACCCGCTAAAACTCTCCCCAAGCCGTATTTTTATGGTGCCCCGCCAATGAGATCACATCCTATCCCCTCTTTGTGGAGTCTCACAACATGTAGGTAGCGAGTTTCAACCTCCTCTCTGTAGACACCTCCATATGATCGAATATCGTCCACATGGCCTCTAGCCACGACTCTGTAGCCTGAGGTCATCCACCCCCTGAGAATGTAGGAGGATACTTCTGCTAGAAAACCTGCGTCAATTAAGCCATCGACGGGGAAGGAGATGACACTCCCAGAAAAGTATACATCATCCCCATAATTATTTCTCTAAACTAAGCATCAGCTCCTGTGTCAGGTATAATGGCGGGTACCAAGGCTGGCACAACGGGAAGATCTGCATGAGGTCCCTGATCGGCCATATCCCGTGTCTTACCCCCGTCTAGCAACTGATGAACAATAGGAGGATTTCTCGGTGGCATGGATCTGAATGGTCAAAAGCACACATTAGATCATTATTATCAATGACTGAGAACGCAAGAGTACAAGACAGGAACAATAGAAGAAACATTCAAGTTTAACAAAATGTGACTACACGGCGTGTATAAAAACTAAACGGCATGTTCATTTAATCCATTCACATGGGAGTATACTTATGCTAAAACAGGTCGTGTAACACCCCAACCACACGGCGTGTTATCCTCACACACGACGTGTACCTGAACTCCATACCCCTGCTTGAGTCATGTTACACGGCTGACGCACACGACCCTCTTAACCTGAGACTACAAGGCATGTTTGGTCAAGACACGATGTGTACTAGAAATGTTTAAACGACCTTGTTGTTAATTACATAGCCGGATACATGGCTTACTCTACACGGCGTGTTCCAGACGGACACATCGTGTATCAGGAAGGGTAACACTAACCCATGTTGTTTGTGACATGGAAGAGTACCTAGATCAGACTACATGGTGTGTAAAATTCATATGTGGCGTGTATGTGAAAAGATAACATGACTCGTGTTGCTCATGACATGGTTGGGTACCTATTTTATACTACATGGTGTGCTAACATAGTACACATCATGTTCCTACAATATTTTTCCAGACCCTGTGTTTCTTCCGACACAGTCAGTGACATAGTTCAAAAACCACAGGGCGTGTATTAACAAAGTACACATCGTGTACTCTGGGTTTTTCTAGGTTGTAGCTCAGAAACTGCTCTTAAGCCATGAAAATACAGAAAATAAGAGTTAAAGTGCCAAATTCCGGTCTGTGAGGGCCCATACTCCCCACGAATCAAAGTATGACATCTTATACAAGCTATAACAAGGAAAAAAAGCATTGTTCCACCAAATTCTAGTCCATGAGGGCCCATAACACCTTACGAACAAATGTTTGGCATCCATCTACGTAAATCACTATACAAACCAAATTCACTACAAAACTATCGGGAATCTATCAAAGCATCTATCACAACAACATGCATAATCTACAAAACGTCTATTACAACAACATGCAATCACTAATGCATCATAGATGGCTTGGGAAGAATGTATGGCATGTGATTTCTAACATGTGCCTATAAGATGCATGAGATGGAATACCCTCATCTCATCAGGTTGAGACAGAAATAGAACCACAATAACAACAATGGTAACATAAAAAAGCATGTGAATCACCCAATGTTGAAATGAAGTCAACTGTAAAATTGAAAACCAATTCAACTATAATAAACGAGGTAGTATAGATTTTCCCTATACATGAGTTCGCTACTCCAGGGCACAGATCATTACCAAGTACCTATTTTATCCTATCCCTGGATATAGTCTCCATACAGTATGTCAAGAGAGATGAATTCCTCTGATACCAATTTTTAATGTACCAGTTCCGGAAGCCACCCAGAGGCGCTCCGTACCCGGTTGGACACATGTCCTCAATCGCAATTCACCGAACGCCAGAGCCTACCAACTAGCAGTGAGGGCCTTGGGTGTGATAGTGGGGAAACTATTCTCTCATTGGTAGAGTACACAGTAGAAGAAATGAACAACTCATACCATAGAGGAAGAAGTAAATATCCAACAATAGTAAAAAACGGAAGACTAAACAATAAAAAACTGGAGAACACATTCATAAATGAAATGATGCATGATACATATGTCTAGGAAGGCATACAAACATGTCACAATGCTGGAAATACAATAGTGCAATCCAAATTACAAAATAAAGGTAACAAATAAACTCCTCAGCATCGCAAGCCTCGGGTTGGTCCCATTCTCTCCCGTTCCAATGCAATCAAGTACATGAAGTCGAAGGGCGCATTCTCTTGTCTATACCTGGAACAATATAATCTGTTTGGTCCCAAAAGCATGACCCATACAGTGTGTGAGACTAAATCACAGTAGGCAAAAACCTAAAAATTTGTGCCTAACAGTCAGTGAGTATATGGCAGGTAATGTAAAGTAAATTGTAAACACTAAGAAATGAACAGGATAACACACATCAGTAAACAACAAGCAACAGTGAAACAACTGCTAACCAAAAATAGGTAACCCTATGGGAAGTACTCACAACCATCCCCTCTGGTCCTATCCAAGAAAATACCAACAATCCTCTGGGAAGTACACTCAGAATAACCCCTCTGGTTGGGTCATACGAAATTATATGACTCAATGAGGAAGCATGCTCAGTCAATTCACCTTATAGTCTCAGGTAGTCTGGGACTCTTTGAGGTAGATCATGCGGTCTAATCCCCTTATATCCCCAAGGTATAGAGACTCTCTAAGGACGCTCGCTAGGTTAATTCCTTCTATAGCCTCATGTATATCATAGAATCTCTAAGGATGCTCACTCAGTCAATTACTTCTATATACTGGAATGGTTTATGGAAAATTCAAACAAAACAAAGACACTCTAAGGAATCTCACTCATTATATCCTCCTATAGTAAATAAACCTAATGAATCTCTGAGGAAGCTCACTCAGTATACCCTCATGTAGTCTATAATATCCAAGACTCACTAGGAAGCTCACTTGGTCTCGCCTATAGTCTAAAATATCCAAGAATCTTTGAGGAAGCTCAATCTGTCTATCCCCTTATAGTCTACAACAACAAGTTCTTGAGGCCATGTGCCAGTCAGTGCATAATAATTCTATAAGGCCAATGTCAAACTACATAGATACTTGGATAACCAGCCTACAACATAACAAGCATGTCAGGAAACATCACCCCATCCTACGGTCACAAGGCACGAAAAACAGGTATAACGACCAAAGGCTAAATAAGACCAAAAGGTCGTAAACAGAACAAGGTAAGAAAAAACATCCAAGAAGAGAAATTATCCTCATACATAGCCAAAATTACCTCTACCCAAGCATTCAAGTAAGGCAGGAAAACAGTAGGTGAAAAACAGTAAACACACAATACCCCGTTCAAGGGTATTTGTGTAAATTGCGCATAAAACTCAAAGACTTTGAATGGAAAATCACAAACCACCTACCTTGAAGCTAGGAGATCAATATAATTGAACCACGAGGATTGAATCTCCTTAGAATGTCGTATATACATGAAAACACACAAAACGGTAAACCCAAAATAACTTGAGAAATAGGAGAATTGGAAAACAAGGATCAAGGAGAAGAGAGAACTCACTGATGTGATTCCAACTTAATCAGCGGTGCTCGAATTGGAGAACAGATGGAGAAATAGTGGCTCGTCGAAGATCCACGGATACGTGGTGCTCTCGGATGAAAGAAACCAAAAATAAGACAGTTCTGGGGATCATACGTGACCCTGGTCAGTTTAATGAAATAAACGAAAGTACACGATGTGTACTTTTGGAGTACAGTGCGTGTACTCGACTTTTCTGTACTCCGCATTAAGCGACCTATACATCACCCCACACGACCGTGTGTGTGTCCCGGACATGGCCAGCACACGGCCTCACGCGACATTGAAGTACATGGTGTGTACTCATAAATTACACGACGTGTACTTAAAAAATTTCCAGAAACTCCTGTTTTCTTAAAAATTCCAAAAAAACGAAAAAAATACCTGAAAAGAAGATCTGGGTTCTTACTAAGCATAACAATGGGTTTTTTATCTCATGCCTAGAAAAATATAGAAAATACATTATAAAAATCCTTCACTATAATAAATATTTATATTTCATTAAAATCATTCACCAATAGTGAATATTTTAATTTATTACGAAAAAAATGGATTACATGCATAAAAATAGTTTTTTAGAAAAATGTATTTTATGTATAAAAATGTTTTATTCAAATTCATTCATAAAATTCATTACAATTAATGTAATTTTATTATTTAAAACATAGGGAACAAATTTTACTTTGAAACAATTTTCTAAAAAATTTAACCCTATACATGATTGAAATGAAAATATAGTTAAAAAAACATTACTTTTTACTATTCCTTGTAAAAGCATACTTTTCTAAAAATTCTAAGAAACTCATCCATTTATTATTTTTACACGATGAATTAAAAACTAATATCCATTTTAAAAAAATATTTTCAAAATTATCTACAAATGGTTTTTAATATTTTCTCATAATAAGAAATAAAAACCATTTTTTAAGAAAGTGTTTCTATGAATAATAAAAATACTTTACTAAAACATTTTTGATTATTTTATAACTATTTATCAATAAATTTATATTTATTATGAAATTTATATATGTTGTATAAATTATTTACTATTTTTTATAAATTATAATTCAACGCTAGGTTATAATAATCATAATTAAACAATAACATTTCATGATTTGTTTTGGATTATTGTTTCATATCATGTACACTATTGAACATAGTGTTCATTAAAAATGTTGTGTGTGATGATTTTCATATATTGAATATTATTTAAAAAAAATACTATCTACTTGAGACATGATAGAAGTTTTTTGTAGAGTTTTTACCCTTCTTGTTTGTATAGGATATATCCTATCACTAATTGTATTTTCTTCATTGAATTCCTCCCAACTTATTTCCTTTATTATAGATATTGAGCATACAATAACTACCCCATCATTTTTTTTATTCTTATGAGTATACTCCAACCCCATGTTCTCCCCCAAGGCTTCTCACTTAAGCATCTATTCAGTATTTCATTCCTCTAAATTTTTAACACAATTTTTCAAGGACAAATACAATTTTGATTGATATTTCTAATCATTTTCACAATAATAGATATTTTAGTTTATAGAGCATTCATGAATTTTATTAGAATTTGTATTCCATGAATTTAGATGAATTCCCATGTAAAATTCCATCATCCCCATGTGTTTCAATCTCTCCATTATAATCCTTATTTTGAATAAACAATTTACCCCTAAATCTTAAAAGTATTCGAATGTGGGATTCATCCCATACCATATTCCGTAAGGTGTGTTATATTCATTTGGACATAAAAATATGCTTTTGTAGATATAAAATAAATTATTAACTATCTCAATTTAATTTTTTTTATAAATCTTGGTGTATTATAATTTATTTCTTTTGATATTCCTCCACCTAAGTTTTTAGTTAATTAAATACCATTTTTATATATAACTTCTATATTACTATCCATAGTATCTTCTCTACTAATATCATGTAATATTTAATACACTTAAAGTCTCTATATTTTAGGTATATGTTCATAAACCATGTCATCATATCATAATCATCAATAAATAGAGTGTAATAAATTTATTCATCAATGGACTTTTGTAAAATTATCCCCCACACATCCACATTCACTCACTCAAGAAATATCATTGAAATTTTTTACTTAATCTTGTAAGTCTTTCAAATTATTTAACATTTTTAAAACGAATCATTCTTTGAGTGTCATCATGAGATTGTTTTAGGATATTATGATATTATTCATTCTCCACCATATCTTATAAGGACTTTTGGATTATGATTCCATGAATTTATATCCATATCATTTTCTATTATTCATGAGATATAAAATGTCTATCATATTCCCCACTAACAAGATAGACATTGAATTTTATGTGATTACCTTGAATCACTATTGTTCCCTCTATTCATTTCATGATTTAAGCCTTGTTTCTGAAAATGAACGCATGCCTTGAGTCACACAGTTGTCTCATACTGAGAAGATTGTGACTAATGTCTTAAAAACGAAGTAATCAATGCATATTAGTTATTCATCTATGATTTTGGATTTTCTAAATCTATTAATTTTTTAACCTTCACTATTAACAAATAGAATGATGTCATTAGTTCATACATTATGATCATGAAATGGTACTTGTATCCCCTAATCTATGATGCATATCCACTATGTTGAATCTATACTCCAACTTGATCTCTTTCCCTCAATGAAATTTCGACAACATTAATCTTTATAGAAATTACATTCTCAATCCATGTAACATGTTTTCTTTAATTTTGTGTTCAATAAATTTCCACCTCATGATCTATTGAATCATCATCATCATTCATGTTTGAGAATTTATTATGAATTATTAGACCGACTAATTATGTTTTCAGCTACTATGATCACTTATTTTGGATATCTTTTATCACATTTATTTACTCAATTTAATAGATATTTACGGCTTTGTGTTCATAACCTTCACACAAAAAACAACATACATTTAAAATATACTGTTTGTAGGAAATTATTATAATATATTCTGGTTACTATAGATCCGTGAAATGTATTTTTTCAATAGAAAACACATAAATTTTCCCATATTACTATAG
The DNA here is from genome assembly GCA_963277665.1 of Viscum album. Classification (NCBI taxonomy): domain Eukaryota; kingdom Viridiplantae; phylum Streptophyta; class Magnoliopsida; order Santalales; family Viscaceae; genus Viscum; species Viscum album. Next base: position 766,232,560 of record OY728162.1, read on the forward strand.
TTATAAAACCAGATTCATGGTATATTATATTGTGTCTTTTCTACTCCATTTATATCCTTTTGATTCCTTTGAGAATCACCCAAATAAACCTTCTTCTGGGATGTTTGGTATTGTTATTTTACATTATCCACCACTATTTTTTCTTTATAATCAATACCCTAAATAGATTTTCATTACATTTGAAACAATGTAATTGTTTATAAGGGTATAATTTTCCCATTATCTCCTCTAATATCCCATGTATTCTTCAGTATCCCACAAAATATAATTCCATGGGGTCATGTTGGGAGGTATATGTATCTCATGATCTTCAATATTTCATCAAATCTTTTGGACTTTGACATCGATCTTTTCAATTATTTATACATTGTATTTAACAAAATTAGTCAATAAATAAATTATCTGGGATTGATCTTTGATTTTTTTATTGAAATCAATTTCAGTCTACTAGTTTCTAGTATTTTCATACATGATATTTTCAATAGACCCTTTAAATTATAATTTAATTCTTGTTTATAAAACATATATAGTTTTTAATCATGTACCACAACAATTAAAATTCATCACTTATCCCTCAAAACAAAAATTTCTTCAAGTGTAGATTCTATCCCATCCTTTATGTATAGTAATTTCATAAATTTAGTGATTTCATCATAATTTTCCACCAATTTATTATCTATTTAATCCATGGGTACATCCTCATTCATGAGTAAAAAATCCACAATTTACTACACTTTGTGATCCTTTGATATATATTTCATGTTTTTAGAGAAATTTCGTATTTATAGGTAATTTATGCTATAAATATATCTTTCCTACCACACCCATAAATAGTTTCTTCGTGGGTTAGTTATATATATTTATGTGTCAATTTTTTTAACTCAAAAGCACAAGGCAGCACTTTTCCACAATGAAAATTAGTAAGTGAAGGATTTACTTTTAATATACATTTTTCCCTTTTAATGTTTGAGGAAAAGATAGACATTGCCTCGTCAACATCAAAATCATTGAGATCATCTTCAACGGTTAGTTTCTTAATTTCCATGAATCGCACATCCTAATAATTATCCTCTATCAAGGACCCACTATCGTTTTTTCTCATCTTATAAGAGATGAGGGTGTTGTAAATATTATCCAACACCACCGGTTTGGGGTCATTTTATTCATGAAACATTCTCTCTTCATTGAAACATTCTGGTAATATTATTAGGATAAACATTATGTTTTTTAAATAATTAAGGAATTCACTGAGTTTTCTCATTCCATCAACAATAATACTCACCAGATCAATGAATTCATCAAAGAAATCATTTGGATGAATTATTAAATCCTCATACTTATCCTATAATAACTGAAATTTATCTTTTTATTCCATAGAACCACCATAAAAAATGTTGAGAGGTTTTTTCCACATGTAATTTGAGTATTTAAATGACTTTATATTCACATATATTTTATTGGATAATGCTCCTCCAATTTTATTTACTCTTTTTTCATCGGTATCAATCCCTCTTAAAAAATATTCAAATAATTCACTAAATTTAATTCAGGCTAAAATCCCATTCAAGGTATCCTTGTAAAATAAAATTTCCAATGATCAAAAAGTAGATTTTTATTTTATTCTTCCATATTAAAAATTACTATCATCAAAGATTATAATTTTCTTATGGATGATTTTGTATGATATATATTCGAAGAGAAAAAATTACACAAAATATACATAGCCTTTATAAAACATTTTTTCCCTACTAAAGGTAAATACCCTAAGAGGGGGTGAACCAAGGTTTATCTATTTCATTAAATAACCATCTCCAATGAGCTAGTTTTAAAATTATTAAGTAGAATATATCCCCCAAAAATTGATATGAAGTGATAATGTAAATTAAATAGGGACATAAATGATTTTACCTTGTTCATCCAAACTACGATAATCTAGGGATCATGAAATGGTGATGTGATGATGCAACTAAAACATTAACAATACAACTTTTTTTACAATTTTAATCTTCCAAACTAACCCTTTTTTGATAAATATCATATAAAAATTGATAACTCACTTTTCTCCCCACACGAAGGATCTAACTAGTCATCTTATGAAATGGTTTTCATTATACAAATAGTATATGGAAATTACACCAATGAATGTATATAAATATTCTATGGTTTCATAAATGTGTTAAACTCTATGATCTTCTAGTTAGATATTCTCATGTATATCAATTTTTTTTCTCTTATAGGTTTCTATCACTTAGTATATAATAAACATTATTCTCCATTATTCCCACCAAGACATATAATAGAAATCCATCATTTATTCATTGATGTGTTTCTCCTATGTTATTCACTATCTTGTCCTTATTTTTAGAAAATATATCTTCTCATTTTTGTAATCCTTCAACCCTATTGTACTTCTATACATCATGAAGATATTTTACTTCATGGAGTTTACTAACATTCATGAAATGGAAGAAAATTGTGCATCCCTTGAGTGTGAGCATTGATGAGATAAAACTATTAAATCTTCATTTCATATTGAATGTGCTAAATCAAAATAGCTTTATAAAATTTTATGTTGTGGTATACCAATCACAAATTTATTCCTCATTCTTAATTATATTAATCATATCAATTAATGGGGAGTTCTTGATTGATGTTAAGATAAGAAAAAGGGGGGTCTATATCTATTTCTCTTAGGTTTTCTTGTGTGTCTCTTGAATTACGTACAAGATATAGTATTTCATTGATGAATTTGATAATTTCTAAACCCTGAAATAATATTGGATGATTTATGAGCATGATTTCACATGAATAGTATTTATGGATCATTTATAAAACCTTGGTTGCATCACTCTTGTTTTTTTACACCAGGTTATCTTAGTTAGACTTAGATTTTATTAACTAAAGGCTCTTTTCTATTATAATAATAAGATATAATTCATTTAATTGATGTTATAAATAAATTTTCAAATAAAGGAGATGATCATAATTTTGTGAAAAAAGGTGAGAGGAGAAGATCCACAAATTACCCTAGTCATTTATTTTCGATAAGGGGGATAAAAAACGACTTTCTAAAGTGTAGAAGTATCGACAAAAAATTCAAAGGGGGATTGAAGAACACAAATTCATGATTTATGAATGAATTCTTTATATTTTGTTAGTATATCATAATGTCAATATATATTGAAGGCTTATATAAGGATATACCGATTCCTAAAGTGGGGTTTCCTAGATAATTATTATGGAATATTGTGATTGAATTTGATGTCATGATTGAGAGATTATCCATATTAATTGTGATGATTGTTGTGATGTTATTAAAAGGAATGCATGACAAGGGTTGATGGTGAAGTAACATTATCTACGACAAGTAAAAGACCGTTAAAATGATTATTTTCAAGAAGTTAAGAAGAAGAAATAATGAAGATGAACATGAAAAATGTATTAATATATATGTCATAAAGAAGAGAAAAATTTGAATTTTTTTAACTTATCTTAAATATTATGGACCTATGTCAATAGTGAGACATTGTTTTCAACATGAAAGATTATTGATGATCATGAAAATATTCATTTTCATGTGGATTTAATTTGAAGACCATGTAATATCCATACATTTGGAATAAGTTATTTACTATGGAAATTCATGTCGAATGATTTTTTAAAATGTTTGAATCAATAATGGATCATCCAAAGCTCATTGTATTTATAGAAATAAAAAAATTATGGATTTATGGAAACTGTAAAAAAATTGTGAAATTGAGTTTGCGAATGGGGATTCCATGTAAATGAGGGTTCATGGTTTCCATTTAAAAATAAAACATCTTAAAAAACATTAATAGAGTAAAACCATAGTATGCTACTTGACATAGAGTTTTTTGTTCATGTGAGGGATTAAAAACAATTTCACATACTATTTGATGTACTTTCAGTGGAAAATCAAAGCTGGTTGATAGAACAAAATAGAGATTACCATTCATAGTACGCTAATCATAAATAAAGTGAAGTTGTAGTATGGTGTTTTACATATATTTATGATTTATTCTTGTGATATGAGTATACAAAATTTAATAAACTATTTGAGGTATATAGATTATAAAATAAAATCAGGTTGATAGAAAAAATTGATATTCCCGTGCAGAGTATGTTAAACATCAATAATGTGATTCCACAGTATGATGTTTCAAATAGATGCTATGATATATTCATGAGATGTTGAGTGAAACAATTTATCATAGTATATATGTAATATATATTTTATAAGTGTACTATAAGGGAATTTCATCATTAAAATGCTATGTAGGTATGTGAATTATGTATTCACCACAAATGACATGCTTCATCGAAATTAAATCATTGTGACCTAACACGCATTATATGATGATGGTCCTTTGTGGGTTTCCATGCAGATCATTGATGAATATTTCATCATGAATAATGAGATGATTTGTGAGTGAAGACTTATGCAGACAACCATGCTCATGGAAGATATGAACAGATGAATCAATTTAAACTTCATTACATGATTAAAAAATATTCATGCATTAAATGGCCTGATATTGAATATTTTTTCTATAACCACAAGGATATCTCTCTCACTAAAGGTGATTAAAAATTTGGGGGAAGTTTTTATTTTGAGTGGATGTTCTTATTCTTCTCCATTTTGGTTATGTTATGCAATTTGTTCTTTTATTGAAAGATAACATGTTATGTGAGGTTCTACTTTAATAGAGGAAATAATCTAAGTGTATTAATTTTCTATGTGGTGAAGTGGTATGTTATTTCCTTTGAAGGTTATGTTCTATAAAAACATCAAAAAATTATTCAATGCATTTCCAAGAATTTGTTTCCACAGAATCGAGAAATTCAACCAAAATTAAGCCAATTTTCATATATTCTATTCTATGATCATTTCATGATCATAGGAAAAATTTTAAAAACTATTTGAAGAGAATAATGGGAATAGAAATGTGAAGTTACTTGTGATGAAAAAAAAATTCACCATGAATCATGAAATTAAACTAAAAGTATGTGACAAATAATATATTCTATGTTGTGATCAGGTTATGATCATAAGAACAATTTAGAAATATGTTTTAAGAATATATAGTGAACAAAAAGTGAATTTCTAAGTGATGAAATAATCAGTTTGATAAGAATAAAATAATTATACCAGTAGTACGCTACATATCATAAATGACATGCTATGATAATATCAAGATCATTGATAAATTTTATCATTTTTTTAAAAATATATAGTGAATAGAAAACAGATGTGAAATATGATTCGAGCATCAGTACACTTAGAATCAATGATTTGGACCTACAATATGCAATATATTATATATTTTATGATATTATCATATCATGATCATTTGAATAATTTAGCATATCGTTGGATCAATATATAGTGAATAGAAAAATTATGGGCAATATGAACTATGAATCAATAAACTAAGCATGAAATAAATGGACCAGCAATATGTGACATATCATAAATGCCATGTTAAGATCATTTCATGTGGTTAAGGTCAATTTAGTATATTGTATGATGTTTAAAAATTGGATATGAAAATGTTGTGTCCATGAAAAACACATGGTTTTATGATGTATTTCAGTTGAGATTCAAAAAAATAAATTATTCTTAGTTTTTCAAGTAAATATCTTGAATAACATTATATTGAAGAAATTTTTTTCACAAGTGACATACTTTAATTGAGGTTGGGACTTCATCATAAGAAGGAAGAATAGTTGACCAAGAAGAAATCTGAGAAATATATAATTACCAATAAATATTAGAAGATGAAGTGACTGAATCCAAAATATACTTGCAGGAGAAGTCAGTAAGGTACGGGAATTCAATAATCTAAGAAGATTTGGATAATTCATGATCTAGTGTGAATGTATTTTGAGGCCAACAAGCTTATTTCAAGAAGTTGTAGAAGTTATTGAAGGACTACATGAGTATAACAGATCCATTACACTCATGGAGGAAGAAATATTTCATGTGTTGTGGGAGAAACTAGAATAAAACAGTTATATTTCTATTTATGGATCAAGAACATTGACTAAAAGGAGCTTGGGACTAAGGTGTTTAACTATTTAATGAAGTGGCTTAGGGATAGGGTGTCTAGCCAATCTAGAAGAAGGATAAGAGAATATTGTTTCAGTGTCTAACCAACTAAGGTAGAAAATTTTGATGATGGGGTGTAGAATCATAATAAATTGGAGAATCGACTACTATGGTGTATAAATAGTTTTTTTCTTATTAATTATAATCACCTTCTTATACAGTGGAGAATCTATGTTAGGGGATTAACCAACATAACAAGGAGTTGGTATTTATTATAAAACCTGAAAATATTGTGTTTGGTGCAATTGATGGTAATTTCTACATATGAAGTGAGATTGTGAGATATCACCAAGTTGATTGAGAACCTTAAAAAGTTTGGGAGGTTGAATGAAAAAGATTTTTTTTTGAAAAAGTGAACCCCTAATTCACCCACACCACTCTAGGATTTCAATCCGTCCTAGGGATCTATATAATATATGACTAATTTTCCCTGTAACACTGAGGGAAGAGTGAGTTAGTGAATTGATGAGTCTAGATAAAGGAATGATTATAGTTATGGAATATTCAATACCCTTTACATAGATGAAGTTTTTTTCGCTGATGTATATTGTTGATAAGGTGTTGAGGGAAATATTCTTAGAGGAAGGTCTCATACATGTTGTTAAATCTCAATTTAACTTGTTTAGTTTGAATTCTATTTCTGAGACAGTGAATTAGGAACTGATTACATAGCAGAACCTGAGAGAGGTTGGGGTCGTATAGTAGAGTAGTATAGTGTCTTATCCTAGTGGTTCATCTTTTTGTGGCAGGAAAAGACTATTTGAGGATTCTTGTCAGATGCGCAACAACTAAAACACTCGTATAGGAAGTATAGTTTTATTTCATCATTATGAAATATGGGAACACATGAGGAATCCATGAGAGTGTAACCCATTGGAGTGTTGATCTTGTGGAATGATAGACCTTGTGAAACATTTCTGTTGGACCTCACCTCTAGTAGTTAGTGGAAGAGGGTCATCCTCAACTCTGGGATCAGAAGAAGTCATAATAGCTCTACATCAGGTAGGGAGCTTGAATAGAATGAGTTCTTTTGGCCTAGGTGGTGGTGGTTGTGTTTGAGGAATTCAGGCACTAGTTATACCTAGAAAAAAGAGTGGTATTTCTCTGGGTAGTGAGGTTATATCACATGGTTTTAGTTTAGGATAATCATATTCTACATATCCTACCCCAAAGGAGTAGGGTGTTGGACTATCTAGAGTGGGGGGTATGATCTTAGTAGCCTATACTCTTGTATATATACTTATTTTCATAGGTGCATCACATAGTTTAATATTTGTACTTGTTGTGGAATTCATTAGTCTTGTAATTTAGTTTTACAAGGGAATTATAATTCATAATACTCTATTTTGGATTAAGACGAATGATTTATGTCAATGCAGTGAGTTCCCCCTTCAGAGTGGTGGGTGTCACTTCAGCTGGGATCTTTTTTTCCTCTATATTACCAAGTTTGATTTCATAATTGTTATCGAATTGATAGTTTCTTATAAAGACACCATTGATCTTTATCTCTAATGGGTGACATTTACATCACCATTAGGTGGAGTATTTTTTCAAAAGGATAAATGGGATGTCTAGGAATCCGATTTGGACCAAAGCAACACAAGCTAGGTGGGAAGACAACATAGATTTCTAAATTTTATCTGGATGTTATGGATCAGGTTCGGTGTAATTTCTTCTAGTGGTTTAACTATTCCGGGATTCTTTTGCAAAATACTTTTATAGTTTACCTCCGATGACAGACATTGATTTCTCCATCAATATAGTTCTAGGAGAAGAAATGATATCCATTCCTCTATAAAAATAGATAATTTGGACTTACATGATCTTAAGAGGTACCTAGTGGACATGGAGGCAAAGGGGTTTATTCAGCCCAGAACCACTATGTGGGGTTTACTGGTACTTTTTAAGGAAAAGGAGTATAATACCTTTAGCCAATGCATGGATTACCATAAATCGAACCAGCTGATGGTTAATAAACAATATCCCTTTCCACTAATATATTACCTTTTTGATATGATTTAAGGAGACAGGGTGTTCTCAAAAATTTATATGAGATTAGGATATCACATGGTATGTGTTCTACCTGAAGACATACCTCGTATAGATTATTTTACTTGGTATTGTCTATATCAGTATCTGGTTATGTCATTCAGCCTTTTGAACATGCCAGTGGTTTTCAGGGAGCTAATGAACCTATTTTTTCATATATATATATATATATTCTTTTATGGTGATTTTCATGGATTATACCATGGTGTACTCTCACAATTGACACGACCAAGAAAAAAATCTTATGTTTATTTTGGAAGCACTGAGAGAGAATCCGTTATATGATAAGCTAACAAAGTGCCACTTCTGGAAGGATATGATTCAAAAAATTAGTCATATTATCTCAGATACAGTAGTATCTATTGACCAAGAGAAGGTGAGATTTTTAGTTTCATGGTAGAAGACCAATAATTTCCTTGACACACATAGTTTATTTGGGCTAGTGGGTTATTAAAATCATTTCATATAGCACTTAAAATGTTTATAATCACTGATTAAAGGAATTTCCATTAATTGTGTGAATTTTTAATGGATAGATAAATACGAGAAAGAATTTCAATAACTAAATGGGAGACTAAACTCAGCATCGATCCTGATTTTTCTAGAGAAGGGATAAAGCTACACTATATATTGTGATTCATTAGGTATTATGATAGAAGTAGTTATGATGTAGGGTGATGGAGTCAAGATATATGAGTCTTAGGAGTTGAGGACACATGAGAGGATTTAACTGACTCATGATCTAGAGTTTTCTTCATTTGTACATGGATTTCACTGTTAGGGACACTATTTAATGGGAGATAATTTCTTGGTGTAAACAGACTAGAAAAGAATCAAGTACATAAATTAATAGCATGGTATAAATTTTATGCAGTGATGGATAGGGGAGTACCTATAGTATTTTAACATTGAGAGAGACTAAACACCAAAATAGGTAATGTGGTGGATGATGAATGAGTAGGGGGACTCATATATAGATGGTATAGTAGGCCAATAGTGAGTGTACACATATGAATTTGATCTCTAAGAAACACTTGGACGTGCCGAATATTTACGGGATAATATTGATTCATCATTAGTTGTGACCTCTACCAATCAAAATAGAGTAAGAATGAGAAATTATTGGATTCATAGGGACTTGTTCTATGGGAGAGCGTGGCAGGTGAAGTACCACCTCCTATTTGGACTGTAGTTGAGGATGATATCCTATTTATACATTGATGCGTATGGGTTCTAGTATATATATGTGAAGATATAATGTAGGAGTTTCATGCCTCGTTTTGGGAAGTTCATCGTGGTGTTACCAAGATGTATTGTGACTTACATCATCAGTACTGGTGGTTGGGGATGAAAAATGAGGAAGATAGTTTTATTACGTGGTGTTACACTTGTCAGTGGGTGAATGAAGAAAAATAGTGGCCATTTGGACTTTTAAAATAGTTACCTAATCTGGAGTAGAGATGGAATGATTTTGTGATGGATTTTATAACCAGTTTTACAAGGTCTCCTCAACGTAGAGATGTTGTATGGGTTTTTGTTGATAAGATAAAAAAGGTTTTTGATTTCCTTCTGATTAACGAGAAATTAATTATAGATGATAATGGTTGGTTTTATATCTATGTGAAAGGTAAACTTCATGGGGTACCTTGTACTATCATTTTAGATAGAGATGCCTTGTTTATGTTTCGCTTACGACATATTTTGTAGGGGATGATGTGTACATAGGTTCTTTAGAGCACAATGTACCACCCTCAAACTGATGGCGAGTAAAAGAGTATGATAGATGTTCTTGACTACATTATTTGAGAATTAATATTTGAGTTTGGGTATATGGGGAGAAGTATATTACCACAGTTGAGTTCTCCTACAATAATAGTTATCAGGTAACGATACAAATGAAACCTTATGAGGATTTTTAGGGCCAGCCTTGTTGATCTCTCATGTGCTGGCTAAAGTCATGTGATGAAGCTTTACTTGGACCACATTTGATGGAAGAGACTTCTTAGTAATTATATTTTATCAAGAAATGTATGGCTACTAAAAATTCCAGACATAAATCTTATATTGATAATCACTGATGACCTCTAGAGTTTGATGTCAGGTATTGGGTGTTTTTATGTATCTCACTAAGGCTATAAAAAGGATGTATTAATTAATAGGATAATATTTCACCATGATATGTTGGGCCATTCAAGATTTTGGAGAGATTTGGTATGGTAGCCTGTCAGTTTTAGTTATCTCTGTGTTACCAGAACATGAGCAATGTCTTCCATGTATCTCATATATGCCATTATCACTCAGAACCATCTCATGTTACATATCCTAAGGAGGTGGAGTTATAGGTAGATTTATCCTTTGGGGATCATCTGATTCATATCATTGATAGGATCATCAAGGTTCTCTAAGACTGGTTAGAACCTCTAGTATGAGTGATATGTCAGTATGATCATTTATAAGATGAGACTTGGGAGCTAGAGGCTAAAGTACATGCTCAGTGACCAGAGTTATTCTCAAAAAATTCTTGACACCCTTGATTGGAAATATGTGAAAAAAATTCATTAAGGGGGCGATTATATGATCTTGTGTTTTCCTAGGAGTTATAAATATTTTTTTTCTATTTAAATACTTTATTACATCCTAATGTGAATACAGATTGGTTTTATGGGGTTATCACGTGTGTCTAGGGAATGCTCAAAGCCCAAAACCCAAATCATGGTAATAAATGATGTGTTACATGGTTAGGAGTAACAGTGTGACCCAATTTATATGGTTAGGTGAAACCATTCAGTGTTATACGAATGACTAAAGGAGCCCGTACGGTTTGATTAAACCATGAGGATGGAGGAGAACACCATTGTGATAGCCTCTACAATTTATGATAGAGGTTTGATACATGGTATGGGAATGGATTAAATAACAATGTTCACTAACCATGTGAGGTTCCCCTCCATACAGTGAAGGGAGAACATTTTGTGCATAGTTTGGAAAACCGTACAACCAAACCATGAATCCTAGAGTTTGGAGAGAAAATTATGTTTTTTCATTAAAAACTATAAAAACCTATAACCTAATTTATATTTCCCATTATTGTGTATAAAACCCATTTGAGATATCCCCCTTGATCAAATTTTATAGTTTTTGATATCGTTCTTACATCTGATCTCGGAATCTAGTTACATTAGTCCTATTGGATTCAAGCCAATGAGTACTAATTTCAATTTGTTCCACTCTTCGTTTGTCTTGGTTTACCTATGCAACTTATGTTCATGCTTATATTCCCTAATTTTATGCTTTTCATATTTTCATAATATTTTCTTCTAATATGAGATGAATCAAAAGATGATATAATATGAGCACTCAATTATAGACCTACGACAAGGGTTATATACACTACCCTTGGGTTTTGGTGCATTATTTGCCTTTTTTTTGTTATTCCACACACCAGACATTATGATTACACCCAGCTAATAAATTGAATTATTAAAATGAACATGTTAGAACATGTTAGGTATTTCCTTTAGTTATTTGAGATTAGTTAGAGGTTTTCTCCCAAACGATGGGCACAAATGGGGTGTGCCTTGTGATTGCCTTTGTCATTTCCTATTATTGAACAACCTAAGGGGTGATTGGTTGAACATTCCTAGTTAGAGGAAGCCCTATTATATGTGAAATAAATTAAATTGATTATTTAGTAAATTTTCTTCCTCCCTCACCATGTTATACTTTATGTGAAAAGTTTAACTGTATAAATTTGAATTATTATATGAATGGGTAAACTCATTTTATGTATTTTAATGGGAATTTTTATATGAGTTGGAAGGATTCAAAGAATGTGATGTTATTAAATTATAATTTAATTTAATGATGGATGTTTCTATATGAATCCATGGGTGTGATACACCAAGGGTCATTATAGTGGAAGTAGATGCCACCGATGAGATTACTCCTTGGGACTTGTTTTTTTGGGATGTATTGGGCCTTGATATCCCTTGGATTTGGATTTCGTGGGTTAATATTGGACATATAATGTTTAAATTCTCCTTGGAACCAAATCCAAGACTAATAGAGTTTCCATCGAGATTCTCTTAGGACCTGGCGAGGATGCCATGGTCCACTATACCTTGGATCCAGCCACATGGTGTCTGACACTTATGTTATAATGCTCATATTTGGTACATGTAGTACTATTGATTATATGGAACAATTTTGTTTGATATAATATAAATCTTATATGACATGTTTATGGTTGGTATGAAATAATAGACATACGGCTTGGTGATGGGGTTGATTTCTATTGGTCCTTACAGCTGCCTTGTTTGAGGATCATGACCCTTGTTTTGTAGGAAACCTTTCTAGGCATGATAATATCACCTTATAGTTATTACCATTTCCATTGAAATTTTTCATCTATTACTGTTATATCTGTTATATACATTGCACACTTATTAGATTTTATAATAGATCATGGATTTTTATAGACCCTATTGGTGGTGGACTACTGGTATTTTATATCACAACCTGTCTCGGGCCACCATTGGGTACCATATAGAATTTATGAATGCAGGTTGGGATTGGAAAGACACCAAATGTTTTATTCTTTAATTTGTTCCATGCCTAGGAATAGGGGATAAGAGGAACAAACTTTAGCTTATGATGTTATTAGTGGATAATGCTATTTTGTATTATTTCTATTTTGATAAATGAATTGTATTGATGCAAATATACATGTTTTAGATTATTTTTAGGCACATGACATGATATATAATTTTGGTATATGATAATTATTTTTTAATTGTTGTATATATCTATATTTGGATGTTTTCTCCTATTTGGTTATTAACATACTTCCACTAAGGTGGGTTTCTATAATAGTGGTCTTAGTGGCTATTAATACTGGTTATTCATTATTATATTTCTTCCTCTATTAACATTTATGATTGGCACCACTATGTTGTACTACATCAAGGGTGAATTATCTCCCCATTTACAAACCCTTGTCCCTCACATCTATTCAACATCCATTGGTATTTGGGGAGATGCACTTGATGTCATGTGGCTAACTAGTATTGAGCACCATTGAGTGGAATTAGGGTCCGGGATGTTACACTCCAAGAAATTAAAACTGAATAACTCACTATTATCAATTGAATTAATGTTAAAAATATGTTTAAATAATTAGAACATTCAATTTATTATTAAAATATTAACTATAATATTGAATATATTAGATGAAAATTCTTTCAAGAAGGGAAAATATCTTCTTCATTAAAAAAATAAAATTTCTAGAAAAATATAAGAAATATATAGTGAAATGAATGGAATCATAAGGGTTTTCCCCATTGATATCCACTTCCATAGGCTCCTGGGAGTTTAGTTTAGAATTTATAAATCAACTCACATATTATTCCTCCTCCATTTTCTATAGTAACACTTTGAGAATCCTCTTTCCAGTACCCCTTGATCATAAACCACACCATAACCTCTAAAATTATGTTATTATTTGTTTTAATTGAATTTTACTTTCATATTTCTAAAAATATAATGCGACAATGATTTTATATGATTTAAATATTTAATGGATCATATATAACCACCAAGAGGGTACAAAAAAATAATCATGATTTCTTACAGGTGGTAGTAGTATAAATTTCATTAATCACATGGGTGAAAAATTAATTACATGCACACCAATGTTTGATTTCCCATCTGAATCATACCATGATCATAAAATCATCATCTCCTCATTGAATTAGTCCTTGTTGATTGGAATAAATTGTGATGTGTGGAGATTATATAGTGACATCATTTTTTCATCATACCCTTATGCAGTGAATGATCCATGAGTCTTCACTTATCTCCCATGACCTTAAAATAGTGGCCATTTTGAGTTTAATTTCACCTAATGATTTACAATGTATAGAATCGTAAGACTTAATATGAATAATATGATTTTGATTTCATATGACTATGTAATTTATATAAATAAAAACCTCATATTATCAAAAAAAATTTATATAGGACTTAGAAATATCATAGTGGCTATAAAAATGTCATAGGGGGTCATATTGTTTTTGTAAAGGAAAATATCCTACAAAAACTCTAAAATATCAAATAAGACCTAAATCCTCCCATGCAGCCACCAATAGTAATACATTTAGTGAAAATATCCTAGGGGGTTAAAATTTAGCAAAATGAATTATCATATTGGTGACAAAAAATTCTCCCATGTGGGTCTAAAAAGTCATACGAGATCAGAATTATCTTCCAAAACAAGATTTTATCAAAGTAAATTATCATACATGAGGTAAATTATCCTATGGGGTGTAAATTTTCTTATATTGAAGACTGAAATATACTTCAAGGTAGGATATCTAAAAGTAAAACATGATATGAAATATTATATTACAAATTAAAAATAATTCTCCTACATGATAAAATTTCTAATGAGATAGATTATCTTATGGGCCCAATGTAACCAAAAGTTTCACATTTTGAGGTCAACAATAGGAAAAAACAAAGAAATTTACTACCTTAACACAGAATTTATGGCTTTGTCAAATAATTTCATAAATGAATAAAACAAAAAAAATTGAATTAATCTATTTTCATAATAATTCAAAAACGATACGTGGAAACAAAAAATTATTTGATTTTACTTAAAAAGGGTGTGGATTAAATAATTTAAATACAAATGATACATCATGAATAAATATGATTTATTGTAATGGTTAACATAAGACTGTTAATTACAATAAATATAATTATAATATAATTTTTATTTTGTATAAAGTAGAAATTTGTTTTAGGAAATAAAAAATAATAATACTTGAAAATGAACACGTCCTCACAAAAAACATTTCCTAGAGTGGTACAGAAACATGAACATAGTACTAATATTTGAGAGTAAATTCTATGTGTTGGACTCCCCCCTAAATAATGATCCACCTTAGGAATCAAGTGAGTGAGAAAATGATTCTTATTGTAAACAGTTGGAGATGATTTCAATGTTTACATGATTATGTTATCATCAAATATATACCAATAATGGTTTCTACATTTCTAAGATAAAACTCTAAGATAAGTTACTTGTTTTGTTATTAGGTAAAATGTTTAAACATCCTTTCATTGTTAAAGGTTATAGTTCCAAAAAGAATCTAGAAATAGATCACAATGATGAAACTAAACTATTTCAAGAAGAATATGAAGGTAAATTTCCATTGATCATGACATTTTGATGATCTAAATTGTATAAATAGAAATATATAACTGATAATTCATACATGATATTCTGTTAAAATATTTATGGATTGTAGAAGTTAAATAAATATTGATCTTGGTAAGAAGATAAAAGAGGCTTCAATCAACATTAGTTTGAGAATATCTTAACCAATAATTCTTCCATAATTAAGTATATAGTATATATTTTTTCTAAAATCACATTTCATTACACATATATTATATAATGTGTTATTATATGGATAAATTATGCCTTTATTTTCATGGAGGTATTGATTATGAGTCTAGAAGTAATTTTGTTGTCCTTTTGTGATATTATTTACAAATAATAGCATTAAAACCTAACCATATACCAAATAAAATGATATATTAGATCTCAAATGAGTTATAATATGAAATAAAGACATCATGTCACAAGATTTTGTGTTGCGATGTGTATCATTTGTCAAGTATAATTTTATAAAAAAATTAATCAGGAATACAAAGTGTGTTATTGTGAATTATCAAAATGTTACTAAGGATATTCTATAAATCCCTAAGGTGGAAACTAACCATTTAAATGAGAGACTATTTATATGAGAAATGTAACATCTATAATTTTGATAATGGGATAAATAAAGAAAATGTAATGTCAAGCCTTAAGATGCATAGTATTTTGAAATATTAATAAGTTACATAACAGTTCATGGAAAATAATGTTATTGAGACACATTATTTATAAAAAAAATTAGAACCAAATATAAATGGTTTATAATCACAATGTTAGGTGATATGGTATTTATTGGGGATAATGAATCATTATACATTAAGAGATTAGTGTATAGAAAATAATATTGTAAATGGAAAGTAGCTATGAATTAATAAATGGATTTGTTATATGAAAATACTATTATTATTTTGGTAGAAAATTTTACTATTGTGAATCCTACTGGGTCCAAATGGGGTTTAAAGAATTTTCTCAACAAGTATGGTAAATAAAATACACCCTTCTCGTCATAGGTATGATATAATTTGGGCTACTTTTATATCTATTTTGGTTCTAAAGTTATTTAAGAGATAGTGGTTGGTATTTTGCATTATGGGAGAAAAAAATTCAAGAACATGATTTGTATATGCTTTGAAGTACTGTGGTGGTAAATGTGTGATATTGATTATTTGGTTAGAGTGTATTTTTTCACATTTTGAGAATGGTTCGTCTAATTGTGAAATATTTCTTAGAAAATAATGTGACATGTTAGGTTTGAGCCTTGAGGTGGGTCCACATCTTTCTGATGACTTTTCTTACCATGTGGATATTTCGATGAAATCATGCACTTCAGTTTTCAAGGGAAAGTAGAGACCACAAGGTTAGCAGAAAAAAAATTTAACCATGAATTTAACCCATTTGATATATATGAATTTCTTAAAATTCAAAAATTAACCAAATATCCTTTTTCCTTCTCGACCCAAATTTCACCCTAATATCTCATTAACCTAACCCAACCTTTTCATAAAAATCTAGGAGGTTAACCCTTGAGACTCTGAGTTATTTTCTATTGATTTCAGTGTATATGTCTAAGGTATTTTTAAAAGTCTTCTTCATTCCTCCTTTTATCTATAGATTTACTCTCAATCTCTCATCCCCATGATTAGTTGGAACCTAAATGGGTTGTGATGGAAAAATATAGGATTTAATATGTGAAATTGATTATTTTTATTATAGACCTAGAGTTTTAAGGTCAATATGTATTCATTTATGATCAACATTTTCAAAAGAAACTATGTTTCCCTTGTTGGTGTTGTGGGTGTCTATATATAATAGTTATTTTTCATGGAACATTTTATCAATTGTTTTCCTTATGTTTTGATAGTGGAAAAAGTCTACTTAATATATATGAGTGTTGATTTATGAAATTGAATATTTTTTTATGGAAAATGGTTTAAATGTGTGTTTTCAATAAAAATTGATTTATACAGTTCATGTTTTAAATGAAATTTATCATTGATGATTTGGAGTATAAAATGGGTTTCCCATCCCGGGAGTGGTAATGATTTTCATATTTAAATATTTTATCAAAATGAGTGAATAATTTACTTGATTTTATTAAGAAAACATATATCATGAGCCGATTAGGTATATTAGGTTATGGACATACACAATCCACAATGAGTGTGGAACCAGTAAGGGTCACATGTGTTATAATTGTTGACTATGGTAGTTTTTGATATCATTATGATTCAAATTATATTGGATTAGTGTTTCTTGTGTGTCCTAGGTATGTATTCCCATTGGATAAATCCCAATTGTGCATGGTTTTATTCGTTATAGTGATGTTTAATGCTTTGATTCCTCAAATGTTTACATTTTTGGGTATATAAAATCTTCATTACATCCCTTTAAGTAATCTTTCATAACATTTCTATAATAATATGGATTTGAAAATGGATTGTTTTAATGAAAAATCTATGATTTTTATGAGAAATATTTTCAAATGATGTTATTTGTAAAAAATTATTGTTTTAATGCAAGAACTAATGGTTATATAGCAATGGACATTGTATAGATTCATGGTGGTATACTATTATGAATTTATCACACACCTTGTATATTCCATTAGTAATAAACATACATGGATTTATATGATCCAAGTAAAGGTATGGTTGTGATGTATCTAGATCAATTATGTAGGTTGATGTCTCTTCATGTTGATTTTGTAATGTCATGAGGGATGGTCACACAGATGAATGATTTTGGTCTGGACATAAGCAGTTTCTCGGATTATCCTTCTCCCTTTTTTCATTATGTCTCAGGGTTTTTTAACTCTTTTTAAATTATATAAAATTGTTCTATATAATCATCTTATTGTATATGATATATGTTAAATTGTTATTTCATGTTCAACCTATTCCAATGGTTGTATGTGTTGATACTTAAGTGCATTTACCCAGTCCATGGTTATTAAAAACTCTATTCCGAGGTGGTAGGCTCGCTTAGGTGACATGTCAGTATACCCATGTTGGTTTGATTCAAAATTTCATCAATTGGAGGATTAATTGTTGGTTTATTGTATTTTAGAGTTTCGACCATATAGACTCATGTGGTAGCTGCATAAGGGTTCCTGCTCAACTCAATTTCATAGCTAACATTCAATAAAAATGATTGGTCAAGGATTTTCTCACCTAGATTCTAAGATTGATTTTGGGATTATTTAAATTACCCTTACCAAATTTCTCTATAGGTTTCTACTATTATCTTCAATCATTTTTGTTTGAGGGATTTAATATGGATTCTTGAAGTTTATATTTTAATTCATAGATGTATTCCAATTCTAAAAGGGTGTTACCTCTTGTGTTTAATAGATAATGGATCTATAAGGTTCTGTTTGATTCTAAGGGAAGGACCTATTGGAAAAATCACATACAAAACCACTTCATTCAACCCTTCTTTAGTGGAAATATTAATCCATGTTATTCGATCACAAGGTCAGTATGGTTGTGGAAACTGAGAAATGATGTTGAATTATCCTTTGGAGTTTTCCAAAAAATTACCCCAGTATTCCTTAGTGACAATTGAACCAATGAACCCAAGGAATAGATTGAGAGAATAAAACATATTATCCACTTTTTGGGTGATCTAGATGACTATATGTTGGTAATTTCCACTTATATGCTTGATGTTACTAGAATGAAATTTTTGTATTCTATTATGGTAGATAAATTACACAAGGAACTCATGCAGACAACATTCAAGAAGTCCTTCCATAAGCAGTTCTATCCTATGACCTTACATGTCGAAAAGTCTTGAGAGATTTTCACCTTAGATCAAGGATACCACTTAGTGATGGATTAAGATACTAATTTAACCAATGTATCTCAAAAACATGGCACTAATAACTAGATCAAGGGTAGATTTTTTGCCACGGGTCTAATTCTAGAGATTTGATTGATTAATATTATCATGTGATTGATGACCTTTACTATTGTAGTTGATAATTTGGCTATAGATGACAAGATTTAGTTAATAAAATAGGTCTTAGTGGTGCATATGTTATTATAGGGGTAGTCAATTGTTTCACCTATCCAGAAATGTAAGCATAGTAATGGTTCTTTGTTTTCATTAGGATCTATTAAAGATGGTTATTCATGAAAATACCAGGTGGTTTTCTTCTATAGTGGAAGACATAACCATTATTAAGCATAATTGTACAGTTGCACCCAATATCCTCCATCACTATGAACAACCTGGTAACCTTAAATGTTTTTTAAAAGAATTTAATATGGAAGTATAGTTGGATACACTTACCAAAAGATTATAAGATCAGATAGCTTCTATTAAAAGGTGGCGGATATCATTACAATGTTAAGGGGGATAATTAGGTAATGAAGAAATCACAGATATGGTTTTAGTTTTGATGCCTTTATACAGAAGAGTATGCATGAAATGAATTTGATGTGGGTCTGAATACTATGAGATGAATAATGCTTATTACTTCCTCTATTGTCCAAGATCTATTTGAAAGTAGTTCATCTCATTATTTTATATCATCAAATTTTGTCAATGTGATTGGATTATTCTTCTATATTATGTCATTTTTTATGTATCATTTTACTAGCTTATAAATGTGGAATGATTAGGGTTCTAAATACTCCAAGTGATAGGGTATGATCACAGACCATGTGGTCATATGGAATTTCATAGTAATAGAACTTAACATCTTTGGACTTATTATGGAAATGGATTAGATAATTCATTTTATGTCCCAGGTCAATTTTTATCATTTTTATATGTAGCTTATATCTCCCAAGGGGGATTCTTGTTTCTTTGAAGGTTAGTGGGATCCTATATTTGGGTGAGTAGGGATTTTTTTCGTGAGGATATAATGATCTCATGTAAATTTTTAGAGATGTTTATTGAGGCCATTACTCATTAGTAATGTGTCCTTCCAACTATTATGAATAAGTAACATAAATACATTCCTAGTAACATTTTCTATGTCTATTCTGCAAATAGAAGTCAAGTTTACTATTGACCTACTTCTGGGGATGATCCTTATCTCCTCACCATTTTATCATATGAAATCATCAGAGTAAAATAAAATTAATTTTCATATTGATGATATTTAGTCCAAAATAATTTTTTTTATAAGTGGGTCACCTTTTACTTCTCTGATTATTTTCATAAATAAGTATATTTATGCCTTTAGTTGTGTTCTAACTACCAAAATTATAATCAAATGACTATTCAGAATTGGTACCCTTTTCAAAGGATTGATGATATGTTTGATCAACTTAGGGGATCCTAATCATTTTCTAATATTGATTTTTGGTATGGGTACCATAAGTTAAGATTATGAGAGGATGATATTATGAAGACAACAATCTAGAAAATGTATTGAAATTATGAGTATTTGGATATCCCATTTGGTATTGTTAACACTCAAGTGGTGTTTACAACTTTGATGAATTAGATCATTTATTTCGTGTTGGAATCATTCATGGTCGTTATTGTGGATGATATTTTAGTTATTTTAAAGACTAAATAAGAATATAGAGATCATCTTGATATTGTTATCAAATCTCTGACACTGCCACAAAACTGGGCATTCCTGGTGCCACCCATTATCAGCGCTAATGAAAAAGTGTTGATAAAGCGGCGGGGGGAGGGGGGTACCTTTATCAGCGC
The DNA here is from genome assembly GCA_963277665.1 of Viscum album. Classification (NCBI taxonomy): domain Eukaryota; kingdom Viridiplantae; phylum Streptophyta; class Magnoliopsida; order Santalales; family Viscaceae; genus Viscum; species Viscum album. Next base: position 766,253,637 of record OY728162.1, read on the forward strand.
TAAAAATAACACTAATAAAAGTACCCCATTATCCATGCTTTTTTAGCACTAACAAAGGTACGCCCTTTAACAGTGCTTTTTAGCACCGTTAAAGGGTACCCCTTTATCAGCGCTTTTTTAGCACCGTTAAAGGGTACCCCTTTATTAGCGCTTTTTTAGTAGCGCTGATATAGGGGGTCTTTATCGGCGCTTTTTTTGAAAGCACTGATAAAGGGTCTACTTGAAAAAGAGACCATAAAAAATATATATTAATATTTAAATATATAGGTATAGTTATATTGATATAAATATAATATATATTTTTTAAATATAATTTTAAATATATTTTAGAAAAGTGTAAATATATAGTTACACTTTATATAAAAGATATTTATTGAAAATGGCTTATAAGAAAATTTAGAAAAAATATTTTTAATTAATAATTTTCTAATTATTATGGAGTAATAGTCATTTAATAACAATTTGAAGACTAAAAAATTAAAAAAAAAATTAAAAAAGATCCAAAATATGTTGAAAACGCAACTCGAACTTCAAACGACCATAACTATTGATCCGGGTGTCCGTTTGAGCTCTACCACATATCAAATTGAAGCTGGCGACAATCTCTACTTCTCTCTGGCCGAGGGGGACCCGTATCAAGGTTTTTTTTGATGCCAAAAGGGGCCTAGAAGGCCTCCAAAACTGAGTTTTCAGTCGGGGTACCCCGCTTTTATAACATTTTTTGGATTTTCAGCCCTGTTTAAGGGGGTATTATTGGCTTTTTTGGATGGGAACTAAATTTATTCCAATTTATTATATTCATATTGATATTATGTCTTTGAAATTTTATTGTTTTTAATATTTTACTTCTATTTATAATCAAATATATAACTATACGTACATATTTTTTATATATTCACACAATAAAATTAATTTTTTAAAAGAAATAATTGAAAATATTTACATATAAAATATATTAGCTTTATCTAAATAATAACTAATATCCAATTTATTTAAAATACAAATATATCAGTATTTATATACCTATATATTAATCTAACTATATATGTACCTATATAATGTGTTTGTGTCTATTTGTGTGTGTCTATATATTAACAAACTGATATATATTATATATATACATATATTCTAACATATGTATATGCATATATATATATATATATATAAATATGTATAATTATAGTTATAGAAACACACAGAAACACACAGACACACATATAAATATATATATATATGTGTGTGTGTGTGTGTTGTATATATGTACTTATTTATATACACACAAAACAAAACATATTTTATAATTGTATAGAAAACTAATCTTGTAAATGTATATTAATATACGAATAAATATATGGATAAAAAATATAACTAAATATATATAAATAAATAGATATAACTTAATATTAATATACGAATAAATATATAAATATATAAATATATACATATATACATATATATATAAATAAATATAACTAAGTATATATATATTTTAATATACAATTAAATAAATAAATAAATAAATACAACTATATATGGGTATATATATATATTAATACAACTATATAAATTTATATTAATACATGAATAAATATAACTAAATAAGTATATATATATATATATATCACTAGTTGGAGAACAAATCAAATTAGTGGAGTGGTAAAGGCTTAGCGTGCACGGGGGGATGTCTTGAGTTCAAAACCTGGTGGAGGCAGGCCGGGCGCATGCATGGGTAAATTTGGGGGGAATATATCACTATTAAAGGGGTCTACAAAGCGCTGATAAAACGTGGAGCGTTGTGGATGGGGCTTGTGGGGGAGTGGGTGGGGTGGGGGCGCTGATAAATGGGGGGGAAAGCACTATTAAAAGCCACATTCCCTCCAATTTACAGATATTTTTAATTTTTTTTTTAAATTTGTTTAACTTTTTTCAGAGGTAAAAAAAGATCAGATAAAAGGGGCCTTTTTTCAGCGCTAAAAAAAGAGCTGATAAAAGGGCCATTTATCAGCACTTTTTTTAGCACTGATTAAAGGGGTCTTTATCAGCGCTTTATAGAGCACTAATAAAGGGGACCCCCCCTTTATCATCACTGGAATAAATTGAACTTTTTAGCATGGTTAAAGGCCTTGTTTAGTGCTGATAAAATCAGTATTTTTAGTAGTGTGAATGAACATAATATGAATTGAAAGAAAACAAATTTCTAGTTTTGGATATGAAATGTGAGGTTTCTGGTCCATTTTATATCTAAGAGAGGTATCTAAGAGAATGATAAATAGGGAAAGGTAATGATTTCATTGGATCAAACAATAATGTGTTTTAGATTTAGATCTTCTTGTTTTTTATGGTTACTATATAAATTTGATTCCAGATTTATCCAAGATTACATCTCATATTTTAGAGTTAAACCATAAGGGTATTGAGTATGAATGGAATGATAATTCTAAATGAACATTTGAATGAAATAATGTGAAGATGACTTTATATCTAGTTTTTATGTTTTTGGAATCTTGTTTTGGTTATCACATATTTTTTATTGCGTCAATTACAGGATTAGGATTTGTTCTGATGTAGGGGAAACTGGCAATAGCATGTGGACCTTTCTAATTACACCATCATGATAATAATTATCCTAATAGTGATATTAAATTTCCCACCATTATTAATTTTCTAAATACTTTGAAAAATTATCTCTTCATAGAGAGGATTACTATATATTTGTATTAAAATTTCTAGAAGTATATTTTTTCCTAGAGGCATCTCAACCGATTACAGAGATGTTTAATTGGGTATCTTCACAATTTTGAGTTTGATATTTAAAACAGACCTTTAAAATAGAATGTGGTCCCTAATTCATTGAGAAATAATTTAAATAAACATACCATGAATTAATCTATAAAAGAATGATATTTGATGATTTTATTAACTGAGATGTTCTTGGACATGGAAGAAGTTGATGGAAAGGAGTTCTATTCATGTGTGAAAGATGATTCTTTATTTGATGATTTGATTTCTCCCAGACAAGAAATAGACAGTTATTTTCTTCATTTTATTTAAATACTCTATGGTAATTTGACCCTGGGTGATTGGACTATGTCTCCTTATATTGTTTTTCATTTCTGAGGTAGATTTTTCATTTAAATAAGATTTCAGATGAAATTGATGGATAATGGAAATTAGTATAATTGTTTCAAACACCATGGTACTACCAAGATGAATAATTATTTGAGATATTAGAATTTGTTTTTGGGGACAATGTTGTCTCTTGGGGATTTTGTATCATGATGCCTTAACTAAAAAAGGTTATGTTGGATCACAAAATACCAGACAGTTTGTGGTTTCCTTTACCAATTCTAATATGTAAGTGGGATGAGATATCCATAGAATTATTTATAGGTTTACCATGGAATCCTATTGGGAAAAATATTATTTTGGAGATCCTTGATTTACTTTCAAAATAATATCGTTTCCTTCACATTTAGTAGACACAAAAGGTAGAAGATCTTGGGAACAAATATATCTGAAGGATCATGAAGCTCTATGATGTATCTTTTGTTATTATTAGTTATAGAGATATATAGCTTAAATTTTTTATTTTTACATGTTTATAAGTTGTGATAGGTATCCAATTAAAGTTTACCATAGTATACCATGCTTAGATTGATGGAAAGACTGAGCAATACATTCAGATTCATTAGGATATGCTTTAGGCTTTTATTCAATATTTTTATGGTTTATGGGGAATGAATCTATCCTTAGTTGAGTTTTCTTATAAAACAGTCATTATTATTTGATTAAAATATAACCCATTGATGAATTTTATATATATCCGTGAAAATATACAATGTATTGGGACGATTTAAGGAAATTGTATTTGGTTGGACCAAATATTTTTTAATATATTTTGAATATTTTGGAGTTTATATGAAATATGTTAGAGATATCTTAGAATCAATAAAATCCTATGTGTACTGTCATCATTACCCACTAGAGTTTGTCGTATGTGATCGGGTTTTTCTCAAGGATTCTCCTCATTTGAGACATCTTCATTTGAGAATATATGGAATTTTCGTAAAAAGCCCTATTGGAACTTTCAAAATCAATAAACATATTGGATGTGTGTGATATTAGTTGGACTTACTATCTCACTTGACATCAATATTTGTTGTCTTCCATGTTTTCTAACTAAAGAGGTATCAACCAGATCCTTTATAATTTCTAGAAAGGGAAGAAGTTTATCTGAATCCTAACACCTAACTGGATGTGATCCCAATATAGAATATGGATCATTTGAATATGGTTTTTTGTGGTAAATGTTTTCACTTGATCAATGTAATATGGAAGTGTGGATGGGATAAAAACATGGCATGGGGACATGTAGCATTGATGATGTTGTAGTAGACTTTTGTCTGTTCATGTTCAGAATCATAAGATCATTCTAGAGAATGAAATTTACAGGGTGGGGAGAATTTTGACACCCTTCCGGTTACATGTATGTTATGTTTTGGGAATATTTTGTCACTATCATGGTTCTAAATATTTTTTAATGTTAATGATAATTTTTTTTGGGAGAAAAATTCCAGGCACATGGCTTGTGAAAAGTTTGTTGTAACTATGCAATAATCATGAAATATATATTTGTTGGTTCCAATGAAATTTTCAATATTTTTAGAAATGTTTTTATAACTAATAGATAATTCTAGGAAAACCATGTGAGGGGATTGGTTTTTATATAGTGGAAACATCACATATTTCAAAAAAAACATTCTAACTATGTGACTATTCCAAAGTAACCAAACACATTAGTTTTCAAGGGATAGTTGTGACCTCATGGTTAGTTCATGGATTACATATCCATAAATCCAAACTATGTGAATCATACAAGTTTTATAAAATTAGAAAAATACTGAGACAGCATCTATTGTTTTTAATAAAATGTTTCCATGTTCTCCAATTAGATTGACCCATACATTATTTGACACTCTATAATGTTATAACCTTTTTGTCATGGTGATTCTCTATCTATTTGGATGGTTATCTTCAAGGTATGTGAGAATATCCACTCTATTCCTTATCATTTCTCTAGATCTACCGTCATTCTCTATTCCCATTAACTCATTAAAACCCTAATGTGGAAGGAAAATAAGATCTACGGTGATGGGTGATGAATTAATTATTTTTCTTATAGATCTAGGATTCTGAGGATTGTATCTCATCATTTACAATAAAGTTTTTTTTGAAGGTGACTATGTTTCATCCATTAATGAGACAAGTGTATCTAGATAATGGTTTTTTCTCATTGAACAAAATAGAATTATTTTTTCCATTACTTTGGATTATAGAAATTTTTAGTTTGATATCAATATAGTCTAATTTAAAAATTTCATATTTAATGGAATGGAAAATGGGTTAAAAGGGGTCTTATTTAAAAATAGTTTTACACACTTCATGTGTTTGACGACATCCCTCATATATGGTATTAAATCTAAAATGGTTATTCAAGAATGGGAGAATTAATTTATTACTTGTAAATGTTTTTAAAAAATTATGGGCATGATTTACATGAACTTTGTGAGAAAACATGGGACATGGGGACCTTGTGTGCATCAGGTTATGGATATATAAAAACCATAGTAAGCGTTTAACCACAAGGGGCTATGGTTATGGTACTGATATATTATGGATGGTATTAGTATCACTAGGATTCACATTATACCATATTACTATTACTTGTATTTCCTTGTTATCTATTCTCATAAGCTAGAGCCCAATTATTCTTGGTTTTATTCATGATAGTGATGTTTCATGATTTAAATCCTTACATGTTTCTCTTTTGAGATATGACGGATCTCGATCAATTTCTCAATGTTTTCATGCATATTTATTTCCATATTCTTATGAAATTGAATATTTATTGATTTAATGGAAAACCAAATTTTGTTTCCTAATAGGGGTTTTCAAATAAAATTCATTATAAAACATATTTTTTATTGAATCTAGAACTAATAGTTTCATTTTGATAGTATTTTTATATATTTGTGGTGGTATCCAACTAGGTGTTACCCCAACACCCCGAATTTGTTTCTAGGTGTATGCATACATAGTTTTGTAATATCCATATAAAGGAATGGTTATCATGTATTCTTATAGCTAATCTTTTACAATTTCAATTCATGGTTGTTTAAAATAGTTGTGGGGGACGGTCACATTGAGACATAGTTATGTTATTTGATTTATGTTGTTTCTAGGATTAGCCTTTTAGATTGTTATGTTATGTCTCATGGTTTTATTATTTTTCTTCCATGACATACCTTGGTTTTTTCCTTTACCATTTTATATATGAGACATGTTGTTCTTTTTTTTAGGGTTAAATCATTCCCATTTTTGTATGCATTGATACTCAGGTGTGTGTTTCTAGCCAATGGTGATTTGGAGCATTCATTAGGCATTGTGGTGGGCCATCTAGGGTGACATGTTAGGTCTACATGTGTCGGATCATTACATTAATATATTTATGGCAGAATATAAAAAAAATATCTATAAATGTAATTCTATAAAATATCTTATAATATATAAATATAATGGTTTCTGAACTAAAAATCTTCAATATATTAAAAATGATTCAAGGATCCTTTAAAGGATCAAATAAAATAATAAATCTTGTAAGGATTATTTTATAATGTGTCTAAAAGTGTTTAGTGGGACCATTATAGTTTTCCATGTGATATATATTGATAACATATAGAAAGAAGTGTAATCTTATAGTTTATTAAGGTTTGGTTGAAAATATTTCTCCATGAATGACTTTATATAACAACCTATGTTTAGGGAAAATGATTTACTGAGACCAACCTATGGTTTTCTTGGACTAATTAAACATTATTAAATTGAAAATGTATTGAAAAATAAAAGATGATGCAATTGGGGGATATTTTTTGAAAATTTCACATGTCATAAATATTTCCATGTTGATTTCTGAAAAGCAATATATGGAGGTTACGAAATTAAATAAAACTATATATCCTTTAGTGATGTTATTATCACCTATGCCATATTATATACTAGATTTTATATTTCCTATTTTTAAATCGTGGTAAAAATATCAAAATGTATCCATGTGAATTCCATTGGTTGGTAATTATAACCATCCAATAGTACTTAAGAAGTACAAGGGATGTGTTTATGGTACATATACAATAATAAGAAAAGGTTATTAAGGAGGTATAATAACATCCCTTAAAATAGATCAATATGATCTAGTATTATAGTTAAGAAATGTAAATGAGAATGATAAGATTATTATAGACAGTGGTCACCAGTTTTATAGAATATGAGTATATTACATTTTCAAGTTTAGTTAATATGTAGTATAAATATGTATCATTATCCTAGATAATGGATTTATACCAAGTAAGTATATTTTTTCATGATTTATATTATAAAAATATTTTAGTTGTGATACTGGACAATAACCCCAGGTTATGATAAAGGTCAAGAGTTATATAATTTAGAGATATCATGTTTTTAGGTATTTTATATAAGAAGTGTATGCTATAGCTAGTGAACTATATATATGAAAACATGGTATACTGAATGAAAAACAATATATCTTTGTATAAATAATATTTTTTGTGGGTTAATTAATACGTTTGGAATATTTAATTGTTTTCTCTAGTGAATGTGGGGGTTTTATTATCTTTTTTTCCTTTACCCAACAAGAAAAATAAAACTTTTTATTACTATGTAATGCATGGAGTATGATATTTTCATTATTTATATATACCATGAGATTAACAAATCATTTTTATGTAATAAATATTGTAATTCACATTTAATATATGTTATTAAAAATTGATATAGAAAACATATCTATAATAAGAACCCCATGAAAACATGAGAGTAATATTAAACATTTGACATATTATCTAGATTCTTAAATATGATGGTTCAAAGATGATTTTTCACTTTCACTTGTTGGGGGATCGTAATACCGCATGAGAAATGGATTTTAGAATCAGTTTAAAACACCAATAGTTGGTTCTCTTATATTTCTCAAACAACTGTGGTATACCGAGTCAAATATTAATTAAAATATTTTTTTTACTAATTGTTGTCTTGGATAACATTTATGAATCTATAAATCCTTCCTATAATGAATGTGTAAGTTTTGAATATTGTATTTTTATAATATTTAGTGGTAGTTATAACTATTATGGAAATATTTCTTTCAGGGTCTCTCAATTAAATATATTTTAATATATTAATGTCCCTTATAACCACAATGAAAATATTTCATGATTATTTAGTAAAGCATACCATAAATTTGTGATGGTTTAGTAGTAGGTAGTGGAGACTAAAACCAATGTTGAATAAATTTCGACACTTTTTTATTTCATGGTTGATTAATACATTTTTTATATAATATAAAATTTTAACAGGAAATAAGGGAGATCTATATGCACTACTACAATCAATTTAATGTGTGGATATATATATTACATATTTAATTTTTTTCAAAAGATTAATAAAATAAAAAAATATTTAATAATAATAAATATTATATAAGAAAGAACTTTTTAAATACATAAATATATTTTTATCAGTGAAATAATACAAAGGAATCATATATATGTTTTATAAGAAAATATAAAACACATGAATAGAGGTATCCAATATCAACTCTCTCACCAAAAGATAGGCTAGCTTCACCCATATTCATTACACTACTCATATTTATGTCGACTAATAACCTTCACATAATCTTATTCCTATGTTAAATAGAATAGAATATATAAATTATTTTTTATTAGATATTGTGTATAAGAAAGATATTTACAAAAAATATCGTTATAATAAAACATATTAACATAAATGTACCAGATTTAGTACCACCCATATTAAGGTTCAAATGATAGGAGGGGTTCTATTTTCCCTTCCATGAAATAGATATGAAAGACAATTATACATACATTTGATAGAAATATAAAATAAAATACACAATAAGTATTTATTTTGACTTACATTTACTTTTTTAATAAAAAAATATAATTCTTCTAAGTGATTATAATTTTAGTGCAATAATGATATATGATGGAAATGAATATCATGTCACAATATCACATCACCAATATCTACTATTATAATCCTCTATCATCATCTGCAAGAACACCATATAGGTCAAATGGAATAATCTTCATCACATTAAAATTTTATACCAATCATGGTCATGATATAATTCCCTCATGATGGTAATTGTGACACCATATTTTCAGTCTATGACCACTCCAAATAAACTCATTCTAGTAACCCAAACATCCTTGAATAGAAATACATCAATATAGTAGAATTTTAAAAAAATAAACTAGGATTGATTTTTGTGAGTAAATATTTATAATCATAAATAAAAATTCACTAATGGTAGATATAAAACCATTTTGTGAAAAAATATAATAGCTATGTCTATAATGGATAACTATAATGAAAATTATATTTTTTATTAGAAATTATTACAAATATATAAAATTTATTGTTTGATTTGGAAATGAGATATTATGATGGCATATTATCCTATGTTATGTAATGTAAGTTGAAATATTTGGTATAATTTTTAGTGTGTAGTCTTAATAAGATGTTTTGTGAGGGAATTATTGTTTAGTTTTTGATAGTGGGGCTATATAATGAGGTAAGTGAAACCTTTTAGTGTTGAGATCCATAAGGTAGTGTAAATTAGGAAAATCCTTAATTAGTGTGTTATGAGAGTTACTTTTCTTAAGAGTGTTATGTTTTGATATTATTTGTAAATTTATTGGAGTCAAGTAATGAAAATAGAGTCTTGATATAATGAAACTAGAGATAATACCTGATGAAGGTAGGAGAATTAATATGGGTATCATGACATAGGATTTTTTAAACACCTCATCTAATCATAAAATTGTATGTTTAATCATTCCTACATCCATAAAATATATAAAATTTGTCATAACACAATATACTATATAAAAAATTAAAATATTTTTAAACTGTTGTATATTGATTAAATGAAATGGATAATTCTAGATATGAAAATTTTATATATTTATATAGAGTACTAAGAATACAATAAATTGATTCATCAATGAACATATTATTATTATCCTCTATCATTAACATGATTTAATTATCATCACCCACCCTTACAAGACCAATTACTTGAATATAATCAAAGATAGATAGATCAATCTTCTGTTGCAGATAGATTTCATTGTCATAAAAAATTATTCAACTTTATCACTAATATCATACATTTCTCTTGGATTTACATACACTACAACACTCCCCCTTATCTACTTTAATATCCAAATTTCAAAAAAAAAATAGCATTTGAATCCAAATATATGGATCATATCATATATGCTCACCAATATTGATCAATTGAGATAAGTTAACATAATTAAATTTTATATAATAATTCCTTATTAACAAATAAATATATAATATCTTGAATTTTAATAAAACAAATTAAAATTTTCCATGATGGTTTAATTCAATAATGACAATCAACATTCTAGAGTATACCAACCTTTAAAATTATATGAACATTCCGATATTTTTTAGTTTAAAACCTTCATCATGAAATATTATATAAAAATTTGAGACATTAATATTATAATCCCCAAACATCATACTCTTCTTCAAAGGTCCTCAATCCAAATATTTCAAACCATCAAGAACTATAGATCAATTGTGTCACGAACCAAATCTGGTCGCTGCCCAAACCGGCACCAAACCCAGCCCGTGACATGACCAGAAGGGTGTTCCCGATCCCCACGGGCTGGCACAAGTGCCCAGGTATCATTTATTTAGGTTTGGGAACGATTTACCCGAATATGAAGTTATAAACCATTAAAAACAATCAATAAACTGAATCTGAAAATTTATACCAAATGATGTTTAAACAAAAACCAGAACGGAATACATAGGTTTAGATTCAATACAAAAGGTCCAATGACACAATGGAACAGAAACAAAACAGCCCCATGGACTCCACATGACAAGGGGTCATCACCCCCAAGTCGTCTCCACTACTCCGCCCCAAGGATGAGGACTAACACCCTGAACCGCCATCACCCTTAGCCTTTCCTTTACCTGGGTCAAAAAAAAGGTCTACTTACACCCAAGGGGTGTAAGTAGGGTGTGAGCCTATGCCCAATAAGATACCACCCTATGATTCCAAGGTGCATGCAATACAAGGTGAAAAAGCAAGCAGTTTTAATATGCAATTAAAAGCGGTGAAAAATTCCACAAAATGAAACTTTAAATTGAAAACATTTTTCAAGATAAAACTTTAAGAATGTTAACACATTTAAATAAGAATATTATATACTGCATTATAATTCCAAATACACCCTAAAACAAGGGCAAATACCACAAATAAACTGAGCAACAAAACCGGGAACACCCCTAGGCACTAGATAGTCTCAGGCCCCATGTACCTCGTACCTCAGTGTAATGTAACCATAGTAAAATCCTTTCTCGTGCACGATCCACTAGTAGGGAACATACCCATAACCTAGTGGTCCCCAATCATAATCCACATAGTTTAGTTAGAGTTGTCGTTATCCAAATGCTAAGTGAAACAGGGACAAAACCCATCCGGTCCACTAGTCGTACTAGTACAAATCCGCCCCACCTAGGTACCCGGGCTTCCCCCTTTGTGCTCAAACAATTTCAGGATTTAACACACATCCATTTTAATGTAAAACACCACTACTGGTCACATACACCAAATACAGTAGCTATATCATTTTATACCACTTAAAACACACAACAAACTCTTTGAATTTGAATAAATCAATTTCACAAAATCTCGTGTAGTTTTGCACACAAAACCCCTTAAGAAACCCACTTGTACATGATGTTCACAATTGTAAGTTACCAAAACAGTAATGTCAGCCCAATAAATATCAATTAAAACAACAAATCAATTTTTGGGCATCCTTATGTTAAACAAGAAGTGTTATCTTTGTAAAACCTTCATTTTCACACAAAAGTGGAACCAAAACATCACTTTCTTTACAAACACAATTAAAACCCATTTTTTTGCAGCAATTACAAAAGGGGATAAACATTATAAACAGTATTTTATGCCTTATTACAGATCAATAAAAACAACTAAGTATTTATAGGGCATCCCCAAATAAACAAACAAAACACTTCTTTGGAAAACCCCCAATTTCACACCAAATTGGCATTTTAAATTCAATTGCAATGGAAACATCATTAGAACCAATTTTTGTAGCAATAATAAAATTATATAAATCTGAAAATATGATAAATACAGAATGCTAATACACAAAGATTGCATCAACATTGGAATCACCTACCAAATCAAATGAAACCATTGAATCCTTTGTGCGAAAACACAAACGCACCACCGCCGCACCTCAAGAAGGGTAGATCAAACCTAAAAATAGAAAATTGGACCAAGAAAACCCAAGGTTAAACCTTAGGTTCGAACCCCTACCCACTGGTAATTGTTAACTTCAATAAAAAGGGAGGAAACCCTAAAAAAATAGAATGAAACCCTAATCAATTTGAAAGGGGAAAAGAAATGGACAAACTTACTTGAGAAATCTAGAATCAATCTCCCCAAAACACTAGTATCTGAAATTTAAAACGGCCAAAACTCAGGGGATGGTCTCAAAGGAATTATTAGGTCATTTAGGAATTGGAATGGAGGTAAAAGATTAAGAATAGAAGGAGTTATGAAAGGATCAATTTACCTCTCCAAAATATGGACGATTTCTGAAATCCAGAAAGTTTCGACTATTTTCGCGCCTCTATCGAGCTCCAAATTGTGGGATGAGGGCATGGGGTCGCGCCTGGGCTTCTTAGGGTCGTTAGAGAGGTGGAATCACCGAAACATCCATTTTAATGAATAAGATATTAATAAATTAATGAAACAATTTAAAACTGGAAAATGGGCCTTCGGGTTGGCCCAATTCTAAAATAAAAAACAAACATCCCCCATGCTTATGGATTTATAAAGGCCCCAAATTTATATTTGGGGTTAATATATCAGGGGAGAACAATTAGGAGTTTGAATGAGTCAAAAATATTAAAAATTGAAAAAGTTATAAATGAAACAAAATTTATTTTTAAATCTGGAATTGGGCTCGCAGTTTGGCCCAATTCATGAAAACTCACCTATTCTCAATAAAACCTTTGGAAACCACCAAAACAAATCATGAGTGGAAAATAAATTTAAAATAACCCTAAAATAGGTTACGTACGTGACAATTCTCCCCACCTTGAAAACTTTCCGCCCCGGAAAGTCACATCAAGGTCAAAGCAACAACCAAACCCAACTGAGAAACCAATAGGTACACCCTTGCCAGGTTTCACCCCCAAAGGTCAAAACACCTCCAGTGATCAATGATGGAAGAAATACTGTCACAAACCAAAATTACACCACTTTCCTGAAACAATAAAGTACATTCAGGATTTATCCCAAATGAAAACTCCTCAAATACAATCTGAACAATACTCAATCAATTTACCCAAAAAAACAACAACATTGAACAAGGTTACACATCCCTACTATAACTAAACCTTTGGAAACTCTCCAATATCAATGTTTACCCAATGAATGTGTAGGTAGTTAGATATCTTCGAATGATAATACCTACTTCCCAGACAAGTCTAAATAAAAAAAATATGAGTTACTCGTATGAAGAGACACAAATGGGCTCCCCACCATAAGAGACAACTTAAATTGTTTTCCCGAGACAAAATCAAGACACTAATAGTGGGAGGCCCAAACATACTCTCTAGTAAAATGGATATACTTTCATTAAATGTTTATGAAGGAATATTCATGAGAATCATAGTGGGTCTCCCCACCATAAGAACTGACCATCTTAACCGACCAGCATGGGCCGACACAGAAAGACCCAAAAAGAAATCAAAGATTTAGGAAGGGTGCAGGATTAGTCTGCATGGTTTGGGAAACTGTGCACTAATTATAAATAGAATTCTTTCTACATGGATTCCTAGCACACGACCACTACTAAACGTGCACAAACTATGTGCTCAACCATGACGAAACCATAGGTTTGAACTATTCCCATCTTTCATACTAAGGATAGGACATTGTACAAGGGTTTAAATGGCCCTGGGATTTTCCCTGACTACGAGCCAGCTTCTCTCTGAGACCTATGGCTGGAGCTCAAATGATTTAAGCATCTTCGGCCTTGTAGTTAATATTTGGAAACCCACTGAATGTGAATTCTTCTTTTCGGTGCCACCAAAAACTACACCGCAGTCCCAAATAATTTTTCTAGACATAACACATTCCAAACTCACTTTACCTTATCCCGATATTTCACTGAAACAAGGGCTAAGAATATACACACACATCACAACTTGTTTCTTCAGGTGAGAAACAATAGAAGTAAAGAACACCTACACTCACATTCCTCTAAAATAGATGATTGTGAAGTTTTTCCAAGGGAGACATTTGCCCAACATAACAGGGACTCTCAGAGGATTTCACTACTTTCACCTATACAGTCAATCGAGTACATGACATCATAAGGCATCACCAAACATGACCATTTCAACTGATATAAACAATTCATAGAGAGGGACCTTATACAACATCCCCAAACAACACACAATTCTAGAAAGTGGCCACAATATTCTATCGTGACCATATTTCCCACACCGGTGGTTTAACATGAAATAATGCGTCAAAGAAACTTTGAAGAATCCAAAGGTCCTCTTAGACACCATCGATACACTCATCCACACTTACAACCAAAGAACACTTCCACCTTCGATGAATCATGAAACATTAGAAACTATGGTTTCTTTCAACCTTCCACAATAACTTTACAACTACAAGAGGATCCAAAAATCAACGAAATGAATGGGTGTAGACTCAATCAACAATGATCGATAAAATATTCTTTATATTGATCAACTGGAGGATTTTCCAATGGAGAAACAATATGGATTGCACTTCAGTTGTGCATTAACCGTTAATGGGGGCATACCTTATCCAATGAGAGAACCCAAGGACCCAACCAATTTGGTCCATTAGTAAAAACATGCCTCAAACCAGATCCAAACACATGAAGGGAACCACCGTAAAGGAATCCCAAAACATTTTTCAAAAGAGACCACTAATCGTCCCTACAACACAGCTCACCGACCAAACACAAACCCAAAACACAGTTCAAACAGGAGGGGTTCTTGGACTCAAAACATCCCACAACATCAACATTATCAAAAACCCATAATAAAAACTATACCAAACTACTCATCAATACATCATGTTTTTCTTTAAAACTATTTCTTTGAAAACAAACGGTGTTGCAGTAAGCGTATCCACCAATGGTACCCCATGGGCCTCACACATGCATGTTTTTGTGTCACACCGGGCACCCTCCTCATAACCATCCCAGCACTCATCTAGTCATGCCATCAACCATCCATCATCCCATATAACCCCATGCATGTGGTCACTCATGGAAATACCAAAGGGTAAAACAAAAATTCCTTCCACATTTCAAAAACAAAATGCTCAACCAACCGAACCTTTTTCTAAAAACTGCTAACAATGAGATCAAAATCCCAATTCACATCTTACAAAACGTTTCATAAAGACACAACAATTTGGAAAAGAACCCACATTCAAGATATTAATATCAATATCAAAACATCTCATCCCATTAAAACACCGTTTTATTATTTAGAAAACTCTATTGGAAACACTTTTCAAAACCAACTTTAATATAGATCCTTCTTTCAAAAGAGGTGTAAACACACCATTTTACATTTCAAAACAATTCTGAAAATTGAATTCCTCAATTTCATAAACCAAACCATTCCCTCTTTATTTGAAAATCATTTCATAAAAACTTTACACTTATTAAAACCAAGTCACCAGAAAACCAAAGTGCCAGGATTTCAAAACTAAAGCACAAAACAATCCGAGAGGAAACTAGTTTCAATGGGTGACTTGGAAATATGGTTGGCAGCCATATTCCAATCACTTCACTGTCACAGAGAGTGTTTTAGGGAATATCCCCAGCTTCACATGGCTTGCCAGGCCCTGTGAGCTCACTGAGACCATTATCCCAACTCTCTTTTCATTTCCCTTAATCATCATCAAACCAAGAAAACCAAAGGAATTAGATAAATCCCGACTTCCCATGGCGACTCGAATCCTATCATGAGGTGTGGTGATCAGGAACACTACCCATAACTGAACTACCAAATCCCAACAATCATAACTTTATACTATCCCGACTGTTCCCCAAATAACGTGACCCAAAGAGTTAACCAGAACCACCTCTGATACCATTTTGTCACGAACCAAATCTGGTCGCCGCCAGAACCGGCACCAAACCCAGCCCGTGACATGACCCGATGGGTGTTCCCGATCCCCACGGGCTGGCACAAGTGCCCAGGTATCATTTATTTAGGTTTGGGAACGATTTACCCGAATATGAAGTCATAAACCATTAAAAACAATCAATAAACTAAATCTGAAAATTTATACCAAATGATGTTTAAACAAAAACCAGAACGGAATACATAGGTTTAGATTCAATACAAAAGGTCCAATGACACAATGGAACAGAAACAAAACAGCCCCATGGACTCCACATGACAAGGGGTCATCACCCCCAAGTCGTCTCCACTACTCCGCCCCAAGGATGAGGACTAACACCCTGAACCGCCATCACCCTTAGCCTTTCCTTTACCTGGGTCAAAAAAAAGGTCTACTTACACCCAAGGGGTGTAAGTAGGGTGTGAGCCTATGCCCAATAGGATACCACCCTATGATTCCAAGGTGCATGCAATACAAGTTGAAAAAGCAAGCAGTTTTAATATGCAATTAAAAGCGGTGAAAAATTCCACAAAATGAAACTTTAAATTGAAAACATTTTCAAGATAAAACTTTAAGAATGTTAACACATTTAAATAGGAATATTAGATACTGCATTATAATTCCAAATACACCCAAAAACAAGGGCAAATACCACAAATCCACTGAGCAACAAAACCGGGAACACCTCTAGGCACTAGATAATCTCAGGCCCCATGTACCTCGTACCTCAGTGTAATGTAACCATAGTAAAATCCTTTCTCATGCACGAGCCACTAGTAGGGAACATACCCATAACCTAGTGGTCCCCAATCATCATCCACATAGTTTAGTTAGAGTTGTCGTTATCCAAATGCTAAGTGAAACAGGGACAAAACCCATCCGGTCCACTAGCCGTACTAGTACAAATCTGCCCCACCTAGGTACCCGGGGTTCCCCCTTTGTGCTCAAACAATTTCAGGATTTAACAAACATCCATTTTAATGTAAAACACCACTACTGGTCACATACACCAAATACAGTAGCTATCTCATTTTATACCACTTAAAACACACAACAAACTCTTTGAATTTGAATAAATCAATTTCACAAAATCTCGTGTAGTTTTCCACACAAAACCCCTTATGAAACCCACTTGTACATGATGTTCACAATTGTAAGTTAACAAAACAGTAAAGCAAGCCCAATAAATATCAATTAAAACAGAAAATCAATTTTTGGGCATCCTTATGTTAAACAAGAAGTGTTATCTTTGTAAAACCTTCATTTTCACACAAAAGTGGAACCAAAACATCACTTTCTTTACAAACACAATTAAAACCCATTTTTTGCAGCAATTACAAAAGGGGATAAACATTATAAACAGTATTTTATGCCTTATTACAGATCAATAAAAACAACTAAGTATTTATAGGGCATCCCCAAATAAACAAACAAAACACTTCTTTGGAAAACCCCCAATTTCACACCAAATTGGCATTTTAAATTCAATTGCAATGGAAACATCATTAGAACCAATTTTTGTAGCAATAATAAAATTATATAAATCTGAAAATATGATAAATATAGCATGCTAATACACAAAGATTGCATCAACATTGGAATCACCTACCAAATCAAATGAAAACATTGAATCCTTTGTGCGAAAACACAAACGCACCACTGCCGCACCTCAAGAAGGGTAGATCAAACCTAAAAATAGAAAATTGGACCAAGAAAACCCAAGGTTAAACCTTAGGTTCGAACCCCTACCCACTGTTAGTTTTTCACTTCAAAAAAAAGGGAGGAAACCCTAAAAAAATAGAATGAAACCCTAATCAATTTGAAAGGGGAAAAGAAATAGACAAACTTACTTGGGAAATCTAGAATCAATCTCCCCAAAACACTAGTATCTGAAATTTAAAACGGCCAAAACTCAGGGTATGGTCTCATAAGAATTATTAGGTCATTTAGGAATTGGAATGGAGGTAAAATATTAAGAATAGAAGGAGTTATGAAAGGATCAATTTACCTCTCCAAAATCTGGACGATTTCTGAAATCCAGAAAGTTTCGACTATTTTCGCGACTCTATCGAGCTCAAAATTGTGGTATGAGGGCCTGGGGTCGCGCCTGGGCTTCTTACGGTCGTTATGGAGGTGGAGTCACCGAAAAATTCATTTTAATGAATATGATATTAATAAATTAATGAAACAATTTAAAACTGGAAAATGGGCCTTCGGGTTGGCCCAATTCTCAAATAAAAAACAAAAATCCCACATGCTTATGGATTTATAAAGGCCCCAAATTTATATTTGGGGTTAATATATCATGGGATAACAATTAGGAGTTGGAATGAGTCAAAAATATTAAAAATTGAAAAAGTTATAAATGAAACAAAATTTATTTTTAAATCTGGAATTGGGCTCGCAGTTTGGCCCAATTTATGAAAACTCACCTATTCTCAATAAAACCGTTGGAAACCACCAAAACAAATCATGAGTGGAAAATAAATTTAAAATAACCCTAAAATAGGTTACGTACGTGACAAATTGACAATAATCATGATCTATATGTATAAAAATAAAATATATTTAGATACATAAGATAACATTATTGAAATATTATGAATATAAAATTAATTATGATCCTAAAATATGAGATAAACAATCAATGATGTATTTGTTAATGGATATTAATATCTCATTATCCATTAGTGTCCAACATCAAATTCATATCTCTGTTTTCATATTCAATTCTTTAACAAAAGGAATTACAATATCCCTATCATATAGACCATATCTATGTGCTTATATGGTCTCAATTTGTGTCAGTGAAATTAAGTATATTATTCTAACAAGATGACATAATATTGGATTTTGGGCTATCATGTTATAGGACTACAATTGATTTGTGTTATCGGAAACATGTGTAAATAAAATGAATCATGTATCAATATTATCCAAACAACATGAATATAATCTATGACCCCCTTAAACTATATAACCATCAGCAATAGAGCAATATGTTTGAGCTTTATTTCTCATAAAATACATATAATTACCTAAATACATAATCAAAAAAGAAACATAGCATAATAAACCATATATGTAATTTGAATAAAAATTTTATTTTTGTAAGACTCATAAGTAGGAAGAAAATACCACCCTATGGTATACATCCATCAATAACGAATGAGCCCCCTAACTTTTACTTTCTCAAAAATATTCATATTTAGATGAACCATCATAGTGATAAATGATATAGGGAATAGATTATCCAATTTAAGAAAAAATCATTAAAAAAACTCTTGATGTTTTTCATGCTCAATGGGGTTCAATTATTTCACAGTAATCTATTTGAATAATCTGAAAAACTCAATCAATACTACTATTATTTTATTATGTAGCATTTTATACAATACAAAAGGTATAAATATCTTTATAAAACAATGTTAGTATTCAATTTTAATACCAAGTAATTTATAATGATTTTAGTAAATTCATATTGATAAGTTACTTTAATATCAATGAGGTACTTTACATGTTTTCAGTCATCAATGGAAAATATAATTTTGTTAATTTTCATTGAAAAAACTACTTAAAAAGACTTCAAATTATCATTTTTACTTAGATCATGCTTTATATTCATTTCTTCTAAGTACATATGATAATTTTGATTAGATTTATATTTTTCCTAATCATTCAATATTTTAAAAACCAAATTTTCGCATATATTCTTTTCAATGTGCATAAAAACAAAATTATGATGTAACAATTGAAATTCCTAACAAGGTGGTTTGAAAAAATATACCATGCATCTTCCTTTATTACTAACTAAATTTGATGAGAATTGAATATTCTCCTAGAAATTATCAACTTATACACTTTACTAAATTTTTCATAAAAAATTAATAACTGTGGCTTGAAATTCGAACATGATAAAATTTGTGGTGGAGGCATCAAATAATTTCATTCATTCATTCATGACTTATTTAACAAATATCTATTAGATACATATAATAATTTATGATGAAACATGAAATACCACTTTCATATACATGGAAGTATTCTAGGGTGGAATTAATATTTACATAATAGACATGCCGAGACAATGTGAGTGTTCAAACATGATATTTTTCTAATCCTAGAAAATCTGTAATCTTACACATTAGAGCAACAAAATATTTTCAACATTTTTATTTTTGATGTGTCATATGTAACTAAAACATTGTCCCATATCTCTTGAAATGTTTTTATAATTTGTTGAAGATATACATTGATATCATTTCTAGGAATTGTTTTCCTAGAATGATCATAAAAAAATGAATGAATATTTTCTCATACACACCCTCTTATGAATATTGTAAGATATTAAAATGACCAACCATATATTATAGGTTGTACATAGAGTCTTGAATAGATTAAATCCATTAGTATAAAATACTAAACACACATTACTAAGATATAAAGACATTTTTTATGTGAATAATAAAATAATTTCTACGATTTAAAATATCTTGGATGATGTGTATACTTATCATTATTATTTTACATGGAATGACACTTAATTCTCCTTATTGTTTTAAATGACATAAACAATAAATTAAATCATGGTTCTAATGAAATGTAATGGAAATCCTTTATAATAGTTTATTATTATTATTTTAATTCTAATAATTCAATATTATATCATTGTTCATCGACTTCCATCTAGAAGAATGACATCTTTTACACTCTTCTCTATCAGAACCTTCCCCTGATAAAACAACTAGTCATTGGGACATGCATGTATCATTGTGTAATTTAGAAATATATTGTTAATAACCTTTTTCATATTATAAAATAAATCGTGAATCATATCTTCAATAAATAAAACATATAGGAACACCAATATCATCAACATTTCATTATTTGTAATTCCGCATAATCACTTGATGTGCTAAAACTTCAGTATATGGGACAGTTGTTTATATTTTCTATATTATTCATACAAATCCCCACTTTGACCATCCACAAATTCATAAAATTCGTTTAATTTTACAATCCACTTATCTATTATATTAATCAATAATAAATAAAAAATTACACCATTAATATGATACAATATTTATTTTCTTATTCTTAGTGTAAAAGCATTATTAATCATGTTTTTAATTTCATTATCAACTATTATGAAATTTTTTTTATTCTATTAATGGAATAAAGTCAAGATTTATATAATCATCAATTCTCTATAAAAAAATATATCTAAAATAACCTATATAAATTTATTACAATACCATTTTCTCAAAAAACATCATGTATTTTCAAATGTCTATTGAAATTATATTTAGAATGTAGACATACTATTCTTCTATATATAAATCAATTTAAAATTCCAAAATAAAAAAACATCTCTAATCCCTTAATATACTGAGCATTATTCTGGGTAAATTAATCTTGATTTAATCCAATTCTACCCTAATAATAAAAATATCTATAAAAAATATAACACTCCCTCCCTAAATAAACTCATTTAAATAATAAAACATCTCAAGGAATAATAGATAATAAATAATAAAATTTATTTAAGAAAAATTCATCAAATACAATATAATTATAATATATTTATTTTATAATTTAATATTCCATGATGAAAATATATTGAATAAAATGTATAAAAGTATATCTGAAATAAAAAAATTGACTAATCTATAAAGTAGAAAAAAATAAACTACAAAAAATCAAACATAATTGATAAATGAGTCAAAAAAATAATTTTTGAAGGATAATAAAAAAAATACATTAATAATCAACTAAAAATTATATATATTTTATATAATAATTAAAATTAATAATACATTTAAACGGAATATATATATACCAACATGATGAATCATGAAGTCCCCAATTCATTATAAATCAAAAACTCATATATCCCAATAAGAAAAATCCTAAATTTTTTGTACCTCTATAAATGCCATGGTGTTTTTTAAAATGAATTAATATTTAAGAAAAGGTAAGAGTATTTCTTCCAGATACATACATTTTACCTAGAATAAATTTACAGTGATAGGTAATAGGTTTAATTGACATATGATATAGAAGTAAACCCCACTTTGAATAAATATTTGTTATAGAAAATAATCATAGGAGGAGATTGAGAAATATAAGAGGGGTTTATAGGAAGAATGAAAATGGAATGGTAGGTTCATGGTATGGAAGGAGGATGATAGGGGAATATGTGGTGGGGGTTTTTTCCAAGGGATGGAGGGCCATAAGTATTTATACGATAGAACAAAGAGTAGGAGAGCTGGTGTGACTATGAGAAATGGGTTTAAATAACAAAGGGTTTTAAAAAACTCTTGATATAAAAATATTAGTTTTGGGTTTTAAAATAATAGACACAAAAAATTCAATACATGGTCATTGTAGTTGACTACCAATAATAAAGTTCGATGAATTGGTAAGAGCCTTGGGTGTTTAATTAGTGGTGGTTTTTTTGAAACTTCTGCTAATAAACCATAAAAAATTATGTCTTTTCTTGTAAAGTAATCATTGAGTATTATACTCATGAATTTAACAGCTTTTGATCTTAGGTATTCGGGATCATGAGGACAATCCATCCAATTATAACACCACATATTTTTGGTATCGATGGATATTCCTTTATACGAGTGTCTGTATTTATCTCTTAATGAGACATAATTTTAAATATATATAATTGATTATATACTTTGATACATCATGAAAACAACAAAATTTTATGTCATTGGGTAGGATTGTATCATCTAGTCTGTTATTAATATTATTAAATTTATTGGATGATATGGACGAGATTTATCACATATTAATATATTAATATCGTATATCTAGAAATTAGAATATGAAGGTAGTGCGTTGAATAAACTAATGTTCATCATAGATGAAGTAATGTGAATCAAGTATGGTAAAATAATGACAAATAAACAAATATATGATAGTGAAACAAAGTATCCAGCTATCATTATGATATATTTTAAATTAAAAACATTATAATTGAATGTAAGAGTTAATTGGGGTTTTTTAAAGATATGAAAAAATATCTATCTCTATGGGGGATTTGTTTTTTTTTAAAACACCAATTATTCTATTATAAACACTAAACACCATTTATATACAGTACAAGAGTTTCACAAAGAATATGTATTGATATGTTTTAGAAATTATGGTGAATTTGAGTTGAAGATGAAGTGGGTATCATGTCTATCATTCTATTAACAGTCTAGTTTGAATGATCATAAGTAAATGAATAAATTAATTCAATTATATGTTATTAAAGTTTTGAATAATTAAAAATTAATATATTTATCAATGTAGTCATAATATATTTGGTATTAAATATGTGGATCTTGGAATATAGTTTTTTGAATGAATATTAATTATTCAAGTTTTATGATCTATATTTTCTAGGAAAAATCTATGTTAGTGGTACTTATATCTTCACTTGATATGTTAAATTATTACATGTGAGTAGTGAAATAAATTTTACAATTACAAGAAGTTCATATGGTCGTTAATGACTTTTTGGGTCACGCTTATGGATTATTATACCTATAAGATCTTAATCCACTAAAAGAAAACATAATCCCTTTTTATATAAATTTATTTAATATCCATGAATTTTTATTTAGATAATTTCCATGAATCTATGTCTTCCCATGACCTCTATTAAACGTTAGAGAGAATCAAAGGAGAGAAAAATTACATCTGGTTACTTTATCCTCTAGAAGAATGTTTGTATTCTTATGATTATGGTAATAGTATCATAAACACATATATTTTTTGAAAAACTAGTTTAAGGATAATAAAATTGGATATTATGATGTCTGTGTGGATGATTTATAGGTTTAATTATTTGGTTCCTTAAATGTTGAATAATTTGAAACCGAGTAGAGTATGTTGGTATTACATGATTGAATGCGGTATTATTTAGTTTATGTTTATCATACATAAAATTTTCTTATATGATCCATTGATGAATTTGAGAATTATTTAACCCAATCTTATGTTCTAAAATATATCTAGCTCAAAAAAATTAAAACATTGATACAGAACCATTCCTTTTTCTCCAAAATTTAGTTCGATTACTAATTTCATACATACATGTAGAGATATATCATTATATGATTAAGTTTCTCTGATATTCTTATTATGAATTACGTAATATTTTAGAAAGCATGCCTATATGTTATTCAAAGCATCAATCACCTCTACATGTAGTTTAGTGTTTGTATCAATGAATTTTAATAAATTAGAGTTTTATTTGTGGTTGATTATGATTTGATGAATATTTAGGCTACATAGTTTGAGTAACCTCACCTATAATAGTTTTATAACTATATTACAATATATGACTTGGATATGATGTGTAGATAAGACATAAAATAAATTTATTTTTGAGATATGTAGTGTAATTCACCCATAAAATATTTAGGTGGATGATTTTATCATAACGACAAAATTTTT
Source organism: Viscum album (assembly GCA_963277665.1). NCBI lineage: Eukaryota > Viridiplantae > Streptophyta > Magnoliopsida > Santalales > Viscaceae > Viscum > Viscum album. The sequence goes on from OY728162.1 coordinate 766,278,472, forward strand.
CATCATAAATTCATTTTTGATGAGATTTATCAGTTGTTAATATACAGGTGAAACTATTTAATGGATATATTTTTAGAATAATTATTCTTAATATTCAATTTATAGGGATACTACATGGTGTTGGTTATGATTCTTCTTATTCAGGCATGATGTATTCTTTGATTAGTGATTATGTTATTTTTTTAAAGGAATAGTGAAGACTTGTGTTATTCAAAACATTATAGAGTATATAGATTAGAAATTTAATTACTAATATCTTGTTTATTAAGTCTTTTTATGATATTTAGGATGTAATGATGAATAGTTGAAAGTGATTATGATATATGATATTGTCGTCTCTATAGTTTTATTAGGTTTAATTCATTGGCTTGGACTAATCATATCATGGTCAGTTACATGTTTTCAAGACCATCTAATTTTGATATGAATGTATGAGTTTGTAATATTCAATCAACCATTATGAATGAAAGCATTCTGTGGTTGATGTATTCCAAACATTTAAAGACCTACATTATAATGGCCTATGAAGATCAGTGATATTGTCTTTTGTGAGGAATTTTTTAGGTGATATAAAATATTTCCTAACTAAATATAATAATGTTTAATTTCATATAGGTTTATATTGGATGAAATTATCTAGAATCATAATTCATAAATTATTATGTGATGATTGTGATGGAATGATGTGGGTGGTAATTCATTTTAGTGAATTCTTTTTGATTTTGATAAGAACATCTTGATTAATATATGAATTCCTATTATGTTATGGGAATTGTAAATTGATAACATTATTAGAATTTGCTTATGATCTAGGATTATTATCCGATAATGATGATGTTAATTATTAGATAGATAAAAACCTATCTATTATAGAGTTATCCATTTTGTTTATTGAGGTATTCACGTATATGAGAGGGTTAAATATATATTATCTATAATATGGAGAGATAATCCATGAAATGTGTATTTCATTATAATGATATAATGAAGTACTGATAAAATTGTTCAAATGAAATCATGAATGTTTAATTAATCATCTCCATATGTAATTGAGATATTCTACAAAAATTACACAAATTTTGGTAATCTAAAGTGAATTATTTATTTAAATTTTAATCATTGATAAGATGTTTTAAATTTATGGAATATAGAGTCTCTTTTTCTTATAATAAAAATTCCTTTCAAATGGGAACTATAAGTGATATTGAGTGTATCAAGTGATTAATTAATGAAATAGAATTTATATTGACATATTTGGTCATCTTAATGAAAATGATTTAGTGGTTAGTTTACTCAAAGATAATATCGATTTGCTATATTATATTTTTGGGTTTGACCTGGAGATATGTCAGTGTGTTCCAGATGGCGAGGTTATGAAAAGTATGACAATACCTAGATTTTTATTGTTATGTTGTGTTGTGATATAGTATAATGTCTCAAATGATTATATGTTAATAGATTATGTAACACCCCGAGATTTTATGAAAAATATTCTTTTAATTTCATTATTGTCTTGTGTTGTATTCTACACCAAGATTAACTTGCGCTATACGCAACACCTTATTAGCTTGCAGTATACGCAACACTATTCTTGAATCATGTTACACACAATTTTGATAATAGTTATTCTACCCAACATTGAGTATTTATATATATATTCAATGTATAAATGAAATATGGTTGGATTCTATTATACGAAACAACGAAGGATTCTTTCACAACACGCAACCCTGACTTGGCTTGCATTACACGCAATCGCGACCTTCCTCGATAGAGTGTGTTGTACGCAATACCGGGTTTTAATAAACAATGAAATATTATTATAATATTTTCATGAACTAGACGTTATGAATAGTATTAACTAAATTTTGAATTTTATAACATTATTATTTATCTTACACATTTTCTAGAACATGGTATACGAACAAAATAAATTTTTTCGGGTAAAATAAGTATTTTTCAAAAAAATGCAGTTTTGCCACCTTTTGATGGCGCACCCACTTTAAATCTAGTTTTTGACATGTTTATATGTTTAATTTTAAAAAATAATATTCTTCTTTTGAATAAGTATATAAAAATTTACATTAGATAAATTTTTGATATTTTTCCGATAACTTTCATATTTTAATGAATAGTAAAAACACGCTATATTTTAATTAAAAACAACTTTTTTCATCGTAATATCTTATGTGGTTAAATTATAATATTGAATGATTTTAAAGTATAAATAGAATATATTTTTACCATTTAATATAATGTATGTTATTAGCATTGATTTTACCTTGAATTCGTAGGTCAAAACAATTCAATCTTTTGCAATGTTTTAAAGAAAAACCCGTTTTCGTTCGACAACGGGATTAATTTTAATTTAATTTATGCATCTTTTGTGTATTGAATTTGGAAAAATGGATTCCATATTTGGAATCAGTGGGTCGAAATTATGTTAATAAGCTTCTTTTTATTTTTGGGCATTGTGAATAGTAACTACAGTAAATTTTATTTACTATTGTTAAAGGTAAATCAGGTAATTAAGGGTAAAGATAAGATTATAAAATTACCCTAACACTTTCAAAAGTCATATTGGATGGATAAAAGTAGACCCATATAACCTAAGGGTCTTATTAGATTTATTTTATGTACTTTTGTCCATGAAAATAATTTAATTATTATTAAAACCAAAGAATGTGACAACATGTCACTTTCTTAAATCTTATGAGTATAATAATTTTAATTTAGTGATAAACTTCATGAAACTTCGAACATGAATAGTCTCCAGGAAGCTAATACAATTATCTACATCATAATAGTTTATTTAGAATTTTAAGGGATTAAATAATTATCATTTATTATGACACAAATATGATGCAGTAATTGTCTTGTTAATGAAATATTGACATAATTGATGTTATAAATGCCCAAATAAATGTAATTTGAGCCTTTTTATGAATTAAATTAATTTTCTAGGTTAATATGACATGTTATTGTTGATATAAGTAACTTGGTTCGAACTTATAATTCAATAATTAATTTCATAAAAATCATGTACCAAATAGTGTCAAAATTGACATAAATTAGTTTTTCAAAACAAATATTATATTATTAATTGTTATTTAGTTCCTAAAAATCTATGTTTCGGACAAATGACTTATATAAGGATATATATATTAATAATAAACAACTTGGGGTTCTTTTGGCTTGATATAGTAAGTTTATTAACCTTATAGTGTATGAAAACAAGAAGACACCGTAAAAGTTAAATTATCTAACTTAAAGTTAAATTTAAATGATAAAGTTATAATTGATACCTAAACTTGTCTAAATTCTATTTGATGAGAGGATTGAGACCCATCCCCACCTTAGATTCTAAATATATCAATTTGGAGCTATTTAAAACCGAACATTACATTATAATAAAATAATATTTTTAGTTTTCCCAGAGGTGCCCTTCTCCTCCCTTATAAAAGGGCACCTCCTCCCTCTCCTCCTCACACCAATTTGAGCATTAAAGCTCGGCCAAACCCTGAAAAAATCTCTTCTCCACTTCCCTAGTATCATCCCAGAGGTCTTGGTCTTCTTCAAAGACCATCCTTAGTTCTTTATGTGGAGGATATGAAAAGGCGCGTCAAAAAGAGGTAATATCCATTACCGATCTTTTTCAATTTCTTTCTTCTTCAACTTCTTCTTCTTTAGTTGTTTAATTATAAAGTAATAACATAAGTATTTATTATATACTGATATGTAATTATAAATATTAAACAACTCTAATTAACCTTCTATCCATCCTATGGAAAAAGGAAATCATCGCGTGTGAGTACGTATGGAATACCGTCTCCACGCCATGGTGTAATCTATTTTCCACCACCACCTTAATTGGATGGGTATAATGGTGTAATTAGTAACTATATATTATTATTATAAAGTGATATTTATACTGAAATAGTATACATACACTTCAACACAATTTCATGATCATGAGAACGATATCATCGCTCGTGCGTACGTACGGACTACCGTCTCCACGACGTGATAGATTCATTCTCCATGTTAACCATTTAAGAATGATTATAAATTATATATAAGAAATAATAATGAAATATATGAAATTATAAAGCTACTGGATTTATGTATATATGTATGTCATCTACTTAATTCCATTCAAGACAATAAGTAAAGGAAATCAACGTTCATGCGTACGTACTAACTACCGTCTCCATGAACGGTGTGTTTCATTTCATTTATCAATCTAATATATATATATATACTGAATATATATGATATATAAATCATGTTTTATATTCTGTAAGTAAGTAAATCATGATATAAGTAATAATAATGTCAAAAACAACAAGTCCAAACACCTACGATAAATGAAACGATTTTACCATAAACGCTTCTTTAACATGGAATTTACAAAAGAACGGGTAATATAAATTAATAAGTGAACCATATATGATATCATAACAATGAATAAGAATCATTAATAAGTTAATGACATTATTTAAATCATTATACAGGAGGTTCAGACACTTACGAAGCAAATCAGACATAAGGTAAGGGAAATATCTCAATCTCATTTTTATCTGTGATTGTTTATACTTTGGCATTTACTGGGGTGTATTTTATCATCCATACCAATGTTTCCTCAATATGTAATATTATTTCCATTCACCTAAAATTTTTTAAATCCTATTTTATCCTTCGGTGAGTTTTTAGTAAAAGATATGAAAGGAATCTTTTGTCGTTTTTTGTACGAGGTACTTTTTTGACTTTTCCGACAAAAGTATGATAAGAATGTTTTTTTAACTTATACGGCATGAATGGATTTTTAAAACATTTTTCCAAGAAGATTCCATTACAAATTTTCAATTTTATCTTTAATCAACTTCTTTTAGTTTAGAATTGTATAACATATTAAGAAAGGAAAAGTGTTTTTGAAGTAGAAAGGATATTTTCCTCAAGAATGAAGTTCAAGTGTTTTATCAAAATTATTTTCCAACTAAGATAATATAGGGTTCTGTTTCTATCACTATTATTACATGGATTTGATTATGTTGTGATGGAAATATTTGTATGAATTCCTTTATCTTATATGAATTGTTTTATGATGTCATGATGTTTAAGATTCCCATTTTTATTACATGGGTTATGCAACGATGTATGATTTATGATTTTGTGGCACACATAAGAATGGTATCATTATGAGATGGGTGGGACCTATATCTCCCTCCAATGCATTGGGTAAATATTTTATATCTCATGAGATAGACATGGCTGGAAAGGTAGGTTATACCGGTTCAGTGAAACAGGACTGAAACGAGGAATGAACTCAGTTCAGAAAGGGACTTTGTCCACTAAGATAGTCTTGGAAATGAGTCTTGACTAACAAGAAATGATTATCTATGATTATGTGTGTATGCCACAATGTTTCTTGTTTTGTGTTATGATTATTGGGATTAAATTTCACTACTATGATTTATCCCATGTTATGAAATTATGATCTCTTTTGCAGGTTATGATTTCCAAAAGATATGTTCTTATGAATATGACGTGATTGATATTTCTTTTCTTTACCCTTACTGAGCATTTGAGCTCACCCTTTTATGTTTTCTTCTCCCCAGGACATAAAGAAAGGATTTAGGTTTAGAAAAAAAAAAGAAGACCTTTATGGGAGATGTTGAAGATCTTTCACCACGATTAGATGATTATATTCCGAGTTTCCAAAGACAATAAACTATTACGGTCCTTGTGTGTGTGTTTTTGTTATGTACTAATTATTCCACAAAAGTAATTTAATGTCCATTTACATCAAGCTTCAGGTCTCTACAGTTGGTGTCAGAGGAAAGGTTTAGTCAAACTTTGGAATCTAGGATGTGAAAACGTTAGTGAGATCCCTAGATATATTTCTAAGGTATGTCTAGGGATGCCCCTAAGGATAAGTATATGTATAGTATATAGTCCTAGAACTATGGTAAAAATATTAGATTAAACCAAATATTTTAGATATTGAAGTTACTCCCACTTTATTAAGATTTTTTCTTCTCACACTATTCTTTTTGGGTTTTAGAAAATGGTTGGAAACAAGATGATTCACGATAATAGAGGATATGATGGACAATGGAGTGATATTCTTCATGAGAAACCAAATGAAATGGTATTTGGAGGTCCAAAAATCATTATTATGTCGAATCAACAATCTCATAATATGATCAATAAAGTAAAATTTGGTATGTTTCCTGAATCGGCTAATAAGAGAATGATGGAGTTTCATGATGATCATAGAGGAAAGAAAGTTCAATTTCCCTATGTAAATCATGTGGGAAGAGGCATCAAGGAGAATGTTTCAAAGGAACTGGAAGATTCTTTCGGTGTGGAAAACAAGGACACAAAGCCAGTAAGTGAAATGGAAAAGGTTCAGTTAACACCAGTGATGAGGATAATGGTATTGCAACGACATCAACAATGGTTAAATGTTTTAAATGTGGAATGTACGGGCATTATGAAAACCAATGCCCTAAGGGAAAGTCTCATGAAGCGAATCATTATGGTTGTATGGGTATTATTTATGTTGTTGTTGATGATGAGACTACAAATGATATGTGAGATGAAAGAATTGTTGAAGCTCGGTCAATGGTTTAAGAATGTAGTGGAATGATTACATGTTTATCAAGTGTAATGTTGTATAAGTAATCTCATGGTACTATGGAATAAAGAGACATTTAAGGATTGTTACACTGTCGTCTTTCCTTATGTTTTGAAATTATGTGATGAATGGTACCAGTATTTTTGGAAAGTAGATGATATGCGCATAATGAAGGGATAAGAAGAAAATTAAATGTTTGATAGTATTCATGAGCTCATGACTGATATAAGGAGAAGGTTATATCATGGTTTGACTATATAGAATTTTTGTATTTTGGTATGTGGAAAGAGTTAACTTTTGACAGCATTCATGTATTCACTATGGTTTAATGGGTATTTATTTTTCAAGAGATTACATGATTACAGTATTCAAATGATTGGAATGTGACCAACAAGATAATGGGAGATAAATGATGGTTGGTTGATGACATTTCAAATAATCATATTCTTTATACTATGAGCTTGAACCGAAGTATTTTAGATAAGCCTAATGATTGTAATGGATTATGTTGGACATAAGTTAGGATAGAACTTTTTTCGATATTATTGATGGGATGTTATAGTAATATCGCTTTAGAAAAAGGACAACTAGTAGGACGAGCGAAAGCCCATCACGTCGGACAAGGCTGTGGGAATCGGACCCACAACCGAAGTGCGACTGGCCTTTATCGCCTACCACTGGCCTACTGGAAGTCCCTGTTTAGTAGAAACTAGTATTTTTTTATTATGTGGTATGATATATGAAGTATAGGTTCATTTTTGGAATCGTATAAGATTAACCTCACCGTAGATGGACTTATGTATATTTGATAACTTTTTCTAACCTTTTGTTTGAAAAAGATGGAATTACCCATCATTCTATCACATGATCAATTAACACCTCATGAATAACAAATTCAACTTCATTTCTTTAAGAGATGAAGTGGAAATTTTTCAAAGTACGAACAACAGTGAGATTGTACCAAAATAAAGTAAGTATTTATTCTAATTCAAATTCTTCAACTTTAGGGAAATGATTTTGAAAACCAAAAACATTTTCCTAGTGATCTTATATCTGATGAATCAGATGGTACCCTATATCATCACAAATTTATGGCTTTGCAATTGTTGGCTTTTTCACAGCCATGTTCTCTACCACTCTCCATTAGAACTTAGTAGTTAGTTTTTTCTTCCATATACATATTTTCACCTATGTTCTCCTACGTGGAAACCCAGTGATGAGTTAATTTGGGTAACCATTACATTTCATACTTTAGTTTTTAAAGCCATATTTTGTTATTCCTTTTTACGATGTGGGTTTCTATTAAACAAACTTTCGAGTAGTAAACCATTTTTAACCCCGATGAATTTCGAGGGTGAAATTCATTTTAAGGGCGGTAGAATGTAACACCCAGAGATTTTATGAAAAATATTCTTTTAATTTCATTAATATCTTGTGTTTTATTCTACACCAAGATTACCTTTCACTATACGCAACACTGTATTATCTTGCAGTATACGCAACACTATTCTTGGATCGTGTTACACACAATTTTGATAATAGTTATTCTACACAACATTGAGTAAATATATATATATATATATTCAATGTATAAATGAAATATGGTTGGATTCTGTTATACGAAACAACTAAGGATTCTTTCACAACACGCAACCCTGACTTGGCTTGCATTACACACAATCGCGACCTTCCTCGATAGCGTGTGTTATACGCAATTCCGGGTTTTAATAAACAATGATATATTATTATAATATTGTCATGAACTAGAAATTATGAATATTATTAACTAAATTTTGAATTTTATAACATTGTTATTTATCTTACACATTTTCTAGAACACGGTATAAGAACAAAATAAATATTTCGGGTAAAATAAGTATTTTTAAAAAATTGCAGTTTGCCGCCTTTTGATGGCGCACCCACTTTAAATATAGTTTTTGACTTGTTTATATATTCAATTTGACAAAATAAAATTCTTCTTTTGAATCAGGATATAAAAATTTACATTACATAAAGTTTTGATATTTTTCCGATAACTTTCGTGTTTTAATGAATAGCAAAAACACGCTATATTTTAATTAAAAAAAACTTTTTTCATCGTAATATCTTATGTGGTTAAATTATAATATTGAATGTTTTTAAAGTATAAATAGATTATACTTTTACCATTTAATGTAATTTATGTCATTAGCATTGATTTTACCTTGAATTCGTAGGTTAAAACAATTCAATCTTTTGCAATGTTTTAAAACAAACCCGTTTTCTTTCGACAACGGGATTAATTTTAATTTAATTTATGCATCTTTTGTGTATTTAATTTGGAAAAATGGATTCCATATTTGGAATCAGTGTGTCCAAATTATGTTAATAAGCTACTTTTTATTTTTGGACATTGTGAATAGTAACTACGGTAAATTTTATTTACTATAGTTAAAGGTAAATCGGGTAATTAAGGGTAAATATAAGATTATAACATTATCCTAACACTTGGAAAAATCCAATTGGATGGCTAAAAGTATACCCATATAACCTAAGGGTAGGATTAGATTTATTTTATGGACTTTTTTCCATGAAAAAAATTTAATTATTCTTAAAACCAAAGAATGTGACAACATGTCACTTTCTTAAATCTTATAAGTATAATAATTTTTCATTAGTGATAAACTTCATGAAACTTAGAAAATGAATAGTCTCCAGAAATATAATACAATTATCTACATCTTAGGAATTTATTTATAATTTTAAGGGATTAAATAATTATCATTTATTGTGACACAAAGATGATGGAGTAGTTGTCTTATTAATGAAATATTGACATAATTGATGTTATAAATGCCCAAATAAATGTAATTTGATACTTTTTATGACTTACATTAATTTTATAGGTTAATATGAAATGTTATTGTTGATATACTTAACTTGGTTCGAACTTATCATTCTTTTATGAATTTCATAAAAATCATGTACCAAATACTGTCAAAATTGACATAAATTAGTTTTTAAAACAAATATTATATTATTAATTGTTATTTAATTCCTAAAAATCTATCTTTCGGCCAAATGACTTAGATAAGGATATATATATTAATAATAAACAACTTGGGGTTCTTTTGTCTTGATATAGTAAGTTTATTAACCTTATAGTGTAAGAAAACAAGAAGACACGGTAAATGTTAAATTAGCTAACTTAAAGTTAAATCTAAATGATAAGGTTAAAATTGATACCTAAACTTGTCTAAATTCTATTGGATGAGAGGATTGATACCCATCCCCACATTATCTTAGAAATATATCAATTTGGATCTATTTAAAACTGAACATGACTTTATAATAAAATAATATTTTTAGTTTTCTCAAAGGTGCCCCTCTACTCCCTTATAAAAGGGCACCTCCTCCCACTCCTCCTCACATCAATTTGAGCATTCAAGCTCAGAAAACCCCTGACAAACTCTTTTCTACATCTCCCTAGTATCATCCTAGAGGTCTTGGTCTTCTTCAAAGACCATCCTTAGTTCTTTAAGTGGAGGTTAAGAAAAGGCGTGTCAAAAAGAGGTAATATCCATTACCGATCTTTTTCAATTTCTTTCTTCTTCAACTTCTTCTTAATTAGTTGTTTCATGATAAAGTAATAACATAATTATTTCTTATATACTGATATGTTATTATAAATATGAAACTACTCTAATTAACCTTCTATCCATCCTACGGAAAAAGGAAATCATCGCGCGTGTGTACGTATGGAATACCGTCTCCACGCCGTGGTGTAATCTATTTTCCACCACCACCTTAATTGGATGGGTATAATGGTGTAATGAGTAACTATATATTATTATTATAAAGTTATATTGATACTTAAATAGTATACATACACTTCAACAAAATTTCACGATCATGAGAATGATATCATCGCTCGTGCGTACGTACAGACTACCGTCTCCACGACACGATGAGATTCATTCTCCATGTTAACCATTTAAGAATGATTATAATGTATATATAAGAAATAATAATTATATATATGAAATTATAAAGCTACTGGATTTATGTATATATGTATGTCATATACTTACTTCCATTCAAGACAATAAGGAAATGAAAACAACGTTCATGCGTACGTACGGACTACCATCTCCATGAACGGTGTGTTTCATTTCATTTATCAATCTATTATATATATATATATACTGAATATATATTATATATAAATCATGTTTTATATTATGGAAGTAAGTAAATCATGATATAAGTAATAATAATGTCTAGAACAACTAGTCCAAACACTTACAATAAATGAAACAATTTTACCCAAAACGCTTCTTTAACATGGAATTTACAAAAGAACGGGTAATATAAAGTAATAAGTGAACCATATATGATATCACAACAATAAATATGATTATGTAATAACATAATGAAACTATTTAAATCATTATATAGGAGGTTCAGACTCTTATGAAGCAAATCAGACTAAAGGTAAGGGAAATATCACAATCTCATTTTTATCCGATATTGTTTATACTTTGGCATTTACTGGGGTGTATTTTATCATCCACATCCATGTTTCCTCAATATTTAATATTATTTCCATTCACCTAAAATTTTTTAAATCCTATTTTATCCTTCGGTGAGTTTTTAGTAAAAGATATGAAAGGAATATTTTTTCGTTTTTCGTACGAGGTACTTTTTTTAATTTTCCAACAAAAGTACGATAAGAATGTTTTTTTAACTTATACGGCAAGAATGGATTTTTAAAACATTTTTACAAGAAGCTTCCTTTACAAATTTTCATGTTTATTTTTAATCAACTTCTTTTAGCTTAGAATTGTATGACATATTAAGAAAGGAAATGTGTTTTTGGAGTAGAAAGGATATTTTCCTCAAGAATGGAGTTCAAGTGTTTTATCAAAATTATTTTCCATATAAGATAATATAGGGTTCTGTTTCTATCCTTATTATTACATGGATTTTATTATGTTGTGATGGAAATATTTTTATGAATTCCTTTATCTTATATGAATTGTTTTATGATGTCATGTTGTTTAAGATTACCATTTTTATTACATGGGTTATGCAACGATGTATGATTTATGATTTTGTGGCACACATAAGAATGGTATCATTATGAGATGGGTGGGACCTATATCTCCCTCCAATGCATTGGATAATGATTTTATATCTCATAAGATAGACATGTCTGGAAAGGTAGGTTATACCGGTTCAGTGAAACAGGACAGAAACGAGGAATGAACTCAGTTCAGAAAGGGACTGTGTCCACTAAGATAGTCTTGGAAATGAGTCTTTACTAACAAGAAATGATTCTCTATGATTATTTGTGTATGCCAAAAAGTTTCATGTTTTATGTTATGATTATTGGGATTTCATTTCACTACTATGATTTATCCCATGTTATGAAATTATGATCTCTTTTGCAGGTTATGATTTCCAAAAGATATGTTCTTATGAATATGACGTGATTGATATTTCTTTTGTTTACCCTTACTGAGTATTTGAGATCACCCTTTTATGTTTTCTTTTCCCCAGGACATAAAGAAAGGATTTAGGTTTAGAAAAAGAAGAAGATCTTTATGGGAGATGTTGAAGATCATTCACCACGATTAGAAGATTATATTCCAAGTTTCCAAAGACACTAAACTATTACAGTATTTATGTGTGTGTTTTTGTTATGTACTAATTATTCCAAAAAAGTAATGTAATGTCCATGTACGTCAAGCTTCAGGTCTCTACAGATTATATTTTTTACAGTGAAATTAATTTAATTAATTATTTAATTTGGGGATCTTGATTAAGTTTTCTACAAATAAATAGAGAACTAATTTGGAGAAATTATCTCACTTTCAGAGAATGTAATTATGAAAATTATGAAAATGTAATTTGAATTGAATTATTAGGTTGTTTGAGCATGGTATGTATTGTTGTATTAATAAAATTTTCCAGTTTTTATAAGAGAAAAAAGTAAACTAAGAATTATTTTTCGATTGGCGATCTATCATTTTCCTTTCTTTAGATGAAACTAAACTATTGTAATAATACATGTGTGTCAAAATAAAACCTTGGTTTTCCACTCTTATTTTTTTCATTATTTTTTTAGTCTCTTTTTTTTCTCTCTCCCTCCAGTACAAATTCCATTGTTTTTTTTATTTTTGGATGTCAGTTTATATTTTATAGTTTTGTATACAATTATTATTAATATTGATTCAACCATATGGCATGAATACATATTTTTGAAGATCCAATTACATGGTTGGAACATAATTAATATGACCATGCACCATGCTCTTGGTAGTCCAGTGAGGAATTAATGGTTTGGTCAATCGGGCGTCCACACCATGTGATATCTATATGTTTTAATTTTTTGGAATCCCCATTCTAACCCCATATAAATTAAATACTCGCCCACACACCTCATTCACTTATTCTCATTATGAACAACCTAGGGATCCTTGATCGTTCCTCTTTCCCAACATTCCTCTCTTTACTATGGAAATTCCATGGGGTTTATTCATGATTTGAGTTTGTATAATCTAATCATGAACTCTTTTCCCGTTTATTTCCTCCTTAGTCCATATTTCATCATGTTTCATCGTCTCCCCTAGTTTTGTTCCTCTTTGGATTAGACTCTTTCAAAAGGGTTTGTTTCTAATTAGTTAAATTTAGTACCTATGGATTCCGAGGATCTCTAAGAAACATTTTCTTTCGAAATTAATAAAGGAAGATGAGTTTATCTTGATTAAGGTAGGTTTTATCTGTTAAATAACACTTTAAAAAAATTTAAACCATGATTTATTAGTTTTCACCAATATTTTAAATGCCTAATGATACGTAAAATATGACTATTAATATTTTGAAAAGGGAAAACACATTTCACTTAGTTTTGATGGAATGATAAGGGCATTTCATGTAAAATTTGTTATTTAAATCTCTTTATCAACTACCAGTCACAATATTTTTGAAAAAATTATCTTATAGATTTTATTAATGGATTTCTTATTATAAAATGTTTTATATATCCTTAAAGTAATTTTCAAAACAAACAATAGATTTTTAAGGGTTTTATTGGACTTTAATGAATGTGGTTGAGTTTTATTTGCGACATTTCATGTTATTTGTGTGGTTCGTTTTTAGTTATTTTATTAGAACCTAGTTTCCCAAATTATATTAGAATTCATATTTGAAACATTCTTAAATAATTTTAATGGTCATTACGAAGCATTCCCGCTTTATATTTTGAAAATTATTGTGGCTAATATATTAATTCCCGAAAAGGGTATATTTTATTATTGATTCTTATTCTAAATGAAAGTGAGGTGTTTATTTGGAAAGGAGTTTAGAGGTTAGGGTGAGTGTATTATTCTTGTTTGTATAATTTGGTAATGATTGACATTATCTCCTCTATTTTTATGTTAAAAGTTGAAATGGGGTGTTAGGTGAAACCTCTAGGTAAGAATTTCACACTAGTTAAAGATCTTGATCTATATACTAACCCCAAGATAATATATGCTCTACTTTTTTATTTTATCAATCAATTAGGATGGGTATTAAAATGATGGGTTTTATCAAAGGTTATTGTTATCCAGAGTCATTCAACTTTAGTATTTTTACTGTAATGTACTATTTTATCCCCTAATATCTTAGTTTATAATGATAAATTTTTCCTTTTGATTCTAGTGTGTGTGTTTTCCTTATTCCCAAAATATTCCATTTTTCCCGAAAATGATATGAGGAATTTTTAAAAAATATTTTGATTTAATTTTATTTCATTAAAAAATGATCCTTTAATGTGAATTTAATATAAATGATTATATTTAAATATTTATAGGCAGGTAAAAATTTTCTTATCAATTACGTCATTTAATAAAATGGAAGTGTATGTTTTATAAAATGGCATATATTTGATATTTATTTTTCTTATGCCTGGCTGCAAAAAACTTATTTTATAAATACATTTTATAACTATATTGAAATGTTTTTCCTTTTTAATTATTATTTATAGGGTGTAGAGATGATACATACTAGGATTCCATGCTCACACCTATTGACATTTTAAATTCTATTTCATCTCTTGATTTCACATGGAGTATACCTGGGTTGTGGTTGGATGGTTACCCATGGAATCACTTGGAGGTATGTTTGTTATTTTTTATTTAGTTTCCACTATTTCATCATTGAAATCATCCATCCCTATTTTCCATCCATTCTCTTATGGGTGGTTTTTATGAATTTTGTGTTATGGATTTTTAATCAATGGGGTTGTTGCTTTCAAGGGAGTTAGAGGAAATGGTGAGTTTTTGTTTGTGATTTATTTTCTCTTTATGCCCATTTATTTTGACTTTTCATGAGCATCTATTGTATATATGAATCGTTCTATAATTTTGAGTATATTTTACACTATTAATTTATGTTATTTTATTGAATAATTCATCCCCAATTAATTTTATTAGAATCCATATTTCTTATTTTCATCCTATGTGTATCGTGAACACCCTATGGGACTTTCTCTAGGCTGGTTAGGGAATTTGAATGGTTAGAAATTCGAGTATGTTCATAAAAAAATATTTATAGAGACTAGGTTATTATATGAGACAAGGTTTTTAGAGTTCCGTTAATTTTTTGGGTATATCTGTTAAATTAGAGATAAGACTATTGGAACACCATATGTAACTAAATTATGAGTCTATCCACCACTTTAACATTTTATGCCTTGATTTGTGAAGGAAATCCATATTTTTAGTCTTGTTTTTTATGTTTCTATCATTTACTTATGATATGTGATTTGTTGGGTTATCTTTTGTTTTGGGCTATGATAATGGGAGTGAACTAGTAGTATATGGTGACATCATAGGTATTGGAAAGGAATATTGAGCATGATTATGTGATTCTTTATCAATCCTATTACTAGTTGTGTAGTTGGAACATGGTCCACAAAATCAATGTTTCCATATAGCACATAAAAACTAGTCCAATATTCAATTATGTGTTGGACATATTTTGTTTTTAATTAATTTTTTATCATGTAATTCTCATTTTTTTATATAATTTGAGTTTTAATTTTCAAATCATGGTTATAAATGTTCAGGTTATTATTTTTCAATTTAATAAATGAGTTTACCTAAAATGATTTAATGAAAAACTAGGTGTTTGGATTTCTGAAAAAATTGTATTTATAAGAATGTGGTTCCTTCATAAATACTTTTGTGGGGAAAACCCTATTTTAATAATTGGTGTGTGTAGGTTTAAAGTTTGGTAATGGTTTTAAAGTTGAAGGGTGGGTTCAATGAAGAAATTTGGGTTTTTGAAATAAATTTTTTTTGTTCATTTAGGTGGGATGAAATGATTTTCATATTTTAAATATTTTCAGATATTGAATTTAATGATATATGATTAAAGGTAGTTAACGGTTTCTTTTCGAAAAAAATGATATTCATTTTGATAACTATAATTTTAAAATAAACGGACATTAGATTTTAACTGATGTAAGGTGGTTTTGAAATTAATTATGTGAAATTTTAATGATGTTTTATTGTGTTTTAGTAAATTTTTTATTGAATTTCGATTTATAAATTCATTTTTAATGAAATAAATAATATTTAAAGTTAGTGATCATAGATTTTAAAATTTTATAGAACAATAAATTTTATTTTAAATTCAAGTAAAAGTATCCATAAAGGATTTAAAAAAATAATATGTTGGTTTTTTTGAGAAAGAGTGAGATTGATTCATAGAGGATATATGAAATTAATTTTAATGGATTCATAATTAAAAAAAGTAACATGGGGTAGGTTTTTTCATAGAGAAGGGTGGATTTTATTTTATGGAGTGTATTCTTTTGGAAACACATTTCATACATTTGACACGAAATTGATGGGTTTTAAAAAGGGAAGAGGAAATTTTTGGAAAAGAGTGTTTTGAAATTTAGTGTCTGTATTTCTAGGAACATCTATTGATGTAATTTGATTTTTTTTATTTTATTTGATAAATAAAGTTTATCTGAGCCTATTCCACATGTTTTTTTTTCATTTCCCTCTAATAAGGTTTTGGATTAATAGTTTGAGTGTCATATAGTAGAATTTATTCCTTCCATTATCTAGGTGTATTCATTTTTTAGTATGGTGACTGTTATCTCTTTTCTTATTTATTCATGTTAATACTTGGATTTTTTGTATTTTCTAAAGTGGTTTTTGGTTCATTATTCTCCTTGTATATTTACATGAAATCTATTGGTGGAATGTTGAACATTTTGGATATATTTTTTCTTTAGTGATCCAAGGTGACTTTTTCCCATTATGTTGTTAGACTGTTTATTTTTCTCATTTGTGTGGGTTTGGGATTAAGAAGCCTTATTTGTGTTCTACAGTAGCAGGAACGAGTGTTACCCCTACTATAGGTTACATCGTAGTTGGTTCCTTGGTTATTCAGATGGCTTCACTAGGTTTCGGATTTTTGGGATAGATTCCCCAAGTTACTTCCACATCAAACTCTATTTTAAGGCTATTATTTTTTATTCTCATATGGGAATTTATTTTTTGGGGTAATTTTATTCATGTCTTAAATTCTACAAAATTTCTTGGCTTGGTTTCCATGGTTAAGGTTATATCAATCATAATATCTTGTTCATAGTGGATTATTTGAGATATAATAGATATAGACTTCTATTGTGGTACTACTAAATTTCAATGGTGTTCTTGGTAAGTCTTTCGTATTTTCATCAAATATTTATTCCCTTGTAGTGATTTTAATATTTCTCATTTTTGGGAATGAATTTTTTGTTTTGGAGAGTTGGTGTACTATTATAATTCTAATATATTAGGTAGACATCCATTGATGATCCTTTTGTGGGGTTTTAACTGTATTTTACCAAGAATGATACTTTAATATTGTGATGAAGATATGGTATTGTGTGGGGGCCTATATTTTGATTAATACACAATAACTCCAACGAAAGGAAGGGTGTTTATCATTGGTCTCTGTTGGTGTCCTCGGTTGTTTAATCTATATTTTTTTTGAGTTTTTTCAATTGGTCTATCATGCCATTTGATTTGGGGAGTTCCTTGGGTTTTGAGGTTGTGGTTTATAAAGTCAACATTTTTCCCACATTGCAGTGCCTTCCATTTCTTTTGATTCTTTTTTGGAATTTTATTAATTTTTTTATGGTTACCTATAATTATGGAATTAGAGAATTTCTGTGTGTCCCATTTCAACATTGATAATATATTCATCTATCATTGGTTTTAATTTCATTTAATATTCATGTTTCTCGAATCAGGACCTTGGTATGGAGGCTTGACTGCATTTCTTTTGGAATCAACCATTTTATTCGAGGCTCCATAAGGAAAAATTGTTATGGTGCGGAGAATTTTCATACCTTAACCTTGGTTTTCCTCTGTTATTTTATTTTTTTAAATTTATTTATTTATTTTATATTTTTCAATCTCTATTATTTCTCTCTCTCTCTCTAGAAACAATTATCATTATTTTTGAATTTTATGGTGTATAGTGCATGTTTCATGGTTTGGTGAATATTTTGTATTAATATTATAGAAATATTGTGTTATATTTAAAACTTTTAAAAGGTCTAATTTCATAGCTAGAAAATGGTAATTCTAACCTTGAGGTTTGCCTATAATCCATTATCAATGTCCTATAGTGACACTTTAATAGTCATAACATGGTTTCTCTAACCGTGCAATATACCCATGTTTTAATTTTTTGGAATTCCTATTTTCCCCTATTAAATTAAATCCTCTCCCTCCCACTATTCATCTGATGCACCATCTAGGGTAGAATCAAATGCACCTCTTCCCATTCGTTAATTTTCCTATCATAGTGATTCCATGGAATTAATATATTAATTGATTTTGGATCGTTAAGGTACAACCTCTTTTATCACCCATTTCATTCTTCTTCCTCGTTTCTACTAGTTTTCTCATTATCCCAATGGTTTTTTACACTTGGACTAAGCCCTAATTGGAAGGGGTGTTTCTTAATTGTGATTTTTTTGTACCTATAACTTGATACTCATTCCGTGATACCTTTTGAGAGGTTTTTTAAAGGGATGTGATTGTTCTTGATTAAGGTTGGGTTTCTCCTTGGTATAACTATTTAAAATCATTAAAAAATGATTTATTCTCTTTAAACCATGATTCAAATCCCTACTGTGTTATACTATATATGTATATGAATATTTTAAAAATGAAACCCAATTTATACATTCATTACAAACAATACCATGTGAATTTATTTTAAAGCACATGTTATAAATATTTTGTCAACTATATGGCACATAAAATGTTCGATAAAATTCTCTAATGTATTTTATTAAGGAATTTTAATTTATAAATTATTTTTTAGATCTATAAAATAACTTTCAATGGAAAATAATAGTATTTAGGGGTGTTATTAGTCTATAAATAATGGGTTTTAGTGGTTTTTGGATGTTGAGATTTCATGTTTGTTGTGTGTATGATTTTAAAATTGTGCATTAAATTTTTTTTTGTCATGCGATATTAGAATGCCTAGTTAGAACTTGATTAAATTTTTTTAATGGTCACCCTGGACGAATTCGTTTTTTAATAAATTATATGGGTTATTAATCGGTTTCTACTATGTGTGGAAGTTTATTTTTTATTATTATTCTCAATGAAAGAGAAGGGGTTGTTCTATGAAGGGTGATCATAGGTTCAAAAGAATTTTTTTATTATTTATGTTATTTTTTTTTGATTAACATACCCACCCCCTTTTTTATTTCATGGGAATCCATTGGTTATTAGGAAGTAACTCTATGTAAAATTGTTGTACTGGGTCCCAATCATACTCTGACTAGTAGCCCTTAGTCAATATTCATCTTGTGAGATTATTCCACTCAGTTAAGCCATATACTACAATATCGGGTGTTAATATAAATAGTTTTTATTTGAATTTGGTCATATTTTGTTGGTTTTATTATCGTGAAATTGTTTTTCACGAAAGACTTATGTTCCGATGATAATTGTGTAACACACCATGTTTTTTAAAATAAATTTAATATTAAATACATGAAGCACTAAGTTCCAACAAAAAACCACATTGTTATAACGTATCCAGAAAACATAATATTTCCACCTATATAATTTTAATTTTAAGTAATCTAACATACACAGTTGCGTTCATTAAGATATTTAGAGTTTGATAAGACACACTAAATTTTTGGTGAATAGTAACATACCCTTTTGAATAGTAATATGAATAGTAATATTACCCTTCTGAATATTAATTCATATTATTATTTTCTTATATTAAGGATATAAGATAATGTGATCTTGATTAATTTTTAAAGGTGATATAAACTGAAATATAGATTTGAAATTGTTTTTTTGAATAAATTATGATTTTAATTAAAAATTAAATTAATAATATTTTGAAAATTATTTTCAAAAATTGGTGTTCATTTTGGGATTCTACATGTCGAAAAATAGATACGGTGAAATTTTGCGTTTTTTCGGAAATACATGAATTTTTTATGAATAGTAAAATATAGTAATTTACCGTATAATTACATTATCTGTTAAATTCATAATTACTAAAATAATGGATGATGTAAGAACACTTAGTTTTAAATAACATTCACATATTATTATTATTGGTCACAAGAATCAATACTTTTGGTTGACATTGAAAATATAATAAAATGATGAATAAAATAATGGGAAAACCCACATCTCCTCCCCTATAAAACCCCCCTCACTCTCTCTTCACTTCATCCCTATAATCCTTGAAGCTCTTAAGTGTTCTTCCTAAATACCATTCCCTAGTAAATCCTCACATCCAATATCTCTTGGTCTAACAAGAGTACCAAAAACCCGTCCCATAACGGGATTCTCAAGGAGGTGGGTTCAATAGGTAAATTCACATTCTATTTCATTCAATTTCATTTCAAGTTCATTTATATTATTATCCTCTCCTCACCTCCTCTGTCAATATGACCATTTTATCTCCAGTATCATCTATATACTAAAATTATATCATGTGAATATAATAACCATCATAAATATCCTTACTATCTCTATCTCTCTCTCTTATTTTATATATTAAATCATCATCTGTGAGGTGCCAATTTACAACCTTCGAGGATAATGGAGATTCATTCTTCAATTTTCTCTTCAATGCTGGTAATGAAACCATTTTAATGGTTTAAATAGTGTATAATATATGTAATATAACCTATCTAATATTCATGAACCAGTATATGTACATAATATTAAATCATAATTCAAAACTATCTCTTAATATTCAAAATACCGGTAAAATAATCTATTTGATTTTTATTAATATTTCATCTAATGATTCACCCTCATTACATATAAAAAAATAATATAAATTAAAATTAAGACGTATTTATTTTCATAAAAAATGTGTAAATTCAATTATGGATATTTACATCCACTCCATAGGAACTCCATTACTTAAAAACAAGTGAATCGATTATGAAAATCATGAAAATGAATACCCCGGAATGACGTAATTCTGTATTATAACATATCATTAAAGACATAAATGAACTAAAAAAATATATGATAAACTAATTAAATGTCTAAAAAGTAATTAATTATGTTATCAATAAGTTTAATTTCATTTTCCAAGACCATAAGGTCAAGAGAGGAACATTCAGACTTAAAGTATGGGTTTTCCACCAAAACCTCTATTTTCATTCGGGTTACATTTATCGACTAATTACCTCAATAAAATTCTTATTTATTATTTTTTACTCCTCAAAAATTATGTCTATGTGTTCTATATATTTTTACCAACAATAATCCTCCTTTATTTTATTGGTAGATACACGTCTTAAAAGGAACTTTCAAAATTCATTCAAAAATACAACCCTGATTCGAGAGAATTTTTTAAATTTTTACATATTTTCAAGTGAACTATATAACATATTTTTGGAAACCATTATAATTATAAAATATATAATTTTTCATTAAAATACAATCTTAATCTATTACTTATTTTATACAACTATTTTTCCAAAATAACTCTTGTTTTCAATGTA
Source organism: Viscum album (assembly GCA_963277665.1). Lineage (NCBI taxonomy): Eukaryota > Viridiplantae > Streptophyta > Magnoliopsida > Santalales > Viscaceae > Viscum > Viscum album. Next base: position 766,300,158 of record OY728162.1, read on the forward strand.
AATGATTATTTATCTCAAGAATTACTCGAATATTTTATAAGAGTATATTCATCTATTTCAACACTCATGTTAATTATTTTTTATTATTAGGATTAATATATTATTATATAATATAAAATATTTAATTGAATGGTTAATGACTATTCTTATTGTGAATATTCTATATTAAACCCATTCACCAATTTACTCTGAATGGTTATTATTTATGATTAATGTTAAGTGACTGTTATTTATGATTCATATATTAGTATCAATATTAATGTATAGGTTATTTATCTTTATCCCATTCATATGAGGAATGCATTGGACTTATTCTATGTTGTATGGGGCCCTCTATAGCCCATCTGTGCATCTGTAGGTCTCATGAGACAAACTATGATCATGGCACAAGGCCTTGACAAAATGGTTATTTATGGTGTTGGCACAAGGCTTTGATGATATGGTTATGATGTCCCACATTATGAATTCCCACATTATGAAAATAGTATTGACGATTCATGTGGTTATTTTAATGAGTAGAATACCGATGATTATGTTTTATTATGGAATTATTTATTCATCTATTATTCCTTCCAAAACATGTTCATGTTTATTGTTAAAGGAATGTATTTTTTGTTATTTTCCATGCCTAATGTTTATATTTATGATATATTCTAATTTATTACTTAACCGTACTAAGCATTTGAGATCGCCCATTTTTTATATTCCATTTTCCCAGGACAAGAAGATGTCTATTATGGATGACCTGGTGGGATAAACATATAGTGGTGGATGTTCCCAATAAATCCCATATGTTGTTTTTCATTTCAAGATGTAATGTTGATCTTATGTTAGTATCTAGTTTACAAATCTACAAAAAAACTCAGTCCTTCAGGATGCATATTCCTTGTTAATATTACAATGTATTAAATTAAGGCACCAGCTCTGGGAAAATATGTTATTTTTCTTATAGTTGGTATAAAAGAATGTATAGTAGAAAACATTGAAACTAGATTTAGAAAACATGGAATAGGGAAAAATATCCCTAAGATAGTTTCTAAGGAAAAATATACATGAACGTCAGGTATTTTGGTAAGGAATAGATTGTGAGAATCTTTCTATAAGATACATCAATGTATGGATTCTACAAGTAGATGTGGTCTGGAACAGATGTAACCAGGAGTAAAAACACTGACAAGGAAATCGTTCTTATCCAAGGGTATACCGGTACATGACAATGGGCTTTATAGTGCACCTATTTTGACACCATCAAGGAATATTCTTAGGTTAATTTATATTTTCATTACAAGCCATTATAAAGGATTTAAATGTAACTTTTCCCTCAATAAAACCATGTTTGGGATTACGAAATCAGCTACTTATAGAATTTCAATTTATGCTAACTAATTATATATATTGATATTATAAATTAGGATTCATAACCTAATCTAGTTTGTGTCATTATTTAGAAATGATGCCTAGTGTAAGGAATGTGAACCACATGAACATGCGTATCCCATGTAGGGATTTCCCTCAGATGAAAGTTAATAATGTTGGATCTGGAGATAACACAAGTGATATGAAACATTTAACTATACTAGGAAAAATAACTCAGGGTATGAATGCTAACCTTACCCATATGGGGAATCCTGATTGTAATGTCTAGGATTATCCGTGTATTGTTTTTAAATACTATATGTAATTATTATGAGACCAGGCCTTGTGATGTCCTGTGGTTCTAAGGCCCGGAGTTCCCAAAATAAATTTTTGAAATAAATTATACTCTTAGTTGCGCAAAATTTGTTTTCTAGAAAAAGTGAAATAACAATTAAAAAGGTTATCAAATCAGAATGTCCAAGGGAACCATTGCATTTAGAGCAGTGACATTTCTTTAGGTGGGGCCTAACCGTTAATAGTTTGCGTCACCTAAAGGAGCTAGTTTTTGGATGTTTAAAAGGAAATAAAATAAAATAAATTATTTTATTATTTTAAATAATTCCCTTAATGAAGAGACCTAATCATCCCCAATTATTACCTTCTCTTGGAAACTCTATAGGGTTATCTGTGTAACCTTATGATTTGAAAATTTCAATTAGAACGTTGGAGGAGAACCTATTGGAGGACGATTATAGCGCCATCGATCAACACATCATGGATTAAACGAACCTCACCAACAAACGCAATGTGGAAATCATTCTTCAAAAAAATCAAGGTAGGGGTTTTGTTTTAAATTATTTTCCTCGTTCTTTGATATAACAATGAACGTGGATCAACCTATGATTGGTTGATATATGTATCATGCATTCTAGTGGGAGGGTGTTATTTTACATTTCTTGTGGTGGTTTGATTCGGGAATTGATTTTCTGATAATTGTTGGATTAACATTCGATTATCCTGTTAAACCCATTAATATGAGAATATGGATGCCGTGAGGTGTGACAGAGGAGATGCGTTACTTACTTATTTATTTAATTTCTTCCTGATTTTTGACCACGTGTTCTTTGTGTTCTTTGCAAGGTTATGACCAAAATATTTCATTGTGTCTATTTCACAATGAAACAATCCAAAATCAGAGATCAAGCATCGCGACAACCTAGTCCTGATATGAAAATGAAGACCGCAGACGAATTGGCTCAGATCGAGGATGATTTTCCATCCAGCGTTCTTCATGCAGGTGGATCAAAACTTGTTTTCTGGGCCAATCAGATGTCCGAAGAGAATGTAAATATCATTTCAGTGTTCTAAGAACCTCAAACATGGAGTATCATGATGATCAGATGGCTGAATCAAGGATTATAGGAGCACCCAAGATATGATAATGAAGAATGATGTGTTCTAGAAAATTCTGATCAATTCAATGTGTTTCCTAAAGAACACACCATGTTGGGTCGGCCTGGTGATAGCAAGGGTTTCTTTACTTCACACGATGAAGAACACAATGCTCTTTTGGGAATACATAGTGTGTGTGACCTACCCAATGGTGGCTAGAGTTTTGGGTGACATGAAGAATATATACAGCGTGTGACCATCATCACACAACGTGTGGGTCCTTACATAGACTCAGCATGTATCTTAGAAGACACACATACATGGGGTGGAGTACATGGCAGGTACTACACCACATGGACTGAAATAGCTGGATACACGGGATACCCCATGAACTGGTACACAGTCTAGGACACATGATTTGAAGTCGTGTAAAGGTGCATGGATCCATCCATGGGTAGTGGAACATGGAGTGTCACGCTCTTACACGCTGTGTATATTTTCTTCTACATGAAAATCATTAAGACATTGGATTTTTTAAACGAGCAGAACCCAAGGTCAGAGGACATGACATGTGATGCTTCTACATGCTATGTACTTATCAGTAAATAAATTGACCCACTTGACCACTATTCAGTGGACTGGTTTCATTGGGTTAGTTCCCCTTTTATCAATCCCCGGAAGGTCAGATATTGTATCCATTCACAGGAGTATGATATAATTAACAAGACATTATGAGATAGAGTTGGGTATCCCTCCAAGAGGCACAGAGCGAGATCCTCTCTCCATTCTTGACAATAGGTAGAGTTATGTATTTATGTGACCAATACAAATGGATGTTGATCCTCTACTTATCAGGTGAATCTAGATGAGCTACAGTATCGATCAAGGCCTTTTTAGTGATCCTTATATGTTTATCATGATCTTTCCCCACTCAGGAGTGGGTTCTCCTGGAATTAGTGTATCTATTCTCTCTTCTGATCTATCTTCCAATCTATCTCTCTCATAGATTTACCAAAAAAATAGTACTCCTTAGATGGATTTCATCATAGAAATATGTCTCATGGAGTGATTTCTCCATGATCAGTTCATTGTGGAATCTTCAAACTGAATCCCTAGAATGGGTATGCGGTCGTTGTAAACTACAGGTCTATGTTTCGTGTATATCTCGATGTGTATCTATTTATATATGTTTGGTATAAATATACCGTGTAGAAGATGAATGTACCTTTTCTTTGTGTATTTCATTGAGGTTTAAGGGTTCCTCTAACAAGTATGGATATACTCAACCCGACACAGGCTTTTCCCGAACATGTTATGTCATATGCAGATGAGTAGCCTTTTGATGGAGTCTAGGGAAAACTAGGACCGGACCGAGCTTTCAGAGTTCCATACAGGCCAAGGTGTTCCTATGGATACTTGTGGAAGTCCCAGTACCTCCTTTTTCTTATGGGATGGAATTTGAAGTTGTATACTCATTTAATTTTGGTGGGATTGTATTATGTCCCATCTTACTTTGCACACATTCCTTTCTCTGTACTTAGTTGGTTAGGTTTAGTTTTGTGAATGCATTTTGTTCCTTAGTGGTTTTTACATTTTAGCATTTGTGGGATTGGAGATGTGTGCATGTGTACAGGTACATAGGCAATGCCTCCCATGTTAGTGATATGCCTACTTTGTTCTAGTCACCATCCCCTGGCCTATTAGAGGCTAGCATGGGGAGTAATGACACATACCTAACTAGGATAGATCGTGAAAAAGTGGTATCAGAGGTGGTCAATTCTACATTAGGACCAAGTGTCTATGAGATTTGGTTATGAAAATAGTGTTAATTGTTTTGAGATTGATGTTCAGAACATGGACTCCAATGTTGGTGTAGGAGGCTGAAGTATCCATACACGAGGACTCTGATAACCTGGTTTTTGACTCGGTAGATCAAAACAATAGTTGTGGGGAAATAAATGAATGGTACATGCATCATATATGAATGGATGGTGTTTTCCATGTCACATTTTTCAACTCTCTGGATATACTCATGGACCATGGTGCATCTTGTTTCCTTACAGGATGCTTCCACAATTCATACCCGGTAGGATTCATAAGCTCGATCACAAGGATGACCCCCTCAATGACAAGACTTATATATAGGGACTAGTTCCACAGGAATTAACTCAATTGGTGCGCCTGCTAAACCACCACCAGTGGAGTAGCATGTGGTACCTATAATACCGACATACAAGGAAAACATGCTGATAGTGCTCCATGAGTTTCAGATACAGAGACCCCTTAGGATCCAAGGTGATCCAAACCCTCAAGCAGCTAAGGAATGGCATGAGGTAGTGACCAGAGTTTTCCGCCTAGTAAGGAAACCAACAGTCCAGATGGCGATCCTATGAGTGAGACTTCTTTAGGGTTCGGTGGGATGGTGGTGGAGTTTTACCATGCAAACTCACGACAAGGATACTCTTTCATGGAAGGAGTTCGAGCGACTCTTTAAGGAGGAGTTCTCTCTAGCTAAGGTAAGAGCAGTGCATATCTTGGTTCTTATTTATCTCTAGTTGGGTAGTTTGACAATGTATGACTATTCATCGAGGTTCACCAACCTCTCCATGTACTTGGTGGATATATTTAGGGATCAGTAATTCATATCATGTACATTCGAGCGAGGTCTATGGGGGGACATCTGAGTTAGTGTTCTGCCTTTATGGGATTTTACTTTTTCTTGAGCTCTCAAGCGGGCCTTGGTGATCGAGAGCTTTTTAGCGGAGAAGAGGTCACCAGTGGCAGTTAGTAAGAGGCAAACAATTGAAAAGACCTCAGAAGTAGGGATTCAGCATGAGGAGTAGGGTTTGGGATGTGGGAGACATCATAGGAGGACCCAGGATAGGGGATCAATAGTCTGGGGCTCTCAGCATGGATCCAGTCGGCCTAGGTAGATGTGATTCTACTCGTGCAACAGTAGAGTACATCACACTAGAGATTGTCCAACCCATTGAGATAACGATAGGGAGGTGGTGGATGGACCACCAAGGCAGAGGTAGAGAGTAGAGCAGGCATACCAGATAGGAAACGAACATGGAATAAGATCAGGGAGAGCTACATGTGGTGGAAGAAGATTTGATCTACTTCCACAACCACCCAAGGAGGTCCTCACTAGGATAAGGGGGCTGGGGAAAAAATTCGGGTACAGATGCATTTGGTCAAGGAGTAGAACCCAGGTACACCTAGGATGATTCAAGGTACGATCATTGTCTTTTCTACCTTATCTTCCATACATATAGACAAAGGTTCCAGTCATTCCATCCTCTCCACATGTCTTGTGAGAAACCTTGAGATTTAGGTAGAGATATTGACTGAACCCTTACTCAAGGAGACACCTATGAGATGAGACTCAATGATCATACATCTTTTTAGACAGTTTTATATTTCCCTTGGAGGTGAGAGTATTAGTTGGAACGTATTGGCGGTAGCATCGAGGCCTTATGACGCCATTCTTGATATGGATTGACTATTTTCGGTCCACCCCAAAATTGATTGCTTTAGGTAAAGTGTGTAGTGTTTCTACAGAGATGGGATGAGGTTTTCCTTTGTTGGATAATATAAAACCATGGCAGCACAGAATGGTCTCATGCATAGGAGGGTTCAGCCGATCACTCATGAGCGGGATATCCTTTCCCTCAGTTCAGAAGATGTCATGAGCTTTAAGTTCCTAGTAGTAGTGTTGGATTATGAGGATGTCTTCCTAGAAGATGTTCAATGATTACCCCCTCCCCCCAGGGAGATTTACTTCTGCATCAAGTTACACCCTGGGACGACACTAATATCATCACCAGCTTATTGGGTGAATCCCACAAAGCTTCGCGAGATGAGGGTGCAGTTGGCGGATTTTCAGATTAAGGTCTTTGTAAGTCCATGTTTTTCACCATGGGTGGCCTTAGTGTTGTTTTCCAAGAAGGAAGATAGGAAATTGAGAATGTGTTTGAATTACCAGTGTCTGAATCGGGTGACGGTGAAGAACAGGTATGCATTGTCGAGGATCGACGACCTCTTCGATTAGATGAGAGGTCCATGATGGTTCTTGAAGGTTGAACTCAGGTCGGTTTATCATTATCATCGAGTACGGGATGAGGACGTGCCAAAGACGACATTCATATACTTCTACGGTTGCTATGAGTTCTTGATGATGAATTTTAGCATGAAGAATGACCCTGCAATTTTGTGGGACTTATGAACTGGATCTTCCAGCCATACATAGATCAGTTCATAGTGGTCTTCATCAATGACATACTAGTATACTCGGCGTTATAGGAGGACCACGAGAGGCACCTACATATGGTTCTAGACATACTCTGAGATAACCAACTTTATGGGAATCTCTCGAAGTGCCCATTCTAGATATAGGATGTACACTTTCTGAGACATGTTATCTCATCAGATGGAGTAGCAGTGGACCAAACCACTGTTGAGGTGGTTTTAGCATGGGATCCACCCTGGAGAAAGAAAGAGATTTATAGATTCATTCTGCTGTAAGGATAACTATTGAGATTTATAAATTATTTCCCCTGGATATCAGTATCTATTAAATCCTTGACCCAGAAGGGGAATCCGTTTGTATGGATTGAGAAGTGTCAACAGGATTTCCAGTAGTTGAGGTAGATTTTATTGAGTGAAACGATCATTAGATTTCCAGAGGTGAGAGTCAGGTACATAGTTTTCTACGAAGCATCAGGGCTAGGATTCTATATGTCCTGATTCAGAGATAAGAATTGATTGATTATGGTTCACTCCAATTAAGATCATAGGATAAGAACTACGTGACCCATGATCTAGAGATTAGAGTGGTATTCTTCTCACTGAAGATGTGGCGACACTAACAGATGGGAGAACTATTTATCATCTACTCTGACCACAAGAGCCTCAAGTGCATCTTCTCATAGAAGGAAATAAATTTGAGACACTGGTGATTTCTAGAGTTCCTCCAGGATTACGAATTCGAGAGAATCTATACTTTTGGTAAGGGGAACATTTTTACAAATGCACTCAGTAGGTGATTGAATTCTATGCTACTGAGTGAGGTGACAAAGTAGTTGACCTTGATTTAGTTATCCTTCATGTATGGAGAAGAAGCGGATTATCTCCATTCGATGGTTATCACCCCTCCACTATTATAGAAATTCATAGAGGCACAACTAGGGGATATCAATATGATAAATTACAGGCTCATTTATCCCCAAAACATGATTCTGATGTATATTCACATGGTGGGGAGCTTGTAGTCTTTTTCAAATGATGAATAGTTGTGCCAGTGGAATTGTAGGAGGAGGTTCTATGAGAGTTTCATACATCCCCATTGGTGGTACATCCTGGAGTGGTGAAAAGGTACTAGGAACTTCTGCGTCAGTTATGGTGGACATGTGTAAAGAAGGCAATAATAGAGTTTGTTTCTCGATGCCTTATGTGCTGGAAGCTAAAGGCTGAGAACTAGGATCCAATAGGTTTTGTTCACCCCTAGAAGTTCCATTGTGTAAGTGGGATGTAATATATTTGGAATTAATGCTAGGATTACCATGGACATCCAAGCTACATGATTCTATTTGTATGAACGTAAAATAACTCACCAAGTCGGCCCAGTTCGTAGCTATCAGGGATCATAGTTCCATAGAGAGATTGGGAAAACTCTACATGCATGAGATAGTTTAGATTCACATTTTACCTTTGAAAATAGTCTCATTTCGAGACGTGTGATTCACATCTGAGTTGTGGAAGGGATTGTAGGAGGCTTTTGGGACTCATCTACACTGGAGCACAATGTTCCATGTCTATACCAATGGTAAGATGGAGAGGAACATTCAGTTTCTAAAGTATATATTGTAGGAATGTATCTTGGAATTTGGTTATAGTTGGGAGGACCACCTACCACTGGTGGAGTTTTAATAAAATAAAATCTAACACTACACCATTGTCGTCCCACAATTTTAGGCCTTATACGGGAGACCCTACTTCTCACCGATTTGCTGGAATAACCCTGGAGAGTCATCACTCATGGGACCGGAGTTGATGTGAGCCACCACTGAGAAGGTAAATATCATCCAAGAGGAAATGAAGACATCAAAAAGTTAGAATAAGTCTTATGACAACATATTATGATGATATTTGGAGTTCGAATAGCTAGACCATGTCTTCGTTTGAATCTCAACTCAATAAGGGTTGAAGAGATTTGGATAGAGAGGAAATTTATCTTTGAGGTTCATCGACCCTTTTCAAATACTTCATAGATTTTGTGAGGTGGAATACTACCAAGCTCTACCTCCCCAATTGTACTGGGTGCACGATGTCTTCCATGTGTCACAACTGAGGAGGTACATACATGACCCATCACACATCATCAAATGGGACAAGCTTGAAATCGAAGATAGATAATCCTTCATAGAGTATCTATTAGTGATCGAGGATCAATATGATAAGATCCTTTGTGCGTAACTGATTCCCCTAGTTCGTGTTCGGTGGTAGCATATTAATTTTCAAGAGATCGCATTGGAGCGGGAGTCTCATATTCGTGCGGAATAATAACATCTGTTTGACTAGCCTTTTGTTTTGGATTTATGGGTATGAAAATCCATAAGTTGAGGAGAATATAATGTATTATATTGGCCATGTATTATTTTTACATTTTATATAGAATTATTTATATATCATGCTTTGTAATGACATGTGATTTCGAGGCTTTGAGTTCCCTGGATAAATGTTTGAAATAAATTAAACTCTAAATATCAAACATGAGAAACATTCTTAAAATAGTGAAATAACATTTAAATGGGTGCCCAAATCAGATATCTGAGGGCACCATTGCATTCATATTAGTGACTTTGCCTTAGGGGGGGCCCTAACAACGACTCGTGTGTGTCAGCTGTAGGAGTCATTTTTTTGACGTTTAAAAGGAAATAAATAAAAAACAAAAAAATTATTATTTTAATTATTTCGTTAAAATCAATAAACCAATCCTTCCCTATTAGAACCATCTTATGTAAAGTATGCAATGTTAATTTAATAACCCTTTGAATTGAGGATTTCCATTAGAGCTTTGTAGGAGAACATGTTGGTGGACGATGACTGTACGATCGATTGACGAATCTCAGATTCGATGAACCTCACCAATGAACGTGACACATCGACCGTTCCTCATCCGAATCGATATAGTGGTTCTATTTAGATTTTTTATTTCACTATTCTTTTATTTAATGGAAAACGTAGATCAACCCACAGATTAGTTGATTCGTAGATCATGTGTTCTTGATGGAGGGTGTTATTTTCTATTTCATTTAAGATTTTGATTCGGGAATTGACATTATGATAACACTCAGATTATCTGTTGATTCTCCTACTGAAACTATTAACGAGATCATGTCGATGCTGTGATGAATGATGGTGTATGTGTGTTAATCCTTTGTTTATTGAATTTATTTACTTGTTTTTAACCCTACAATCTTTTGCGTTCATCGCGTAGTTATGAACAATGGATCACTGCATGTCCATTTTTCAACGCAATAATCCCAAATCTGAGAATGAGCTTCCCGACATCCTAGTGAAGGTGTGATAGTCATAGTTGGCAATGAATCAGATCATATCGAGCAGGATCAATCTTCATGAATTCTTCATGCGGGTGGATCAAAACATGTTTTATAGGCCGATCGGAGGGCGAAAAACAAGGGAAACGGCTTTGTGCTATTGAGATGACCTCAAACTAGGAGTCTCACACCAATTGGATGGATGAATTGAGGATGGGAGGGGCACCTGATGTGCAATGATAAAGAATGACGTGTTATGGAAAAATACAATTAGCATGATGTGTATCATGAAGAACATGTTTTGTAGGGTCAGCTTGGTGGAACCTGGGGTTTCTGCACTGCACACAGTGAAGAACATGACATTCCCCTAGGAAGACATGGCATGTGGGCCCCACCCTATAGTGGATGGAGTTCCGAGTGATAGGAAACATAGACGTGGTGTGTGACCATCATCACATGAAATGTGGGTCCTTACGCAGGGTCATCATGTATCTCGAAAGACACATAGATATAGGGTGGAGTAGATTTCATGTACTCCACCAAATGGCAAGACATGAATAGATATGTGGGTTACCCCATGTACCTGTAAATGGTCTGGGACACATGGGTTGAAGCTATGTACATGAACATGGTCAACGTACATAGTTCTTTCCTTGCGTAGTATAACATGACATGTTGCACTCCTACATGTTGTGTATACCTTCTTCTACACGACAAGCCTTATGACATAAGCTGTTGTACATGGGCAGTACTCAGGGTCAGAGGACAAGGCATGTGACCCTTATACACTCTGTGTACATATCTGTAAATGGATTGATCCTCTTGTCCATAGTTCCATGGATAGGTTTCAATGGTTTAGTGCCTCTTTCATCATTCCCATGAAGTTCATGTATCATTTCCATCAATATAAGTATAATCCAATTAGTATGAATTTACAAGAAAGAGTCAGGTATCCCTCCAAGAGGCCTGGAGAGATATCCTTATCCATTCATGACCGTAGTTAAAGTCCGGTATCGACATGACCAATCCTACATGATGCAGATTATCTACTCAACAGATGATTCAAAATGAGTTGTGATATCCATCAAGGGCCTTGTAGGGATCCTAATCTATATATCATGATCTTTCCCAACTCAAGAGTGTGTTCTCCAAGAATGAGTGTATATGTTCTCTCTTCAGATCTATCTGTGAATATATCTTTCTCATGGATTTTCCTAATGAATAGTATATCTCAAATAGAAGTCATCAGAGCTATCAGACTCATGGAGTGAGTTCTCCTAGATGAGTGGTTTGTGGAATCTTTAAACAGAATCTAAAATGTGGGTATGTAGTCGTTATAGACTATGGGTCTACATTTTGAGTATATCTGGACGTTTTTCTCTTACTATATTTTTGGTAGGAATATAATTTCTATATGTGGACTCTATCATTACTTTGATTATTTATTTGTGGATTTTTCGGCCCCCTACTAAATATTTTTATACTAAACCACACACTTGCTTTTCCCACATGTGATGTGTATTGTACGGACAAGCAACCTTTTGATGGAGTCTAGAGAGGACTAGGATCTGACCAATATTTATGAATTTCATGAAGGATGTGGTGTTCCTATGGTTATGAATTGCAATCCCAGTACCTACTTTTTCATAGAGGTTGTACTTTGTAGTTACATAATATTTTTATTTTGGTGGGCTTCTATTCTGACATTGTTTAATTTCTGCACAATACATCCATTGTACTCTGTTGGTTAGGATTATTTGTATGCATGCATGTTGTTCCTTAGTGGTTTTTACTTTTCAAAATTTTTGGGTTGGGATATGTGTGTGTGCATATAGTTTCTTAGGCAATTCGACCCATGTTAGTGATATTCCTACTTATTTCTAGTAACTAGACAAGGTCTTATTAGTGGCAGGATTTGGGAGTTATGGCATAGGCCCCACTGGGACGGGTCGTGACACTGATCCACAATGTGGAGGAGCTATGTTGAATCACATTATGTGACAACAACCTATATTATTCAATGGAAATACAAACACATTTTTAGATGAGTAGTGGATATGTTTCCTATAGAATATATTTCTCACGTTGCTATGTATTGAAATAGAGTAGGTTTTCATGGTAGATTATCATCTTTTAGGAGATACAGATTATTGGTGGTCGTAAATCCATAACACAAAAAAGAGGGAAGAAATAGAAGATATGGAATGGAGGGATTTTATGAAAATATTCCTATAAAATTATATTCCCCGTGAAAAATGAGTGGATATGGAAGGGAAATTAATGAATCCGAGGTAAAAGGAGGATAAAAATGTAGAATTGTCTGAAGCTAACTTCACAAGGTTAGCAAGATATTACGCAGATTACATACGTAATCCAAGGAGAAATTTTGATCGATTATTTAATGGTTTAATATCATTCATCCAAAGGGAACTAGTTTCCCAATGTTTCTCATCATATGAAGAGATAGTCTCAAGTTTATCAATACGAAAAATGAATTTTCTATATCTTATGACATTAATGGAAAACAAGAGAAGAATAGGGTTTCCAAAAACTCCATAAATGGAAATGAGGAAATGGAAAAGAAGCGAAGAGTTGATCTTCCATCCTGAAGTAATTGTGGGATGAAACGCCATGTCGCATTCCTAAAGGTAAAGGGATTCTGTTTAAATTTTGTAGAAAAAGGCCACCTATCTCAAGATTTTAAGGGGAAAAATGAAGCTAAATATATTCAATGGTAAAATTGAATGATGATGGGACATTATCCATATGAATGTGCTAATCATCATGGAATCACTCACCAATGAAATCCATGGGAGCAAGGCCAGTATTATGTGGTCATAATTGTAGAGGTTGAAGTTCTTCACAATGTGGGGGAAAGTAATTTAATCATTTCCTCGAATATAGTCGATGATTTATTTGATTCTAGATCATCGAATTCTTTCATATCTTCATAGTTTTCCCTTAAAATTAGATACATCCAATTTGATTTTACAGGGGTGTTGTTATTCAAAACTCTAAAGATATTTATAATTATAAAAGAGTTGTGTCATGAAGTCCCCATTATGGAATTTAAACATTCATTATCTGCTGATTTTATGGTCATACCTATGATTGAATTTAATATAATCCTCTCTTTGGATTGGATTTCGAACCATTATGTGAAAATTTATTGTAATAAAATGGAGGTTACAATTTTTGAGGATGATGTGGAATCCATTATCTTTAGGGAAAAACTACACCATCTGATTCCCATCTAGATCCACCCCTATAGATCTACAAAATTAAATTATTATGGAGGAAGGGAGAGTAATAACTAAGGGTGAGGAAAATAATGTAAAAATAGTGGATGTACATATTGTGCAATAATATTATGACGTCCTTCCAGAGGATTTACCTTGGCATCATCCATAGTGGGAAACTGAGTTTTCCATTGACATAATTCCAAATTGAAGGCCCATATCAAATACCCTTCTAGAATGGCCACTATTTAATTAGTGGAACTAAAAAAACTAGAGGATTTGATTGAAAATGGAATTATTTTCCATAGTGTTTCTCTATGGGGAGACCCTGTTATTTTCTTTATGAAGAACAATGGATCTCTGAGGTTGTGCATTTAACATAGGGAGATCAATTCTATAACAATAAAGAATAGGTATCTCTTACCTCGCATGGATGATTTATTTTATCAAATTAATGGATCTCAATATTTTGAAAAGATTTACTCTCAATATGGATATTATCAGTTTCCTGTGATGAATGAAAACATTCCAAAACTATCATTATAAACCAGGTATGATCATTTTTGAGTTTACAGTAATGTCTTTTTGAAAGACCAAGACACCCTCTATTTTCATAGATCTAATGTATAGAGTTTTCAAGGAATATGATGATGAATTTATGGTGGTATTTATTGTTGATATCTTTGTATAATACCAAATCTATAAAGAACATTAAAATCATTTCTGAACTATTCTAACGACTCTTTAAAGATATGAATTATATGGGAATATTAGAAAGTGTGAATTCTTGCTTCAATCAGTTTCCTTTGATGGACACGTTGTCTCTAAGGATGGAATATCTATTTATTCGAAAAATAAAAGGTAGGTCATGAATGGCCTAATCCAATGAACATGAATGAGGTAAGCAGTTTTATTTTTTTAGTAGGTTATTATCGACATTTCGTTCAGAACTTTTCCCATTTTTCCAACCCAACGTCCAAGCTTAACCGTAAAGGAGTTAACATCATATGGAAAAAAGAATGTGAAGACTGTTATTGAAGAATTGAAGTGAAGATTAGTGAATGCTCTAATCCTAACTCTAGTTTCGGGGAATGATGGGTTTGTGATCTATAGTGTTGAATCAAAGAAAGGACATGGTTATGTCTATATAAAGAATGATAGAGTTATTTCTTATGAATCATGGCTGATAAATATTAATGTAAAAAACTATTCTACTCTTGGTATTGAGTTATATGTTGTGATATTTACTCTAAAAATATGGTGACACTATCCCTAAGGTGAAATATGTGAGATATATTTGGATCAGGAGAGTATAAATTATATTTTCTCATAGAATGAACTCAATATGAGAAAATGGATATGGCTAAAAGTAATCAAGGATTATTATTGTTTCATACACTACCACCTAGGAAAGGTAAATATGGTAGTTGATGCATTGATAAGAAAAGATTTTGGAGTTTTAAACAAAATGAGGATTGAAAGAGACCACGAGTACATGGATCTAATAAAGATGGACATGCTAATTATCAAAGAAGGTGAAACATCATTACTTTTTCAATTGTTTTCCCATACATATTTATTATAAAGGATTATAAGATCATATCATGATGATGAAAACCTTTAAAATAATGTCAATGCTGTGAAATATGGGATATTGGATGACTTTATATGTGAAGATGGAATTCTGAAATTTTGGAAGAGGCTATGTGTTCCCTATATACCCAATCTAAAAAGGGAGTTATTTGATGATTCTAATAGATCACATTTATATTTACATCCTGGTGGCACTAATATGTATATATATATTTGAAGTAAAACTACTGGAGGGACAACATAAAGTAGGAAATTTCTGAAAATGTATCAAATGTTTAGTCTCTCAACAAGTGAAGGAAAAAATAATATCCTAGAGGAGTCATGAAACCTCTATCTATTTTTACATGGAAATGGGATGAAATTACCATGGAATTTTTACTACATTAACCAAAACTCCAATAAAGAATGATTCAATATGGGTAATTATGGACCGACATATAAAATCTACACATTTTCTCACATTAAGGGAGATTTTCCATAATAGTATCTTGCAAAAATCTATATAAATGAAGTTGTAAGACTCCATAGAGAACCTATTTATATATTTAATAATCGTGATCAACGATTTACATCAAATTTCTAGAAAATTCTTTAAAAATCATTGTATACCGAGCTTCATTTGAGTACTTCTTACCACCCACAAATAGACAAGAAATCAAAAAGTACAATCCAAACATTGTAGGACATGTTGAGATCATGTTAACATGACTGTATAGGTATGTTGGATCAATATTTACCTCTATTGGAGTTTTCCTACATTAATATTTTCCATTCATGTATTCATATAACACCATATGAATCATTGTATGGAATGAAATTTTTTATGCCAACTTGTTGGGGTGAAGTTGGATAATGGAAGCTTGTGGGACCAATGCTTGTGAGGAAACTTCAGCGAAGCTAATGATTATTCATGGCCATATCAACAAATCACAAAATATACAAAAAATAGATGTTGACAATCAGATGAATGATTCGATGTTTCAAGTGGGAGATCATATTTTTTCTTAAAAGTATCTCCATGGAAGGGTGTTATAAGAATTGAGATGAAATGGAAACTGTGCCCTAGGTACATAAGATATTATTAAATTAAGGATAAAATTAGAGCTATTGAATATAGTTTGGATATTACACCTAGCCATTCTAATGTAAAAAATCTATTCCATGTCCCATTGATGAGAATATACATGCTATACCCAACACATGTCCTCATTTCTGAAGGTATAGAATTAGAACCTGATATATCTTACTGTGAATAGACTATCAAGATTCTAGACACTCAAGAACAAGTGTTGAAGAATCAGACAAATCTATTGGTGAAGATACTTTGTGAAAATCATAAAATCAAAAAGGCATCATGGGAGACTAGGGATCTTATGATGAAGAACTACCAAAATGTTTTTGTGAGGTAACATTCTGGTAATTTTGAGGATGGAATTTTTGTAAGGATGGGATAATGTTAAACCCCAAGTTTTTGAAAATAAATTTAATACAGAATTCATGAAACACTAAGTCTCTACAAAACTCCACTTTTTTATAACCTAACTAGTAAACACGATTTTTCCACCTCTATGATTTGAATTTTAAAAAACTGACTTATGCAGTTGCATTCAGTAAGATATTTAGAGTCTGATAAGACAAAAAGAATTTTTGGTGAATATTAACATACCCTTATAAGTAGTAATATTAATAGTAATATAAACCTTATGAATATTAAATCATATTGCTATTTTATTTTCTGAAGGATATAAGATAATGAGATCTTGATTATGTTTTCAAGGTGATATAAAACCTAATATAGACATAAAATTGTCATTTTTTGAATATATTATGATTTTATTTAAAAATTAAATTAATAATAGTTAAAAAATAATTTTCAATATATGGTGATCATTTTTGGATTCTACATGTTGAAAAATGGGACATGTGATTTTTTGGGATTTTTCTGAAATACTCGAATTTTGGATGAATAGTAAAATATTGAAATTATCCATATATATATACATTATTAGTTAAATTCACTCCTCCTAGAAGCATGGATGATGAATTCACACTTGTTTCAAACTCACATTCACATATTACTATTCTTGGTCAAAATAATATATACTATTGGTTGTCTTTGGAAAAATAGTAAAATAATGGGAAAACCCTCCTCTCATCCACTCTACCCCCTCACTCCCTATTCTCTTCACTCTTCTAAGACTTGAAGATCCTGAAATATAATCCCAAATACCCTTTTTAGAAAATACCTACCTATAATAGCTCTTTTTCTTTCCTAAATACCAAAATCCCTTCCCTTAATGTGATTCTCATTGAGGTGATTCAAAAGGTAAATTCCCATTCTATTTCATTCAATTTCATTTCAAGTTCTTTTCTACTGTTATCCTCTCATCACCTCATCTTTAAAAATCACCAAGATAACTAATGTATCATTTTAATTCTATAATTACATCATGTTAATTTAATAACAATAATAATTATCATTACTCTCTCTCTCTATTTTATTTTATAAATAAAATCATCATCCGTGAGGTGCCAATTTACAACCTTCGTGGATGAAGAACTTTCGTTAATTAGTTTTAAATTCAATAATGGTCATGAAAACATTTAATGGTTTATACATGCTATAATATAAATATTATAACCTATTTAATATTCATTAACTAGTATATGTACATAATATTAAATCATATGACCGAACCAGTTCCTATTAATCAAAATAGCGCTAAAATAGTCTATGTGATTGTCATTAATATTTAATCTAATGTTTCATAGTCATTACATGAAAAACATTTGAAATGAATTACCATTAAAATCTACGGTTGTTAATAAATAATGTGTAAATTCAATTATGGAGAGTAAAATCCATTCCAAGTGAACAACATTACTTGGAAACAAGTGAATCGATTATGAAAATCATGAAAACAAACACTCAGGAAAGATGGAAATCAATATTATAACACATCAATAATGACATTAATGACATAAAAAAATTATGATAAAATAAATAAATGTATATTAGGTTATACATTAAGTTATTAATTAGTATAATTTCATATTCAGGACTATATGGTCAAGAGAGGAACATTCAGAATTAAGGAAAGGGTTTTCCACCCGAACCTCTATTTTCATTCAGGTTAATTTTATTTCCTACTTACCTCAATGAAATTCTTATGTATTAATATTTAATCCACATAATTTTTGTCTAATAGTTCTATATATTTTTACCATCATGAATCCTTATTTATTTTATGGGGAGATACAAGTCTTAAATGGAGGTTTCCAAATTCATTCCTATATAAAAGCCCAATTCCAGTAAATTTTACAAATTCTTACATATTTTCAAGGGAAGTATATAATCTGTTTTTTAAAACAATTAACATTATGAAATCTATATTTTTTATTAAAAAATTATCTTACTTCATTTATGATTTTATACAGTGATTTTTTCAAAAGAAGCCTTCTTTTTAAAATAAAAGAGTTTTTATCAAGAATTACTATGTCATTTTATAAGAGTATCTTCATAAATTTCAACACTCATGTTGATTATTATTTATTATTTGAATGAATATTTTATTATAACATATAACATATTTTATTTAATGGTTTATGATTATTTTTATTATGTATATGCTATCTTAAAACAATTCACCATGTTACTCCAAATGGTTAGTGTTTATGCTTAATGTCCAGGGAAAGTTATTTACATTGGATAAGTTAGTTTCAATATTTATGTATATGTTGTTTATGTTTATCCCAATTCAAGTTAGTAATTCATTAGACATAGTAATTATATATTGGGGCCTTCTCTATCCCCTTTGTTCAACGTTAGGTCTTTTGAGACAAACTACAGTCTTGGCAGAAGGCCTTAAAAAAATGGTTATTTATATTCTTAGCATGAGGCCTTGACGGTATGGTTATGATGTCCTGAATTATGCATTCACTCATTATTAAAATAGTATTGAAGGTTCATGTGGTTATTATATGAGTAGAATACCCATGATTATGTTTTATTATGTAATTATTTTTTAGCTCTTATTTCTACCATAATGTGTTCATGTTTATTATGTTTTTTTTAATTTGTCAAAAAAAAAAGGAATATGTTTTTAATTACTAACCATGAATAATTTTTACGTTTATGTTATCTTCCACTTAATTAATTACACTTACTAAGAATTTGAGATCACCCCTTTTTAATTTTCATTTTCTCAGGACATAAAGAAGTTTATTATGGATGACCTGTAGGGATAATCTTATAGTTTTGGATGTTCCCAATAAATCTTATATGTTGTTTATCATTTCGAGTTGTAATGTTGAACTAATTTAAGTATCTTGTTTCAATTATAATAAAATAATTGGTCCTTTGGGATTCATATTCCTTGTTTATATTCTAATATAATAAAATATGGCACTGACCCAAGGAAACTGGGGTACAGTCCTTACAAATTGTGGTGATCCTTTTTATGCTAGTGTGTTTCTTTTTCTTAGGCACTACAAATTCCATATTTTATAAAATTTAGTGAGACTTTTTATAAAACATATTTTTAATTTCCTTCTTTTAATTTATATCAATCTTCTTTAATATGGATTTTAAAAATTATTGATTCTGTTAAAAGAGGTTTAGTCTAATAAAATATTTTAAAAGTGATTAATTCATTTAATAAAAATAAAGTCTATGTTTTAAAAAACTGATTAGACAAGATATTTATACTTCATGTTCCCACCCACCAAAAAATTATTTTAAATAAGTATTTTTTAAACTAGAATGAAACATTTTTCCTTTTTAAATATTATATTTTGGGAAAGGGGATGATACAAACAGAGACTTTACGTTTTTTAATATTATCATTTCAAGTTATTGTTCAACTATTGATTGCTCATGGATCATGCTTGTTTTGAGGTTTGATGGTGACTCATAGATTCACATGGAGGTATATGGGTTATTTTGTATTATTTAGTATACCTTATTGCATCATCCATCATTGTTTTCCTTCCATTTCATTATATGCAGCGTTTATGCATGTGGTGTTATAGATGTTGAATAATTGAGGTTGTTTCTTACAAGAGGGATAAATGTGAGAGTGAGTTTTTATTGATGGATTATTATATCTTTATGCATGATTATTTCTTTGGAATGGGAATCCAATGTATTTTTGCATCATGGTAGATTTTTTTATAAAATTCACACTCCAATTTTATTTATTTTTTGAAAAAAATCATTCCCATTGAGGTTTATATGATCCTCATGTGCTTTTCACTAGCACATGTGGCTTAGGATGACCTCTAGGACATTTAATAATCTTTTTGGGGTGTTTGGTAGATGGAAGACTCAGGTTGGTTCAAAGTAATGTGCCTCCGAACCTTCTTGTGTTTATGAAAATTCCTTGGTATAATTGAATGATAATTATACTCATTTTTATAAATTTTCTAAGTTAAACTTCATGTAATTTAATAAATTAGTATTCATATGTGATGATATGTTTGAGTTTGAATAATGAAGTTGATGTTTTTAAATGGGATGATTAATATCAACCTGAATCTTGTGAATATATGACTATTTCATATTTTTACTCTATCTATATTTCTTAATAAGCCATTGTTTTTCATATATATGTGTAAATGGTTATATTTCATGGGATGTTGTTTTATTTGTGGTTAATTGAATGTGTATTTTTTTTAGAAATATTTTATATGAGAGTATAGATGTGGATTTCTCATATAATAATCATGTGTTCCACTATATACCAATTTAGGTTTACCTGATTTTTTAATTCCTATACACCATAAAAATTAGTTTTTAAATGGGCTGGAATCCTTGTGTTTCACAATTATTATTGGTAACATTTTTTGATATTTTTTTCTTGAGATTGTGGAATGATTTATACAAAACAAAAGAATCTACTTTTACTAGTTAATAATTTTGATTAATTTTTTTATAGATAAATAAAATTTATTTTCATTCAGAAATGAAAATATCATTGAATAATATTTGTCTTTAAGTATCATACTTGTTGTGGATTATTTTTTTAGGTTAAAAATATTTAACGGTGGTTCCAATATACTAATACAATAATTCATTGAAGATGAAAAATCATATAGTTATGGTTTAACTACAGCTATTTTTAACAAATTATATTTAATGATGTATCTATTTATTAAATGGTTCTTGTACTAACACAAAATGGGTATCTCAAACGACACCCTTTAACAGTGCTAAAAAAAGAACTGACAAATGGTACTTTTAGGAGCGCTAAAAAAAGTGCTATTAACAGTACCCATTTATCATCATTTATTTTGTGGGGGCCAAATTAATTCACAGGGATAACATTCATATTGATATCATGGCATTGAAATATTATCATGTTTCGCAATCTAATGTTTTTTATAATCAAATATATAAAAATATAAAAAAAATTTAGATATTCACACATTTGAATTTAATTTTATAAATAAATAATTAGACATATTTACATATAAAATATATTTCCTAATTTATAAGCCTTATCTAAATAAAAACTAATGTTCATTTTATTTAAAATATAACTATATGAATATTTATATAAAAATATAATAAGTTTGTGTGTCTATTTGAGTGTGTCTGTATTAAAAAAATGAGATATATTATCAATTATTATAATATATGTTTATACATATTAATATATTATATATGAATATATATATAAATATGTATAATTATACTAAAAAATATACATATATAATATCTATGTGTGTGTGTGTGGTATATATGTATTTATTTATTTATAAACACACACAGACATATTTTATTCATGTATTTAATACCAATATTTAAAATTTATATTAATATAAGAATCATATACAAATAAAAAAATATAACTAAAAAAATATAAATAAATAGATATAAATAGATATTAATATACGAATAAACATAAAAACATATAAATATAACTATATATGTATGTATATATATATATAAATATTAATAGATGAATAAACACACACACACAGATATATATATATATATATATATATTAATAAAACTATATATATATTGAGCTATTTTTATTTATAAGCACATTTGTTTAATTTATTTTGGATGGTATAACCGAACAAGTGTTTTATGTTCATTTAAAATATATAATGTTTGATTATTTTTATTAAAATAATTAAGAAATTTATTTTATATATTTAAATGATTAATATGTTCCATGATTACTTTTTATGGAATAGATAACATATAATATGAGATGTATATCAATCCTTTATTTGAGTGCTAAAAAATAAGACACATAAGAAAAATTATTAAAATAATCTCTTTCAAAAATAATAATTTTGTGTGTTATATTTTTATAAAATAGGTTGTCTTCAAATTCGTATAAACAACTATCAAGTATTCAGAGCATAATCAAAAAAATTATCGTAGTATATGTTTAAAAAATGAAAAATATCACCACACTAAATTCGTAAACCAATTATTCTCTCAACATTCAATAAATGGAATGTAGTTAAAATACCATTATGATGATGCCCCAATGGATGGTTTTATACAGAAACACGATTTTTATATATTTTAAAATAAAATAACATTTTTTGGTAAATTTAGAATAATCACAAAAAACAATCCTAATAGACACCCAAAAAACTAAATATAGATAAAAAACAATAAAATGAAAATATCAAAGACACAGATCCATCAACAAACAATGCTAATTTAAATTAACCGACCTGAAAAACAAATATAGAATGGGGTTTCACATGGGTTATTTGATAATCGATGTGAAAATCCATTTTTTAATTATTTTATTTTTATTTTTCCCCTCCATAGTAGAAATTAATAGATAATATAAGAAAATATAAAAAAATAATTAGAAAAACAAAAAAATAGCCAACAAAACACACAGACAATTAGAACATTCATGTTTACAATATATACACAAATAAATTAAAATCAAATAAAACATGTGACATGATCCCCTTTTATCAGAATTTTTTATTGGGATATGAATTTATTCCTATGTATTACATTCACATTGATATTATGGCTTTGAAATTTTTTTCATTTTTCACAATATACTATTATTTATAATCAAATATAAATCAATAAATACATATGTTTTTTATATATTCACACATACAAATTTATTTTTAAAAATAAATAATTAAACATATTTAAATATAAAAAATATATCTCAATATATAATCCTTATCTAAATAGAAAGTAATATCCAATTTATTTTAAATAAAAATATAAAAATATTTATATACCTAAATAACGTGTGTGTGTCTATATCTGTGTGTTTGTATTAACAAAATGAGACATGTTATTTATATATTATAACATATGTATATACATATTAATATATAATATATGTAAATATATATAATTTTACTTACATATACACAAATATAATATATATATATATATCTCTGTGTGTGTGTTGTATATATATATTTATTTATTTATAAACACACAAAACATATTTTATAAATTTATTTAATACTGGTCTTATAAATATATATTAATATATGAATCATTTACAGATAAAAATATATCTAAATATTTATAAATAAATACAAATAAATATATATTATTATACAAATAAATATATTAATATAAAAATATTACTATATATGTATACAAATATATTAATATATATTTATTTATTTATTTATTTTACAAATAAGAATATATATATATATATAACTATATATATATATTGAGCTAATTTTATGTCTTTAAATTCAATATTTCTCCTACCTCTTCTATTTTATGACTTTTTACATCAATTGAATTTCAAAACAATATTAAATAGTGATGAATGTAATTGAATGAGATTAAATCAATCCAATTTATAGTTTAAGGTTATTATTAAAGTGTATTTATATAATCTGACACTCCTCTTTGAGATTTTAAGTCCATAAAAATAAATTCAAATGGAATGGATTATATTATTAGAATCATTATTTCAAGAGATTTCAATAGACATATTATTTTTAAATTTTTTATTTCATGTTCAGAAGAGAATCTAGAGAGAGGATTTAACATTATTTTTTATTATCATTTGACACACATCAAATAGTGAATATTAAATATTTATAATTATATATCATTATTTATATAAAATGAAGCACATTTGTATTATTTATTTTGGATGGTATCACCGAACAAGTGCTTTATGTTCATTTAAAACTTAAATCCTTTGATTATTTTTAATAAATCCATTAATAAATTTATTTTATATATTAAAATATTTAATTTATACCACGATTATTTTTTATGAAACACATAACATATAAAATGAGATATATATAAAACCTTTAATTGACTGATAAATAATTAGATACATAAAAAAATTATTAAAACAATTACTTTCAAAATATATAATTCATTGTATTTTATTTTTATAAAATATGTTGTCTTCAAAGGCTTATAAAAAACTATATAATATTTATATCATAATTAAAAAATATATAGAAAGATAAGTTTTAGAGAAAAATGAAAAATATCATGACACTTATTTCATAAAACAATTATTCCCTCATCATTTCAATAAATGAAATGTAGTTTAAAAATCAATTATGAAGAAACACATATGGAAGGTTTTATCCACAAAATCTATTTTTTTGATTTCCAAATAAAAGATATTTTTTGGGTTAGGTGAGAATACTAAAAAACCCATACTAAGAGACACCCTTAATCCAAATATATAAATAAACTATAAAATGAAATTATCGAGATGCAAATCCATTAACAGACATCACTAATTTCAAATATATAATTTGAAAAAACATATAGAATTGTTTTTCACATTGGATATTTGATAACCAATGTGAAAATACATTTTTTTAGTAATTTTATATTGATTTATCTTCTACATAGTAGACATGAATAGAAACCCGGAAGACAATATGAAAAAATAGAAAAAAGTAGAAAAACCAGAATAACAACAAATAAAACACACATACATTTGAACATTCATTTTTATACCATATATACAGATAAATTAAATTAAAATAAAACTAGTTATACGAGTCCCCCATTTAATTTTTATGTGTCTCAACTCCTGTGAAATATAAGGGAGATGATCATCAAACAGATACAAATTAAAATCAAATCATTTAACATGTATTCTCAGTAAAATGAATCAAACATTAAGGAAATGATTATAAAGAAATCTATCCTTTTGGAACTTTGTAATTATACTATTTGAAATTATTTACTACATAATCATTAAATAATAGTATCCACGTTTCTTTATGCCTTATTTTATATTATTTTTTTAATTTTTTTTTTCAATTCAAAATAATATTTTTAAGAAATATATCAAAAATTTAGTAATTGTAAATGAAAATACACCTTTTCTTTTACATATATGATCTTGGATCTGTTATTTCTTATCGTCTCTATAAAGATATTCCTTTCCCTGTTTGAAAATAACATAAATAAAATAAATTTAAGAGTTATTATAATATAAACAAGTATTAAATAATTAAAAATTAAGTTACCAATACATTCATAAAATTTTCTCGAACTTCACCATATATTGAACATAGCCTGTAAATTTTTTTCTCCATTGGAAAAAAACTAAACATCCAATTTCCGTTGACATAAAAGAAATTATATTTTTATTGGTTATTATGCTAAGGGATATATAAATCTTTTTGAGATATATGTTTAATACTTTTGAGGATAAAGAATCATTTGGCATAGAATAACTGATTTCTTTTGAAATCATTGACCCATATAAACTATTCTATCTACATCAGTCGTTATCCTCCCTATATGTGAAATATATTATGGGTTAATAAATAAATATACTTATATCTTGTCATGATCATTAAAAATGTTATAATGACACCAAATAAAAAAACATATGTATAAATTCTCAAAAAATTAAATGTACAAAAATATTTATGTTAAGAATTACTTCAAAAAAACATGCAACATTTTGATTCCAAACTAATCTATAGTTACAATATATATCATATCATTTTCCAAAATTTCCATAATCACTGAACGCCCATAAATTCTAGCTTTAATTTGAATCTTTTAAACATCCAATAACAAATTTGAATATGTCAAATACCTATCAAGACTAGTAGAATTTGTATCTGAGGTCATAAAACATTTTATTTGTTATTTGTAATATAATATTTATTTACCTTTAATGTATTATTATACAAATCAGATAAATATAGAAAAATTAAAATTTTAAAAATCATTTTGTTGAAAATTAAAATAAAAGATAAAATATACACATACCTCTATGAAAATATGTAAAATAATTCTAGATGGATAAAATAAAAAGATGTGGATACATTGTAAAAATGAACTCGTCACATCTATATGTACATGTATTCTTGTTGATCTATCTATAATATCATATATAGTGAACTTATGATTATTCATCTCTATATATAGATAATGAATGGTATAACCAATATAAAATATCATCCCATATGAAACAATATGATTTTCAGGATCATCAATATATAACTCACAATAACAAGGATCATGTGAATGATGGATCTAAGAGTAGGATAAGTAGATGTGTGGTCTACAGGTGGAGGTGGAGGAGTGGGAGTTACTAGTGGTGGTTGAGTAGTTGAATGAACTGTGTGAAATTGTCCATGTGTGTCTGCAAACATCGATTGTATCAAAGCTCTGATCATGTCATCGATCATCACATGAATATATTCAACTTCATCTTCTAAATATTCTATTTTTAAAACAAGATCTATTGAATAATATTTATTACATGGAATCCCTTTTTTCACTTATACAATTTTTGGGAATCATCATGCATGACCTATGTGTTTCATCTTTCCCAATGTTGTAGATAAAATATCCCTCCTACCCTCAGCTTTAAAGACACCTAGTGCTGTATACTACTCAATAGAATCATGTAAAAAAATATTTTAAAAAATCTATAATGAATCACAATATATAATGAATTGATTTAACATAAATAAATAAATAAATAAAACTTCTTATAGTACTCTCAAGTAAAACCCATGAATCTTCGATAAGATATTTCCTTTGTTACTCATCTGAGACCTCTTCCATTTTTCATGTCTAGCATGGGAGAAGGAGGGTCAAACTCTGTAGAACATGATGAATCAACACTCCGTAGTTGAAAATTTTTAGCCATCATTTTTTCATCCAATAACTTATACCCTCATCGAGATAATGTATGAAGGTATACATTTGTAGACTGGATATCTAGATGATATCTCCAGGATTACTACATATTAAGAATAAATGATTCATTAATAAGATCATTAATATTAAAAAACATCCAAATGTAACAATTCACATACCAAAAAACACCTTTCATCTTCTACATTCAAAATTTTTCTTCCATGTATCTTCATCTATGAATGGAAATATATCACATGGATTATGATTTTTTATATACCCAAAAATGAAATGTTAACTGAGTGTTAATTTAAAATCCATCCATGTTATAGTATCAAATGGTAAGAATTTTCACTTAACTCCTCTCGTATTAGGTATATCATATGTCATCTAATAGGAAAGGGGGAAAACAATTATTACTATAAAAATTTGACGATTAGTAAAAAAATAACAAATGAACTTACAAATATAGTTTCCCACAAGTGATATTTTTTCAATTTTTAAATACTTCTCCAATCTTCAATCAAAATAGTAATTTTTCATTTAGCATGCACTGCTATAAAATTCATGAAGTGTTTTTAATTTGGACTTCTTGGAATATCATTATCATCAAATTCAACAGAAATCCTCTAGTCCTTGCTATGGGAAACTAATAATTTTGGTAAATGTGTACTGTCCCATTTATCATCCCTCAAACACTTATTTACCCCCATAGAATTATATATATCATGTAAAGAAGGATGAGGCTCTTCAATAATAGCATGAGTATATTCCTCCCTAGAGGTATGAGAACAATCATCTATAGAAGTTTGTGGTGGATTAGATAATTAATCTTTCATTATCCAACAAATCAAAGAAACAAAAAGATAGTAATCAAATCTAAAAAACCAATGGTTGCATACTAATTTAAATATAATGAAAAATTATCAAACAAAAAAGTAAACTAAACTAAACATAACCTTTTTTAGTCAAATTTTTTATAGTTAATTAAAATGAAAACAACATTAATGATATATGAAATGAAATATAAATGAACGAAAAAAATGGTATTTGAATATAAAAAATGATCTAACCTAATAATTCATTTTTTTCAGAAAAAAAAACACTTTTTTAATATACTCTTATACAATATTTTTTATTCTATTTAACATATTATATTTAAAATAAGTTTTTTCAACCAAATCAATTATTAGAAAAAGTTATGTAATGGTAAACATGGAAAAATTAACAAAACTAAACTAATATAAAAAATTAATTAAACCTATTAGTTATAATAAATCATTTAATAAAAAATAAAATTTAAATATATAAAATTTCATGAAATTTTAACAAGTAATTGAGAAATAAAAAATGTTTCCTAAAATATTTGGAATGAACTAATGGAATTTTTTTTCCCAAATTCCTTAATCAAGATAATTCCATATGGAAGAAACCATGTCTAAGTAATGTTTATAAATATTATCGACAAATTTTTTTATGTAATTATGGATCTCACATAAATCATTATCTTCATCAATTTTATCATCACTAACATACTATTTTTTCATTGTGAAAAAATTGACCACTACATATCGGATTGATCAAGAACATATAAATTTTTTTTTCATGTGTTTCTATTATAGAAGAATAATATGTGTATTTTAATATATTTAGAATAACTACTCTTATTCCAAATTCAACACGCCTATGACTATTGTTATAAATTTTCAATTTTCAATTAAACAATGGAACATGAAATTTAATGTAATCAAACTACAAAATTTCATCAATGACTCCATAATATGCACTTGATGTGGAAGCTGGTTTTTTTATTTGGCACCCAAAATATAAAATACTTCTATGAAAACCATTACAATATTATTATAAACTAAAATTATATTTTCATAATATTTCATATGAAATTCGTATCCATTAATTTCATACCTGATCAATGTTACCAAATTTAAACAAGGACCATCCACTAACAAGATCAATGATTCTTGATGCTTATGATCTACTAAGAACGGTGTCTTTAAACCATTGAATAAATGTTTTTTTATGATCATTCAAAATAAACATATCTTTATTCTTTGGATAACATTGTTTTAACACATTAATATGAAATTCTATATATGACTGATCATCATCTATGTAATTCATGATTTTATAAATTTAAATTAATTATTTATTAACTTGTTAATGATTTAACTTTGAATTCATAGATCCACATTATCCCATAATTATCCCATTCATGGTGAGATTTAGGAAAACCAATGTGCTCCCATATATAATATATTCTTGTAAAACACTCAACATCCTCCTCCGAAATAAACTTCTTAACAATGGAGGCATTAGGACAATATTTATTGTTATGATACCCCTTCAATATCATCATATATATTCCAAAAGGATACATCCAATGTTGATATATTTGAATTTAAAACATTAGTTTTTACATAAAAATAACCATTAAATGAACCATGATATCAAAAAAAAGATGGTGTAAAATACATTTCCAATCCAAAAATCAAAGAAATAACTTCATTCTCCAAATTGTTCAATTCATTCAGATAAGTCAACATATTAAAAATTGAATTGAAAAATTAATACATATTCATGATAGTCATTCTGAAAGAGATGAAAAATATTCCACACAATGAAATTAGAAACAGTTATTGCATCATGATATTATAATCATGAGATTTCATAACTACCAACATTAAATCCTTTAAAGATAGAAAATTTTTTACATTTGAAGAATAATTCTATAGAACATTTATATCATGAAGACATTAAAAAAATATACTTTCCTAACTCAGATAATGTATAAAAACATGGGGGTAAGAATGTTCTCCTTCTATCAAAAGTGCGAGCTAAATCCAAATTTATTCTCATTGAAAATAAGTTTATTCTTAAATTCCACCCATATTTAGTCCTTATTTAGTATCTAAAAATGTTCCAATAATGATATCCTAGATATTCTTCTCTAGGTGCATGAAATAAATGTTATGGTTGACTACATGATATATCTAATATTATATCACATAAACTATTGAATGTTTCTTCCAAATATTTCTATCATTGCCAAATTTTTGTGTCTTTCTAAATGTCATGCCATTGTTTTTAAACCTATCAAAATTCTGATTAGTGGATAAATGTATTGGAAAAACATCAAATTCTTGGGATCCATTTAATTCTATTTTTAAACTTTTATAATCACGATACATAGACAATAACATTAAATGTTCCATGAATACTATTTTCTCTCCATGATACAGTTGATAATATGATGTTTATTATTATCAAATTGGGACGAATTTATGCCCCTAAACACTG
Organism: Viscum album; assembly: GCA_963277665.1. NCBI lineage: Eukaryota > Viridiplantae > Streptophyta > Magnoliopsida > Santalales > Viscaceae > Viscum > Viscum album. The sequence continues at coordinate 766,330,730 of OY728162.1, forward strand.
TATCCTGACAAATTTCCATATTTTTGGAAGTTATTTACAGTTAATATAATAATTTCATGTAGTTATAAATATTTTTTAAAAGAATCATACACCCTAATACCTATCTCCCATAAAATTTTCAATTCACCAATTAATGAAGATAAGAAAACACCAATATCATTTTCGAGATATTTTGGTCCAAATATCATTAATCTATACATGGCATATTTTAAGTCCATACAAAATTCATTATATGAGATTTAAATTAACGATTAAAGAGGCCATGAACAATATGTTCTACTAAGGTTCTATTTGGATTCAATAAATCCATGAACTGTCCATGTATGAGATTTTTAACATTACTTATGAAAGTAGTAAACAAATGATCAATTTTCATCCATTGGAGAAAATCAACTGGATGATATAATTTCCCATCACATATATACGCATAATCATTACATATTAACCTTTTTTCATCTTGAGAATTTGAAAATAAATGATTCAAATGAGGAATTATAAGAAGATAATAATATAATTAAGAAGGGGTCTCTATAAAAAATATAATCAAATGAGTTTTCTTTCAACTTATACAGTGACATCCCACATTTTGGACATCCTATTATAAATTCATATTAAATCCTTTATAGAACACAATCATTTGGGTAGGTATGCTTTTGTGTAATCTAATCCCATTGGGAACAATATTTTCTTCACATTACAATGTGAATATAGAAGATCATTACCTTCCTTAAAAATATCTATCAAAAATTATGGAAACTCTATAAAACTCTTGTCCCTCCATCCATGTTTCATCTTAATGGAAATAAATCAGAAAAATGTCTATAAAAAATGTAAATTCTATACAACCCTAATATAATGGTTTTTCAAAGTCATCATATAGATGGTCAATTTTCTATTCATTCTCAATTATCCCCTCTTCAATATTATGAATCATTTCTTGAATTTGATCGTTGTTATCATCTATAAATTCACCAGTATCAATAGAACCAAAATTTTATCTAGTTTGACAATTCAAAATCAATGGGCTGTAACTTGAATTAAAACTGTGAAAAATTAAATGATCTTTGAACTCTATTCTTTTCAACTTCTTCATATCTAAACATTTCAAGCATGTACATAAAAACATGTCATTGTTTGGAACATTTAATTTGGAAAATTTGAATAAAAAATCATTAACACATTCCTCATATTCATCACTTATTAAATGTTCCATAATTCAAATCTATGTCATAATTATCTATAATAAATGTCAAGAAATATCTTTTATGAAGAATATAGTGGTGATACAAGTGAGTAAGTGGGGGAATAATACATTATTACAATGATAATCAAGAAGAAAAACTTGTGGTATAATTCATTAGTAAAATTTTTCTATGATTTTCAGAAATAGTGAATATAATGTTTAAAAGGATAATAATATTGGAGATTAAATTTAATGTTAATTGGAATGATTATACAACAACGAAATATAATATAATGTAACCCTATATAAAAGTTGTCATAATTTGAAGGTAACAAAATTTTGAAATTTAATAAAAAAAATTGTGTTGAAAAGTACAATTATATATTCAATGAAATAATGAAATATAAGTTTAAATATTTTTGGTAAGTAATAGAAATAAATTCATGGATATAATTTACAAAAGAAAAAATATTTATACCATTCATTCATTTTTCAATTCCATTTAAATGAAATTAGATGAAACCTGAAATTGAATATTATTGAATATAACTAAAATCAAGTGTGCCTTTTCCATTTTGATTTGAATCTTTATTATCTAAATTTTACATTATTTTTTCATTAAAAAACAAATTATTATTAGAAGAAATATTGATTCATACTATAATATAATCATAAAGTAGAGTTCAAACAACACAATGTTGAATTTGTAATGCATTACACACACGAACATATATATATATTATTATATATTATTTCTGTCTAGTGTAATATGTAAATTGTGAAAAGTATATTACATACAATGAATTATATATGAACATGTTTTATATGAATGTAACACACTTAAAACCCATATTTTAAATATTTCACTCTACTTAAAATGATACAATAAAAATACAAATTTATTGGGAGAAAAATAATTTCAGTGTGAATACCATCAGATTCATATGTAATTCAATGAAAATATAATATAGAAAAACTCTACATATACAGTTTAATAATTCGATAATATTTTAAATTAATGTATCCAAAAGTATGACTTGGGATAAAAACTAGATCAATATTTGTTATCATTTGTATCAAATGGGTTAATTAGTCCAAACCGAGTCAAAATGAAACATATATCTATCAGAATATATCAAATATTGGTAATGGAACCAAATGAAAATCAGTATTGTGTATTCAACAAAAATGTCAACATTATATTGATTGTAACTCAAAATATAGATACTAGATATATTATATAAGTTTTTTGAAGGTAATAATATGATCACATCGTAATAATAGTGTTCATATACATATACAACAATTAAATGATATTGTATTTTGATCTTTATGATAATTAAAATGCATGTATATATTAAATTTTAAGATTACTATGTAACTAATAAATGCATAACACTAATTGAGATTTATCAATATAGATGGATGTGTATCCATAAATAATGAATTTTTCAAAAAAAATCATCTAAATAAGAAACATTTAGAGATTCAATGTAGAAATTTAATATGTGATGTGGTATAGAAATATATGAAACAATATAGTGAAAACACGTTTCCATATAGTAGAATCAGCAGAACATTAATATATAATGTGTAAATTTATGATCTAACACAGAACAATAATATATAATGAAGAACACAAAACTTTTCACTTAAATAATTGGATAAATAAGGTATATAAAGATAATAATCCATGATTTGTAGTGAATAGATCTATATTCAAAATAATTATTATGTGGGTGAAGAAACCTAGTGGTTTATGAAGATATTAATGCGATATTTTTGTCGAAGAAATCAAAAAAATTGAATGTTGCGGAATCTTCACCATCAATCCACAAAAACAGAGGATCAGTTTGTTAGGATTACATATAGAGACAGTATGATAGATGAGCGATAAGGATTTTTGATGAAACCTGAGGATGAATGAAGATTGAAAAATGAGATTGCAGTCCACCATATCGAAGAATCAGGGGTTATGGCTAACATGTGAGACAAATATTTTTTCTTTTATGAGATTGAATAACACTGATATGATTCAAACAAATAATTCATAAAAAATTGAATTGTATGTAACATTGTTTATATAAAAACTAATGCGATAATGTAGTGAAAATTTCATTTTCATATCTATTATTATATATGTGATCTGAAAATTTTACTTTATCATGTGGTTAACTAAATAAGTGATGTGAAAAAAGATGGGTTTTTTTCATTTTCAACTAGGTTATTATATAACCTCCATGATAATGAAAAATTTCCACCTTTATTATATCAGTTATATAATAATTGATGTGATGAAGAAACATACATGGAATTTTCACATCTTTTATAAAATAACTGACATGAGAAAGTAAAATACAAAATATTTTTCATTATAGTTTTAAATAACCAAGGTGAAAATGAAGATGCATTAAATATTTTTTATACTATGTGAATATGTAGTTTGCATTCAATTATAAGTGATGAGAAATCAACAAATGTGAGTTATTTCTCATGGGAGAAAATTTCTTAATCCAATATAAGAATAGTTAAATCAATATGTTATTTAAACCATTTCCTTAAACAACATTGAGTACACGAGGGACACATTATCTCCAATATTTAATATCATCCACATCTGAATGATCAATCATAGTATTCTTGGATTTTTAAATTTATATATGGAAGCCTTTCCAAAATTTTCATAGATAAATTTTACAGTATTAGAGAAGAAACCAGGGTTGAACAAATATTTATGAGCCAATTATTGTAAGGTATTTCCCTTTAGCATTATCACCATTTCATCTAGTTATAAACAACGCTCTAATGATGCAGCCTCCAATGACTCCTTGTAAATTTTACTAGTGTTTCATATTGTTTCATTGGGGGAAAATATTTTTCTGTTTATCTCTATCTTGATTAGGTTAGATAAGTTAGAATAGTGCTTACAGTTCTATTCTCAATAGTCACTATAAATTGTATCGATTCAATAAGAAATTGTTTTCCATTACTCAATCATTAACATAGATATTTTTTATCATGGAGTTCATCTTCGTATTATAGTGAAACATGAAAATCTGTATCTACTGATGTCTCATCCTCAGTGGAGACATCAATATCCAATACATCGAATTCATCAAATTATAGACATGTCTCTAATACTATAGGGAAAACATGTTTGTTTTCTATAGTAGATCCCACTTGTTTCCACCCCATGTTATCTATGTTTTTAAGTTCCTCATTCAGGTCATCAAATTTATCCTTGAGCTCTATCACATGGATTTAAAAATTTTATATTTTTCAGGAGAGCGATTTTGAACTGCCCATAATATTCCTCTTTACTACTAAAGAGGCATGAGTAATAGACATTGGGGGAACCCCAACCTCTAGGATTGTCACTTTTAAACTTATATTATCATTTATATCATGATTCATATGTCAATCTCCATATCTACAAAAATGAGATCTAGTGTCCTCAACACTTATACTCTACTTCAATGCAACCACATATAAGGGAGACCCTAATAAAATTGAACACTATTACCTAAATATTTCACATTTGTACGAGGAGACATAATAGGTCAATAATTCTAATGAGAACATTATTATCTCATTTATCATTTTATAATTCTAATTGGTGGATGATACCAAATAAATGATAAGTAGTGATTCAATCACAGAATAGTTAATTTTATTTATAAATTATTATCTTACTCAATATTATGAATGACCGATATGTAATTTTAAAAATCATTATTCACTTAATGTTCACATTATACTTCTTTTTTTTACTTCTTTAAAGAAAATACACATAATTTAATTATACATCAATCATAAATAACTTATTCTGAGATCTTTATATTTATATATTTTGTACTACAAGAATAAATTTATTTAATATTATTAAACAAAACACATTTTTTCAGTATGAAATAAACCAATGTATTATTTGGTTTTTATTTTCAAAAAAATAGTTACTCAAATAAAATTTAATCAAAATTGTTTAATATAAAATAAATATTCTAGAAAGTAAATCACTCAATCTTCATACAATTATTATTATGATTTATTATATTTAAATTTCCTATAACTATATGTTTTATGTTTTATTTTTTTCCAATTAATATTTGTATTTTGTTTCATTTATAAAATGGTTTTTTGTTAGAGAAATATTATGAAAATATGATGTCAAGTGATTAAATGGAGAATATTTCAACATTATGTTATGTGATTTAATGTTTATGTGCGAGTATTATTATTAATCTAGAAGAAAATTTTCATCATGAGGAGATTATCAAAGATAAGGATAAATATATTATTATTCAAGGTGGTGCTAGAAGAATAAGGAAAGATAACAGATAAAAGCTTAATAAAGATATTCATGGATCAAGCATGGTTAAATAAGAATATAGTTATGAACGAATTTTGTATTTCAATACATAGTAGATGAATTAAGATATTATTGAATCCATAATGTAGGAACTTAAAGAAGTTTAAGATTATTTTTAAATTGATTATGTATAATATTTTTTGGTATGTAATATAATTATTTAGATATTTTTAGTCTAGAGTATTTTTGAATTGGGGTAATTTTTATACTATTTTGTAGTGTGTGCACAGGTGTCACTCTATTTTTTTTAAATTTTAAAAAAATCATGCAACAATTATTAAATTACACATTTATTAAAATATATTTATTTCTCTAGATAAAGTGATAAATATTATATCATGAAGAGTTAATATTATACCGTGACTTTGTTATCATATGGTTGAGAAATTTTAAAGATGAGTTCAATAGTGAAAGGAATATTGCACCCTGAATAGTGGAAAATACATCATAATATTGCGGGAGACTAAATACAGTTTGTTAATATATTAATTGTGGTTTAGTAATATTAATACCTAACATAACGTTTATTTAGTATAAAAATGTATCATGATTAAATTACCTTATATTTCATTATAATAATGGGGACTTGTGATTGGAATCTAATGATGGTGTTCAGTTTTATATTAATGACTAAGAAATTATACCAAAATTGGCCCTAATTTGGTAAATGATAAATAAATTCACAATTTACCCCATGATGGATTTGTGAAAAAATTTCATGAATAATTTTAGAGGAAAGTTAATTATGAATCAAGTTATATGATCCAAAAATAGTCTAAATTTTTTTATAGAATATTATAGATCACTAAAATTGTATTTATTACACTATTATTAATTAATTAGAAAGATTTTAGAGAATCATTATATATTAATTATATTATTTGAGGGGACATAACAAGTTATTGTTTTTGGGAGGATATGGAAAAAATATTAATTTCATTATAGTGAAATTAATTACACTAAAATATTACTAAAATTTATATAATTTTATAATTTCAATTCCCCTAAGTTATGGAAGGCCATGGCTCAACTTTAGAGAAGTTAACTTAACCAACTTGTATGATTTTGAAGGAAACTTTTAATTAAATTCACATTAAATGTATTTTTAGGATCATGATAACTTAAATCAACTTTAATCTTTGATTTGGTTCTTTGATATTTCAATAACATTGAGATTATTCAACAAAAAACTAATGGATAGGAGAAACATTAAAAATATAGAGGAAATAGATAAGAAAAGATATTTATCATAATTTATAGATATATTTTATTGTGATAGAGCCATGAATGATATATTACAACATATATTAGGTTTATATTAATGAAATATAGTGATTTATGGAGTTTTATTGAAATATATTGTTCTCATTGTAATAATTGTTTTGTTGTTGTTGTGATTTTTCTTCTGAAGATCATATTTTCAACTCCCAATAAGGATTTTTCTAACTTATAACATTAAAAATAGATAAAATAATATGAATGAAATTATCACATCATATATTGAATATTATAATAGATTATATTAACACCTATGATGATTTTTATAGAGTACCTCACATTCATATACTAATTAGTCCTTCCTTGTAGAAATGCACATAGTGGTGATAAATAGGGGTAGCCCAAGGATGAGTAATACATTATCTATAAAAATCATGTTAGGGTAGTGTCCTTTAGTGTCGATTGACCATTGAAAAAACATTTTTTTCAATTAAATACTATATGATTGGGTATTTGGGTATACCGGTAGTGATCCATGTGTATCCTCCATGGATATATCCTAGAATGATTAAAAAAGTAAAATCTATGTATCACTAGCTGTATTAATTTTTTTTGATACATATGCATTTGATTAAATTGATGAGTTAAATCCCTTGAATGAGTTCAATAACTTTATAAATATGTATGATCCTTAAGATAAATCCTTGTTGATTATTGTTTATATGAAGTATTTTAATTTAAATTTATAAAACAAAATTTAAAATAAAATCTTAAGGTTTGAAAAAATTCAAATAAAAAAATAAAAGGACTAATTTCAAAGGATGGGTTCATATGAGATATCAATCTCTAAAATTTCTAAACTAATTTGAATAAATTTTTTGTAAGATTATTCTATGGATACTTATTTATTATTAAAAATTCTCTAAATTCTACATAACGCTATCTAAATCTCTTGGTGAAAGATGAATATCTACCTAAATTCACTAATTTTATTTTTTAAAACAAAATAAAATTACATGTTATTTTTGGATGGCTTAATTATGTCAACCACTGTTGATTCTATCCTTTCACTAGATTTTTTTAAAATACATGATAATAAATAAGATAGGGATTATATATTTAATGTGATTCCTAAAAAGATTATATTTATGAATGAAATTGAGAGATAATATAAACACTCAACCATTTACTCCTGATCCCTCACCTCTTAAGTGACAAGGTTCGAATGGTTTAGGGAAGCTCAATCGTGTTTTATTCAACCATATTAAGAAGTTAGTGAAAATTTTAAAATATTTGTAAAATAATTAAAAGATATATAAAAATAATACTACTTACATTAATTAATTATTGGGATTATAAATGTTAACATCTAGGATGAAAAAAGTGTGTAATAGCATCCAAGGATCTAATAAAATTCAATGTAAAGGCTTATAATTCCAAATATTTTACTAGAATATCCTATTTATAGACTTCATCTTCCATATGACATAATTATTTTCATTGTCAAATGAATTTATATACCTTAGATATAAACCTTTTTTTATTCCTCCAAGGTTACATCATCGTGCTTCAAGGGATTATGTGAAGGTGTCATGGATATATGTTTCTCCTTCAAAATCAAAATCTCTCATGGTTCATGAAATAACATTCCATGTACTTAAAATATAACATTAGTTCTCTTATATTTCTCAATATCATTATATCTAGAATTGGAAAATATTGTTGTTTAATTATCAATGTATTATATATCAATATTGATTCATTATGTCACTGAATAATGGTTATATGTTATAAAATGATCTTTTATAGCTCCTCAAAGGGGTATATATATTTAAATTCAATATGATGTGGATATATCTGTAATAACACTACAAGATTTATCTTTTAGATCCCACAAGACTCATCCAACATTAAAACATTATATTATTGGTATCGTATTTCCTAATCATGAGTTCTCTTACCATATTATATGGTTCTACCCTAGTGTCTAATGACACTACAACTCGTTCTCCTCTACTCATCCTATAATGTTTTCCCCTAAACCAGCACTTAAAACTTGATCATTAAACAATTTCATTCCCTAGAGATAGTTTTACTACTTCACTGACTAGTTAAAACCTTTGCTTTCATCCATTCAGAGGAGGATTTGGTGTAATTTTTTTTCTAATTATACTTTTTAACAAAAATGTATTAATGAATATCATAAAATCATAACATAATATGTCCTTATTGGTTAATCATATGTATCCACATATGTGTCATGTTGTGTAGTGAGATCACTTATTTTGGGGAAATACCTTCAAAATAACATTCATCCACACTATGACACAATTTTTTGGAATTATTTCACTCTAGGTTTACCATTTCAACTCTTTTCCAACTAATTACATAAATGAATTTTTTTGGAGTAATGTCTCTGTATTCACTCTAAAAAACTCAAGGGAGGATCCAAAGGATTCTTTAATCAGTATCCTTCCATAAATAAATAAAAATACAAAAAATTGGTAATATTAGGTCCCATAATTAATGATAATAATGATAAAAACATATGTATAAATAATAGTTATCAAATTCCCCCACAATTGAACATTTTATTATCCTTATGAAAAATCTATTTACAGAAATTCCAAATAATTTCAATCCATAAAGTAATGAAAAGTAGTAGAGAACATATTTATAAAACAGAATATTATCTAAATTTTTTCAAATTATAGTATACTCATCCTTGTTGACGCTCCTTTCTGTCACAGTGTCTAACGACTGAAAAAAGGGAAATACCTTAGTCCAAAGTGATTCATCCTTTGAAGAAACATCAAATATCAATAAAGGTATGGACAAGGAGAACTTTCCCATAGGTTGCACAAGTTTCCTCATGGTCGCGCAAGTACACTTGTGCGCCGCCTAGTGGTCGTGCAAGTCTACTTGCGCAACGCCTTATGGTCGTGCATGTGACTTGCACGACCTAAGTGATAACCGCCCGGTAACCGCCCGGGGTCTTCTCCTGCATATAAATAGACCCTGTGTGCCCCCCTTTCGATAGGATCTTTTTGAAGAAACTCGGATTGAAGCTCTTGAAGCCCAAGTATCATTTCAAATCTTCCGTAACACTTCTAAAGTAATTTCTTACCTAGAACAGAAGATCTAAAGAGTGGGAGGAGGTCCTGTGTGTTGAAACTCATCAACACTTGCGCGCCTGATTGGCTAGCCCTTAAGGGAAGTGACCACACATGCGCGCCACCTTACTCCTTCGATAGAACATGCACGTCCCTTTTTTGGAAGAACCTCCAGAGGATTCTAAAGCGTTTAATAAAGGATCGTTCAAGTATTCCAATGCTAGTTGACCATCGCGCAAGTACACCATGTGTCGCGCAGGCATACCTGCGCGACCAATGCTTGCGCGTCGCCGCAGTACCTGTGCGCCTTCCATGACTTGCACGCCCCTTCCTTTTTGGGTTCCTTTCTTTCCCATTTCACCCCTCTTAAGACATTACACATTTCCTTTTCAAGATTCAATCTTCAAGACACTCTTCAAATCCATTTATGGAATGATTTCATGATTTTACTTCCTTATCTGAAAGGAATTCTGTGGTATATCTCTCAAAACATAGTGATTTAAATATCGTTATGTCACTAAATATGGAGAGTTCATTCATTCTACCTCATCCTTTAAGATGAGAGAATCCTTAATCGGGGTCTCCTTTTTAGGAATAATCCCCAGTCATAAGTCTTAAATATGGGCATCCTCCTCAGGAGTAAGCCCAAAATTCTTAAAATTCCCAAATCTGGGCTTCCTCCTCAAGAGTAAGCCCCAAACCTTAATCCCTTAACATGGGTCTCCTTTTTAGGAATAAGTCCCAGTCATAATTTTGGGCTTCCTTTTCAGGAGTAAGCCCCAAGTCCCCTAACCTGGGCCTCTTTTTCAGGAATATGTCCCAGTCATAAATTTTGGGCTTCCTTTTCAAGAGTAAGCCCCAAGTCCCTTAATTTATCTTAACCAGTCCTAATTTACTTTTGATCTGGGATTCCTTCTCAGGAGTAAAGCCCAGTTATCAATCCTCTCCTAATCCGGGCTTCCTTTTCAGGAATAAGTCCCAAATTAGAGTATTCAAATCTCCATGAAGCACATATACCTTTGTGGACCCTATTCCTGGATTTTCTCCATAAAGTAAATCCTAATCCTCATTTATCTGGGCAGTCATACATACATAATCCAAAATCCATTTCTTATGATTACATCTTTCATGGCCCAATTGTCTATTTTATTACTAATACCTCTTGTTTCTCACACCGATCATGAATCACATGAGCTTAGAGAGTAAAATTAATTATGACATCCTTCTTTGAACCATCAATCATACACATTATATTCCCTTATTCGAACTACGTGGGTTCTGATTCCTTTTCCAAAACAAAGGATTCGTAGGTATTCCATCTACGGGTTCGATCCCAACTCTGAAATAATTCACGTCCTTCTGAATGACAATAAACTTCAAGTGCCCCACTGAGTGGCTTTAAAACCAGCCCGGTCATCATAATGACCAATAGAATTTTATATAAATGTTTTGAAGGATACCATTGACCAAGAATCTCTAAATATATATAGATGACTCTCTATTGATGATTAACCTCAAATACATATAAAATATTATCTAAATTTCATACATATTTAACCATTGATTGTCAAAATTGAAGGAAAGGTCATTTTATACTTGGTAATGTAATAAGGATTCATGAACATAACATAAATCTATAAAGAGAGTCCTGAAATAGACAATAATTCCCCTCAAAAAGGTGTGATGACTCCGACCCCCCATCCTCTCGGCCAATGAAAATTCCTAGGCCTCATCAGTCCACCAGCTAATGAGCGCCTACCTTTGGAAAGTAGGTCCAAATGGATGTGGAATCATTGGATGTTTTCGGTTCTACGAACAAACCCGTTAGAAACCAATCGGAACGTTTGAATCTCCCATCCAGGAGGTCATACCCGAATTCCGAGGGAAACAATCCTCCCTAAGTAATCATACATCCTTATTACGATTATACTACAATTAATATTCTCATCCATAATTATTTTTCAACTGTTCCTTAGATATCCATACCCATACAATGATATACCTCTTGAGAAAATTTCACATTCAACACTCATGAATAATGTAAAACTAGTGTTATGATTATTCTAATGTTTATGTATTCTATTTATATTATTTTATAATATATCAATCATCAAATTATATAAATCAAACCAGAGAAATCATGAGGAAATCCCAAAAAGTTTCTAATTTCGTTGTGGCTAGAGGTGGGTAGTTCATGATACAATCGTTAAAAATTAATGATTCCAAAGGGGGAAAAACTTATTTAAGTACAAATAAATAGTTTTTATTTAATCTAAATGAAAATTGTACCTACTTATCCAATTCAATGTAATCATCTCAAATCAATCTCTAGTTCTCTTAATGATTCCCATTAAGAAAATTCTACAATAAAAATGCAGTATATCATTATATTTTTCTTTCCTTTTACATTATTATAAAGGAAATTTCACTGGGATCAAGTATCACACAAATCAAAATACCGTTTTATGATCCCCTCATGGATCAAATTCTAATAGTTATAATAAGATCATAGATCATGTATGAGTGATCATTAAAATTTACATGATATGATCTATTATTTTGATTTTTTTTCTAAAATAACATAGGAACCAAGTAAAAAAATATAATATCTTGGAATCAACTTCCAAATTACTAATTAAAACTATACCACCTTATATTACATGATATTCTCACATGGTATTTCTAGGCATAACTAATCACCATCATTAAACATAAAAGAAATAAATAAAGTATTTGTACTATATAATTTCTTGTATGAAGGATACATTATCTTATAATGTTGATTCTCCTTGTATAAATTCAACGTATATTAGAAGAAAAAAATTGGTTTAGATATAATTTCAGTCTAATGATAATAATGGTTAAAATATATACTCAATCAAATTGGTGATGTTTAAAAAATTTTTTTTTTTTGAAAATGATCAACGAGAATGTTTAAATAGTAATGTTTTTTTGTATTTATCTTATGAAATAGGTTATTAAAAATAATATAACAGAATAGTTTAAAACAACTCTCACGAATGGAATTTCAAAATGTTGAACGATTAGTTATAACCATAACGTAATGTAATAATCGAACAAACAAAACATTATAAATTTAAATTTGATGGAAATATTATTTTAGAATTATATTGGATATCATTTTAAGAATTAAAAAGTAATTTATTTTCAACAATTACCAATTTAATTTTGTTCCTTTATTTATATGCCTATTCATAATTTTCATAAGTCGAGAGATGTCTCCAAAAAAAATGTCTCATTTTCCATTGATTCTAAGAAGAAATTCATGTGTTTCCAAGAATCCTTCCCCCACACTTAATTTCAAATACTATCTCCACTATTTAAAATCATTGTGAGATAGATAATAATGAATACTGATTTAAATACATCATAGTAAAGGATCCAATGTAAAGAAAGAATTATTGGCTTCCATGATTTATGTATGATTTTCCCATGATAAGTAGATGAAATTTACTTTACGAAAATCCTATAAAGTTATGGATTTTGTTGGATTTGATTTCCTAAAATGAAAACATTTAACTAGGTAACATGATATTGTAAAAATTTTATATTTATTATGGTTATGAATAAATTGATGAAAAAAATAATATTTTATGTGTTTTTATTGGACATATTATATAAAATATAGATAATGAACACAAAAGGGAAGTAAATTTAGTAAATTATAAAAAATATGAGAAAGAAAAAAATAGAAGTTATTAAAAAAAAGTGTGGAAGTGCGAGGAAATCCTATGAATCCATGGGTGCATCCCCCATCTCCCCATTGAGATCTACCTCCACTGATGTTGTAGTCAATTAAATCGAGAAATCACTAAAGGAATATACATACCAACATTGAATCACCTAATACATATCCATAATAATTTCCCTGACATCTAATGTCTTATATGGGAATGTAGTGTATTCTAAATCTGGATTGTGTTTGAAACTACCAATATCACACCATATAAATGAGGAGTGACAATTAATACTGGTGATAAAAATTACTAAGATGAATGACAAATCAAGGATATTGCTAAATTATATATCTGAGTGTTTTATAATTGTATTTATATATTAATTAGGGTATACAGATCCCAACTAGGTAGAGTAGCCTCAAATCCATGACCCTAGGAATGTTTAGTCTATAATATAGGATTATCTAGAATATATATATCTGTATTGGTAGTTTTAATTTTTCTATCACTATGAAGGGATATAATAGTGACTGTGATAGCAGTGGGAGTCAGTGGATTCTCATTATATTGAGTTGGTATCTCCTTGATCCATAAGGATTTCATGTGTTGATTAACTAGGTCAATAAAAGGAACCTCTATTATAGGGTCATTTATTATAACCTTCCCATTTGTTTTGGAATCTAACTCGAACTATCATCATTATTCAATATTCATAAGATAAATACTATCCCATGTGTCAAAATCTGATGAGGGGTGGGTTGGGGATCTTATAATCGATCAATAAGGGGAGGTATAATACAAACTAAATATGTTTATGGATGAGTTTGATTAAAATATTGTGTTCGGATGAACCTAACATGTTCCCACTAGGGTAGATACAATAGACGAAATGGGTGTTATGTTAAGTCATCTGGTAGAATGGGTGGTGGATCAAATTATAACACCACCATCTCATATAAATGGTTCTTGATACAATTCATATACTATATGAAATTGGGAAATACTAATTCTACTCCCTTTGAAGAAAGGGTGGTGGTTGTTCCTAAGCATGTGAAACTTCTATTCATCCTCTTAGTGTTGGAGTTGATTGGGAAATGAAATAATCATGTGAGTGTCCCTCAATGGAATCATTATCGACTATTAAATAATTATAATTTTCATCCCATTCATTCCCTTTCTTTCTATCATCAATGGGAATGTTTTTTCTAATAATGGGAGGTCTGACAACATAATCTACCCCAATGAGGATATGTGCAATGATTAGTCAAAATATCCCAAGTGTTTTTATTGTTAAGTAATGAAATTACCACCCATAATAATACCCTTATGAATGTTCAAAATTCCACCTTAATTTAATTAAAATTATTTGGTTTTATTGATTCCTAACAACCATATATAAATGATGGAATGAAGAAGAACATATAATCTAATCAATGAGCCTTATGATTATCCATTAGAAAACCATTCATGAGATATTTTCCAATTTATAATCCTTAAGATATTACTTCTAAACTATGTTCTATTAGTTTTTTTAGAACAGTTCATTCTCACCGGGTAAGTGGTTGTTTTCATCTACTAATGATGTATTGTGTTCTTGTATCGCTCTAGTATAAAATAATTATAACCCACTGTCTCAATAAAATCATAGTTTTTGAGATATTATCCCACTCCAAACTCTATATAACAAATTCTCCAATTATGTTGATCCATTTTTAACTTAATATACCCCAGTTTCATATCCAATACTAATTGGAACTCTAAGACCCACTCAATAGAAACCCCTTCCAAGACGTGATTAATATGTTATAAATTCCTAGCTCTGAATGAATATATAACATCATCATCTATATCAACATACTCCATAATATGAATGTAAAATTTCATTTTTTATGAATTCCTAACATTTAAAGTCTACCCATCATCATCTAGTGTTTGGGTTCAAAGAACCATAGAAAAATAGTAAAAGTGATTTTTGGATAAATCCCCACATACAGACGAGTGATGGGATTTTTTGGTTGATTTGGATTGGGTTAGTTGATGAAGATGTGGATTTGTTAGGTGAATTTCTTAGTAAGGGATCAGGTGGTTTTGTGGGTAGTTTATCCATTTTTTTGGGTCTCATTTATATATGGTGTTTTATTTGTTTTAATGAGTATTTATCTTTTTATTTATGGTTATCAAACATTGTTTGATCCATTTTGAGAGGGATTGGGATATAGAGTGGAAATGGGTCGAAATGGATTCATTGGGGGTTTTAAATGGGGTTTCATTATGATTTGGAAATTATTTTATTTTTAGATGGGATAGGTTAATTTTCATAGTGTGGGTTGGGAAAATGTGCAGTGAGTAGGTTGAAATAGGCATGAGGAGGTGTGAAAGTTAAGTCGGAGGGGATCTAGAAGTGTAACTTTACTTCTTGAAGGTGATCATTACTAGATCAAAATGGTATGAAATTAAATTTAGGGAGCACTAAAATATGGGGAGATGGATACCGATAAAACAATTTAGATTTTGGTGTTTAGTATTAAATGTGTTTGAATACATTATGGCAGGATCTAATTCAATATTGGATAATGTTGTTAGATCTAAAATGATGGTTGATTTCAAAGGTAGTCCTCTAGAGTTGCAATTCCTGGGTGGAAACCATTCAGCAACAATATCAGTTTTTCCCTATGTGATTTATTTCAGGTTAAAATCATGACATGACGCCTACCCTATAAATATTAATGTTTCATTTTTTTCTATCTTGAATCATTATAAAATTAGAAATTTCTTCACATCAAAACCTGATTTGCCACACCAGATTATGATATTTTTGGGTTGGGTTACAGTGTAAACCCACCCTATGAAGGAAATGCTATTTTCTATCCAATAACATTAAATTATTATAGTGTTCTTAATTATTGTGTTTAATGGGTCTAGAATTTTTTCTTGGGGGTGTGGTGTGTTATGAAATGATATATCTGGACACACGTTAAAAATGATTTCTTTTCTCTATTGGTTATTACTCCTCTCAAAATTTATGTTGTCTCAGATGGATCTTCAGTAGGGGAGTATGGGAGGGTTACCTAGATGGTCTAAACTAATTTATCCAAATAATTTCTAAACAATATAATTTAGAAGTATAATACTAAAACTATGAAACATACATAGGTTTATCCTCACCTAGCGCTTTAATTAATGTTAATATCTAGAAGTAACATTATATTTTATATAACATTTGACAGATAGAAAAAACTAATGATGGAAATTTTTGATTCATCCATTTTTATTGAACTTGAATGAAGGTTCACTCCCTCTTTAGATCTAAATGGTCCCATGTGCAAAGGAATTTATGCAATGATGGTTCATAACTTAAGTGACTGTAGTTTTCATTGGAAAAAATATTTAAAAAAAATTAAAAAATTATTGTATCTCCTGGTATGAATATTAAATGGTTGATTCATTAATCATTCCACTTATTGATTTTCTATTTATGGAAATTTTAATTCTTATATGCATCTCATTAAATCTTTTATAATTCGATCAAATATAAAAGTCTCCTGCTATCATGGGTTGATTCCATAGCCACATTATTCATAGACCTATATTATCTATTCTTGAGATCCACCAGTAAATGGCCTAGTTTCTCATAATATATACTAAATTGGGTTATACTAGTCATAATTATAATATATATAATTTATTATTATAAATTATTATCATGATTTTTACATTATTTTTTCCTTACGGAACATGTCGTTTTATCAAAAATCTTTATAATCAATCTGTTGGATAATTATACTCTCCCAAGGGTTCGTGGGTGGTGAGGGGATATGCTATTGTATCAAACTCTTTAATTTTCTGGTGAACACAAATATAAATAATTTTATTTACTTCTTAAGAAATTATGAGTAACCTAGATATACTAATAAGTAAAATAAGTTCTTTCGTAACAATTTCATTACTATATTGGATATATTAATCAATGGGGCCTCATATTCAAACAATTTAGTCATGTAAATCATATACAAAAATATGTATTTGCTTCTCATAGATCTTGGGAAGGGCCCCATAAAATCAAATCTCTATACATCAAACACCTCATCTTTTAGAATGTGATTTTTTTGGAGTCTCAATTCTTTTCCAAATGTTATCTATTTATTAGAATCAATCATAGCCTCATATGAACTCCCATTCATCTATATAAATATCTTTAAATATAATCCACATTGTATTATCATGGCCATTATTATACCATGTGAACTGTTTATTCTATATGGTGGTGAATAAAAAAATTATAGAATGATATTCACCTTTTGTTTGGAAACACATCACTAAATTAATCATTGTCTACATGGCATGAATAATAAGTGATCATCTAAAAAATATTTCTTTAATTATCAAAAAATATTATTCATTACTGATATAAAAATCATGGATTTATGGCCTCGTTTTTTAAATAATCTACAATGTTGAAAAACCATAGAAGAGATTGTAAATCTGTATAGAAAATATTCTCATCCAAGAACTCATCATCAATTTATCTCTCCTCCTCTTCTATATTCTTTTGGAGTAATCTGAAAATATTGTCTTCCACTAAAATATATAATATATTTTTTATATGCTAATTCTAAAAAAATTATAGTGTTAAGATATATGAAATCAGGCATGAATTAGAATTATTTTTTAGAAAATAACTCAAAGGCGTGATCTATGTATATAATCCCCTCAAATATTACTAAATATTATTTGAACTTATCAAAAGAAAAAACCATTATTATAGGTTTATTCACAATGATAGATTAATTTATTTGGGACTTATTATGGGAATGGATGCCATAATTGATAGGCTGAAAAATATTATCGACACACTGTCTTAGAGTATCTTCTATAATGAAATTACATGGATCTTAAATTATATGGAAAATTTTCCCCCAATTTAGAAATATCATTATTGGTGTGGCCAAAAAATTCTTTTTCAATGTAATGAAGTCCTCTATTTATAATGATTCAAATATGAAAAAAATACATTGATAAAATACGGGTGAGTAGCCTAGATATCTTGAAAAATTCTTTTATAAGGTGGTGGAAAAATATATAATGTCTGATAAATATTTAAATCCACTTCATTGTATTATGATCATGGAGATATTTTATGAATTTTTTCATTACAAGTTCAACCATGATTCCATGTTTAGATATTCTATTCACTAAATTGACATCACCATGAACTATAAAGTGGAACTTTTCCCATTTGAGAAAAAATAATTTTTCTATATATATTTTAAGTACCAAATCATGTTTGAATAATAATACTTAAATGGATATCACATATACTGATAAATCATCCATGATAATCTCAAGAAATTCATCCTCTATGTTCTAAAAAATAAGTGGAACACACCTTTGGAAAGTCACTTGTTCATTATAAATTCCAAAATACATGAGGTGATAGGAGAATATTTGATATGGGTAGGTAAACATTGTGTTGTATTTGTTATTTAGATAAACCCATATTTGGTTGTAATAATAATATCAATCCAAAATGAAAAAGAACTAAAATCGAGATAACATATTAAGAATTGATCCATGATTAATAAAGTAAAGTGGCCATTTCATATAGTTGTTTCAAATATTTTATAGTCTATGCATACCCAATATCATGTAACTATCACTATAGGTATCATCTCATTATCATCATTTATTATCATAGTCTTCCACCCTTATTTAGAAATAATTATAATGGGTTCACCCATTTACTATTTTATATTGATATGATGATCCCCACATCAAGTATTTTAAGAACCTTTATCTTGGAAAAATATTTTATAGTTTGTGTTATTATCACATGTAGTAACAATATTATTGCTTTCACATCATCTAACTATGATATTTGTGTCAAAATGGTAGTAATAATACCATTGATTATAAAAATAAACTATGTGTGTTCTAAAATATTTATCTTAGTGATGTTTGTCTTATTTGTTGCTATTTATTCAATTTTAACCCTTATTATAGTTGTATGATTTGTGTGTAAATGAAAGGTTTAATTCATTTTATGATTCAAAAAAACAAAGTTATTTTTTCTTATTTCATAAAAGTTATAACAATTTTTATTCCTATTAATTTCTGATTTATTTGTTAATAATCAATTTTAATGATTCCTTTTCACCCCAAGAATAAGTACCCCAGTGTTTGTTTCAATGTATTATACTGAATCATTTTTATTTAAATAATTTAAGGAATTGATTCCAGATAAGAATAAATTTACAAGTGTTTTATCTTTGTCATGACTTCATCTTCTTCCTCACCCTCTAGTTTTAAATTATCTTCCTTAGTTTCCACAATATCATCAATTAGATTCATTATATTACCTTCTTTAATATTTATAGACTCATTAAAGATGGGTTCTATTTAGAAGATAATATTATATAAAAATTCTATGATTTAATTCCATGATTAATAGTATTAATAAGATATACTACAAATTATTCATCACTTAATTTTAAATAATTCAGCAATGGTAGACATTTATAAATGGTTTTTTAGTTTCAATGAATGGTCTTCCAAGTATTATGGGAATATATCATTCTTATTATATAATGAGTATAAAAAAATATTGTCAAATCTAAATCATTCCTCCATGATTTGACATATTCAAAAAGCGTCGCAGGAAATAAATCGATATACCAATAAGTAGAGTGAAAATAATATCATATTTGGACTATCCAATCCCATCATTAAAAACACACATAGGGGAATAAAATTTCCCCCTCACTCCAAAGTTACAATGTTTGTTCTTGAATGAGTATGAACTATTGGTGAACATGATGAAAAATATTCCTAGATCTATCATCATTGGGGGTAAATTCTTTTGAAATTATATTAAAAACTCTTTTCATAGTGAAATAACACTACAAACATATAAAATTATCTTTTTATAGTAATTACATTATGATTTTATCATAATAAAAAATTTAAGAAATGGATTCCTTAAAATAGATGTCTATATAATGTTGTATGAAACCATATAAAAGTTTTTGTACTTCTGTTCAAAACATAATTTCCTTATCCTCTCTATGATGGAAAGAGGTGGTCTATATTGATCTAACTTTTTTATTTCATTCTTCTCATTATAAACTTATTTTCTAGATTTTACCATCTTATAATCTCCATTTTCTTTTTCTATTTAATCCCCTATCTCTTATCAGTTATTATATTCCACCCTTAAACAATATTTTTTCATTTATACAAAATACTTATTCTATTTTTCTTATTCTCTTCCATCTCTCAAATGATAATTTTTTATATCCTTCACCTTCTCTCTTAGGTTTCCTCCATGTTACTTGGTAGGGTAATAAGTAGTATCTCTATTATTGTTTTATATATTTTTCCCACCGGGTATTAGAGTTTTAGGTAGTGTATTGTAAATTTTTTATAGAGTTATATTGTTTTATAATCCATTGAGAATACTTTTGGATGAGGTATGGAACATTCCTTTATATGATTTTTAGGGGATAAGAATGTGTTTCTGGAAATAATTTTGTGGATGCTAGTTGGTTTATGGTTGAGGGGGTGCTTATTGTAAGAATAACCTCAAGGATTGTGGTTGATGTGAATATTTTGGTACACCATTATTTTATTTTAAAATTAATAGACATTTATATTTTCTATAAAATGGATTTTGTTATGGATTTTGTTGAATCCTCCTCCATTGGTTGTATGTATTTGGGAATTTATGGGGGGATTAATTATAACTAACACAGTTGTAATTGAAATGTTTATTATCGTTTGAACACTAAATAATCCATGGTATTTGTGGGGTCCTCTTCACATCTCATTATAATATAAAATGGGTTTGAGTGTTCATGGTAATGAATACTATGATTGATTTAGTTCCACTATAAATTATAAATTATTTTGTTTATTTATCTAGAATCATAATTGGGTATCCAAGAAGGTGATGTCATCGAATTAAAATATTTCTCTCATTGATGGAATCTAATAACTTTTTCATAATTTTTAATTACGAGGAATCTCATAGATAATGTATTTTAAAACTTCAAATTTTTTCATAAATAATATTATATGGGATAGGTCATCGATTGTGACTCAAGTCATAGGAAGTAAAAATAATTCATTGATTATTTTATAGGAATTCATTGATTCTATTATGTAAAAATATCCTTTTGAACTATTTTATTTTAACCAATGTTTAACATATATATTATCCATTGACTTCTGAAATAATGTGGATTTCATTTTAAATATTCTACATCCACCATAGGGAAAGTATTTGTATAATAATCATTTTTATATGTTATCTTAGGTTTTCATGTAAAAATTGAGTTAACTCATTAACCAATCTATTTCTATGAAGTAGATCGTGAATTTGAATAACCACAATCATATAGAATTTTATGTTACTCAATTGATGTTGAACATATCATAAATTTCCTTGAGGATATTCAATTTTCTATGTATATATTTATTTTTATTTCCACTAAATCATCCCAAATTTTTAATTTGTATTAGGCTCTGTTTAATCTTACAATTTTTAACCTAAATCAAAATATGAATAAAAATTTACGAAAACACAAAAATAAATGATAAATAATAGTCCATTGTGGCTCTATCTTACAAATTTGTGGTGCTCCATTATGATTGATCTCATTGGAGAACTTTCCTCGACGTACATTGGGTGTAGTTGAGAGAATGTTCTCTTTGATGGTAAATCATTTTTATGGACATGGGAAACTATTGTTCATAGGGTTATAATAAATAAATTCTCTTGCATCGAGGCTCATTGATCATGTTTTTGGGATCTTGGTCATGAATTATGTTTCCTAAAATTTAAAAAACAAAAAAACATATACACATAAGGAGAATTAAAATAAAAAAAATTATTAATAATTTAGTAATATAATTGTATTATAAAAAATATACTATACTCCAATGTTCCCCTTAATCACTACCAATATTGAAAAAAACTTTGGCCATCTAACTGGAATTATCAATTCGAGTGTGTAATTTTGATAAAAAATTAAGTGTTCATTATTTGTATTATTCTACTATGTCATATAATAGTGAAGGTCCGAGGTAAGTCCCATGAGTGATTTATATAATACAAAATATAATCTCATATGCATTATTGTTAATTAGAAATATATTAATTTAGAGGTTTCAAAAAAAATTAAAAAAATGTATAAAGGTTTTAAAATAATCTATTAAATATAGAATCAAAGGATCAATTTCAAAGTTGATTTTTGAAAGATATACCAACATCTTTCATTCATTAATTGGATTTAATAATGGAGTTTAATATTTTTCTATGTATAACAGTTTCTTAAAGTAAAATTTATTTATTTTAATTATGGAAAGCTACATCTATTTGTAAAATAATACGATCAGACTAATTTCTTTAAGTTGAATCTATAAAATAAGCGATACATCCATAATATTATTAATATTTTAATTTTATCAACTAGATTTTATTTTTTTCTTAATAATTCCTTTTTTTAAAAGACTAACTAATTAATATTTTTAGATATATTGACTCAAATTGATTAATAAATTAAATGAATATTCATGAAAAAATTGATATATAATTTAAACACCCAAACTTATAATCTTGATCCCTTAACTCCTATGTGAATTTCCACACCAGGTTGAGGGAAGAGGAACCAAATTTTACTTTATTATATTTTAAAGTGAGTGACAATAGTAAATTAATTCTGATTCATATGTTTATATAAGCACATCTTCCCTTCACTGATAATCATACATAAATATTGGACCTCGTGTAAGAGAAGTGAGTGATATAGGGGGTGTTGTTGCAAACTATGAATCAGATGAAGAAGGTTTCCTGATTTTATGTAAATGATGTAAGGGAACTTATTTATGCAATATATTCAATCATTTGTTTGTGTTTTTTTTTCAAAACAAAACATGTTTATAGTTTTAATTTTTTTCTTGTAATGTTTATATTTATGTAAGGGAACTAATTATTTTTCATACATTTATTTCTTTTCATGCTTCTATATAATAAAGTGATTTGTTTAAGAACTATTGATATACAAAATAACTTTTATTAATTTTTTTAAAATAAAATCTTCCCAAATGATTCAAGTGGGTTATGAATTTTATCTTTTATGTCAAATTTTTAGTGGTCTATTACTATTTATTTTTATCTATATAAATAATTTTTGATTAAATATTTATGATAGAAAGGGGAAATTTGGTTAAATATTTAAAACTATATCTGGATTTATGATTTTCAATGAAATTTTTTTTTTGTTTCATTAATATGGAATAACGGTATTTCAATTGACTTTTTATAATGGGAAGGGGTCATTTTGAGTTTATAAAAATTTTCTTCCAACATAATTTGGAGATTTATTTTATTGAAAATGTTTTTGTAAAAAAAATTACCTTAATTGGTATACAATATATATACATGGCATGTTATTTATTTTTTAAAATTATTTTATAAATAATAATATTGAAAATGTATGTCTATATATATACATATATGAATGTTGAAAATCATGTCCTCCAACGAGTTTCTCTTTAAAACATTATTTTTTGATTAAACCACTTTATCTGCAACCAAAGTTACAATTTTTTTTAAAATTTATGTTTAATTTAAAATTATTTTATTTTTGAATAAGCATATGTGTATATATATATAGACATAAATATATCATTTCATTTGAATTTTTTTAAATCATGTATACATATTTATATACATATGTATTATTTTTGGCTCAAACAAAATTTTAATCTAACATCAATTGACACGTTTATATATAAAATTATTTAAATATGTATCAATTTATGAAAAACTATTTTTTTCGATATGTATGTAAATAAATGTATATATATATATGTTATATATTTATCATTATTCTTACCTATACATATGTGTGTAGGGATGAAATATTGTTATATTCTAATATATTTGTAATAAAATGTATATATATGTGTATCTTTTTATGTAAAACTATTATATACACAAATTCTTATATGAATGTATACATAAAAATTTCATTTCATTAAAAAATACTTTTATCATGGAACATGTATAGCCAAATAATTTTCCTTTTTAGGAAATGGACATCGAAGCTCGTGATTTTTTAAGAAACTTCATGGTCCTTAGGATATAAAATACAAGTTGTAATGTTTTTAATTAAAAATAATTATACTTGAATATTATGTCAATGAAGGCATGAAATGTGGAGTGAACCCAAATTTTTTTGGGTATTTTGTCCAAACATGTGACAACTGTTCCTTGAGTTATATAGTTCTCTAATTTATTAGGTTATTTTGAGATCTAATGAGATGTTATGTATGGTGCATGAGATGTGTATCCCAAGAACACTACGGGATTAAAGGGTGAACCTAATTAATCATGGGACTATATCCATCATGTTATGTTTTCTCTGGAGGGAACTGTGACTTCATGTTATGATCCAAGGTGTTTCAGATAACTATTTATGAATGTTTATGAGTTACCAAGAGAAATATTTATTATTTCATTAATGAATGAAATGTATTGTAATAAAAGTTACATATTTTGAAACCTATTTATAAATAAATATGATTATTTTGATATCAACTAAATATTTTATAAATTTTTAATCCTCAAGATGTATCACATGTTTTACTATTAATGTCGAAGTGAAATAATCGAGATATGTTTCCACATGTTTTGAAACCCCTTACTGAGCTTCTTTTTCTCACCATATGTTATTCAAATCATATTTTGATAGGGAATAAGGACATGTATAAGAGAGTGAATGTCCAGGGACCCTTTATGGTGGTTAACCATTGCAAATCCTAAGAATCTTTTTATTTTCATTTATTTTTTTAGAGTTATAATTATAATTATCCAATGTATGTAGACTCTATAAAACTCTAAACCATTTCAATCTCTTGTTTTTACAAAATATATTAATTATTAAAAAATATAATAGATCTTGGGTCATCATATTATATATCAGAGAAATGGTTTATAAAGCTTTAGAGTTGAAGATACGGATAAACCCTTTGAACATTTAGAGACCTTATGTAAATTTTATAGGATTTTACTTTAATAATAAATATAGCACTCCTAGTTTTCTTAATTATGAATAGTGAAATTTAGAATTTCAATAGGTATGGAAGGGGAATTTTTATGATGAAATTCTATTAAGGGGAATATTGTAACATAACTGATATTAATACATTTTCAATTTTAAATAATGAAAAATAAATTTTACTCATATGTTAAGATTGAAAATGTCAAATTAAATAATAATACTTGGGAATATTTGTATTATTATTCAATAATAATAGTAATAATAATAATACCTTTATGAGAGGTGAAAATTTATTAAATTGGTTTATCAATTATATTTTTATTTATAATTTTTTATATTGTTTTAAATTAATTATTATACGATTGGATTTTAAATTATATACTTATTATTTTTTATAGTTAAAAATAATATTTTAACAAAAATATTTTTAATTTATTATTTTTTTAAAACAAATTTTTTGTATGATAAAATCAAAATTCTATTTGAATGGTAAAATAATTATCAAATAATTATCAATATTCATGTTGAATTACATTTTAAATTGAAAACTAAAATATTTTTTAGTGAAATATTTTTAAAACTAAATTTTTTTTCAATAATCAATATCGATTAACATATAATTTTATAAAAATACTTTTTTTATTTTTTATTCATGAAGCAATATCCGATTTAAATAAATAAATTATAATAATAACAATTTAACAAAAAATAATGGAACTTATATTCAATAATTACTTTTTTAAATAAATTACAGTAATATATTTCTTAACAATTATAAATTTAAATGTTTTTTATGAATTTTGAGTATAAATAAATTTATTTGAAATTATGAATTAAATTTAATATGATAAATATAAAAAAATTATTAAAATGACTAAAATCATATATAAAAAAATGTTAAAACAAATAATAATCACAAAGTGAAAAAATCTTTTTGAAAAAAACGTTGTATGATTTGTTAAAAAACAATAAAAGAAAATGATAAAAAAGACAGATAATGTGATAATAGGGGTGGGGAGATTTTGATTAAAAAAGAAAATTTGGCAAGGGGGAAAAGGGTTCAGTCATCGATTGAAATTGAGGGAGAGGGATTTATCCAAGAATAATGGAGGTCGAGCCACCGAGGGGGGTTTCAATGTAGAAAGGCCAAATGTGAACGAGGAGTCCAAGAAATATTTGACCACCGACGAGGGCTCCAGAAGGTTGAGCATTGCCAAAAGTTGTTCAAACACGAGTTAGGGTTTAATTTCATTGATATATCTGAATGGATTATGTTTTGATCTACTTCAACATAACCATGAAAGGTTTTTGTTTTATTTTATAGAATTCAAATATATATAAAAAGCCTTTTTCATTAATTGTTATCGAATACGATGACATGTGTTTCCATTATTCATAAATCGTATTCGTCCATGACCTATTGATCATTGTTTTGTCTCTTTGATGATGATACCATATTTAAGAATGGATTTAGATTATTTTCATATTTTATCTGGTTTTTCACTCTGATTTTTATTTTTGGTTGTAATCCACATTTCAATCACCCTTCGATTTCCTTCCCCCCCCCCCCGATTTGGACTGTTGCTTTGGAAAAAATTCATATAGATATATAAAATACTATTTTATATTTTCTTATTATTGATTTTCGACCTCAACTCGGCTTATATATGAATCCACTACAATATCAGTATAAAAATGTATATTTTATAACTTTTAATTAATAATGAACATTATAAATAAGTATTAATTCCCCTTTTAAGAATCATCCCTATGTACTACACCCTATGTAAGAGAACCAAGTTAGATAGAGAGAATTTTTTCAAGCTATAAAGTATTAGAATAATTTTTTCTTATTTTCAATAAATCAATGAAGTGAATTTTTTTAATATATCATCAAAAAAAATTTATTTTTTATTTCAAAATAAAAAATATTTTTATTTTTAAATTTTTTCTTTCCAAGTTTATATTTATGTAAGGAAACTACTTATTTTTCATACATTTATTTCTTTTCAGGATTTTTCATTTGATGTTTATTTGTTTCAAAACTATTGATGTGAAAGAGAATTTTCCATTTCATTATGAAAATAGTATATACACAAATGATTAAAGTGGGTTCTCCATTTCATGTTTTATGTTAATTTTTTTTATATGTTTAAAAATATTTATTTTCTATCAATGAAAAAAAATTTAAATTATATCTGTATGATAGTTAGTGGAAATTTGGTTTAATATTTTGAACTATTTCTAAATTTAATATTTTTATATGAAAAATCTATTTCCATCCATGGGTATTGCCTAATGGTATTTTAATTATTTTTTTAATGCTAAGGGGGTCATCTTGGGTTTATAAAACTGTTCTACAAAAACAGTTCATGAGAATGATTTTCTTGAAATTTTTTTTTTAAACATTAATTTCTCTCTTATTTATATACATGTTATATTATTCTATTTTCAAAATTATTTTTTTAATACTAAAGATTCAAATTTATGTATATATATTACCTCTTTTCAGGTTAGAAATCATGTTCTCCGATTTTTTTGTCTTCATACAAATATTTTATTAATTATGCCACTTTAAGTGAAAGTGAAGTTATCAATTTTTTCATATTTTATTCTTAGGTTAAAATTATTTTATATTCAAAAAATTATATGTATATATATATTTATAAATAGAACATTTAATATGAATTTTTAAAAAAAAGTGTATATATAAGTATCTATAAATTTATTAATTTATGGTGAACCAAAATTTTAATCTTACATCAATAGATATGTATACATATAAATGTATTTATATATATACCAATTTTTGAAAAACTATTTATTCTTATGTGTATGTAAATAAATGCATGTATATATATATGTAAGTCATTATTCATAACTATACATATATGTGTGGAGTTGAAATAATTTTTTATTCCAATATATATGTAAAAATAATTCTATACATATGTATATTTGTTGACGCTGAAAAAAGCGCGCAACTCCTGGATGAAGTTTCGGAATGACGAAGCAAAGTCATATTCGGAATCAGAGGCCCGATCCGGAGGCCCGGGAAGTGGTGCGCGAAATAAAGGAGGATCCGCGCGGAAACAATTTCGGAGCGCAATGTGCTCCCGGGATTCGCGGAAAAATTTTCGGCTCCCCCACGTGAAAGATGACATCCAGGAAATCCTGAATTCCGCGCAACCTTTCCCAGGAGTTCACCTTTGCACGCAACTCCACCGGCTTCAGTGAATTTTCCCCTTCCCCCGGTTTCCCCACTTGCACGCAATCTGTGGTCCGTGCGCCCAATACCCTGCCATGCGCGCAAAATATTGCACGTAATTCCCTCTTCGCGCGCAATACAATTACTCCAATTGCGCGTCATCCCGGTGTTTTGCGTGCAAATCATCACTTTTGCGCGCACATAGCCGAGGACCCCTCACCTTGACGCCCCTTGGCTGCCCCCTGCACCGGCACGGATGTCTCCCCTGTCGGGCATGCGCGCCATGCGTTGTTTTCCCGCACGGCCTTCCAGGCTCGTTCGAAGTATCCTCAAGGTCCCTTGGGGCCATGTTTTCCATTGCGTTGCTTTTCCGTATGCTTCTCCGCATAGGCACGCTAACGGCTGTTGCTTCATCGCATAGCCACGCTAACGTGGACCCCCCGGTGGTTTGCCCTGCGGCCCCCTTTCACTATAGCCTTGCCGATGCCTTCCCTTCCAAAAGGGGTAGAGGTCATTGGGGATGTAAGCCCTAGGGGTGTGGAGCAAACCCACCTCATCCAAGCTGCAGGACGTTAAACTACTAATCACCTCGTCCTTAACACAAGACGTTAAACGGTGGTCCGACCTCGTGCTTCGCACGCAGGGTCCCCCCAGCTCGGACATTTTTTACGCCCACTCGTCTCCACGGGAATGCACTCTTCCTCACATGGAATGAGATCCTCCTTGTTGGAGCGGAGTTTGTCCACAGGGGAAGGTCTGCCTCAGAGCGTAATCCCCTAACCTTTTGTACGGATGATTGCACCCATGCATCTCCGTACTTCCCCCCTGCCAAGGCCAGTGGAGCCCTTTTCCCACTGCACTTTGTCGCACCATGGGCCTCCAACCTGGAGTAAGCCCCGGCACCAAGGGCCGCTAACCCCGCGTAAGCCCCTATATCCTCTTTGGGCCGCACAATGCGTAAGCCCCATTCCGCTTCTCACGGACGCACCCTTCGCGACGTGATCGTCTAGTCCTTGTTGCCTTTGTTTCCCACACCGAGCATGACTCACGTGGGACTAGAGTGCGTATCGACCAAGAAATCCTCCTATGGGCCACCCCAGAGCGTAAGCCCCATCCCAGCGAACTACGTGGACTTTGATCCGGGCTAACGCATGGTACGTAGGAAGCCTCCACGAGGTTCAATCCCACCACCCGGTCATCCTGACCTCTCCATGTCGGTTCCCTGACCACCTTGGTCCGCCTCAGAGCATAATCCCCAAATCTTTCGTCCTGTATGACGTTAAACTGTATTCCGCCCCGCATGACGTTAAACTGTATCCCATCCTACATGACGTTAAACTGTATCACGTCCTGCATGATGTTAAACTGTATCTCGTCCCGCATGACGTTAAACTGTATTTCGTCCCGCATGACATTAAACTATATCGCCCCTCTTGGGCCACCTCAGAACATAATCCCCATTCTTCACTCCACCATCCATCCTGATCCTTACCCGGGCTGCCACATCCCGGTGAGATCATGCCACCCTTTCCCACTACATGTTATACGGGAGGTCGCCCACGTGTTGGCCCCAACATCGGTGTTCCCCCTAGGGGTCCTTTAGCTCGATCCGTCTCCGCATGACGTTAAACTCACAACATACCCCATGTTAAACATGGGAAGATGAGGAAAAACTCATATGGAACACATTCCCCGCGTTTGATGTGGGATGCCTCGGGCTTCCGCGCCCTCAAGAAGCCCTGTGATGAGGGACCAAAGACATACATGCCGACGATGCCCCAACGTGACCATTCTCCTCACCGTAGGTTGCTATCCCGACAAGACCCCTTGGAGCGTCTTGACGGAAGCAGCGTAATTAATTGGCGTCCATGTAGATATGGCACCGGGAATTAGCTTCACGAATCTGTCTTAAATCTATGAGGGAGACCCGGACTAGGAGACGATCTCCGAGGAGGAATACACAGAAGGAAGAACTGACATCCCATCATCCTGGATTCTATCAAGGATAAGACGTCCCTGAAAAAGGAACGGATGCCGCCTGCCTTTGGAAAGCGGGAATACGGGGCCACAAGCGGAGCGCCCTCCCCGGTGGACGGACCCGCGCGCCCCAGCGAAAGTGTCATAAACAAAAAATGGTGAACCCGATGTGAAGCATTTCTTCTAAACACGAGGAATGGTAGCCGTTGGAGAATGGGAATAATAGCATGTCACCAGGTTCGGGTAACCCTCACCGGGACATGAACCCACCAGGGGTCGAGGACGTCAGGACGTTGACTACTCTGTTCTGTTACGTCGTCAGCGTGGTTCCCTCTCGCCGACCACTAAAGATGGAATGACGCCAGGCCTTGGTTGTTGATATCCTTTCCTATTGTTACTAATGGGTTCATCTCCCTATTTCCAGGAATCAGAACACTGCATTCAGAGCTCGATCGCCACCTGCCCACCGGCGCAGGGGTAGGGGCAGTGCCGAAGCGGCTACACTGCGCAGTCCCGCCTATCCCACGGTCGCTCCGACTTCGACCACCGTAGCAGCCAGGCACTTGCGCCCCCTCCCCCCGTCAGAAACCATCCAACAGAGGCTGATCAATAACCAGGTTCGTAGGTATGACGAGTAAGGGATCATCCCCACCAGGGGCATGGCCCGGTTGGATCTAGAGGTGGTCGTGCCTCACCACCATCACCGCCCTCGAGGGCCGCGTAGGGAGCCGCCGCTCCCCACGCCGACGTTCAACCGCTTCGGGAGCCTATCCCCGGAGCGCTGTGACACATCCCTCCCCTACGCCAATGAGGTGGGGGATGTCCGAGTCCACCCGATCGGCGATCCATCACAGTGGTTACCGGCAAGAACCCCCGCCAGGCTACGTCGACGCCGCCGCCCGACTCCCCAAGCCGAGGAGCAGGCAGTCTTCATTCCCGCACCGCCGGCTCCGGCCCATATGACTCGATGCCAGCATTGGGCGCGAGTGGGGGAGAACGCTCGTCCTGGGGCACCAGCATCAGCACCCATTATGGCCCCAGCCACTACTGACTCCTCTTCCCAGATCCCTGTGCATGTTGAGCAGGGGCAGCCGCGTGCCCGACTAGGATCAAAACCCCGACTACCCTGCAGGCAGGTTGGGTCGAATCTCCCTGTTGCAGACATTGGCAATGGCCACTCCGGACCAATTCACGGTAGTGCCACTCACCATGAAGGCTCATTCCGTGCCACCGATCTGGGAAGCCGAAAGCTTCTTCGCGACGACTATGCTTCGGGTATGACTCCTTCCAGCACCCACTGAATGGGGTATGAGGTCACTCCCCCTACCACCTGTAGAGACCCGAAACTTGACGTACATTGACATTACATTACATTTGCATAATACTTAGTACATAACAAAAAGACACACACTAGGACAGTATTAGTTTAGTGTCTTTGGAAACTCGGAATATAATCCTCTAATCCTGGTGAAAAATCTTCAACATCTCCCATAAATATCTTCCTTTTTATTATACCTAAATCCTTTCATTATATCCTGGGGAAAAGAAAACATAAAAGGGTGAGCTCAAATTCTCAGTAAGGGTAAAAAAAAGAAATATCAATCACATCATATACATAAGCACATAACTTTTGGAAATCTTAACCTGCAAAAGAGATCATAATTTCATAACATGGGGTAAATCATGGCAGAAAAATGTAATCACAATAATAATAACTTAAAACATGAAACTTTGTGGCATTCACACATAATCATAGAGAATCATTTCTTGTTAGTCAAGACTCATTGCCAAGACTATCTTAGTGGACAAAGTCCCTTTCTAAACCGAGTCACCCTCATTTCAGTCCTATTTCACTGAACCGGTATAACCTATCATTCCATCCATGTCAATCTCATGAGATATAAAATCATTACCCAATGCATTGGAGGGAGATATAGGTTCAACCCATCTCATAATGATACCATTATTATGTGTGCCACAAAATCATAAATCATACATCATTGCATAAC
Source organism: Viscum album (assembly GCA_963277665.1). Taxonomy (NCBI): domain Eukaryota; kingdom Viridiplantae; phylum Streptophyta; class Magnoliopsida; order Santalales; family Viscaceae; genus Viscum; species Viscum album. The sequence continues at coordinate 766,363,567 of OY728162.1, forward strand.
CCATGTAATAAAAATGGGAATATTAAACATCATGCCATCCTAACATAACCCATATAAGATAAAAGGACATCATAAAAAAATTCCATCATAACATAATCATATCAATGTAAAAATAGGGATAAAAACAGAACCATTTATTATCTTATATGGAAAATAATTTTGATAAAACACTTGAACTCCATTCTTGAGGAAAATATCATTTCTTCTTCAAAAACATTTTCCTTTCTTAACATGTCATACAATTTTAAACTAAAAGAAGTTGATTAAAAATAACCTTGAAAACATGTAAAGGAAGCTTCATGGAAATAATGTTTTATAAATCCATTCATTCCGTATAAGTTAATAAAACATTCTTTGTACTTTTTTCGGAAAAGTCAAAAAGTACCTCGTACGAAAAACGACAAAAGATTCCTTTCATATCTTTCACTAAAAACTCACCGAAGGGTAAAATAGGATTTAAAAAATTGTAGGAGAATGGAATTAATATTACATATTTAGGAAACATGGATGTGTATGATAAAATACACCCCAGTAAATACTAAAGTATAAACAATCTCGGATAAAAACGAGATTGCGATATTTCCCCTACCTTAGGTCTGATTTGCTTCATAAGTGTCCGAACCTCCTTTATAATGATTTAAATAATGTCATTGACTTATTATAGAATCATATTAATTGTTATTATATCATATATGGTTCACTTATGACTTTATATTACCCGTTCATTTGTAAATTCATGTTAAAGTAGCGTTTTGGGTAAAATCGTCTCATTTGTCGTTCGTGTTTTAACTTGTAATTATTCATATGATTACTTAGATCATTATTACTTAATTATAGAATATAAAAAATCATTTATATATAATTTATATTTAGAATATACATATATATAATTGATCGATAAATGGAAAGAAATACACCGTTCATGGAGACGGTAGGCCATACGTACGCATGAACGCTGTTTTCGTTTCCTTATTGAATTGAGTGGAATTAAGTAGATGACATACATATTTATACACATAAATCCAGTAGCTTTATAATGTCATATATTTCATTACTATTGCTTATATATACTTTATAATCATTCTGAAATGGTTAACATGGAGAATGAATCTCATCGCGTCGTGGAGACGGTAGTCCGTACGCACGCACGAGCGATGATATCATTTCCATAATTATTGAATTGATTTGGAGTGGATGATACAATATATCAGAGTCATTATGATGTTATAATAACTATTTATAGTTATTATTTACACCATAATACCCATCCATGTAAGGTGTTGGTGGAAAAACAGATTACACCACGGCGTGGAGACAGTATTCCGTACGTACGCACGCGCGGTGATTTCGTTTTCCGTAGGATGGATAGATGGTGAATTAGGATTGTTTCATACATATAATAACATATCAGTATATGATTGATACTGATGTTATTACTTCATAATGAAACAACCTAAGATGAAGAAGTGGAAGAAGAAATAAAGGTGAAAGAATCGGTAACGGAAATTACCTCTTATTTGAAGCGCCTCTTTGAGACCTCCTCTTAGGGCACTAAAATTGGTCTTTGAGGAAGACAAGAACCTCTATGATTTCTCTAGGGAAGTGGAGAAGATAATTTCTCAGGGGCTGGCCGATAATTAAGGCTCAAATCTGTGTCAGGAAGAGAGGGAGGAGGTGCCCTTTTATAAGGGAGGAGAGGGGCACCGTTGGAATAACTAACAATATTATTTTATTATAAAGTCAAGTTCGGTTTTAAATATCTCCAAATTGATTTATTTCGAGGATAAGGTGGGGATGGGTCGAAATCCTCTCTTACAATAGAATTTAGACAAGTTTATGTTCCTATTTTAACCTTATCATTTAAATTTAACATTAAGTTAAATAATTTTACTTTTACCGTGTCTTCTTGTGTTCTTACACTATAAGGTTAATAAACTTACTATAAGAAGCCAAAAGAACCCCAAATTGTTTATTATTAATATATATAACCTTATATAATTCATTTGGCCCAACCTTAGATTTTTATGAATAAAATAACAATTAATAATATAATATTGTTTTTAAAAACTATTTTATGTCAATTTTGACACTATTAAGTAATTGATTTTTGTGAAAATCATAACAGAATTATAAGTTCGAAAAAAGTTAATTAAATCAATAATAACATGTCATATTAACCTAGAAGATTATTGGAATTCATAAAAAGTCTCAAATTATATTTATTTGTGTATTTATAACATCAATTATGTCAATATTTTATTAATAAGATAATTACTGCATCATCGTTGTGTCATAAATAAATTAAATTATATAATGTCTAAAAATTACAAATAAAATACCATTAAGTAGGAATTCCTATTATATTTCTATTGAATATTTATAGTCGAATTTATCTTATGTGTATCCCCATATTAAAAATGTTTTAGTAAATAAACATTGATTTTAACTCTTTTAACCCTTCTTTAAATAAATTAATAATAAATGTCCTAATCTAATCCAAGTGGGCCTAAATGGTCATATTTTATTCCTAAGTTTGTTTTTGGTCTAATTATACTTGTAAAATAGAATTAGGACATGTGTTAGGGTAATAATAATATCATTTCTACCCTTAATTGCCCTATTTACTTTTAACCGTGGTAAAAAAAAGTAAAAAGTTACTATTCACGAAAAAATTATTTTCATCTCATTGAACCACATTTTACTTACTGACATTAACCGTGTCTCTCAGATTTTTGAAATTCCACTCACAGAAGCGGTAAAATTATGTTTTATGAACAATTCAGTTTTTTTAACTACCACTTAGTGGTTTCGCTATTAATCAAAAATGGAAAGTTTTCAGAAAAATACCAAAAATTAGGCCTAAGATATATTTGATATTATGAACTCAAAAATGATGTCTATTTTACCAAATTCAAAACATATCAGTTGCATTAACTAATTTAAAAATTAATTCCCATCGTCAAAACAAATAGCGTGTTTTTAAGAGATAATAACTATCAAAAGATTGACACTTGTTTATAACTGGTTTAAATGTGAAATTACATCCAATGACCAACATTGTATTAAATTGTAAAAATATATTCTAAATATACTTTAAAACCACTAAAATTAATAATTTATCACTATTAATTATTTCTATTAAAAAAAGTTGTACTTAATTAAAATTTAGTAATTTTCACTATTCATCAGAATATGAAAGTTATCCGAAAAGTACCAAAATTTCACCCTAAGCTAATTTCGATCTTCCAAATCCAAAAGTGAAGTCCATTTTGAAAAATAAAAATTTCAAAATTTCAAAAAGTGGTTATTACTATTCATAACGGCTAGTTTTAATAATATTTTAATAGCATATCGTTGTTTAGTGAAACTCGGTATTGCGTACTACACACGCTATCAAGGAAGGTCGCGATTGCGTGTAATGAAAGGAAAGTCAAGGATGTGTTTTGTGCAAGATCCTTTTGGTGTAGCATACAACACAAGAAATTAATGAAATTAAAAAAAGAAAATTTTTCATAAAATCTCAGGGTGTTACATTCTACCCCCCTTAAAATGAATTTCTCCCTCGAAATTCGTCGGGGTTATGAATGGTTTACTATTTGAAAGTTTCTTTAATCGAAACCCACATCGTAAAAAGGAATAACAAAACCAATCTTTAAAAACAAAAGTTTGAAACGTAATGGTTACCCAAATAAACTAATCACTGAGTTTCCACATAGGTTAAAATATGGATATGGAAGAGAAATCTAACCATCATGTTCTGATGGAGAGTGGTAGAAAACATGGCTATGGAAAATCTAGCAATCACAAAGCCATAAATTTGTGATGATATAAGGTACCATCTGATTCATCAGATATAAGAGCACTAAGACAACATTTTTGGTTTTCATGATCATTTCCCTAAAGTTGAAGAAATTGGAATTAGAAGAAATACTTTCATGATTTTGGTATAGTCTCACCGTTTGTCGTTCTTTGGACAATTTCCACTTCATCTCTTAAAGAAATGAAGTTGAAATTTTCATTCGTGATGTGTTAGCAGATCATGTGATAGAATGATGGGTCATTCCATCTCTTTCAAACAAGAGGTTAGTAAAAGTTATAAGTCCATCTTATGGTTAATCGTATATGGTTCCAAAATTGAACTTATACTTCATATATCATACCTCTTAATAAAATAAAACTAGTTTATACTAACCAGAGACTTCCTGTAGGCTAGTGGTAGGCGATAAAGGCCAGTCGCACTTCGGTTGTGGGTTCGATTCCCACAGCCTTGTCCGACGTGATGGGTTGTCGCCCGTCCTGCAGGTTGTCCTTTTTCTAAAACTACATTACTATAAAATCCCATCAGTAATATAAAAAAAAGTAATATCCTTAAACAATACTTACTTATGTCCAACATAATCCATTCCAGTCTTTAGGCTTATCCATAATACTTCAGTCCACTCTCATAATATAGTGAAAACGATTACCAGAGATTTAATACCATCGTTGATCCCCATATATCATAAGAGATGTCTTGTTGGTCACATTTTAAACATTCAAAGGCCTTAATCATGTATTCTCTTGAATACCCATTGAACCTTATTGAAAACATGAATGCAGTTAAATGTTAACACGTTCCACATACCAAAATTCCTCAAAATTCTATATACTCAATCCATGATATCACTTAGTCCTTATATTAATCATGAGCTCATGAATACTGTTAAACATTTAATTTTCTCCTTATCCTTTCATTATGTGCATTTCATCTACATTCCAAAAATATCTGAATAACCTTTCATGGATAGTGGTACCATTAATCATACACTTTCAAAACTCAAGGAAAGACAACAGTGTAACAATCCTTAGATGTATCTTTTTTCCATAGTACCCTGAGATTTCTTATAAAACATTACACATGATAAACATGTAATCATTCCACTACATTCTTAAACCATTGACTGAGCTTCAACAATTATTTCAACTCACATATCATTTGTAGTCTCTTCATCATCATCAATATAAATACTACTCATACGACCGTACTGATTCTCTTCATGAGACTTTCTCTTAGGGCATTGGTTTGCATAATGCATGTACATTCCACATTTAAAACATTTAACCAATGTTGATGTCATAGCAATACCATTATCCTCATCCATGGTGTTAACAGAACCTTTTCCTTTGCACTTACTGGCTTTGTGTCCTGCTTTTCCACACCCAAAGCATATTCCAGTTCCCTTGAAACATTATCCTCGATGCCTCTTCCCACATGATTTACATAGGGGAAATTGAACTTTCTTTCCTCTATGATCATCATGAAACTCCATCTTTCTCTTATTAGCCGAGTCAGGAAACTTACAATATTTTACTTTATTGATCATATTATGAGATTGCTGATTCGGCATAATAATGATGTTTGGACTTCCGAATCCCTTTTAATTTTGTTTCTCATGAATAATATCATTCCATTGTCCTTCATATCCTCCATTATCATGAATCATCTTGTTTCCAGCCATTTTCTAAAACCCAAAAAGAATAGTGTGAGAGGCAAAAATCATAAAAAAGGGGGAGTAACTTCAATATCTAACATCTTTGGTTTAATCTAATATCGTTACCATTGTTCTAGGACTGTATCCTATACGTATACTTATCCTAAGGGGCATCCCTAGACATACTTTAGAAATATCTCTAGGGATCTCACTAACGTTTTCGCATCCTAGTTTCCAAAGGTTGACTAAACCTTTCCTCTGATACCAACTGTAGAGAGCCGAATCTTGATGTACATTGAAATTACATTACATTTTCGGAATACTTAGTACATAACAAAAACACACACACAAGGACCGTAATAGTTTAGTGTCTTTGGAAACTTGGAATATAATCCTCTAATCCTAGTGAAAGATCTTCAATATCTCCCATAATGATCTTCCTTTTTATTATACCTAAAACCATTATTTATATCCTGGGGAAAAGAAAACATAAAAGGGTGAGCTCAAATGCTTAGTAAGGGTAAACAAAAGAAATATCAATCACATCATATACATAATCACATAACTTTTGGAAATCTTAACCTGCAAAAGAGATCATAATTTCATAACATGGGGTAAATCATGGAAGTGAAATGTAATCACAATAATCATAACATAAAACATGAATCTTTGTGGAATTCACACATAATAATAGAGAATCATTTCTTGTTAGTTAAGACTCATTGCCAAGACTATCTTAGTGGACAAAGTCCCTTTCTGAACCGAGTCACCCTCATTTCAGTCCTGTTTCACTGAACCAGTATAACCTACCATTCCAGCCATGTCTATCTCATGAGATATAAAATCATTACCCAATGCATTGGAGGGAGATATATGTCCCACCCATCTCATAATGATACCATTCTTATGTGTGCCACAAAATCATAAATCATACATCATTGCATAACCCATGTAATAAAAATGGGAATCTTAAACATCATCCCATCATAACATAATCCATATAAGATAAAAGGACATCATAAAAAATAATTCCATCATAACAAAATCAAATCAATGAAAAAATAGGGATAAAAACATAACCCTTTATTATCTTAGATGGAAAATAATTTTGATAAAACACTTGAACTCCATTCTTGAGGAAAATATCATTTCTTCTTAAAAAACATTTTCCTTTCTTAACATGTCATACAATTTTAAACTAAAATAAGTTGATTAAAAATAAACATGAGAACTTGTAAAGGAAGCTTCTTGGAAATAATGTTTTAAAATTCTATTCATGCCGTATAAGTTAAAAAAACATTCTTTGTACTATTTTCGGAAAAGTCAAAAAGTAACTCGTACGAAAAACGACAAAAGATTTCGTTCATATCTTTTACTAAATACTCACCGAAGGGTAAAATAGGATTTAAAAAATTATAGGAGAATGGAAATAATATTAAATATTTATTAAACATGGATGTGTATGATAAAATACAACCCAGTAAATACTAATGTATAAACAATCTCGGATAAAAATGAGATTGTGATATTTCCCTTACCTTAGGTCCGATTTGCTTCGTAAGTGTCTGAACCTCCTGTATAATGATTTAAATAATGTCATTGACTTATTAAAGAATCATATTCATTGTTATTATATCATATATGGTTAACTTATGACTTTAGATTACCCGTTCTTTTGTAAATTCATGTTAAAGTAGCGTTTTGGGTAAAATCGTCTCATTTGTCATTCATGTTTTAACTTGTAATAATTCAAATGATTACTTATATCATTATTACTTAATTATAGAATATAAAACATGATTTATATATAATATATATTCAGAATATACATATATATAATGGATCGATAAATGGAATGAAATACACCGTTCATGGAGATGGTAGGTCGTACGTACGCATGAACGCTGTTTTCGTTTCCTTATTGAATTGAGTGGAATTAAGTAGATGAAATACATATATATACACATAAATCCAGTAGCTTTATAATGTCTTATATTTGATTATTATTGCTTATATATAAATTATAATCATTCTAAAATGGTTAACATGGAGAATGAATCTCATCGCGTCGTGGAGACGGTAGTCCGTACGTACGCACGAGCGATGATATCATTTCCATAATTATTGAATTGGAGTGGAGTGGATAATAAAATATATCAGAATCATTATGATGTTATAATAACTATGTATATTTATTCTTTACACCATAATACCCATCCATGTAAGGTGTTGGTGGAAAAACAGATTACACCACGGCGTGGAGACGATATTCTGTACGTACGCACGCATGGTGATTTCTTTTTCCGTAGGATGGATAGATGGTGAATTAGGATTGTTTCATACTTATATTAACATATTAGTATATGAGTTATACTGATGTTATTACTTCATAATGAAACAACCTATGAAGAAGAAGTGGAAGAGGAAATAAACGTGAAAGAATCGGTAACGGAAATTACCTCTTCTTTGAAGTGCCTCTTTGAGACCTCCTCTTAGGGCACTAAAATTGGTCTTTGAGGAAGACCAGAACCTATAGGATGTTGCTTGGGAAGTGTAGAAGAGAATTTGGCAGGGGTTGTCCTATCTTGAATGCTCAAAGTTGTGTGAGGAATAGAGGGAGGAGGTGCCCTTTTATAAGGGAGGAGAGGGGCACCTTTGGAATAACTAAAAATATTATTTTATTATAAAGTCATGTTCGGTTTTGAATAGCTCCAAATTAATTTATTTCTAGGATAAGGTGGGTATGGGTCTAAATCCTCTCATACAATAGAATTTAGACAAGTTTAGGTTCATATTTTAACCTTATCATTTAGATTTAACATTAAGTTAAATAATTTTACTTTTACCGTGTCTTCTTGTGTTCTTACACTATAAGGTTAATAAACATACTATAAGAAGCCAATAGAACCCCAAATTGTTTATTAATAATATATATAACCTTATATAATTCATTTGGCCTAACCGTAGATTTTTAGGAATAAAATAACAATAAAAAATATAATATTTGTTTTAAAAACTATTTTATGTCAATTTTGACACTATTTAGTAATTGATTTTTGTGAAAATCATAACAGAATTATAAGTTCGAACAAAGTTAATTTATTCAATAATACCATGTCATATTAACCTATAAAATTAGTGTAATTCCTAAAAAGTCTCCAAATATATTCATTTGGGTATTTATAACATCAATTATGTCAATATTTCATTAATAAGATAATCATTGCATCATCGTTGTGTCATAAATAAATTAAATTATTTAATGTCTAAAAATTAAAAATAAAATACCATTAAGTAGTAAATCCTGTTATCTTTCTAATGAATATTTATAGTCTAATTTATCTTATGTATAACCCCATATTAAAAATGTTTTAGTAAATAATATTTGATTTTAACTCTTTTGACCCTTCTTTAAATAAATTAATAATAAATGTCCTAATCTAATCCAAGTGTGCCTAAATGGTCATATTTTATTCCTAAATTTGTTTTTGGTCGATTTATACTTGTACAATAGAATTAGGACATGTGTTAGGGTAATAATAATATCATTTCTACCCTTAATTACCCTATTTACTTTTAACCGTGGTAAAAAAAAGTAAAAAGTTACTATTTACCAAAAAATTATTTTCATCTCATTGAACCACATTTTACTTACTGAAATCAACCGTGTCTCTCGGAGTTTTGAAATTCCACTCACAGAAGCGGTAAAATTAAGTTTTATGAACAATTCAGTTTTTTTAACTACCACTTAGTGGTTTCTCTATTCATCAAAAATTAAAACATTTCAGAAAAATACCAAACATTAGGCCTAAGATATATTTGTTTTTATGAACTCAAAAATGATGTCTATTTTACCAAATTCAAAACATATCATTTGCATTAACTAATTTTAAAATTAATTCCCGTCTTCAAAACAAATAGCGTGTTTTTAAGAGATAATAACTATCAAAAGATTGACACTTGTTTATAACTGGTTTAAATGTGAAATTACATCCAATGACCAACATTGTATTAAATTGTAAAAATATATTCTAAATATACATTAAAACCACTCAAATTAATAATTTATCACTAATAATTATTTCTATTAAAAAAGTTGTTTTTAATTAAAATTTAGTAATTTTCACTATTTATCAGAATATGAAAGTTATCCGAAAAGTACCAAAATTTCACCCTAAGATAGTTTCGATATTCCGAATCCAAAAATGAAGTCCATTTTCATAAATAAAAATTAAAAAATTTCAAAAAGTGGTTATTACTATTCATAACGGCTAGTTTTAATAATATTTTAATAGCATATTGTTGTTTAGTGAAACTCGGTATTGCGTACTACACACGCTATCAAGGAAGGTCGCGATTGCATGTAATGAAAGCCAAGTCAAGGATGCGTGTTGTGCAAGATCCTTTTGGTGTAGTGTACAACACAAGACATTAATGAAATTAAAAAAAGAATATTTTTCATAAAATCTCGGGGAGTTACACCGCCGGTCACGAGCATGGAGCCGTTGTGTATCCAGTCGCTCACTCGCATGGAGGTCCTCCCCATTTCCTTTTCGACATCTGTCCTGGTGCTCCTCGCACCCCGGACTTCGGTCCCCTCTGCCCCAGCTCTATTGTGGCCAGTGGACCCTATGATGGAAGTCGTCCTTACCCAGAGGAGCTACCGAGTGGCAGGAAGGCTGGGCGTCGTCGCCGTCGGATGAATGTCAGGGGAGTCCGGAGGGGAATCAGACCAGTCCGTTTCTCGGATTCTGAGGTAGAGTACGACTCGATGATAGAACCTTCCCCCCAACTTTTCGAGTTGAGGGTAGGGATGGGGATGCAGCGCGTCAGTCTCGTACTCCCCGAATGCGAGGTCCGTATGATTCCCTACTCCCTTCGAAGGTATATCCAGAAGGACGAGGATTTGGCGTACCGCCAGGGATCAAGCCCGCAGTTTCCGCTGATCTCCTCGGAAGCATCTCCCGTCCCTGTTAGGAAGGGTGAGGAGCTCATCCGGGGACCGACGGAAGGATCGCGAGGCGACACACCCTCGGTGAGCACCGACGTTGTGACAGGAGGCCCATCCACCGGCCCATCCTATCACGACGTGGCGGCCAGGGCATTACAACCTCAGGAGGATGACCCAGGGATCGGCGGCCAATCATCATGTTCGCCGTATTCCCCACCGGAAAGCCCACCGCCTCGACGGCCTGCCTCGACGCCATTGCCAATTCCCCGACTTTCCTCATTAGATGAACAGGGGCGGCACGTTCCGGACCCCGAGCCGTAGCCGTGGAGCTTCTGGACCATTCTTTCAGCGGGCCACTTCCCTGAGACGTTTTCGCCGGTCACAGAATCGGGTTTTGATGTGCCAGAGTCACTCACCCCGGGAGAGTCTGAATGCTTCCGCCAGATTCTTCTGGTGACTCACTCCTGCCTCTACCATCAGCTAGCGCCGTATCCCGGGAGCCAAGTGCATCTCGAGGAGATTGGTGAGCAGTGCCACCGGGTTGACCTAGTAGCGATCCCCGCGGTCCGGCACCCTGAGTCGCTGGGCCTCCACGAGGCCCTTCAGCAACGATGCATCCAAAGTTTTCAAGTACTCCGCAGAGTTATTGGGGAGGCCACCCCCCACATTCACGTCCGTGGGTGGGGGCAGTACGCTGCTCTCCTATTCTGTGCGATCCGCTGGCAGCCCGATCCACTGGGCGGCCCTGATGGAACGTCTCCAAGGGCAGTCACGGTCAACATGGATGACCTTTCAGATGAGGGAAACATTGTGGAGCCCCTCGACGGGGACTCACCCCCGAGGACAGGCTGCTGCTGGACCCATTTGGGAGGATTACTCGCCAACAGAGGAGCCTCCTAGGCCTTCCTGTACCCATGGAGGCACTGTCGCTGGGCCGAAACATCGGCAAGGGTAAAGAGCCCGTCGGGTCTGTCAAACTCGCCAACACACCTGCCTCAGTGCAGAATGCAGAGGAAGATCCCGAGAAGGCCATGATGTGCCAACAGCTAGCCGAGCAAAAGAGGCTGGTTGATGAGCTCCTGGCCGACTCATTGCAGAGCAGCGGCCTGTCTACGGCAGCCCTAGACCAGGACAGCATGGGAGGAGCATCTACCCCTTGATGAGATCCCCTCGGGGAACCGTGACCGTGTCGTGTTCGCCGACAGAGGAGACACTGGAGCCCATGGAAAGAGGGCACGATATGTTTCGCCTGACCCTCCCGAGCAGCGAGGCAACCTGGGAGACCCTGCTCGGTTTCTTCCCACCGCTCCGACGGCCGCTCCGCCAGCTGCCCCACGAGCCGCTGAGCGCGACTATCGTATCGAAGAGCCTGGCAATGCGCTTGTGGTTAGAGATCCCCGTCAAGACATGAATCTGCATATGGATGATCTGATGGAAGTACTCATCGCTCGCTTGGAGCCCCTGGAAACTCGGCAGGTGGCGATCCCACCGAATGGAAAGACATACCCCACATGGGTGGATGACATGCCAGCCCCGCCAGGATTTGGGAATCCCACTTTTTCTCTCTTTAATGGGACCAGAGACCTACCACAACACATGGCCCACTTCAACTCAAGGTGCGGGCCTATGTTGGGGACTCCGGCGCAGCAGGAGGCTTCCAAGATCTGGTGCATCGTTCAGACGCTGGAGGGACCAGCGTTCGTTTGTTATAGCCAGCTCACTGTTGGATCAGTGACTAGATGGGAGGACCTTCGTCGACAATTCCTCTACCAGTTCAGTTCCACAACCCGGAAGACGAACATTGCAGACCACTTCAGGTGCAAGAAAAGGCCTGACGAGCGAGTCACAGACTTCGTCGCCCGGTGGAAGGGGCTCACGTACTCCCTTGACATGCCACTGACTCAGGAACAATTACAGATGATGTGTGAGGCCCAGGAGAGCCGCCAGAGCCGAGCTCGCTGCTGTGGCACAGATAGAGGCCCCCAGACAGCTAGAGTTACTTGCGGTGATGCCAAATCAGCAGGCTCATAGGGGTCCACACCCACAGCCTCCGACCCAGCAGCGACCACCTCAAAATCGGTAGGCGCCTCCGCGTAACGCACCTCCACCACCTAGGCGAGGTAATCAGGATCCGCCTCCCCGGCCTACTCCACCGGCCCTTGGCCATGGTCAGCCCCCAAGGTTCCCCTTTCTAGGCAGAAGGAATCATGCTTACTCGTTTGGTGAGGCCCAGGTCCCCGTTTATTTCTGTAGCTCCTTGGAGTAGAGGATCGTGCAGCTGCCTGAGTGCCGGAAGCCAGAAGAGGCGTGTCTCACGGATCGCCCTAACTACTACCCTTATCACTAGTTCCTAGGACAAACCATCCAACAATGCTATGTGTTCAAGGACTGGCTCCAAGACCAGATTGACAACAACATATTCAGGTAGGGCCCAGCCCCGGCACAGGTGGTAGGTGTCTTCGTGGGATCACATGGTAGTAGTGATGACGGGGACGGGTGGGAACAGGTTTCAGACCGTGGGTCCCGGAAGTATAACGACTGGATGGCCCGCCGGACGGTCGCTCGTTCCCATGGCATCATCTGTTCCCGCCTGGACCAGCCAGATCCCTCATAATCCGTGAGCGCCGCTTCGGCCTCGTCGTCCCAGCCTACTTCTTCCTAGAAGAGCAGACAGTGGCACAAGAAGAAATAACACGCCCTGCCATTGTTGTCATCTTCTCGCACGCTTGGCGATTTCATGACCCCGGGAATGGGGATCCCTCCGAGACCCCATCTGGTAATGGATGACTCCTCGACCGAGATCTCGGGGTACGCTTCGGTTAACACCTTAAAGTAGGTAAATCCCTTTGTGGCTCCCGATGACGAGGAGCGCCGGGTGAATCTCCCCGAGAGCCCGGGGTACGCTTCCGTTAACACGGTATAGTTGGTAAATCCCTTTGTGGCTCTCGACGACGAGGAGCGCCGGGTGAATCTCCCGAGAGCCCGGGGTATGCTTCAGTTAACACCGAAGAGTTGGTAAATCGCTTTGTGGCTCCCGAAGACGAGGAGCACCAGGTGAATCTCCCCGAGAGCCCGAGGTACGCTTCTGTTAACACCGTAGAGTTGGTAAATCCCTTTGTGGCTCCCGACGATGAGGAGCGCCGGGTGAATCTCTCCGAGAGCCCGGGGTATGCTTCGGTTAACACAATAGAGTTGGTAAATCCCTTTGTGGCTCCTGACGATGAGGAGCGCCGAGTGAATCTCCCCGAGAGCCCGGGGTATGCATCGGTTAACACCGTAGAGTTGGTAAATCCCTTCGTGGATCCCGACGACGAGGAGCATCGGGTGAACCCCCCCAATGTCCCCAGCCGTCGTCAACGTCGACGGAGCCGTGGCTATGGGAATCACTGGGGAATGGCGGTCGTCACCTCCAGTCAGGCCGTGCACGCCACCAAGACCAGGCAGCATGCCCGGTGTAGAGAGCAGCACTCGCGGCTCCCTCATCCGGTGACAATAGGTTCGCTTCCACCGCCGTTCATGTTGCTGGATCGGGCGGGATCGCCTTGCCCGCGTCACAACCAGCCCAGCCCTGCCGCTGGCCAACTACGGCCTTCCGGTCCTAGCATGGCTTCCGCCTCTTGGGCTTCAGCTAGTGAACAGTGGGATGTGCCTAGTACCAGTCAGTCACCGGTCCCCCCAGCAGGGCCCGTCACGCCCCCAATCGCAGAGAGACCTCTTGTAAGAAGAAGCTCGTGTTTGGTGCGAAAGTATGATGACATGAAGCATCTGGACGACATTCCAGCGAGGCATTCTATCCTTGAGGCCCTCCGCCTGTTGTCTGAAATGCGTGAGGTGCTCGCCGAGGATCTGAGGAGCGCCCTTCAGTTTGTAACAGACGTAGCGGCCGCAGAAGCCTTCCACACTGAGGTTCTTGAGGACTCCGAATGTCAGGCGGTTATCTCATTCTCCGGTGAAGATGAAGACCCTCCCATACTGGGGAAAATCCGCCCGCTGTACATCACCGGACAATTTAATGGAGTGGAGGTCCGTCGATGTCTTGTCGACACGGGTTCTGGGATTAACTTGATCCCAACTCGGACACTGCGAAAACTGGGGTTGTCCGAGGATGACTTAACTCCCCTGACCTCAGAATCCATGGGTATGACAAGACCGAGCAAACTCCACTCAGCATGATTCGTCTGAAGACCCAGTTCGGCGGCTTAATTGCCAATACTGAATTCATGGTTGTCTCTCAGGACACTGCCTATAACACGTTGATGGGCAGGTCGTGGCTCCATCTTCATGTAGCGGTTCCCTCATCATACCATCAGTGCCTCAAATACTCCCTTAAGGGTCGAGTGGGTGTGCTCTAAGGAGATGCGTCCATGTTTGCCTCTTGTGAAGCTCGTTACCTGGACGCAGACTTTTACAAGAGCATGGACAAGCAGATCCTGGCCGGTGAGGTTGAGCCTGCCGCTGTCGCGAGTGATCCCTGGGCAGGTTTGGATGACGAATATGTCTTCCCAATCAATCGGTTGGCGGCCACAACTCCCGATATGGGAGAGTGCTTTGATGTCTTGGGTACCACAGGAATGCACATTTCCGGGTGTAAGCGACGGCGGGAAATCACCTCGTAATCTTACACCAACCAGGCCCGGGTGATCCCCGAGCCTCCTACCCCCGTACGATATCGGGACGTTGGGCTTATGGCAATGGTGGTGCGTCATACGTGCATGTTTTGCCAATCCGGGATCAACCGGATCAAGCCAACGTTACACCACTGCTTCGATGTCGTAAAGCGTGTCCCCTTGGGCCGCAGGCCGGATGGGATTGGATCAACCGACTTTGTCACTACGGTCTCCGCGGTGCATGAGCCTCCCGTCGTGACGACCTCTGCCGCCCAAGCCGGTGCTAGCTCCCAATCAGGGTCGAGCATCCCCGAAAAGGATCCCCCCTTGGACGATCTTTCACCAAGCAGAGAAGAAGACATGGAAGATGCTCCTCCTTCCTTTGAGGAGAGCGTCTCTACCACGGTCGACGAGCTCGTATAGGTGAACCTCGGTAGTGAGGCAGACCTGAGACCCACATTGGTCAGCGCCGCTATGCCTCCTGTGGAACGGCAACGGTACATATACATCCTCAGACAACACCGGGATGTGTTTTCCTGGAGTTATGACAAGATGCCGGGACTAAATCCCTAGGTAGTCGTCCACTGCCTTGGCCTCCCAGCAAACCATCGCGGGTTCAAGCAGCCTCCCAGAAAAATGCACCCCTTTCACGGTGCCACGGTTGAGGCCGAAGTTGATAAGATCATTAAGGCCAACTTCGTCAGGGAAGCCCATTACCCCATGTGGCTAGCCAACATTGTGTCCATCATGAAGAAGAACAGGAAGATCAGGGTCTGCATCGACTTCCACGATCTTAATCGCCACTGTCCAAAGGATGACTTTCCCCTTCCCGTAACAGAGTTGTTGATCGACGCAATTGCCGGGTACTCCAGGTATAACCGAATCCGGATGTCCCCCGAGGATGAAGATTACAATGCCTTCAGGGCCCCCTAGGGCACATTCTGCTATCGGGTTATTCCATTCGGCCTGAAGAACGCTGGTGCCACCTATCAACGGGCTATGCACCGCATATTCAAGCCGATCCTCGGGACGCTGGTGGAGTCCTATGTAGATGACATGGTGGTGAAATCTCTTCGGTGCCAAGACCATCCCAAAGACCTTGAGAAATTGTTTGGTTTACTCAGTTCTCGTCACTTGAAGATGAACCCGTTGAAGTGTGCCTTCGGGGTCACCTCCGGGAAGTTTCTTGGCTTCATCATCAGGTATCGAGGTATCGAGATCGACCCCAAGAAGATCAAGGCCATCAGTCTGATGCCTCCCCCGAGTAATATTTGGGAGCTTCGAGGCCTCCAAGGCCACTTAGCCTATATACGCCGATTCATTGCGAATCTGGCTGGCAACTGTAAGCCCTTCTCTCTTCTCATGAAGAAAGTCGCCGCCTATGGGTGGGATGAAGTGTTCCAGAACACTTTTGAGTAAATCAAGCAGTATCTGCTTTAACCTCCGGTCCTGATGCCACCCGTTCCCGGAAGGCCGATGGTCCTTTACGTGACCACCCTGTAGCGATCGCTCGGTGTACCTCTCACCCAGAAAAACAATGAGGGAACAGAGAATAGCCTCTACTACCTCAGCTGCATGCTCCTCGACGTGGAGATTAGATATTCTCCCATCGAGAAGAGCTTCCTGGTGCTCGTATTCGCCATACAGAAATTGTGGCACTACTTGAAGCACCATGAGGTACAGTTGGTCTCTCGGGTAGACCCGTTGAAATACATCCTGAGTCGGCCTATGTTGACCGGCCTATTGGCACGCTGGGCGGTGATCCTCCAGCAGTTCGACATTATGTTCGTACCTCATAAGGCCATCAAAGGATAGCCGTTGGCAGACTTCTTAGCTTCTCATCCAACCTCTGCGGACCAGCCACTAGATGTGGGCTTTCCTGATGAGGCAATCCTCTCAGTCGATCACGCCAACCCATGCTGGTAGATGCACCTTTATGGCGCCTCCCAAAGCCCTACCAGTAGAAGGCTTAACGACCTTGGCATAACAGAGTGCGCCAGGGTATCGTCTTCATCACCCCGGAGAAAGACGTGCTTCCATATTATTTCTTATTGTCAGAGGGCTACACCAACAATGAGGCAGAATATCATGCCCTCATCACTGGCCTCGAGTTGGCTCTAGAGGTTAACGTACCCCACCTGTATGTAAATGGGGACTCTGATCTAGTCATCAAGCTGGTTAACAGTGACTACGCTGTCAGGAAGCCAGAACTCGTGTCGTTGCTGGAGTGCACCCTCCATCTAATGGATAAGTTCCCCTCCCGACCAGATGTTGTGCACGTTCCCCAGTCATAGAACAGTCGAGCAGATGCTTTGGCCAGGCTGGCCGCATCACTCGCGGAGCCCGAGCAGGATGACATAATCATCCATGTGGCGCACTGAAGAGTCATTTCTCCTGTTATCTCGTAGGGAAGTCGTGGCCCGTGAGTGAACCATCTCACCGCTGGTGCCCCCGCGTCGGGACCCCCCGGGGTTCCAGGCATGGTGATCGAGATAGTTCCTGACTGGAGGACACCTCTGGTTGAATATCCCCGGCACGGCAATCTTCTGATGGACCAAGTGGAGCAGGAACGAATCCGGCGTCGCGCGCCGCAGTTCACCCTTCAAAGCGGTCCTAGCCGTGAGCAGCGCCTTTACAGGCGCGGGTTTGATGGTGTTCTCCTCCATTGTCTTCAAGGAGGTGAGATCCCACAGGTCATGCAGGAAGTGCATGCTGGCTCCTGTGGCGGCCACCGTGCCGGGTCGAAGTTGTCCCACCAGATTCGGAAACTGGGATACTTCTAGCTTTCCATGATCCACGACTGCATCGAGTACGCCAAGAGGTGCCATGCATGCCATGTTCATGCTACCTTTTTTCATTGGCCACCGGAGCCTCTCCATACTACTAAGTATTCTTAGACCATTACAGTATGGGGTTTGGATGTCGTAGGGCCCTACCCTCCGGCGACGGCCCGCCAGTGCCGGTTCATCTTAACCGCCACATATTTCTTCTCAAAGTGGGAAGAGGCAGCCCCTCTTAGGGAAGTCAATGCTATTTCTATTACCGACTTCGTGAGTTCCAATATCATTCCCCGGTTTGGAATACCTCACGCTATCCTCACGGATAACGGAACCAACTTCTGAGCGGCCGAGCTGAAGAGATTGTACTCTAAGTACAACATTTGCGCGAACCACACCTCCCGCTATCATGCGCATGCGAATGGAAAGATTGAGGCGTTTAACAAAACCCTCTCTAACATTCTGCAAAAAATGGTTGGTCAGAATAGGAAAAGTTGGCCGGACAAGCTCCCCAACGCCCTCTGGGATTATAGGATGACGACTCACAATTCCACCCAGGTGACCCTTTATTCCCTGGTGTATGGAGATGAGGCTGTCATTCCCATCGAGGTCAAACTGCCCTCATTGCGCACGGTGGTCTACGACCAGCATGCGCCGGACAGAGTTGCCGAGATCCGTCTAGCTGAATTGGAAGCGCTGGATGAAAGTAGGCTTCACGCATTAAATAACCTGGGAAGGCATCAGAGCATGATGGCTCAAGCTTTCGATAAGAAGGTTCGCCACCGATCCTTCCTGCAAGGTGACCTAGTGTTGGCTCTCAGAGTGCCAATGATTCCCGGCAGGAAACCACCCAAGTTGGAGCCCAAGTGGGAGGGACCTTTTATTATCCACAAGGTCTATACCAATGGTGCGTATTCCCAGGTGACCATAGATGGGGAGCATATCACTCCTCCCACCAATGCCAGGTTCCTCAAGCAGTACTTTTCCTAAACTGTTATGGTCCTACAAGACCTTAAACTGTACGGTCCAGCATGACCTTAAACTGTATGGTCCAGCACGACATTAAACTACACTCTTCCCTACATCTGGGCTCCTCATGGTCCGAGTTCTAAGACCTAAAACTAAGATCTATATTCCGTCCAACATGACGATAAACTGTATTGTCAAGAACTATGTGTGGCTTGATTCTCATCCTCATGAGATACGTAAGACCGCCCAAACATTTCGTCTCGGGTCCAGCCCAGGAGTTACCAAATTCTGCCCTTTCTTCCTTCTCGGTCCGAGTTCTAAGACCTAAAACTAAGATCTATATTCCGCCCAACATGACGTTAAACTGTATTTTCAGAACTACGTCTAGCTTGATTACCATCTTAATGGGATACGTAGGAACGCCCAGACCTTTCGTCTTTGGGGTCCAGCTTGAGGTTCACTGTCGCGTCTGTTTCACCTTTTGGACTTCGATCACAGGGTCACGTGGCGTGGTGTGATATTATGTCCCCATTCATGTCGGGTTTGCAATAGATGCACCCCGCACACTCTATCCTCATGGTTTATCCCTCCTCTATCCAACGACGTTTAATGACGCATATCAAGAACTACGTGTATCTTGATTCCCATCCTAATGGGATACGTAGGACCGCCTGAACACCTAGAAGTCAGGTCCAGCCCCATCTCTTAGGATATCCCACGATCTCCTGGTGCCCAGGGTGTTTGGAATTACACCCCCTCTTTTGCCCAGGGATCCGCCATCTCTTGGCCGCTCTCGGATTGAGCCCTCTGACCCTTTCCAGTGGTTTGCTGATGTTCTCAATGCACTCTGGTCTAGAACATGGAGGGCCAGAATCGACATAGGAAAGTTCTATCCACATGCCAAGATTCGTGTTCCCCTTCATTCGGGCCCCCGTCGTCTTCATACCCAGAGGGACCCCCAAGAACGGCCTGGATACAACGCCCGAGGGCTCTCCTACTGTCATGGGCCAACGCCCCCGAGGGTTTCAGACAACAAATTAATACAAATCCCATGTTTCGAACATGGTCAGCGGTTGATGCTCATTTGTTTGTCCCCATGGATAACACGACATGATGCTGTGTTGCGAACATGGTCAACAGTCGTCCTCAGTCGTCATGCCGGTTCCCCAGGCCCTGAATGTTGGTGGCATTGTTCATGTCATTTTCCACCCAGCCGTGCCAAGGTGGAATCTCGACACTCCTTGTACTAACCCTCAGTACACCCTCGCACATCAGACAGACCGAGCTGCGTAACAGTGTCTCTCGTGGCTCCCACGGTCTGAGCACTAGAGTATGTGCTTGGGTCTCTTCTTTACGGGTCGTGTGCAGCTTGACCTTCATCCCCTTAGGATATTGAGGAGTCGCCCAAACATTGTGTTTCGGGCCCAGCATAGCTGGGAGCTAGCATTTGCTGCCCCTCCCTGATTGTTGAACCCTTGTAGGCTCCTTTGCCCGAGGCTCCTCTCTTTGTTGGTCCAACCCTTATGACTTTAAACTGTGTTGTTGGTCCAAACCATACGACCTTAAACTGTTTTGTTGGTCCAAACCATACGACCTTAAACTGTGTTGTTGGTCCAAACCATATGACCTTAAACTGTGTTTTTGGTCCAAACCATACGACCTTAAACTCTGGTGTTGGTCCAAACGATATGACCTTAAACTATGTTGTTGGTCCAACACTTATGACCTTAAACTGTGTTGGTGGTCCAAACCATACGACCTTAAACTGTGTTGTTGGTCCAAACCATATGACCTTAAACATTGTTGTTGATCCAAACCATATGACCTTAAACTGTGTTATTGGTCCAAACCATATGACCTTAAACTGTGTTGTTGGTCCAAACCTTATGACCTTAAACTGTGTTGTTGGTCCAAACCATACGACCTTAAATTGTGTTGTTGGCCCAAGCAATATGACCTTAAACTGTGTTGTTGGTCTAAACCATATGATCGTAAACTATGTTTTTGGTCCAAACCAGATGACCCTAAACTGTGCTGTTGGTCTTGCCACACGACCATAAACTGTGACATTATCGTCCTGGCCGCACGACGAAAAACAGCACTGCATTGTGGTGACCTCGTTGTAGAGGACATCACGTTGGGTATTGGTCTTATTCCATGCCATTTGTCAATGCCTATCACGACTTGATGCTTGTGGCGACACCATGGCCTGCTACTCTAGGTCTGTCTCTTGACAACAAAAAACCCCCACTCACCAAAATGTACAAACAAGATTTATCAAATTCTGCTCTTTTTAGTGCAAGGGCCACGCCCGCACTCCCCTTTTTCCTTGGAACTAGTATCTTACCATTTCATTTTCATAACTACATATGGAATGATTCTTATCCTTATGAGATACGTAGGAATGCCCGGGGCACTACCCTGCGGGTGCAGCCTACCTCCGTGTTCGGTCCCTCGATTCGAGCGTTGCCTCAGAGAGCACATGTTATGTAGGGCTTAGGTCCTCCTTCACGTCGGGTTTTTTGTAGCAGCCTGGCCATGTGTCCGTTTCCCCCCTTTCCTCATGGTCCGAGCTCTAAGACCTAAAACTAAGATCCTCATGGTCCGAGCTCTAAGACCTAAAACTACAATCCATATTTCGTCCCGCATGACGTTAAACTGTATTTCTTCCCGCATGATGTTAAACTGTATTCCATCCCGCATAACGTTAAACTGTATTTCGTCCAGCGCGACGTTAAACTATATTTTCAGAACTATGTGTGGCTTGATTCTCATCCTCATTGGATACATAGGACCGCCCAGACGTTTCATCTTGGGTCCAGCCCCAGGGATAGCTGAACACCATCCTTCTTTATTGTCGGCCCCTCGGCCCGACTTCATGAGAAATGGTGTAATCAGGATATCGACCCCAAGCATGTTCAGGATGCCCCATGGTAATGATGGGAAGCGGCAGTTCTCTAGCCAAAGAGGTCATGCCTAGAAATTGGGACGACCCGTGATCAGGTTGGTATGTCCGCCTAATGCGCCTTCGCCATGGTGGCGCAATATCGAGAGTGTTGGACTCTGTTCAAACAAGCCACCACTCCACCTCCCGCGCTTTGTATTCCCCCTTATTCGGACCCTCATTTCCTTTCACGTTTGACGGGACCCCCTAACAGTATGGATGCTTGACCTATGGTCCGCCTACTGTCCTGGGCCAACGTTCCGGAAAACTGGTCATGTTTGATGGGACCCCCTAACAGTATGGATGCTCGACCTGTGGTCCGCCTACTGTCCTGGGCCAAAGTTCCGGAAAACTGATCAACGATATTTGAGTTAGGCCCCATGTTGTGAACATGGTCAGCGGTCAGCCCTCATTTATTATCCTCCCATCCCGGGCCAACGTGATATGGATGCTGTGTTTCCACCACAATTGACAGTTATCCTCAATGGTTGCGCCCCATTGGGTTCCGAATTTGGGCAGTGTGATGGACCCTTTCTCTCCATCCCCCTATGTTCGGATGGATTTCAATGCCCCTGGCATTTCCCCGCTCGTGTGTTAAGGCACATTGAGAATCGACACATCAATCAGCCCGGGGTCTCTTCAAATGTCCAGGCCCGATTTTGGATGCCTGAAGCATTTTCAATGCCCCATAGTTGAACTGAATGACGGTACAAGCATCTCTTGCTTCTTGCGTTGGGCATGTCCCATAGGAGCCTAGGGGTGATTTGTTATTCGTTTCGAAGCTATGGTTGAGCTCATTAAACCAAGGGTACAAAAGAGTGGATTTGGCCATATATTGGAATGAGACGATGAGCAGTACAAGAAAAAAGTTCATGAGATGGCGAAAACAAAGCCCTCAGGGTTTAGCGTGCTGAATCGATCTTTCCAGCGCTGCTACCCTTTGGCAGGTAGCCTCAAGGACCGCTTTTCACTCTTCGAAGACTCTCTCCTCATTGTCCACCGCAGAGCGCAGCTCATCAGCACTAGCTTGTTTTTGTGCCCGCTCGCTTCAAAGCACGGTCATATGGTGACTCGCCTCCACCAGTTGTTCCTGGGCATCAGCCAGCTGGGCGGTCAGTTGCTACACGAGCTCAGAGCATGTTGTGATGAAGACCTCTTTATCTGCCACCTGCCCTTCGAGGATCTGGACTTCTTGCTCCGCCCTCAGCAGTGCTAGAGAGCTCGTCGATCCTTCCTGGCACTGGGAAATGTCGGTACGTCGGCTGCTCTCGCGCATCTTCTCGGCCATGTAATCACGGACCGTCAGATGAAGGTGCTGAGCGTCAGCCCCTCCGGTGCACAGGAAGAGCAGCCAGGTCTGAAGTGATCCCATCCGCCTCAGCCAATCAGACTGGGGCTGCCTGAGAAAGTGCTGGATACACTTCCACCCCTTGCGCCATGTCATCCAGCTCTCCTCGGCTGCCTCTAAGTCTGAGTCATCAATCTCCTCAGGGTCAGCAGGTCGGTATATGGGGAAGGCCGCCAGTAGATCGGTAGCAGGATCCACCCCAGGGATGTCTTCATGAGGAATAAAATCCTCGACGTCCGGGCGACCTTCCCTCGCCCCAGCAGCAATGATGCCTCCACCCGCTTCCGACCGCGTTCCGGGAACAGCGCCGCTGATGTCTGCCGCCCTCTTCGGGGACGACTCACTGCAGAGAGCATGTTCCGAGAGAGGTGGTATGTCCGCCACTGGTCCACTCATGGATGGCTCAGGCTCCGCAGCCCGACGTGCCTCCAGTGTTGAGATCACTGCACAGGGTATACGCTGGTCAGACAGGATCTTTTGACACCAAGCACCCGTAGTGAAGCATGAGACTTACAGGAATCCAGAGCGTCGGTCCCTAGTGTTCTGGCCGCTATAGGAGCCTCCATAAGGGGAGACCCCTCTGCGCCGGTTAATTCAATGATGGGTGTCAGATCCCCATCATGTCCCACTGGTTCCTCTCCGCCTTCCTCTGGAGGGGACGCCCGTCCACCGATCAGTTTCTCCTGAGTGGGATGGGGAAGTGAGTTAGAAGTTTGAGAGTAGAATGGATGAATGAGGGAAATGAATGAAGTCAGAGACAAACCTCGAGAATCTCGGTTATGTCGAGATCAGAGTTGGCAATCTCGCCGCTCTCTCGGAGACTCCCTTGGTAGGTCGCCCCTTACGAATCCTCACCTTCGGGCTCCTCTTCTTCGTCTTCTCCCTCACCTTCGTCCTCTCCGGTTTCCTCCTCCCCCTCCGACTCTTCATCACTGTCGCCTTCTCTCGGCGACATCGCTTCTGGATCATGCTCATGGCCGAGTATCACTTTCACTAGAAAAGTTGTCTCCGCACGCCTCCCCCTTTGGCGTGCGTATGCGTCCATGGACGTCAGATAAGCGTGTCGCCGATGGAAGATCACTTGGTCAGTAATCCGAACGAGTCCGACCTCCGACAGTTGGATCCCGTTTTGCATTATCTTCTGTCAGATGGCTTCGACGCTCAGCGATTGACGCAGGGTCATCCAGGCCGACCACAGTGCCGGGAGAATTGCGTCTTGATAAGGTTCAAGCAGATATCTTATCTGCTTCCCAGGTAGTTCCCTGTCCGCCTCATGTGACCCCCCTGTGGGTAACGAGGATGTGGCAGCACCATGTGATGTTCCCGCTACCGAAGTCCCAGCCTGCACATGCCTCGCTGCCTGATGCGCCCTTGGTTCTCCCCTTCCGACGTCACCTTCCCTCCTTTCCCATCGCCCGGTTTTCTGCACGAGTAACTTCGAGTTGCCGGATTCTCTTGCGTAATAGCCCCTTAGGGTACGCAATGGTCCAGTTTTCAGCATATTCGGTTGCTAGGCCGACATCGACCCTGGTGGGAGGGAGAGTAACGACGTCGCTAGAGCCGAAGGTGGTAAACATCAACCACATCTGGCGCAGGATGCATGGATTCTTCTCCTGCCAGACAGCCGTGAATACCTTCTTCGGCATTCGCTGGAGACACCCGAACTGCCTGGCGAATCGGGATGGCACGTACGACTCGCAGATCACCTTCCCGTCGATCTGAGCCACGAGCACCCCACCTCGAATGCTCTGAATGTATTGATAACTGTTCTAGAGAGACTCTCCTGTTGTCCACCAGTTGGCCAACTGGGGTGGGGAACGGGATGAATTTGAAGTTGGCATGGTTACCAATGTGGATCCTCACGCCCTCCTCATTGAGCGTCAATGGAGCCACCCCTGCAATGTTTAGCAAGGACGGTCACAAACCATTTCCCGGAGGACGGACGACGTTTGGGAAAGTATACCCACCGAGATGAGCCGCCACCTAGCCATGGAAGATCTAGAAAGGACCACAGACTCTCCGAGGAGACCCCCTCATGAGATGCGCCCCAGAATGGTATACAACATGGCCAGCACGGGGACGCCCAAGTTGAACCATTTGTTGGCGACCATGGAGCCCACCATCACCAAAGTCACTGGGCGGACGCCCATCCTCGCGTCCCGCACCGGCAGGAGCCACCCGCTCAGGAAGGTGGCAAGGAACCCGACATACCTGAAGTTCGGGTCCCGGGACTCAATGACGCGGTAGCCCCATGATTGGTATTGCCCTACCTCCAGGGTCTTCCAGTATGACCTGTCCTTGCTTCTCTGAATCGCGGTTGGGCACCGTTTTCCCCATCCCGGAATCTTGATGGCGGGATCCTTCTCATGGAACAGGCTCAACCAGCCCTTGTAGGAGATGTCCTTCAAGAATTCCATGACCCCCAGCCTCTCCTTGGCCAGCTGCAGCAGGTGCCATGTCAGCATAGGCGTCCGCGACCTATCTCCCCAGGTGTTCTTTGGAGGAACGAACTCGTCGTATTGGTAACCCTCCAGTGGGATACCGACGATGCAGTGAACGTACCAGAGAATGACGCTGACTTCCCCATGATGAAGGTGGAACGTTTTGGTGTCAGGAGACCACCGGGTGAATAGCTCCGGTCCGAGTTCAGGCTGATGGTGGAAATGGAACTGCGATGTCCATACCGCCTCGAAGAGGACGATATACCGGAGTTCGTCTCCAAATTGGTCGCAGGTATGGAAAACCCAGAATGCCCATGCCCATTCGCTGGTGATGTTACCCCCGGACCAGAGGTCCCAATCCTTCAGCCATCCCTTCATGTCATCCGTGATGCTCTGACGGAACGTGCTCGCGTTGAGGGACAAAGAATCCTCCGCCACAGGCTCGTCCCCAGTAATGGTCCTAGTCCTCGGGCTCAGGACATATACATCCATGTGTCTATTTTCCCTGGAAGGACGGCCATTGTTGGTGATGTTGTAGTGAGGAATTTCGTCCTCCCGAGTCACCCAGGACCGCGGTGTGTCCACCTCGAAGCCCGACAGTGGTAACTCCTCCAGGATGCCAAAATTCCAGAGCGGGAGGTTGTCCGAAAAGGGATATGCCTTTTGGGCTGGAGTCAGCAGATTGAACAAGGTGAGATTGTTGGAGATGATCACCTTGGCGCCATGTACCTCCTCATTCCCTGCCATTTCTATCCTACGGGCAGTGGCTTCCCCCTCATCGACTCGGTTTGCAGCCATCTCGAATTTTTCGGGAGTTAGGTGAAATCAGGATGCAGTGCATGGAATCGGAGTGTTCGGCACGCAATCTGGCTGAGTTGCACGAAATCCTGGAGTTGAGTGCGCAATCGGCACGCTAAGCACGGAAGATCCCGATTTGGCGCGAAATCACGGCCAAATATTGGAAGGAATTCCACGCTGCCTGTGCATTATTACGTGCAGCCGCCGAGCAATTTCGCGCACGAGAGCGATAAGCTTATCACGCGGAAAAAAGCAGAAGTACGGATCTGGGACCCAGAGCCCCTTTTTATAGGCGAGGCCAGGGTTCTGCGCCACACGGAAAAAATATTTCGCGTGCGTCCGTAAGTTTTGCGCGCCTCGTTAGATTTTTTGCGCGCAACATGATCAGGAAACTTAGCATTTTGGCATTTCGGTGTTTCCCTTGGAATCTGATCGTTGCGACCTCTCGCCGATCCCATTCCAAGGGGGGCATTTGTTGACGCCGAAATAAGCGCGCAACTCCTCGAGGATGTTTCGGAATGACGAAGCAAAGTCATATTCGGAATCAGAGGCCCGATCCGGAGGCCTGAGAAGTGGTGCGCGAAATAAAGGAGGATCCACGCGAAAAAATGTTCGGCGCACGAAGTGCTCTCGGGATTCATGGAATTGGAACGGTGAGGCGCGTAATAATTTCACACCCCGTATCTCCGTGGCGAGAATTTGCGCGCAGGCGGTTCCCGGCACGGAAATCTTCGCGCGCTGCCTGGATTCCGCGCCAGAGGTCGCCTATAAATATAAGGTGACCCCGAACGATTTGGGGGTTGAGGAATCCGAAGAGACTCTCGTGCGCGCAATTCGGATCCCCCCGCGTGAAAGATGACATCCAGGTAATCCTGAATTCCGCGAAACCCTGCCCCAGAGTTTGCCTTTGCGTGCAACTCCACCGGCTTCAGTGAATTTCCCCTTCCCCCAGTTTCCCCACTTGCACGCAATTCGTGGTCCGTGCGCGCAATACCCTACCTTGTGTGCAAAACATTGCACGTAATTCCATCTTCGCGCGCAATCCCATTAATCCAATTGTGCGCCGTCCCGGTGTTTTGCGCGCAAATCGTCCCTTTTGCGTGTACAGAGCCGAGGACCCCTCACCTTGACGGCCCTTGGCTGCCCCCTGCACCGGCACCTGATGTCTCCCCTGTTGGGCATGCGCGCCATGCGTTGTTTTCCCGCACGGCCTTCCAGGATCGTGAGAAGTAACCTCAAGGTCCCTTGGGGCCATATTTCCCGTTGTGTTGCTTTGCCTTATGCTTCTCCGCATAGGCACACTAAGGGCTATTGCTTCTTCGCATAGCCACGCTAACGTGGACCCCCCAGTGGTTTGCCCTGCGACCCCCTTTCAATACGGCCTTTCCGATGCCTTCCCTTCCACAAAGGGTAGAGGGTGTTGGGCATGTAATCCCTAGGGGTGTGGAGCAAACCCACCTCGTCCAAGCTGCAGGACGTTAAACTGCTAAGCACCTCGTCCTTAATAGAAGACGTTAAACTATGGTCCGAACCCGTGCTTCACACGCAAGATCCCCCCATCTCGGACATTTTTTACGACCACTCGTCTCCACGGGAATGGACTCTTCCTCACATGGAATGAGATCCTCCTTGTCGGAGTGGCGTTTGTCCGCGGGGGAAGGGGTTCCTCAGAGCGTAAGCCCCAAACCTTTCGTACGGATGATTGCACCCGTGCATCTTCGTACTTCCCCCCTACCAAGGCCAGTGGAATCCTTTTCCCACTATCCTTTGTCGCACAACGGGCCTCCAACCTAGAGTAAGCCCCAACACCAAGGGCCACTAACCACGCGTAATCCCTTATTTCCTCTTTTGGCCGCACAATGCGTATGCCCCATTCCGCTTCTCACGGACGCACCCTTCGCGACGTGATCATCTGGTCCTTGTTGCCTCTTGTTTCCCGCACCGAGCATGACTCACGTGGGCTTAGAGTGTGCATCGACCATGACATCCTCCTATGGGCTGCCCCAGAGCGTAAGCCCCATCCCAGCGAACTACGTGGACATTGACCCGTGTTAACGCATGGTACATAGGAAGCCTCCAAGAGGTTCAAGCCCACCACCTGGTCGTCCCGACCTCTCCATGTCGGTTCCCTGACCACATTGGGCCGCCTCAGAGCGTAAGCTCCATATCTTTCGTCTCGCATGACGTTAAACTGTATTCTGTCCCGCATGACGTTAAACTGTATTCTGTCCCGCATGACGCTAAACTGTATCGCGTCCCTCATGACGTTAAACTGTATCCCATCCCGCATGACGTTAAACTGTATTCCGTCCCACATGACGTTAAACTGTATCCCCCCTCTTGGGCTGCCTCAGAACGTAAGCCCCATGCTTCACTCCACCATCCATCCTGATCCTTACCCGGGCCGCCACATCATAAAAAGGGTTAATAAAACATCCTCCTAAGAATAGGGAAGGGGGAAATATAAATGTTGTTTAGAATAATATACAACATGGTTCCCAATGACATAAAAAATAGTGAAAACTAAAAATATGGACATGAAAGTGAAAATTAATTCCCATGTACAAATTGAGGGTGATATAGAACATGTTCTAGAAAAAGATAACAACCAAAGAACAAAGAATCAATGAGGGGTTTAAAAGACCCCCAGTTCATCATAATCTATGGTTATTGAAAAATAATTTTGTCTGAAGATAGTTTTTATAAAGATGAGGCATTCTTTAACCATCAAGACTAAGAAAATAAGTAAATCTAAAAACATGGAATGTATATTTACTCTTTTAATAAATTTCCATAAGAATATATTATGATTATCAAAATTATGAGTATTCAAGATGAATTTTTTTAAGCCTAAAGTAGTAAAATCAACATCTTATAGATCATAAAATGTATATCAAGATATTCCTCCCATATTTTGGAATTAACCAAAAGAAAAAATGGTTAGTATAAGATATTTATCAAAATAAATAAACCATAAAATGAGGAAATGCAACATAATTCAAAATTCATTAATTAACTCAATAACCAAAACATTAAAGAATGATTTAATCTCAAAGTGTATATCATAACCTTCATCTTACATATATAAAATTTTAGTTTCATTCTTTCAAAATTATCTTTCATGGTAAATCAATTATTAAACTTAAGTGTTATACATACCTGATCCCAATGAAACATCTCCCCAATATCAATAATAATCATGATAAATAAATATATACACTTTTAATATAGTAAAAATTTTCAATATATCATGAATCAAATTTATATTTTAACCTAAATGCTTATATGTAACATTACAATAACTATCTATGAATATATCAACATATGAATGAATCACATGTCATCCATCATGATTATTTATATTTCACAATTTATTAAAGCATAATTAACATCAAATAATATACTAACCCCAAAGTCTTATTTAAACCTTAATAAAATTTTCATCCTAATTCCCAATAAAATATTCAAATCAATTCAAAATCAAGTCACTTAAAACATAAAAGGGTTTTTATGCCTTTGAAAATATTATTAACTATAAAATTATACACTCATGATGGTATCCATTACAATGATGTTCACTTCAACTGAAAACATATATGCTTCCAAAAATTAACATTGTCCTTACTCTATAAATAAGTTCACAAACTACTAAATATATTCCATAAACCCAAAAATTAAATATCGTCAAGGATGACCCAAATCAATCTATCATCAACTAACCATTTTCAAATTCACTAATACTATAATACCAATGTCAATTATCTATTTATTATAACAAAATATATATTTTAAAATTCTACTTTGGAACAATCCTTAGATGATTCATTATCCTTGTATCCAAAACCGCATTGATATAAAACTTACATAACATAATTCGCTAATCCAAATGCTTAATTAATTTATACATTTCACTTCATAGGTATTTCGTTACTATAGAAGTTAACCCTTGGATTAGGCAATTGGATCGGATAATCCCTATATTCACTACACATAATACATAGAACAATAAATGTTCTAAAGATGATCATCATTTACATCCATCAAACATTGCATTTTTTCTCAGTAATTACATGCTCGATACCCTTAATTTACTGATAAAATCAACTTTTTCTTAATTTGATACATTAAAATGAGTGTTTCTTCCAACATTATCTACATAAAAGATGTTGAATCTTATTTTCTTCATGATCACCACCACCTGATATCCTAGTAAACTATATCCTTCTCTTAATTTTGGAGTATGAGAGTCAGGTAAGGTGAAATATATTAATCATAAATCATGATAAATGATTAAGAATAATCCCAAGGTTTCATATTATAGCTCACATTTCATTTGGTTAATCATGAGTGCATTCTTTCCATTTTATATTAGAGTTAAAACAAGACCTCCATGTTCCATACATTAACTAAAACCATGAATCATATTATGAGAAACAATAGTCATAGTGATTAACCATTAATAATCATTTATATGATTTCTAAATCATGAAAAATCCTTTTCAATCTATGAAACCATATATTTAACCTAGGTTATCCATAATCATTAACCAATTTTTTATATGTTATCATATAATTAGACTTATTCCTAAGGTTTTAAGTAAGATTTTCTCATCTTAGTTTCCAAAGGAAAATTAATATTTTCTATGATACACAATACATTTACCCATACATTTAATACATAGACATAAAAAATATAATCATTTTAATATCCATCATAAAACATAATGATCCATTCCAGAATTGTACAGGTCCAGTGCCTTAGGAAACATAGACACATAAACAAGTTGTTAATAAAATATCAACATTGTCTCCCACTATATTCATCATAACTATAATCCTTATTATAAATATCACACATAAATCTATCTTCCGGACCAGGATAAAAGGAATCAATATATTGGATGAGCTCAAAAGCTCAGACATGGAAAAAAATGGATATTTCAATAATAAAATCATCTCAACATGAGAATAAGGTTATGAGAACATGATCATAACATTTAAAATCATATCATATATATCATAGATAATAATAGTAAGTCATGGTATAAATTTTTTCATTTTAGAAGACATGAATCATAATGGAATAAATGAACATGAGACAAGGGAAAAATAAACATGCATAAGACATAGTAGTTTGGAATACAAATAATCAATGAAAATAATTCCCTTAGTAGTAAAGGATCATTGAAAATAGTATCATAGTGGAGTTTAATTATCCACAAAACCTAATAGAAGTCATTGTTCAATCCCAATACAATCATGGTTGACAAAGTCCCTTGCAAAATTGGGTTCACCCATCACTCTCGACAAGTTTATCACATGGGATATAGATAATTACCCCATGAATTTGATGGAGATATAGGCCTCAACCATTAAAAAATGAAATTCATACATATGTTTTCCATAATATCATAAAACATTCATCATATCATAACCCAATAAAAGTAATGGGTTTTACAACCATTTCATCATTTAATCATAGAATAACCCATGGAAATGAAAAATGTTTCATAAATATATTTTCATCATAAACATAAACCATACAGATAAATAATAATGTTGGAATCATTAGATCATATCCCCTATAAAGTATAAGTGAAATCATGACTTATTGTCATTGATAAATATAAATATCTTTAATATATCGTTAAAATTTTATTAGGGAAAACATCTGTTTCATCTAAAAAACTATTTAAAATATAAAAATATTAACATATTATTCAAAATATTTTTTTGAAAATATCCATATAAACCTATAATGGAAACTTAAATTAATTTAGTGGTCATGATTGTTTGGAATTTTGTTTCAGTTATATAAGTTAAAAAAATACATTCATACTTGTAACAATCCAAAAAATTACCTCATTTGGAAATTGAAAACAATATTAATTTTGAATTTTTTTAATAATTAATACATGCATAAAAATTAATTTAAATAATCAATTAATAATATTAAAAACCCTCCTTGAAACATGGATATGGAATAAAATGTTTTTTGGACCGAAAAGATAAATAATGTTGATTTTATTTAAATCATAGTTTTAGTATACTGAGTACATTAAAAGAGGAAAATTTAATGAAAAATGAATTCTCTTGAAATAAACAGAGGAGAATAAAATCCTTGATATTCCATAATGTTATATCATAAAATTTCAGCATCAATACTGAATCATAAACAATCCCGATAGATAATGAGACTATAATATAAAAGCCTTACTCTTTTAGTAAATATCAAATTGTAATCCCCATGAAATAAATAAAAATAAAAGTATATTTATACCATCATAAATTTCATTATAATAATCCTAATATACATTCATGATTACTATATACAGCACACAAAAGAAACAATTGGTGAATATGAAATGTGTCCCCTAGAAATTTAAATGAGATGAAAATCCCTTAGCCTAGGTATGTCTTCCTTCGTTGGAATTGGAAACATCTATATAATAAATATATATTTATTATAATTATAATATATAACTATAATAATATATATATAAACCCATATATTATTTTCATATTACCTTTTATCATCTATTTGTTAACAAATATTTATTAAAATCATTATTCTGGGTGATATCTGCTTCGTTTTTCATGAATGTTTTTGTATGGTAGTTTTGGCCTATTTAATTTGATCATGGTTCAATTAAAAATATAATATTAATCATGATATAAATATCTTATATATATTTATTTATATTCATCCTTAAAAGTAGAGATAGAAAAATTAATTACACAGTTCAAAGAGATGGTGGGTCGTACATACATATGAATGATGTTTTCATTTTTCAAACGATGAAATAAGAGAAAGGTAAATAATAAATAATATTTAATGATTAATTTTTATATAATATATTTATCATACATTCAATAAATCCATCCTTATTACCATCTTAGTAAACAAGACATGTAAAATGAATTACATTGCTTCGGGGAGGTTGCAGCCCACACATACTCACAAGTGATGTTATTATTTTTCAATAGATTGGGAAGTAAGAAGGTATATATGATATTATAAATAATAATGTTTAAATATATAATAAATATAATATATAAAAATCAATCCCATCATAATACCCATCCATTAAATATGGTTATGGGAAATGAATTGTATCACTACATTGAGATAGTAAGTCATATGTACGCAAGAGTGAAACATTCACATAACATTTCACGGAAATATAGTGAATAAATAAGGTTTCATAATTTGTATAAAATTTCATTATTTTTAGGATAATTAATTTATTATTTGAAAAAAATATAAAATATTTATGGGAGATAAAAAAAATAAAAAGAATGTGATCTTTAAAGGAGATTGGCTTTTTTTTAAATAACTCATTTTAGAATCCCCTTAACGATCATAGGGTTAATCTTTTGGGAATATCATCACATATTTAATGTGTACAGTTATGTTTTAAGGTATTTTTTTAGGTTATGGTCAAGATATATGGGATGAATTTTGGAATAAGTGAAGGCAGGAGGTTCCCTTTTATAATTGAGGTAAGCTGGTACTTTTGGAATTTCATAAATGATTAAAATTTAATAAAATAATTATATATCCAAAATGCCTCAAACATACCAGGTATTATAATTTAAAATATTATGGTGTTTAAATAAAAACATACAATTAAATTGTTACAAGTTTATGTTGTGTTTTAAACCTTATCAATTGGTTTAACCCATTAATTAACTCATTTAAGCATTAATCATGGTATCATATTTTTCACATAAAAAGGATTATAATTTTTCATGTAAGGTAAAAATTGGAATATAAATATCCAAGGGATTATATTTTATACAATATATTATAAACATTTAAATATGTAAATATTTTTTAAAATTTCTAAATAATTTTATACAACATTATTTTGATAAAATATAATTAATGTCAATTGTTAAACTATTCATTTGATTAGATTTGAAATTCATAAATAAGTTTTTTTGAAATAGAATATAATCATTTGACACAAAAATAATATTTCATATTCATCTAAAATAATCATGGAATACTATAACTCAATAAATTTATATTACTTTTATAATTCTTAAAATAATTTATTTTATTTTTCGAATCATTAAATTAATACTGAAATAACATTGTATAAGAATTTAAGGTAATTTTATAATTTATGAAAACTATAAATAATTTTTTTTTTCAGGAAAATAATTTATTTACTCTCAAAATAATAAATTATCTTCATTCATAGATTTATTTTTTCCCTATGTGTACATATAATAGATATTTAAAACATAGATATTGACATTTTATAACATTCATTGCATTAAATATTATATATATCAGATTCTTGTAAATGTGTGCATTAAAAAAATAAAGATAAAAATAATTTTATAATAGTATAATATCATTCATCCAATAATTATTATTATGAAAAAATATATCCTTATCAAAAAAAATTAACCTAGATTAACATGATTTACCATTTACCATGGTGATAATTTTTACTACAATTATGATTGATATTAACCATAAATAAAAGTGGAATGTTTAAAAAATTGAATATATAGATTAAAAAATAACGATTCAAGTTTATAAAATTCAATTTTTATATGTAGAATAATTTAATTTTAAAATAAGTATGAAACAGGTGAAGAAAACTACTTTTAGACAGATACATTTTTAAGCATAACACTAGGTTTTTTATCTCATTCTGAGAAAATTACTAAATAAATATTAGAAATTTTTTTACTATATAAAATATATTTCATTAAAATCATTCCCCAATATTTAATAGTTTGATTTTTTAATAAAAAATGCATTACACACATTTTTTTTGAAAAAATTACTTTAACGTATGAAGATGTTTTTTTCAAATTAATTAATAAAATTGATTCCAATAAAAGAAATTTTATTATTTAAAACATATGAGAACTAATTTTACTTGGAAACTATTTTATAAAAATTTATCTCTGTACATTATTGAAATAAATATATTGTTTTCAATAAAAATCTATACTTTTTACTATTCATTGAAAAATGATACTTTTTTAAAAATTCTAAAAAATTCATCCTTAAATAATTTTAACATGATGAATTAAAAATATATACTAATAACCAAATATAATTTATAAAATCTATATAATTATTTGTTTTATTTTCTAAATAAATGAAATATAAACCATTCTTTTAGAATGTTTTTCTTTGATGAATAAAAAGACATTACTAAAAATTACTGATTATTTACCAAATATTTATAAATAAAATTATATTTATTATAAACATTATATATATTTCATAAATTATGTTATATTATAGATAAATTATAATTTCAGGATTGGTTATAATGATCATATTTAAATAATAATATTTAATGATTTCTTTAGGATTGTTTCTTCATATAGTGTACACTATTGAACATAGTGTTAATTAAAAATATTGGAGAGTGATGATTTTCATATTTTTAAGACTATTCAAAAAAATTATTATCTACTTTATAAAAGATAGATGTCTTTTGAAGATTATTTATACTTCTTGTTTGTATATGAGCTATCAAATCACTAATGATATTTTCTTTATTGACTCCATCCCTACTTTATTCGTTTCATGAAGAAATTAATTCTCCATTTACTACCTCATCATTTTTTCTCTTCCTACGAGTATACTCTATCCCCATTAGCTCCCACTATGATTCTCACTTATGAATTTATTGACTATTGAATTCCACTAAATTTTTATCACTATATTTCTATGATAACCCGTTATTTGATTGATATTTATGCTCATTTCCACAATAATGGATATTGTATTTTAAGGACCCTTCATGATTTTCATTAAAAAAATTATTCTATGATTTTTGATGAATTCTAAAGGAAAATTCCATAACCCCCATGAGTATCAAACTTTTAGTTATTCTCCTTCTTGATAATAATCAATTTACACCCCAAAACTCAAAAATTATTCTAATGTGGGATTACTCTCATATTATATTTCATATGGTGTGTTCGCATTAATTGGACTTAACAATACCCTTTTGAAGATATAAACTAAATTAATCACTTTTTATACTTAATTTTTCTCTTATTATTTGTTTATTATCATTTTTTTTCTTGGGATATTCCCCCACCTGATTTTTAGTTAATTAAATACCATTTCAATCTATAAGTTCTAGATTTATATACCTGTTATCTTTTATAATAATATAAAGTGATATTTAATAGACTTAAACACTCTATATTTGAAGGATATGTTCATAAAACATTTCATCATACCATAATCATCAACATATAGAGTGTAATAACATTATTCATCCATGAAAATGCGTGAAATTATCCCCCCCCCCACATCTACATTCAATAAGTCAAGCAA
Organism: Viscum album; assembly: GCA_963277665.1. Taxonomy (NCBI): domain Eukaryota; kingdom Viridiplantae; phylum Streptophyta; class Magnoliopsida; order Santalales; family Viscaceae; genus Viscum; species Viscum album. The sequence goes on from OY728162.1 coordinate 766,400,200, forward strand.
TCACATTGATAGTTTTTTATTATACTTGTAAGTCATTTAAATTATTTTAAATTTATAAAAATAATTATAGTATGATTATAATCATGAGAATGTTTTAGGATATTATGATATCCTTTATTCTCCACCACATCTTACAATGACTTTTGGATTAAGTGGTGATGAGTTTTTCTCTATATTATTTTCTATTATTCCATGGATAAAAATTTCCTATCATATTCCCCATTAATTAATTATAAATATAATTTTATGTGATTCCCTTGAATAACTATTGTTTCATATCATCATTTCATGATTTAAGCCTTCTTTCTGAAATTGACTGCATGCCCTAAGTCACATAGTTCTCATACTAAGAAGATTCTGACTAAGGTCTTCAAAAACCAAGTTATCCATTCACCTTAGTTAGTCAACTATTATTTTGAATTTTCTAAAGATATTAAATTTCAAACTATCACTATTAAAAATGAGAATAATGATATTAGTTCATACGTGATAATAATGAAATTTTATTTTTTACCCATCATCTAGGATGTATATCCACTATATTGAATTCATACCCCAAGTTGATTTGTTTCTCTCAATGAAATTTATACGTCATTAACCTTCATAGAAATTACATTCATGATCCATGAAAGATTATTTCATTAATTTGTTGATCAATAAATTTCCAACTCATGATCTATTGGGTAATCCTAATCTTTCAAGTCTGTTAATTTATTGTGAATTCTTATCCAGGCTAATGATGTTTTTAGCTACTATTATCACTTCTTATGGATATCTTTTAGAAAATTTATTTATTGAAATTAAGAGAAATTTATGGATTTGTGTTCATAAGCTTCACACAAAAAACATCATCCTTTTAAAATATACCTATTGTAGAAAATTCTTATAATCTATTTTTGTTACTATAAAGCCTTGAAATATATTTTTTCAATAAAAAACCAATATTTTCCCCCATATTTTTATAGTAATAAAACAAGATTCATGGTATCTTATTTTCGGTCTTTTCTACTCCTACTATATCATTTTGAGTCCTTTGAGAGTCACCCTAATCAACCTTCTTCTAGGATGTGGGATATTTTGATTTCACATTAGCCACAACTATTTTTTCCTTATAATCAATAACCTTAATAGATTTTCAATACCTTTGAAACAATGTACATGTGTATCATGGAATAATTTTCAAATTATATCTATGTGTTCCTCCATAGCTTATTCAGTATCACACACAATAAAACTCCATGATGTATTATTGGGAGATAGATGTCCCGAATGATCCTCAATATTTCAACAAATCTTTAGGACTTAGACTTTGTGGTTTTTAATTATTTTTTACATGATATTTAAACAAATCATTCAATAAATCAGTTATTTGAGCTTGATCTTTGATTTTGATATTGAACTCAGTTTCCTTATAATATATTATAATATTTTCATACATGATTATTTAAATATCACCCTTTTACATAAATTTTTATTCTGCTTTCTCTAAAACATATAATTTGGAATCATGTACCACTTCATTGAATTTCATCACTTGTCCCTCAAAACAACAATTTATTCAGGTGTAGATTCTAGACCATCCTTGACTTATAATCATTCCATAAATTTATTGATTTCATCATCATTTTCCACCAATTAATTATCTATTAAATCCATTAGGACCACCACATTGAGTTCCAAAGAATCGCCATTTTACTACACTTTATTTTCATGTGATATATAATTTTCTTATTAAATAAATTTTGTATTTTTAGATAATTTATTATATGAATATATCTTTTCTATCACACCCATATATAGTTTCTTCATAGGTTCATTATCGTTTTGTTCATATCAAAATTTATTTTGAAACCTAGAATCACAAGACCCAATTTTTTCACAATGAAATTATGTAAGTGGTGGATTGGATTTTAATAATTCTTTTTCATTTTTAATGTTTGTGGAAAAGATATAAACTTCCATACCAAATTCTATATCTTTGAGATCATTTTATATGGTCAGTTTCATAATTTCCTTGGATTACACATCATAACAATTATCCTTCATCAAGGACACATTATCGTTTTTCTCATCTTATAGGAGATGAGAGTGTTATAAATAATATCCAACACCACCCCTTTGGGGTCCTTGTCTTCAGGAACCACGATCCTTTCATTGAAACATTATGGTAATATTCTTTAGATAAACTTTATTATTTTTAAATATTCAAGGAATTTATTGAGTTTTCTCATTTCATCCACAAATATACTCACTCAATCAATGAATTCATCAAAGAACCCATTTGGATGAATTCTTAAATCCTCATTATTGTTCCATAACAACAGAAATTTATCTTAACATTCTGTGGAATCACCATCATAAATGTTGATTGGGTTTTTACACATGTATTTTGAGTATTTAAATGACTTCATATTCATATATATTTTAATGGATAACAATCCTCTCATTGCATTGACTCTTTTGTCACTGGTGTCAATCCCTATTCAATATTTTTCTAATAATTCTCTATACTTAATTCTTGTTAAACTCCCATGCATGGTATCTATGTAGACGTACATTTTCAATGATCATAAATAGATTTTAATTTTATTCTTTCATATTTTTAAATTAGTATCATCATATATTATAATTTCATTACGGTGGATTACATTTGATGTCTCTTCAAAGAGAAAAAATTTCACAATATATATATATATATATCATTGATAACACCTTTTTGACCCAATAAAGGTAAATACCTAGAAAGTGGGTGAATCAAGGTTTATACATTTCCTTAAATAACCATCTCTAATGATTTAGATTCAAAATTATTAATAATAATGTCTCCACCAAAATTGATATTAATTGATAAAGTAAATAAAATAAGGACATAAATGATTTTAAATAGTTCATCCAAACTAATATAATATAATAAACATCAAATAGTGATGCAATGATGCTCCTAAAACACTTATAATACAAATTTGTTTACAATTTTAAACATCCACACTAACCCTTTATTTTTATAACTGTAACATGAAAATGGATAACTCACTAGTCTCCGTTCAAGAAGGATTTAACTACTTCTCTTATTATATATTTTTCATTAATTAATAGTATATAGTAATAACAAAAATGATTGTGTTGAAATCATCTCCAGTTTCATCAATGTGATGAAATACATGATCTTCTAGATATATATTCTCACATATATACCATTCATGTTCTCTATTAGGTTTCTAACACTCAACCTCAAATAATTCTTATTCTCCATTTTTTCATCCAACACTTATAATAGAAATCCATCAAATATTCATTGATGATTTTACAGTATCTGATCCACTATCTTCCCTTTAATTTCAATAAATATATATTCTTTTTTTGAATCTATCTACCCTATCCATTTATTTATTTAAAACTGTTTACATTATTTATTAAATGCCATAAAAGGGTTGTGTACACGTCATTGACATTTACACATTTCTTCTAAATTTAAATGATTTCCAACATCTAAAAAATACCAGTTTATAGTGTGACTCATTATCCATATTCTGATTCTCGTTATATTTTTAAACCATTAATTAGAACCATTTCCTTCACAAAAACAACGATGTAAAACCACTTCCCTACCACAATATGGTCACCTGAACACTAAAGATATTATCTATTATAAATTGAGTCTCTACGGCTTGATCCAACTCCACATAGTAGACACCTTAAAATTATAGAACAATAAAAATGCACCTAAATCATGTCATTTCATGGCCACACCTACCTAAAAAACAACTCACTTATTTCCCATTTTAAAAAAAGTTAATAATTTTTCATATGATTCAATCCTCAACAAAATACTCTTTTGTATTAAGGTAATTTTACATTTTTTCAGCTGTATATCCACTCACAATGCACAATATTCTCCCATGATGTAACATAATTAATAGGAATAAAATATATCTAATTCTAATTCACATGATGTCCTATCATAGTGTTATTATTCCCCACGATGCTAATGTTTAGTGATAAATCATCTACCATAGAGGGGTAAAAATGTTACCAAATGTGTTCGGGAATTTATAATTTTCTTCTCATTATGAAAAATTCTAAAACACCATGAATGTTTTAAATGAAATGTCCATAGTATTTTAAAACCCGTAAATATGAAAATAAATCTAAACCCTTTTCATGTTCCTAAAAAAATGCATCATGATGTGACCGTTGTTGTCATGGAATGACTTCTGTCATTAAAAAACATATTCAATATTCTTTGAAAACTCTTATATCATTTTACATGACATTGTACTGTAATTTGGATGTATTATAACAACCATATCAGGAAACATAACCCAAAACCACGTCAAATGATGTTTTTTAAAATTATTTTATGTTTGATGAGTTTTATGACTGTGAGAGGTGCTAGTGAGATCAATGGAAGTTGGTACAAGCTGGGATGATTATTATAGATCTCTAGGCTAGGTGGATGGCCTTTATATTATCATGTCTATTTATATTTTTGTATTATTTTTTTGGCCTTTTGATCATTATTACACTTTTTGTAGTATTTTTTGATTTCGATTAATCTCAGAATATATGTTGCGATTTGAATTTATCGACTAATTGTATTCATGTAACATAAATCATTCTAAAAGGATCATTCGTGATGCTCTGGTCAAATGAGTGATGGTTTTCTATTTTATATTTTAGCATTAATATTAGTGGTTTTGAATTGTTTTTTCAAAAAAATGTTTTTCCTTTTAGAGGAGTTTGGGGTGGGATTTTGGTTAATGGTCCTATTTTGGGAAAATGGCATGATGTTCCTTTTCAAGATATTACATATTTTTTGGGTTTTATATTTTAATTTTTATAAATGTGTATTATTACTTTGTTTTAAAAAGTGAAATCCAAGAGGTTTTTTATAAATGTTTGTCTCTATTTTACCACTTGTGGGTGACAACCAATTTTTTAATGATTTTATGATTCTATATGATTATTTTTTATGGTTAAACATATGTTATCCCCTGTTATATGATAAAATTGGAACCATAGGAGAAACATTACTCATATAAATGGAATCAGAAAATCACTAGATTTTCATTGGGATTAATTGGGGAATAAGTCCATAAAACATTAGAATACTTCATTATGTTCTTTATTCTATAATTGTGATTGATTTATGGGGTATTTGTTCATCATTTTACTTTGGAAAATCCTTGACATTTGTATGATGATGGGTGGTCTCACTAAGTTTCTTATATGGGTGATGTGTGATTTGACCTCTATAGATTATGTTTGAGTTACTCCCAAAGATCTATGATTGTAGGATTAAAATAGTTACATGGTTTTTGATCCATGTGTTATAATAATAAATAGTCTACATATAATGGATAATTGATGGAATTAAAGGTACCGTCTATATGTGGTTTTCCTAGATAACAATTACTTATATAATGTATAAGATAATGTGATTGGCCATGTATCTTATAGGTTTTGAGTGTTTTGAGGTATATCTCTGGATAACATGTCAATACCCATGGTTGTTGATATCTAGGAAGTCAATAAAAAGAGATTGTATGTTTTAGGAACTAAATTTCTTTTGTTTCATTGTTGCGTATTATATTTATTTTCTAAATTGGGATACAACATGTTCTTGATATGATCTCCCCCACATGAACAGAGATGCATTGAAATGAAAAAAAATTCACTACGAGAGATGGTGATCAATGATTGTGAGGTGCTGGAAGGCTAAATGGGATAGATATAAATCAAATATTCGCAATTACCCATGTGATGCCATCCCATGACCATAAAACATACTATTTAACATTGATGGCGGTTTTTATGTGTCATATACGTGTTTGGGATATATATGAAGCGCTTTATCATTGTAGAGTGAGATCCATCATCAGTGATGACTTTTGATATATGTGATTAATAGAGTGATGGTCTAAGGTTAGTCAGGAAGAAGTAACATAAATTATTAGCATGATGAGTTGAGAAGTGTGTGAAAGATGGTTTATATTATTTCATGTGGTTGGGACCCATTCATTTTTTTGAGTTTTTATTATGGTTTTCGTGTTATTCTATTATATGTTCCCTCTTTGGCTAATCATTTATTGTTTTTTATGGTTTTATATGTGATTTATTATTTGTCCCTATACTACTTCATATGTTTTATATTTATTGTTTGACCATTATATCCTTTAATATTTTGGATTTTTCTTTATTGATGGATAGTGGGATGATTGATGTGTTAGGTGGGAAATTCAAGAGAGATACTAGTGGATTTAAATAGACCTCATAATGGTTATATCTATTGGCAAGAGTTCAATGTAGAATTCATTATTATTTCTTGAAGGCATAAAAATAATCAGATGTATGAAGGTGGTATATGGCATATGTCTGTAAGTATCAGTTTGTTTTTTCAGAGTTCATGTGTCTTCGAGACACGTAGGTGTAGGTTTGTACAATATTTTCATTTGGTGTTATTTTTCCATGTGGGAGAGTTAAAATGGGTATCCAATTTCACATTATCCCAACAACTTCATGCATATAAACTTGAACAAGAAATCATGAGGTGTATAAAGGTGAGAAGGAAATCCTATGGGATCATTAGAATCACCCTAACCTATATACACAACTTTATTTATGATTTACAAGGGTACACTGTCATGTTTTATTTCATTTATAGGTGTTTTATTAAATCACAATGTGTGCTTTGAGACTAATAGTTTATTGGAGGCTAAATACTGGGAAAGTGGTTCATAAAAATTGGGTTATATGCCACTATATTTCTATTTAATTTAAATTGTATCAATATCATCCTACAAACTTATATTATTTTTTCTTTATACAACACTTTATTACCTTTTATTATATTATTAATTGCTTTTATTTATTCATATTCTATTATTTATGGTCATTTATATGTTAACACATCTTTTGGTTATTTTACTACTTATATATTTTGTGATTCAGAGGCTAATTGGCTACATGTTTATTGTCTATAGGTTTTGGGAACATACACTATACAAATAGATAATGTAAAATTATTTTTAGAATCAGGAATGATCTCTGTGATTTATTTTGTTGGAATATACTCCCCATTACTATATAGAACCATTGTTATTATTCAATGGCCTCTGGTTTATGGGAAGAGGCACCAGAGGCCATGTAGTGACTCCCACTCGAGTATGGATTGTGTGAATTGAGAAAGTACAATACATTTTTAGTGAGATATGTTAGTTATTAAAGTCTCTTTTCAAGTGGGAAATCATAGATTAGTAAATAAATTTAATCTTCTTCATTGGTATGTCAGACCATTTGAAATAGAGTGATTTCTCTGAAAAATGTTATACCTTCCATTAGTATCATAAAATCTGATATCTATACATGGTTTAATTTATATATCTCATATAACCAAATATTTTTTGATTGTCTATCTTGTGATTGAATGATAATACTTATTTGGAACTCGATTCCATAATAGTGAAGTAAATAGGGTGTATCATTGATCATCAATATAAGGTTTTATTATTATAATTTATCCCTAATGGACTTGTTCTGTGATATCATGGATAATATATCCATGTGACTCAAAATAATAAGGCATTGATTTGGTAAAATAACCTCAAATGTTTTCCAATAAATAACATTAATGACATTATAAGGATAGAATGTTGAATAGTGAGGAGAATGGTGTCACCCATGTAATCAACGGTTTGTATTAGTTCTATGAATTAGATTATTTTTTTATGATTAGGGAGATTAAAATTATAAATTATTGAAATTATGTGATAGTTATGGATATATTACTAGTAAAAAGTCAAACCTAATCATATATCTAAACTATTCAATGGGGGAAGATTGATTCTAGAATTATTTTCATGGGCAGAGCATAGATTCATTGATTCTAAATCTATACTAATTAGGGGGTGTTCTTATATTATAGAATTTTTATCCTATTTGGCACATAGTTTCCCAAAATTTTTATCCATACCATGAAATTAAATAAGATAACCTTCAATAATTTTCTTGTATCCTTATTTGGATTTTTAAAATTTTTCCTCAAGTGTTTCACTTGATCTCTATAAGAGATTCTCCAGAAAATGTAATCTTCTATTCTATTATCTATAGTTATTTAACTCTCCAAATCATGTGAATACCTAAGGTAAATTTAGTATTTATATTCCATTCCTTCTAATCCTTTTCTCATTTTCCATCCTCCTTCAATGATCTTCCATGTTCTTTTTCTCATCATCCATTTTTTCCAAACCTAGTTCTGTGCTCTATCTAAATCTTGAATTTTGTTATGTCTTGGGATTTTGGGGACCTTCATTAATCCTAATATATGATTATTTTATGAATTAATTTATCTTATAATGGATTTAAAAATGTGTTTTAGTGTAGCTTCATTTTATTTTACAATACCATTGGTGATTTTTACATTTAGTGTTTCTATGTGGAATTTGAATCATTAAAGGTATACTATTGGTATATTCATGATTCATATAAAGTATTTTGTATTTTAATACATATAATAATGTTTTCCCAAGTATTAAATGTATATTCATTCAATATTAATACTAATTCCCATAAGGTTTTTAATAATGTTTTTTAAGAAATTTTTTAGTTTAACTTAATTTACCAAAAAATAACAATTGACTAATTTTTTATAAAGGTTGTTTTATGATTATTTACTATTTTATAACTTTAATGGTTGGGACTTTTTTATTATTATTGTTTATTATTATTGATTTCCTAGGTTAGATATACACCTATTTGAGTTTTGTTATAAATATAAAATTTTTCTTGTCTGTTATTTTGTTAAGGAATTGATAAAGGTGGGATATAATGTTGATGGTTATTTTTTTTATGTCATTAGTATTTTATTTTATAATATTTCATGAATTATTTGATTATTATATAATGGTTTACAGGAGAGATTCCAGGGGTATGTATGATATCAAGGATGATTGTTACCCTTGTTTTTATTTTTCTCTAGCCATATGTCCTATGTTATCACTTATCACTCGATAGGGGTTTCATATCATTGAGTAAATGGGGGTAATATAGGCTCTGGGACATTTCAGATTACATTTTAGGCTTCTATTTGATCCATAAGAGAGTTATAGGTTATCTTTGAATGACATTATATTTCAATTCCATGTTATATGTGTTTTAGTTTTTAACATTCTTTATGTATTTATTTTTATTGTGCCTCGTGAAATATATTTGTTATGGGATATTATTTTCTTATTAAGTCACAAGATTTTTTAAATGTTTTTTAATAGTAAATAAATGAATGTATTTGGATTTATTTTAAAAATTATTCATAAATATATGTAGTCTAATTATAGTTCAAATTAGCATTTGGATTATAGGTTATGAAAATAGTTACACTGATTCATGGAAGTATCCAACTAGGTAGTATCTCACACCCTATATAATCATATTTTTGTGCATGTAGAAATTTTTATGGATGATACTATTAATGTGAAGGGAATTACATCCTTTAGTGGTGTACCTTAGATAATTTCTTAATGTTTTAATGGAAAGATGATTAGGTGGTGACCTTGGGTCATGTGGAGAGGGTTTGTTTCAAAATTTTGAGAATATTGGTTAATATTTGGATGTATATGTTTTCTTCTCTCTATTCTATCATATTTTCCATCTATCTTGTATTATATATTTCATGTATTGACTTATGTATTTTTCTTATGGAAGTATGATTGGAATTCCATTTTGGTTTTCTATTATTTTTCCTTATTTGGAAATATTTTTTGTTTTGAATTATTTATTCTTCTTTCATGATAATTTAATGTGTTGATACCTTATATAACGATTTTTGATTTGGTTTATTTTATATTGATGGTGAAATATTTCACAAAGGTATGTGTTCAATACCCATATCAATTGTTATAATCCTGTGGATATCAAGAATATTCTTTGTATTATATTACAGCTTGATTCATGGGAAGTAGTAGTGATGATAAAAATATTAAATGATATACATTATCAATAATGTTATCCTCAATAAGAAAAAAGAAGATAATTTCCTTGGGCTATCTCTCAGAGAGGTTTTTAGAATTATGTTTCTACCAATCACGTTGTCTTTTTGTTTATACGTATAAAGTCTAACTAAATTTGGAATTTTTTTGTTTTTGAAGAAACATTAATTGAATATAAAATAAATAAGTTAAAACCTATAATATATTGAAAATATGAATAAATATAGTTAAAAATATGTGTGAAAATATTTTTAAAAAATAAAAACATTAGAAAAGTGTTAATCCTTTAGACACTCACTTCTTCCATGATTACATTAACTATATAATTCTATTTCTCAAAGAACACCTAGAGATATATATATTAACACCTAAATATTCCTTGATACCATACCAATCATTGATTTTGAGGTTTATCCTATTATAAAAGTGATTCAAATACTCAAATAACTCCATGTAAGATCTATGGTTTTCCTATGATGTAAGAATAGTTTTTTGATTGAATGATTAATTATGACCTAATATGAATACCCTTCGAGGTCAGGGGTAATAAGGGTGTCCATTGATTTTTTATGTCCTTGAACCCAAATGTTGGAGAGACATAGAATGAAAACAAGTTTGTGAGTTAATATACACCCAAGCGACATGGTTTGGTGAGATAATGCATTCCGGGATAGAGGGCCTCAAGAGCCCAGATAGTTTGAGTAAACTGTGTGGATAGAGGCCCACTCCTATACGATGGAATCTATAATTTTTTATAGTGGATTTATAAAAGTTTTGTGCATGTTTTGGAAGACAGTACTCTCTTACCATGTGAGGTACCCCTCCATATAATAATGGGAGCACAATTAGTGCACACCTTGGCCAACCGGTCCGCCAAATTGTAAGTCTTTTTCTTTTGAGGGAAAACTAACTTCTATTCGCTAAAAAATATTAAAACCTAAATAAGGAATTCTATTTATCATTCCTATAGATAGAACTAATTTTAGAGATCCCCCTTGAAACAATTTGGTATCTTTGGATCCCGTTTTTCATATGAACTCAGAATCGAGTGTCATAAGTCTTGTTGGATTCAAACTGGCGACTACTCCTTTCCATTTGTTTCATTATTATTTACTATTTGTGATATCTAAGCTATTCAGGTGCTATCTAATATTCCATATTTTTAGGATTTTCATCATTTATTCATTTTTCCTCTGATCTCAGTTGAATCAAAAGGTTATACTAGATGATCACTCTACAACAGACCTATAGTAGGTGGTCTATACCATTCACTTGGTGTTTGGTGATTTATATATATATTTTTCATTATACCCCATGTCAGAATTTTTAGAGGTTCCCATAAAATTAATTTAATATTTTAATTGACTTTTTTGGAAACTTTTAGGGATTACCTTTTGTTCCTTGAGCTTAGTTAGAGGTTTTTTCCCTAACAAAGGCCACCTATGGCGCGTGCCTTGTGATTTCCTTTTCCTATTACTATTTTTGAACCAACCAAGGGGTGATTGGTTGAGATTACCTTATTAGAGGAAGAAATAATATAGATTATTTGGATTTAATTTATTTTTTAGGAAATGGTCTTCCTCCTTTTTAATGTTATACATGATGTGATTTATTTAAATTCTTAAATTTGAATTGTTATATAAGTGGATAAACTTATTGAATGTATTTGAATGGGAATTTTTATATGATTTGGAAGGACTAATGGAATGTGATGGTATTAAATTATATATTAATTGAATTATTGATGTTTCCATAGGATTCCATGGATGTTCTAAAGAATAGGTCATGATATCTCTAGTGGACGTCTTGGATGAGAAAGATCATTGGGGGTCATGATTCCATGGGATAACATAGACCATGATACACCTTGGATTCATCGTTCATAATCAATAAGTAGACATAGTCTTTTGACATGCTCCCTGGACTTGGATCCAAGTCTACCAGAGTTTCCATTGACATGCTCCTAGGAGTCGATGCTGATGCCTTGGTCCAATATACCTTGGATCAGACCCCATGTGGTTTGGCACTTTTGTTATATAGCTCAGACATTGCAATTTTAACATTCTTAATTATATTTCATGGAAATGTTTTATATGATATACACATTATAAATATTATCCATGGTTGGTATGAGATTATGGATATATATCTTTGCAGTGGTGTTTGTTTCAGCTATGCTTTAATGTTTCCTTATTTGAAAAGCATGACCCTTGTTTTGCATGAAAGCTTGATATGATTGATAGTATCACCTCAAAATTATTAATTTTTTCCTTTGGTATTTTACTTATATTACTTCCATATCTATTATATAAATTTCAAACTAACTTTCTTGTATTGTACATCCTAGATTGTTATAGACATCGTTGGTGGTGGCCTACTGGGATTTTATCTCACACCCAATCTAATGAAGTCATAGGGTACCAAGGTAGATTTTATAGATGTAGCTAGGGATTGGGGAAGGTTCTCACCATTTGATTATAGAGTTTTTTATGCATATACGCATGTGAGTATATGATATAGTTGAGGATCAGGATGCTATCACATGATAGTTGTTTTTATACTTTTTGGTATTTTAATACATGTATTGTACTAATGCATGTATACTTATTTTGGAAGCTTTATAGACACATGAAATTAAATATAATTATGGTAAATGGGATTTATTTTTTCATTTGGTAAATATCTGTCTTTGGGTGCTACCTATTATTATGTTACTATTGTGCTTCTACAAATGTGGGTTACTAGTCTAGTGGTCTTAGTGTTTATTCATGTTACTTTTTCCTTGTCTTATTTGTTTATTTATTGATACGTATGAATATTACAATTGATTTAAACTATGGTAATAGGAAAGATTATCCCCATAGACACACCCTAGGCCCTCACTACTATTTGGTAGCCTCTAAATATTGGGGAGATGCGCTTAAGTCCATGTGGCCATTCGGACTCGGAGCAACATTCAATGGAATTTGGGTTCAAGACATTAGAAGGTGTTATCAGAGCCACAATTTTTTGAAATTACTATTTTGAGGCAATATATGGTGGTTAATAAGGAATATTAATTTTTTAATGAGTTTTTCTAGGGAGTATCTAACCCATGTATAGGATGAATCCAAGTTGACTCAAATAGAAATTGTTTTCATTATGGATTTGACTATTAGAGTTGATTTGATTCCACCATTCTGCAATGCACTTGTGGTTCAATGTATATTGTGATTTTTTATTTTTTGATTGTTCCCAATGATATGATCATTGCATCTCATGAATCATTTTAGGAACCTTCTATAATTCAAATTATATGCATTATGTCATTCCATAGAGGCTGTATTTCTTGAGTGCATGAAATTGTGATATGTTCCTTGTGTGATATACCGAATGTTTGTTTTTGAAATTTTGTGTAGGGGATTTTGAAACATGGATGGTACATAAAGTTACAATCATAAAATAATTTTTTTCCTTATTAGGCGTCATTAGATACCCTGAATAGCAAATTGTTCCATGTTGATTCATGGACCATCGATCTCATGAACTAGACTGTGTTATGGTGTGAATTTGGAGGTTTCCATATTTTGGTTCATTAGGTGTATGGGTCCTTGTAGATCATAATTTTTGAACCATATAGTTCAAAATATTTAAATAAAATGTGGAATACATGTGAAATAAAATGGAAATTTGAAATGATGAAATATAGATCTTTACATAGCCCCAACATTGGAGTGGGCAGTAGGCAGTCTCTATAGTGAATTTTGTCACGGTTTATTTTACTAGTTTTGGATATAGGATTAAAGTCTATGGAATGATATTTTAAAGGATGTTTTTGACTGGTATTACAATTAAATCTATAAATTTATTGGATTTGATCATTTTTGAGGTGTGTGGTTAGCAATATAGAGACATGCCACCATGAAGACCTCCATTCATACACTAGGAGGGTGGAAAAAACATGATACAATAGTTGTGGGACATGGCTTAACAATGGATAGATTTATAGATTAAATTGAGGCACAAATAGTTATTCAACAAACAAGTTTTTAGGAACACTTCTATGAGATATTTACACGCTTTATAAATACCTTTCTGGAAACAACGTAGCATGCCTCGTCTATGGATAATCCGGAGTGTGAATTCCAGAATAAGAATCCTCCTCCATTTTTGGTTGATGGTGGTATATAAGAATCAAATTTGTGGCTTGAGACTACTATGTCCATATTTGACTATCTAGAGACACTTTCTGAGAGGATAGTGAAGCTCACAACATACATGCTTTGTGGAGAAGAAAAGTGCTCATGGGATGTTTTATACCAGGATAATACACTACGTGACATGGTTTGGAGAGATTTACAAACCATTTTCTAAAGAGAACATGTTTATAATTGATGAATGGATGTTATCTTTATTTTTATTATATCATTATGTCAACATTTATAGAATACATATTTGAGGAGATGGATATTCTTGATGAGATGATTCCTGGAGAATTGTTATGAACTCACATGATGGAATTGGATGTAACTCTTGAGAAATTATAAATAATAATTGTGATGATAAATGTGATAATCATAAAATAAAATCAAGAAAAGTTTTGTTGGTGAAGAAAAATTGTCTACAAAAACTAAAATACCTATAAATTTTTAATTTTCATGAAGTGATAAAGAAGTATTAAAGAAAGTGACCATGAAAAATTTATGTATATATATATTTCCAGAAGAAGAAGAAATTATGACGATTATTGATCTAACCATAATGTTCAAAGACTTATTGTCAATAGTGAAACACTATTTATAAAATGAAATATTATTTATGGTCATTAAAGTATTCATATTCATGTGGATTTCATTTGAATTCCATGTAATATCCCTATATTTGGCATGAGGTATTGATGATGGGTTTTCACATCAAATGAGTTTTTACAAAGGCAGGTGCCATGTGGGATCATCTAAAGCTCATTGGAATTATTTAAATCAATTAATTATGGATTTATGAAAATTGTTTGAAATATTTGTGAAGATGAGTTTGCGAATGAGGTTTTCATGTAAATGAGGGTTCATGGTTTCCATATAAAAATGAAAATATTTTCTAAACATCAATAATGTGAGACCATATTACACTATTTAAAATAGATCCTATAATATATTCATGTGATGTGAATATAAATACTTTATCACACATTTTATGGTACATTCATGGGAAAATAAAATAAGGTTGAAAGAACATAATTGAGATTCACATGAACAATACACTAAAATTAATAAAGTGAAGATACATATTCTATTTGACATATATTATTTGCTTTATTCATGTGATGTGAATACAACAAGCTTAGCATACTATGTGAGGTACATATAGTGGAAAATAAATGAAGGTTGATAGAATACAATTGATATTCCAATGAAAAGTTTTCTAAATATCTATAAAGTGATTCTATAATATGCTATATGATATACACTCTATGATATATTCCATATATGTGTATTGGAATAATTCAGAATACGTGTGATGGTCCGTTGCGGGATTCCATGAAGCTCATGGATGAAGATTTTTTCATGGTTGATGACTATCTTTGTGGGTTATGTTCATTGAGGGGAGCCATGTCGATAGTGGATAAAAGTAGATAAACCACTTTAAACTACTTTTCATGATCACATTACATTCATGTGCTCAATGGTTTGATAACCTATATTTGTTGGTTAAAAATACTCGGCCAAATCTCCCTCTAAATATGATCAATAATTTGAGATAACTGTTCATTATTCTCTTAAGATATGATTATGCACCATTTCGATTCCACAAAGAAATTTGTTATTTCAGTGAAGGATAAAATGGTATGTTAGTTTCAATGTTAGAGTTACGCTATTCCATGCGTATTGATTCTCTATGTGGTCAACTACTATGATCTTTTCATTATAGGTGAAGTGATATTCGAACATCAATAGTAATTCAAAGAATATTAAAGCATCAGTTTACTAATAATCAATAAATTCAACCAATATTATGTACTTTTAACTATATTCTATTCTATGATCATTTCATGATCACAAGAACTATTTTGAATTCTACTGGAATAATATTTTAAGAATAGAAAAGTGCAGTGTTATATAATAAAATAACTAGTTTAATAAGAATAAATAAATTCATACAATGGTACATGACTTGTCATACATGAAATGCTATGATCATTTCATGCTCATATGGAAAATTTGGAAACCTATTTGAATAATGTATAGTGAATATAAAATTTAGTTGTTATATGATGCATCAATGAAGTAGACTAATAGTATACTACATATCATACAAGCTATGGTATGATAATTTAATGATCAATGAAACAATTTAGCGTTGTATTTGATCAATATAACGGGAATAGAAAATTGATGTGCAATATGGTCTGAGCATCAATATGATAAGCATCAAATAAGTGGACCTAAAATATGTCACATATCATACATTCTATGTTATTATCATTTCATGTATATGGTGCCAATTTAGTGTAATATTTGAATACTACAATGTGCATAAGAAAATGGGAAATTCCATGAAATACACATGATTGCATGATGTATTTCAGTGGAGATTTAGAGGACAGGTTATTCGAAGTTGTGAAACTCTATATCATTCATAACGTAAAATTGATGACTTTCTGTGCATTATATTCACATATTATTTGAGTTTCAGAATTCATCATAATAAGGAAGAATCGTTGATCGAGTGTAAATATAAGAAATATTTGATCATAACTAGAGATCTGAAGATGAAGAGATTAAAGCCAAAATATACATGCAGGAGAAGGTAGCCTCGTATGAGCAGTAAGTAATATGAGAGGATACAAATAATCCAAGATCTAGTGTGAATGGGTTTGAAGACAAAAAAAATTATTTCAATTACCTTTTGATGTTATTTAATTTATACATGTGTATAACAGATCTTGTACACTCATTGGGGATGATCTATTTCAAGTCTTTTAGGAAAAACTGGAATAAAATGGATATATTTCTAATTGTGGATCAAGAATATTTTGAATATGGGCCTTTAGATTGTAGTGTGTACACAATTATTGATGAGGCTTGATGTTGGGGAGTCTAACTAGTCTAGAATATAACGATGATAAGATGGTTGGGGTGTATAACGGTGATCAATTGGAGGATAGAATATTGGGGTGTATAACTCGTTGTTTCCTCATTCATTGTAATCACTTTATTATATCGTGTTGAATCCATGTTGGGGAGATTAACCAACATGGAAATGAGTACAAATTTTTTATGAACCTTGTAAATATTGTGTTTTTTGAACCCATCAATTATTTCTATAAATGAAGTGAGGTTGTTGGATATAATAGAGTGGATAAAGAAAATTTAGAAGTTTAAGAAGTAAAATTATCATGAAAAATAATTAAAATGTAAACCTCCGATTCACCCCCCCCCATCTCCGTGTTTAATCCATACTGGGAAACTACAATTGGTAACAAATACTAGGTCCCTCTAATGTTCAAAAAGTTTTTTTCGGTTGTTTTTAAAATATTGTATGAAGTCAATATTTTAAGAAGTTTTTGAGTTACATGAAATGTATAGATAATAATATACTATCAAGGAAATAAAATATTTGGCGTTCTTCTAAAACTCAAAATAATAGGTATAGAAAACTGAAAATGAAGTTAAAAATGAATCCAAAAGTTAATGTAAAAATACCACTGACTAATGGTAATAATATTTTTACACGTAGTAGTTATTATTATGATTGTGATTATTCTAATGATCTGTTACAAAAACAATGAATCAAAAGGTGATCTTCATTTTCAATTAAAATATCATCTGAATAATGTTTCTAAAAGTGTTTAATTAAATTTTTGTCACTATCAAGGGAATATTTTTTTATAAAGAAGAGTTAAAAGTTTTAGTTAAATAATTAGATGATGCACTATGTATGATATTTAGAAAGTGCATCACTCTCATAGACCTAGTGGAAGTACGGAAACAATACATTTTTCATACTAAAGAATAATTTCATTGTTATATTTGTAAGAATGTTGTATATGATATTATTTTTAAATAATCCTTTCAGGGATTTGAAAAATGAAAAAAAAAATTCTATGGATACCAGTAATTCTAAACTCACGATCAAATCCAAGAGGATCAATGATCATGAATCATTATTGAAAGAGAAGATTATATTACATCAAGTGGGTGTCTATAATATGAGGAATGACAATGATGATAATGTGGAATTTGTTTAAGATCATTAAAATTATCTCAGAAAAAAATATCTTGAATTGAAAATTAAATTGTCCATTTAGGGAAATACTTATATTGAGTCCTCATAATCAAATATGTATGTATCTACTTCAATGAAATTATCTTTCAAGGATTAAACTATTTAGTAATCTTCTTCACATTGAAATAATATCATTACAACATCTAATGATCTTTCTAATGAATATGTAATAAAAGAGTAACCATCCATATATCAATGTAATAATTTTTTTATTCTATTTCTATAAAAAGTGTATATTTAAATAAACACTATTTAAAAATATGGAAGATGAGAAATGGAGAGGAAACTACCACCATGTCGATGATAGATACAATAATATGTATATGTTCTAGTTCCCCATAAGAATCCAAGTAAGTGGTGAAAAAGAACCAAAACAGTATGTTGAAAAAATCAGGGAACAATCATAAAATAAAATAAGATCAAGGTTTTTTGTTCAATTTTGGTGTTGCAGTAGAATTTGTCATTTTTTTGGATTATTGGTACAATAGTTTAAATTCTAAACCACAAAATAATCTTATACAAAGGGGAATAATTCTAGAGATGATGCAAAATCATTTACAGACTATAAAAAAAATTTCACATTCAAATTGATATTAACTTCTTGGTTATGTTTATTATGTTTTTAATGAAAGTTGTTATAAAATGATAAATTTACATCTCCAAATGTATTAAGAAACTATGAACCACATGATAAATAAATGAATTTCATGGGTAGAAATCTAGGAAATGATGGAAATAAGATTTTTCCTAACAAAATACATGATATGAAATACATGGACTCAAAAAATAAGAAAGATCAGAAAAAACCAGGTCCATGAATATGAACATGAGTTCTACATCTCAGAATATAGATAAAAATATATTCACTCATGCGAATCCATTTGGAAACTACAAACATGTAATAAATATTCCTAAGGATATTCCTATGATTTTTTCATCTGATTTGGAGAATGATATAATGTTATATGAATCAAAAGATAAATATCAGGATAAAGATAAAATGATGATACCACTTGAAGAATGATTATTTATAATAGGTTTTAAAAAATAGAAATCACATGTGTCGATAATGTTCTGTGTGAGAGATGCAATAAAGATGGACCTAATTAAAGAGGATTCTTTACCAAATTTCCAACATAATAAGAAGTCTTGATGATAATTAAGCTTGTATTAGAAGATGTATAAGAAATTAAGGATCAAGAAATAATAACCATACCACACAATGAAA
Source organism: Viscum album (assembly GCA_963277665.1). NCBI lineage: Eukaryota > Viridiplantae > Streptophyta > Magnoliopsida > Santalales > Viscaceae > Viscum > Viscum album. Next base: position 766,419,673 of record OY728162.1, read on the forward strand.
TAATAGGTGTTATATGATCCATGTCACCAAAGGATAAATGAGATTTGAAAATTATAGTTGGAAGCATGAATTCTGGGGAAAGTGGACAAACATGGTAGAGAAAACTATATCAACTTTTCTTTTCACATTGAATAACAAGTGAACCCTCTTTATTCACTTATATATTTCTGTATTTTTTACTAAAAATCAATATCATTTAAGGAGATTTTTGAGGCTATGAATTCTAGACATCATGTTGATATTGTACTTCATGGAGTTTAGTGATTTATTTGAAATGGAAGAAAAGTGTGCATCCCTTGAGGGGGAGCATTGATGAGATGAAAGTGTTAAATCATTATTTCATATTAATTATGGGACATCTAAACTGATTTATAAAATCTTATGTTGTGGTATTCCAATAAAACTTTTTCCACTCATTCCAAATTATACTAATCATATCAATTAACGAGGAGTTCTTGATTAATGTTAAGATAAGAAAAAGGGGTATATATAATTTTCACTTGTATTTTCTAATGTGTCTATTAAATTATGTGCAGGTATAGTACATCATTAACGAATTTGATTATTTCTAACCCCAATAATAAGATTTCATGATTTCTGAGCATGATTTCACATGCATAGTATTTATAGACAAATTATAAAACCTTGGTTGTGTCTCTCTTATTTTCTACACCAGGATAGCCTATATATACTTATATTTTATTAAATAAAGGCTATTTTCTAAGAGAATAATATGATATAATTCATCTATTCGGTATGATAAATAAATTTTTATATAAGGGAGATGATCATGATTTTGAAAAATATGTGAGATGGGAAGATCTACCACTTACCCTATCCATTTATTTTCTATAAGGGCGATAAAAATAATGACCTTATAAAGTGTATAAGTATTGAAAAAAACTTCAAATGGGGTATTTAAGAACACATGTTCATGATTGATGAATGAAATTTTTATATTTTGTTATTATATCATAAAGTCAATATATATTTAAGACATATATGAGGAGTTGGGGATGCTTAAAGTGGTGATTACTAAATAATTGTTATGGAATAACATGATGGAATTGGATGTCATGCTTGATAGATTATAAATATTAATTTTTTGTGATTGTTGTGATGATAAAAAAATGAATTCAAGACAAGGGGTGATGGTAAAGGATCATTATCTTTGACAAGTGAAAGACCATGAAATTTTTTATTTTGGTGATGATAAAAAGATGTAATAAAGAAGATGGACCTGAAAATTGTATGTATATATATGTCATGAAGAAGAATAAAAGTTTAGTTTTTTTAACTAATCATAATTATCAAGGACTTGTTTCAACAGTGAGATGTATTTTGTAATATCGAATATTATTGATGTTTCTGAAAATATTCAATTTCATGTGGATTTGATTTGAAGGACATGTAATATCCATTTATTTATAATGAGGTATTGGTGATGTGTTTTCATGTTGAATTATTTTTTACAATTTTTGGTTCCATGTTGGTTAATTAAAATATAATTGAAATTATGGAAATCAAATAAGTATGGATTTCTGGAAACTGTATAAAAATATAGCGAAGTTGAGTTTTGGAGTAAGGATTCTATGTAAATATGGGTTCTTGGTTTTCATATAAAAAATACTAAAGTTCACTAAACATAAAAAAATGTTATACCATTGTGTGATATTTGACATAAATTCCATGTTATATTTTGTGAGTTATTAAAAACAATTTTTCATACTATTTGAGCAACATTCAGTGGAAAATCAAAGAATCTTAATAGAACAAAATTGAGATTCCCATGCATAGTACTCTAATCATAAATAAGTTTAAGTAATAGTATTATATTTTACCTATATGATATTCAATATTCATGTGATGTGAATATAAGCAATTTAACATACTATTTGAGGTACATAGATTGAAAAATAAAATTTGGTTAACAGAACACAATTGATATACCCACGCAGAGTATGCTAAAATTTAATAATGTGATTTCAGAGTACGCAGTTTGACATAGATGATATGATATATTCATGATATTAAGATTGGAACAATTTAGAATACTATATGTTCAATATATAGTTGAGATGTGTACTATACGGGAATTACTTCACTAAAATTTTATTGGCGGGGCGTGAATGAATAATTCCCCACAAATGACATGCTTCATAGAGAGTATCGCTTTGTGAACTTCCATGAAGTATGTGCCGATAGTCCTTTGTGGGTTTCCATGTAGTTCACAGATGAATTTTTCTTCCCAAATGATGAGATGATTTGTGGGTGAAGTCATTTGTAGACCTCCATGATCATGGTATATATGTAGTGATGAACCTATTTAAACTTCATTACATGATTAAAAAATAATCATGCACTGAATAGATTTATAATCACTATTTTTCATACAAATATAAGGATAAATATCTCACTAAAGGTGATTGATAATTTGGGGAAAGTGTTTATTTTGAGTGGAAGATCTTATTCTTATCCAAATGGGCTCTCTAAAGGAGTTTGTTCTTTTAGTGAAGGATAAAATGTAATGTTAGGTGATGTTCTCAGAGGAGAAATACTCTAAATGAATTGTTATTATATGTAGTAATTTACTATGCTATTTTATATAGAGGTTATGATCTATGAAAACATCATGAATAGTTCAATGCATATTCAAGAATAAGTTCCCTAAGTATCAATAATGTCAACTAACAGTACAAAAATCTCCATATATGATATTATATGATCATTTCATGATCATAGGAAAAAATTTAAGGACTATTTGAGGAGTATAATATGTATTGAAAAGTGAAGTTCCATGTGATGAAAACATTAGTTCATTTTTCATCAAGAAATTCAACCAAAAGTATGTGATAGATCATATATGTTATGTTGTAATCAATTGACGATCATAAAAACAATTTAGCAAATAGTTTGAAGAATATATAGTGAATAGAAAATAGAAGTACTATGAAATGAAAGTGTCGGCTTGATAAGAATCAATGAAGTTGACCAATAGTATGTTACAAATCATACATGAAATTCCATGATCTTTTCATGATCGGTGATTTTTTTTCATTTTTTTGAACAATAAATAGTAAATACGAAAAAAATGAGCAATATGATTCGGGCATTAGTACACTAATGATCAAATAATTGGATCAACAATCTGATAAATATCATACATGATATTCTATAATCATTTCATGATCAAGGAAAAAATTAATCATATTGTTACATCAATATATAGTAAATAGAAAAATTATGTGCATTATAATCCAAGCATCAGTACACTATTCATCAAAGATGTGGACCAAAAATAAAGAACATATAATAAATGCTATGTTATGATCATTTTATGTGTGTATGATCAATTGAGAATATTTTTTATGTATAAAAAGTTTATAATAAAATGATATGTCCATGAAGAACCCATGTTTTTATGATGTTGTTCAGTGGATAATCCTAAAAATATATTAATTTATTTTTCTCAAGTCAATATGTTGCATAAAATTATATTGAAGAATCTTTTTGAACAACCTGAACATATTATTTGAGGTTGGGAATTCATAATAAGAAGTAGGAATCATTTCCCAAGAAGAAATTTGAGAAATATCTAATCATAAACAAATATTAGAAGTTGAAGAGACTAAATCCAGAATATACTTGTAAGAGAAGACAATAACGTCAGAGCATTTAATAATCTATGAAGATTCAGACAACTCAAGATGTTGTGTTAATGGATTTTGAGACCAGTATTATTATTTCAAGATTTTTTTGAAGATAATGGCGTACTACTTGAGTATAACATATCAAGTACACTCATGGAGGAAGATATATTTAATATTTTGGAGGAGAAACCAAAATAAAATAGTTAAACTTCTATTTTTGGATCAAGAACATTGATAAAATAGAGCTTGGGACTAGGGTGTCTACCCAATTACTGAAGAGGATTATGGATGCGGTATTTAACCAGTCCAGAAGAAGGATAAGATAAGAAGATTGCAGTGTCTCACCAACCATGGTGGAATATTTGGTTGATGGGGTGTAGAATCAGGATCAATTAGAGAATCGAGTATATGGGGAATATAAATAGTTGAGTCCTATTTCATTCTAATCACCTTCTTATATAGTGGAGAATCCATGTGGGGGATTAAAAAACATAATAAATAGTAGGTATTTATAATGAAATTTGTAAATAATTTTTTTGTGCTCTTTCTAGTAATTTCTAAACATAATGTGAGATTGTGAGATATCACCAAACGGATTGATAACCTTAAAAAGTTTGGGAGGTTGAATTAAAATAATAAAATTGAAAAATATTTCCACTAATTGAACCACCCCCTATTTGTTTTCAATCTGTCCTAGGCAACAATAGATTATGTGACTTCATTTTCACGAAGACACGCAGGGAACAGTGAGATAGTGAGTTCATGTGTTTGGAGCTGGGGACAATGATAGTTATGTAATATTAAATACACTCTACATAGATGTAGTGTTTTTCATCGATTTAACTTGTGGACGAGGCATTGTGGGAAACATTATTCATGGAAGGTCTTATACATGTTGTTAAATCTAATGTTAATTTGTTCAGTTTGACTGCTATTTCTAAGATAGTGAATCAGGAACTAATTACATAGCAGAACCTGCGAGAGGTTGGGGTGTATATTAGATTAGTATAGTCTATCAGTATAGTGGCTCAACTTCTAGTGTTTGGAAGTGATGATTTGAGTATTCCCAGGGGATGAGAACCAACCAGACCAATAGTATTGGTAGTGGAGTTTTCATTCATCAGTGTGGTAAATTGGGACAATTGAGGAATTAGTGTGATCTTGACCTAGTGGAGTGTTGATCCTATGGAAGGATGAAACATGTGAAACATTTCTATAGAACCGTACCTCTAGTTGTTAGTGGAATAGGGTCACCCTAATTTCTTGGTTCTGGAGAATGGTTCACTGCTCTACATCAGGAAGGGAGCTATAGTAGTACATTAATATTGGTTTAGGTGGTTGTTGTTGTGGTTGAGGAATTCATGCACCGTGCATACCTAGAAAAAATAGTGGTGTTACTCTGAGTAGTGAGGTTATATCACAAGGTTGTGGTTTGGATAAATATTTCATGCATAGCCTACACCCCCTGGGAGTAGGGTGTCAGTCTATCTAGAGTGAGTGGTATGATCTTAGTATCCTATACTCATGTATTAGTAATTCTTTACATCGGCCAATCTCATAGTTTTATATTTGTACATGTGGTGTAATTACATTGTCTCGTCTTTTAGTTTTCCAAGGGAATTATAATTCTTAATACCCCATTTGGGATTACGATAAAGGATGTATGTCAGTGCAGGGAGTTACCCCTTGATATTGGTGGCTGTCGCTTTATTTGGGATCTTTTTTTCCACTAGATTACTGAGTTTGATGTCATACTTGGTATGTACTGTCTAGTTTCTTCTCAATCCACAATTTATTTTTATCACCAGAGGGTGACATTCAAATCATCATAAGGTGGAGTGTTTATTCACAAGGCTGAAGGGGATGCCCATGAAATTTGAGTTGGACCAAAGCATCAATGGTTGGGTTGGATGACATCCTCGGTTGTGGGCATTTATTTGGATGTTAGGTAACATGTTTAGTGGAATTTCCTCCAGTGGTTTATCATTTCAAGGATTCTTCCTTGGAAGACTTTTTTGGTTTACCTCTTAAGATAGAGGTTGAGTTCACCATCGAGATAGTTCTAGGAGCAGCCTCGGTATCCATTCCTCCATATAGGATGGATACTGTCGAATTACATGAGCTTAAGAGGTAGCTAGATGGCATGGAGGCAAATGGGTTTATTCGGCCCAATACTTCTCTATGGGGTTCACTGGTACATTATGATAAAAATGAATATAATACCCTTAGGCTATGCATGGATTACCATAAATTAAAATAACTAATGTTTAAGAACCACAATACCTTTCCACTAATATATTACCTTTTTGTTAATATTTGAGTACATCAGCTGTTCTCAAAAAATGATTTGTTATTAGGATGTCACTAGGTACGTGTTCTACCTGATGAAATACCTCATATATATTTTTTTAGAAGGCATAGTTTTTATATGTATATGCTTATTTCATTCAACCTCATGAACATTCTAGTGGTTTTCAGGGATCTAATGAAACAAGTATTTCATATTTATAAAAAATTTATTATGGTGGTTTTCATGGATGATATCTTGGTGTATTCTCACAATCAACACGACCATGAAAAACATCTCAAGATCATTTTGGACACCCTAAGAGAGAATTAGTTATATACAAACTCACAACGTTATACATATATAAGGTTACAATTCACAGCCTAGGTCATATTATTTCATATATAGTAATATCAATTGACCCTGAGAAGGTGAGAGTTTTAGTTTCATGGGAGAATCCCAAGAATGTCGTTGACATACAAATTTTCTTCAGGCTAGTGGGATATTACAATCATTTAACATAGGCCTTACCATGTTCAGAATCACCATTTAGAGGCATGACCAAGATGGGTGTGAAATTTTAATCGATAGATACCTATGAGTTAGCCTTTCTGGAATTGAATTAGAGACTAATCTCAGCACTGGTCCTGATTATTCTAGAGTTCGGAAGAAGCTACACTATTTATTGCGAATCACCAGGTATCAGGATAGAATAATTTACGTTGTAGGTTGATATAGTCAGGATGTTTGGGTCATAGTAGTTTAAGACACATGAGAGGAATTAACCTAATCATTATCTAGAGTTAGTTACATTGTTGCATGGATTGCACTGTTAGGGAGATTATTTATGTGGAAATAATTTTGTGGTGTAAAAAGACCACAAATGCATCAAGTACATATTTTCATAGTGTGATATGAATTTTAAGTAGTGAAGGTTTAGGGAGTACTTATAGTCTTTTAACATTGAGCTGGTCTACACACCTAAAAAATGTAATGTGATGGTTGATGCATTGAGAAGGAAGACTTGTATATAGGTGGTATAGTAGGCCAATAGTGTGTCATGACCCATCCCAGTGGGGCCCGAGCTGCAACTCCCCAAGCCCTCCTCCAATAGGCCAGGGGCTGGTGACTAGCACCAGGTAGGCATGATACTAATGGGAGGCATTTCCTAAAAACCTGTACACACGCACACACATCTCCAAGCCCACAAAGCTGAAAAGTAAAATCTACAAAAAGGAAGAATGAATGCATACACTAAAAACCCAACCAACAGAGTATGAAAGGAAAGGTAATTCATATTAATGTTAAGCCCTGGGCCAAAAGTAAAATCCCACTAAAAGAGAGTCTGTAACAAAGTCCAACCTTTAAAGAAAGGTGATGGGACTACAGTCTATAGCCGTAGGAACACACCTTAGCCTGTCTGATCTCACTGAGTACTGTCTGATCCTTGTCCTCCTAGAATCCTGTCAAAGGCTCGCTCGTCTGCACAAGACACGACACGTGTGGGCAAAGCCCATGCAGGGTTGAGTATAACAATACCCAGTAGGACACCCCAAAACCACAAAGGAAACAAAACAAGGGAAAATATCACAAAGGAAAGATACAGTCATCTCTACACAGAATAAGTCTACCGAACATATAACAAGAATATCCAGATATATTCATGCATGATCGACTATTACGAATACCACCACTAAGATCCATCTCGATCATTCCACTAAGCATGTAACAAGGAGAACACACTCCTAGGTCTGATGAGGGATATAAAAATTACTCGTTATGGGAGAACACAATCCACAAGTACTTTGAGAATATAATTCTCAGATGAGGATCACCACGAAGTCATGGGGTGATTCTGAAAACTCAGTATGAGCTAATCCCCTAAGCATATGATCGACGCCCGAGTATGGTTTGTCACGTCGATACCAAGAACTCTACCTAGGGTTCCAAGAATGAATAGAGGATCCAGCTCCAAGTCTCACAGAGGGGATTCCAACAACTCTATTCTTGAGGTCCTGGTGAAGGGATCATACTCATATATGTTCGAAATGATACCGAAAATCTTCAGGAGAAAGACTAAGGGAACGAACGCTAAGGAAACTAGTCCAAGTCATAGAAGGCAACTGGCTCAAGCCATGTGAAACTGGTTACATGGCGTGTAGTGTGGATACACATCGTGTTCCTTGAATTCGGTACTTCCCGTGTAAACAGCTTGTTTCATATGTCCATGAAGTGTAAAACTGGACTACACAACATATATAATAATCACACGCCATGTTCCTTGACTCCGGGTACATCCTGTGTAAACCGCCTATGTCATTTCACTCATCGTATAGAAAGTACTACACTGCTTGTAGAAGAATCAAATGCTGTGTCCGACCACCTGGGGCTCGCTCAGTGTACGCTGGACATGTGGTCATACACGGTCTCTATCCGTGTCACCTGCCCGTCTACCAGTACATGGGGTATCCCGTGTATCTGGCCGGGTCTGGTTAGGGAGGGGTATACACGCCGTGTCCTTGGCTGCGTACCCAACCCGTGTCCATGTACTACTGGAGTACATGCCATATGGTCCACCGACGAACACATGCCATGTATCCCATACTACAGGCCGTGTAGTTGGGATTTTTCCAGAAACACCGTCATCCTCCTCGCACCGCGGCTGATCCTCCAGATCCATGGTTTCTCATTTGTTCGTCCCGATACTCCAGGGGTTGGTTCTTTTCATCATAAAAACACTGAAACAAGTGTTTTCGGCAATTAAATTATATCATAAACCTGGAACGATCCAGCTGAAAAAAATGGCTGAAAACTCATATCTTTCGATCCGCTCCGAATCGTGAACCGAAACCTTCATCACACCTCCGTGACATCGCTCTGGGGTTGGATCTACACTCTCGTATTGTTGCACCAACAAACGAATTAGAAACGATCGATTTCCTCTATGAACGTGTAGATCACAACGAAGAAGGCGAGGTAGAAAAATACAATGATTAAAAAAAGAGGGGCGAACCTCGATTGTTGTTCATGAAGATCTGGGTTCCTCACCATTATATCAAAAACACAACAATCAGTAGATCATAAATCTCAAGTATTTGATTTCTCGATAAAACACCAAATCACATCCGCCGCAAAACGATCGAACCGCAGGTTAATCGGTTCGCATATTAGTCCGCGTTTATTGTAGTAATCAATAACGGGGAAAGGAAAATCAAAGAAAAACATCCTACCTGGATTTTGTGGCGTTCATTGGAAAAGATCTAGTTGTTGCATCGTCATCGCTGGTAAAAATCGTCAGGAATGTCATCACATCATTGGGAGGTTTTTTCCAGAGCCTCCAGAGCCGCCAAGGGTTTCAGGGATATGAGGTTTAAATCCCTGGACCCTTGTTATAGACTTTATTTAAAAAGGATAAAGATATCCAATGCAACACATTTAATAAAATATTTAAATTAAATATTTTATTACGGTTACGTCCAAAAACAAGATTTTGCCACCGGCCTGCGCTAGTCGATGTTAGGTCTCTTCTAGGGTAAAATCGCTGCTCTGAACGGAACGGTGCCTTCAGATTTATGATCCGAGCACCCGTTTGGGATTTATTCCACCTTTTCAGGAAAACTGCATGCGCAAGTAATTTAATTATTAAACTAAATTCAAACATTTGTTCCGGGCTCACCAGGCCTCGGAACAACACACCGTCTCAGAGCCTAGTCTCAAGATAATACCCATTATTTTTATGAATAATGTATATAAAATCCAAGACATTACATCACACCCACCTTTGGGATTTTACGCCCCTGAAAAGCCAAAATAAAGGATACTCAAAAAGATGTGGGTACAACACACGAATCTGATCCTCCCTCTCCCACGTGCTCTCCTTGAGATTCCTATGCTGCCATTGGACACACACCAAGGGAATATCTCACCCACGAAGGACCTTATCCTACTGAACCTCGATCTCTACTAGGTAATCAGCAATGGTCTCTCGATCATCGATGTCCAGCTCGCCCCAGTTGATGACCTGCGATGGATCATGCACGTACCTCTGTAGCTGTGACATATGGAAGATGTTGTGTACCCAGTCCATCTGAGGAGGTAGAGCCAAGAGATACGCCATCTCAACAACTCTACTCAGAATCTAGAAAGGGCAGATGAACCTCAGAGATAGCTTGCCGCCTCTGTCAAAACACCACAATCCTCGTCGAGGTGAGACCCAAAGGAACACGAGGTATCCTTCCTAGAACTCCAAGGGCCTCGGCCTCTAGTCGGCATAAGACTTTTTCTGACTCTGTGCAGTCTTCATCTGCTGCTAGATGACATGCACCATCTCTATAGTAGATCTCACCATCTCTGGGCCCATGAGTGCTAACTCTCTTGGGTTAGTACATCAAAGTGGTGACCTGCAAGGTCACCTGTACTAGGCCTCTAATGGTTCCATACCAATAGTGCAATGATAATTGTTGTTATAAGAAAATTCCACCAGTGGTAGGTGATCCTCCCAGCTATGACCGAAGTCAAGCATAAATGCTCGAAGCATATCCTCTAGAACCTGGATGGTCCACTCCATTGGACCATCAGTATGAGGATGAAATGTTGTGCTCAAGAGTAACTGAGTCCCAAAAGCTTCCTGCAATCCCTCCCACAACTGGGATGTGAAACGAGCATCACAATATGAGATGATCGATGAGTGCACTCCATGAAGTCGAACAATCTCTTGCATGTAGTGGCATCACATTATCTCTACTGATCTCTGGTCTTATATGGCTAGGATGTGGGCTGACATGGTGAGTCGATCAACGATCACCCAGATGGAATCGTGTCCCCTGGACGTACATGGTAACCTGTAATGAAGTCCATGGATATCCTGTCCCACTTCCACTCTGGCACCTCAAGGGGCTGAGTCAAACCTGCTAGCACCTGGTGCTCAGCCTTTACATGCTGACAAGTAAGGCACTGAGAAACAAACTCTGCCAAAATCCACTTTATTCCTGGCCACCAGAACTGACGTCGGAGGTCCTGGTAGATCTTTGCCACGCCTGGAAGCACTACCAAAGGAGATATTTGCATCTCCCTCATAACCTCCTCCCGCAACGTCACTAGTACTACTGCACTCCCTCTAAAAAAACAACGTGCTCCCCACCTTCTGAATATCCATCAGCAACATCACATGTAGATATCTGAGCATGTAGAGTCTCACAGCTAGCATCCTCATGCTGTGCTTCCCTGATTCTCTATAAGAGTGGAGGGATAACAACCATCGATTGATGGTAATCTCCCTCATCTCCATCCATGAAGGATAACTGTAAGGAGGATAACTGCCTTGTCACCTCATCCAGCAACTGCGAATTGAATTTTCTGCTGAGATCATATGCCACAACGTTCCCTTTCCCAGGTGTGTAAACAATCTCAAACTCGTAATCCTGGAGGAACTCAAGCCATCGTCTTTGTGTCAAATTAAGATCCTTCTGAGAAAAGATATATCTGAGACTCTTATGATCAGAGTAGATGGTAAACCACTCTCCCATCAGTTAGTGCCACCACATATTCAATGCGAAGACTACCGCTGCCAAATCAAGATCATGGGTCGTGTAGTTCTGCTCGTGGGGCCTCAACAGGCATGATCCATAGTCAATCACTGCTTACCTCTGTATCAGGACACAACCAAGCCCAGTTATGATGCATCATAAAACACTATTTACTCTACACCCTCTTCCAGTAATCTCAAGATCAGGGTGCCCGTCAGACTCTGTCTCAACTGCTCAAAATCCTGGTGGCATCTCTCGGTCCACAAGAAAGGCTGCGCCTTTCGGGTCAAAGCTATCATGGGTGTTGAAATCCTGGAGAAATCAAGAATGAAACTATGATAGTAGCATGCCATCCCAAGGAAACTCCACACCTCCATCATGCATCGGGGTGGATTCCATGCTTGTACATCCTCCACCTTGGTTGGGTCCACTGCTACACCATCTGCTGAGATAACGTGTCCCAGAAAGTGGACCTCCTATTTCCAGAACTGACACTTCGAGAGTTTCCCATACAACAGGTGCTCATGGAGTGTGTCTAGAACCATCCTTAGGTGTCGCATGTTCTCCTCCTCAGACGCAGAGTACACAAGGATATCATTAATGAATACCACTGCAAATCGATCTAGATAGGGTTGAAAGATCAAGTTCATGAGTCCCATGAACACTCCCGGGGCGTTCATCTTTCCAAAGGGCATCACAAAGTACTCATAGTGACCGTAGCGACATCTGAAAGACGTCTTATGTATATCCTCATCTAGTACTCGCAACTGATGACACCCTGATCGTAGATCATCCTTCAAGAACCCTCGTGACCCTCTCAAAGGGTCGAAGAGGTCATCAATCCATAGTAGTGGATAACAGTTCTTCACGGTCACCTAATTCAAGTGCCGATAATCCACATATATCCTCAAGCTCCCGTCTAACTTCTTGGAAAACAGCACTGGGGCCACCCAGGGTGAAACACTAGTCCATACAAAGCCCCTCTTTAGCAAGTCTTCTAGCTACACCCTCAGCTTACGAAGCTCTGCAGGAGCAATCCAATATGATTATGCTGATATTAGTGTCATACTGGGTTGAAACTCAATGCAGAAATCTATCTCCCGACCGAGAGGTATTCTGGGGAAATCCTCTGGAAAGAATTCCTCATACTCAGCCACTACTGTAGGAAACCAGAAACTCGTAACATCTATTGCACCAAGGGCTAGGCTAGCCAATTGAAAGGATATTGGTTGCACTTTCCTACGCACGAGTCCATCCTGTGCTGCCTAGGTCTCCCTTTCACCGACAAAAGGGAACACCGTTCCATCACTACATACACCATACACCCTTGCCTAAAACAATCAATCTGGGCATGAACTATGGATATACAATCCATACCATGAATGTCATCGTAAGGCCTCAAAACTACCACCAAGAGGTTCCAACTGAAACTCTCACCTCCAAGGGTTAGGTAACACTGTCTACAATGGTGTGTGACCTACGAATCTTCTATAGTCGGTGTTTCTAATTGTAAGGGTTGAGTCAATGGATCAACTGGAATCTCAATGTCTCAAAAAAGATAAGAATCCAGAAAGGAATGACTAGAACCTGTGTCTATCAGTACAGTAGCCAAAGTAGAAAAGACACAGATTGTACCTATAATCATTCCGAGAGTACCTGGGTCATACTCCTCTACCGCCTATAGCCATCCCTGCCTCTGTCCACCAGCTCCCTGAGCCTGGGGAGGGCCTCCTGGGGGTGGTGGTGGTAAAGGGTCAAAAATCCGACCACCTCCAGCTGCTCTCCCAGCTCCTCTACTGCGTCCGCTGCCCTGCGGATCTATCTCCTCCACACGTTGCCTCTGCCTAGGTGGTCCATCCACTGCACCCATGTCAGTAGTACGACGGGTCAGAAAATCTCGAGCGAGATGTCCCCTGCCATCACATGAGTAGCATCACCTCTCTATAGGCAGGCTAGATTCACCCTACGAACCCTATACGGCAGATCCCATGTCCTGTTATCTCCTCTGAAAACGTCTCCCACACTTGGGTCCCTGGCGTTGGCTCCTTGATGATGAGGTTTCTGCTCCAGCTCGCTCACTACTGACAACATCCAACTGTCTTTTCTCTGTCAAGAATCTCTCGACCACCAAAGCCCACTCGAGCACCCCAGCATAAGTAGGAATGCTCATAGGGATGATGCTAGCTCAGTTATCTTTGCACAGGCCCTGCTAAAAAGTCTGAGCTCTGATTTACTGATCTCTGACCATAACCATCGAGTACCGCGAGAGGTCGGTAAACCTCGGCGAATAGTCATCCACTGCCATGGTTACTTACTAGAGCTGAAGATGCTCTTGTATACGTACTGATCTCAAGGTAATCGGTGAAAACTCGTTTCTGAAGTGATGCTCAAACTCCGACCATGAAAGAGTCACCTCGTCGTGAGTCTGGAGAACCAAACTCCACCATTGCCATGTCAAGCACTGCAGAAGGCTTGCTGCTAAGATGACCATCTGATCTTCTAGTGTCCTGACCAAATGGAAGACTCTGGCCACTGCCTCAAGCCAATCCTCTGCTACCTGAGGGTCAGGCTCACTGCGAAACATGAGGGGTATCTATCTCTGATACTCGTGGAGTGCGCTCATCCTGCGCTCCTCCTCCACTAGTACAGTAGACACTAAACAGTGCTCCATAAGTGGCATGATAACGGGCACACCACCCGATGGTAGAACTGGTGTATCTGGTCCCTGAATCGAAGCTTCATCGCTGAGGAGGTCATCCTCATGATCGATATTCTGGATCCTAGCAGGTGCGCGTCGCGGAGGCATTCTGTGAAGAAACTAGATGTATCTCAATCAGTGAGTATATCTGGAGAGCTGACTCAAGAAGGACCTGGAAACCACAACCCATTACTATATGATGCATGTACCATTATTTTCCCTTGAAACCAGTGTATTCATGTTCAGAGTCGAAAAGCAGGTTATCAGAGCTCTGGTGTATGGATACGTCGGCCACCCGCACCAACACTAGGGTCCCTGGCCTGAAAGCCGAACTCAAAACACTTAACACTATTTTCCCAAACCAACTCAATGACTCTTGGTCCTACGGTAGAACCGAACACCTATAATACCACTCTGTCACAACCTGTCCCAGGGGGGCACGAGCCGCAACTCCCCAAAGAAAAATCCAATAGGCCAGGGGCCGATGACTAGCACTGATTAGGCATGCTACTAATAGGAGGCATTTCTTAAAACCTTTACAAACGCACACACATCTCCAAGCCCACAAAGATGAAAAGTAAAAACTACTAAAAGTAAAAATGCATGCATACACTAAAAACCCAACCAATAGATTATGAAAGGAAAGGTAAATTACATTAATGTAAAACCTTGGGCCAAAAGTTCATGCCCACCAAAAGAGAGTCTGTAACAAAGTACAACCTCTAAAGAAAGGTGTTGGGACTGCAGTCTGTAGTCGTAGGAACACACCTCAGCCGGTTATATCTCACTGAGTACCGTCTGATCCTGGTCCACCTAGAATCCTATCAAAGGCTCGCTCATCTGCACAGGACACAACACGTGTGGGAAAAGCCCGTACATGGGAGACTATAAGAATACCCAGTAGGAAACCCCGAAACCCAAAGGAAACACAACAAGTGAAAATATCACAATGGAAAGATACAGTCAGCTCTACACAGTATATGTCTACCAAACATATAACAAGAATATCCAAATATACTCATGCATGATAGAATATCGTGAATATCACCACTAAGATCCAGCTCGAAGATTCCACTAAGCATGAAACCAGGAGAACACACTCCTAGGTCTGAAGAGGGAGATATGAAGTAATCATTCTAGGAGAACACAATCCACAAGTACATTATGAACATAATGATCATATGAGGATCACCATGAAGTCATGGGGTGATTCCGACAACTCAGTCTAAGCAAATACAATAAGCATAGGATCAGCGCCCGAGTAATGTTGGTCACGTCGATACCAAGAACTCTACTTAGGGTTCCAGGAATTAATAGAGGATCCAGATCCAAGTCTCACAGAGGGGATTCCAACAACACTATTCAGGAGGTCATGCTGAAGGGATCACACTACTGTATGTAGGAAATGATACTGGAAACCTTCCAGATTAAGACTAAGGGGACGAACCCTAAGGAAACTAGTCCCAGTCAAAGAAGGAAACTTTCTCAAGCGATGTGAAATGGGTTACACAACATGTATTATGGTTACACGCCGTGTTCCTTGACTTTAGGTATTGCCCATGTAAAAGGACCGTGTCATCAGTCTAAGCAGTGTAAAACTAGACAACAAAACATGTTGAGTAATCACATGTTGTGTTCATTGACTCTGTGTACTTCTTTTGTAAACGGCCCATGTCATTTAAGTCATCGTATAGAATGTAACCACATGGAGTGTAGAAGAATCACATGCTATGTCTGAGCACCTAGGGCTCACTCTGTGTATGCTGGCCATGTGCTCGTACACGGTCTTCGTCCGTGTCTCCTGCACATGTTCCAGTACATGGGATATCCCGTGTATCTGGTCGGGTCTGTTCAGGGAGGGGTATACATGCCGTGTCTTTGGACGTGTACCCAACCATCGTGTGTGTACTCTTGAAGTACATTCCATGTGGTCCTCTGACGAACACCCACCTTGTAGGCCATACTATACGCCGTGTAGTCGGGATTTTTCCAGAATAACTATCTTCCTCCTCGCACCGCGTCTGATCCTCTAGATCCATGGTTTCTCATCTGTTCGTCCAGATACTCCTGGTGTTGGTTCGTTTCATCATACGAACACTGAAACGAGTGTTTTTAGAACTTAAATCATATCATAATCCTAGAACGATCCATCCGATGAAAAATGGCCGAAAACTCATATCTCTCGATCCGCTCTGAATCGTCCGCCGAAACCATCTTCGTACCTCTGTGAAATCACTCCAGGGTTAGATATACAATCTCAGATCATTGCACTAACAAACGGATACACAACGATCGATTTCCTCCAAGAACGCGTAGAACGCAACGAAGAACTTGGGGGAGAAAAATACAAAGAACCCAACAAGAGGGACAAAACCCGATCGTTGTTCGTGACGATCCAGGTTCATCACCATTAGATCAAAACCACATCAATCAGCATATTATCAATCTCGAGTATTTAATTTCCTGATAAAACCCTAAATCACACCCGCCCGCAAAATGATCAAATAGTGGGATAATCAGTTCGCAGATTAGTCTGCATTCGTTGAAGGAATCAAGAACAAGGAAAGTAAAATCAATGACAAACATCCTTCCTGGATTCCACGGCGTTCGTTGGTGAAGATCTTGTCACCGATTCATCGTCGCTAGCGAAAATCCGCAGGAATGATGTCGCCGCATTGGGAGGTTTTCTCCAGAGCCTCCAGAGCCTCCAAGGGTTTCAGGGTTATGAGGTTTGTAACCCTGGACCCCTACACTATCTTTTTTTTAAAAGCATAATGATATCTGATGCAACAGATTTAATAAAATATTTAAATCAAAAAATTTATTACGGTTATGTCAAATAACCATATTTTTCCACTGGCCTGCGCCAGTCGATGTTAGGTCTCTTCTAGGGTAAACCCATTGCTCTGAAAGAAACAGTGCCTTCAGATTTCTGATCCAAGAACCCATTCAGGATTTATTCCACTTTTTCAAGAAAACATAATTCTCGCATAATTTAATTATTAAATTAAATTCATACATTTGTTCCGGGCTCACCGGGCCTCAGAACTGCACACCATCTTAGATCCTGGTCTTGAGATAATTCCCTTTATATTTAAGAATAATGTATGGAAAATCTTAGACATTACACAGTGAGTGGAAGCTTATGGATTTGATATTTAAGATACACTTGGACGTGTAGGATATTCAGGGTAAAATTTTCATTCATATTTAGAGTAAGAATGAGAAGGAATTGGATTCGAATGGAATAGTTCTATGGTAGAGTATGGGAGAAGAAGACCTAGATCCTATTTAGACTGTAATTAATGATTATATCTGATTTATACATGGACGAATATGGGTTCTGGTATACATACGTAAAGATCTAATGTTGGATTTTCATGTCTCAATTTGGGAATTTCGTTGTGGTGTTACCAAGATGTATTATGACTTATGTTATTATTACAAGTGGTCAAAGATGAAACGAGATGTAGCCAGTTTTGATTTGTGGTGTTACACCTATCAGCAGGCGAGTGAAGAAAATCAATGACCATCCAAACATTTACAATAGTTACCTAATCTTGAGTAGAGATAGAATGATTTTGTGATGGAATTTATGACCATTTTGACAAAGTCCCCTTGAGTTAGTGATGTCGTATGGGTTTTTATTGATAGGATAACAAAGTTTTTTATTTCCTTACAATCATAGATACCTTCAGTATAGATTATATTGGTTGGCTGTATAACTGTGTGATAGTAAAACATCATAGGGACCCATGTACTTTCATTTTAAATAGGGATTCATACTTTATGTCTCTCTTATGGAAGAGTTTGTAGTGGGAGTCGGGTACACTGGTGCTTCAGAGCACAACGTACCACCCTCAAACTAATGGATAGTCAGAGAATATGATACATGTGTTTGAGTGGATTATTCGGGCATCAAAATTTGAGTTCGGGGGGTATTAGGAGAAGTATAATACCATAGTTGAGTTCTCCTACAATAATAGATATCTGGTAACTATACATATGGAAACTTGTGAGGATTATTATGATCATCCATGTTGATCGCCCTTCTGCTGGTTAGAGGCTCGTGAGGTAGCTTTACTAGGACCATGTCTCACACAATATACTTATGAGTATGTCTAGTTTATCATGAAATGGATGGGTACTACAAAATCCAAATATAAATCATATGATGAACACTGATGATGATCTCTAGATTTTGATCTCATGTATTGGGTGTTTGTATGTATCTCACCAAGGCTTGGAAAAATATGTATTAATATATAGGGTAATCTTTAACCATGATATTTTGGGCCATTCAAGATTCTAGAGAGATTCAGAATGGTAGCCTGTTAGTTTCAGTTAACTCAGTTTTACCAAAACATGCACAATGTCTTCCATGTATCTCAGCTACGCCATTATCACTATGACCCATATCATGTTTTGCTACCTAAGGAGTTGGAGTTATAGGTGTATTCATCCTTTCAAGATCATCTGATTCATATCATTGATCAGATCATCAAGGTTCTCTCAAAATAGGTAGATCCTCTAGTATGGGTGCTATGGAATTTGGACCATTTATAAGACATGACATGGGAGTTGGAGGATAACGTACATGCTTATTGGCTGATGTTATTCTCCAGAAATTCTTGAACTCCCATGAAAGGGGAATCTGAGGAAAAATTTATTTAAGGTGGACGATTATAAGATCTCATTTTTTCCTATGAGGTTTAAATATTTTATCCATATAAGTTCATAATTACATCCTACTGTGAAGACACATTGGTGTCATGGGGTTATCTGGGAAGTCCAGGGCCTGTTAAATTATCAGAACCCAAATCTGGAAAAAAATAGATGTGCTACATGGTTAGGAGTAATAGCGTGACCTAAGCCATATGGTTTCTTGAAGCCATGCAGTGATGGTCAAAGGACTCCATGATCCTATATGGTTTGAGTGAACCATGAAGAGAGAGGAGAACACCATTGTTATGGCCTCCACAATTTCTAATATAGGGGTGAGAGTAGGTATGGGCATGGTGTGACAAATTATACCCACTAACCATATGAGGTTCCCCTCCATACAGTAAAGAGAGCACAATCAGTGCATAGTTTGGAAAACTATGTAGCCAAACTGTGGAGCCCATATTTTTGAGAGAAAACTATGTTTTCTTCATGAATAACTATAAAAACCTAAAAAATAATTTCTATTTCCTTTTACAGTGGATAAAACTCATTTGAGATCTACCCATTGATCAAATTTTTTAGCGTTTGATCTCATTCATATGTCCGAACTCGGAATCTAGTGTCGTTAGTCTTTTTGGATTCACGCCAATGAGTACTCATTTACTTTTGTTCCTTTCTTCGTTTGTTTTGGTATCATCTATGTTATTTATGTTCAAGATAATATGGACTATTTTTATTATTTTTAATAATTATTCATTTTTCTGGTAATCTGATCCAAATAAAAAGATGATACAATATGAGCACTCAATTAAGAACCTACAGTAGGTGTTCTATACACTGACCATGGGTTTTAGAGCTTTATATGACTTTTTTTGTTATTATGTACACCCGATATTCTGGTTGAACCCTGATAATTAATTGAATTATTAAAATTAACATGTTGGAACATGTTCGGGGTTCTCTTTAGTTCCATGAGCTTAGTTGGAGGGTTTATCCCCAACCTATGCCACAAAAGGGGTGTGCCTTGTGATTACCTTTGTCTTATCCTATTATTGAACAACCAAAGGGTGAGTGGTTGAGAATTCTTATTTATTGGAAGCCCTATTATATATGAACTGAATTAAATTGATTATTTATGAAATGTTATTCCTCCTTCACCATGTTATACGTGGTGTGAATTTTTTTACAATTTAAATGTGAATTCTTATATGAGTGGGTGAACTCATTGAATGTATTTTAATGGGATTATTCATATTATTTGGAAGGAATCAAGTAATGTGATGTTATAAATTATAATTGAATTTATTAATGGGTGTTTCTATAGGATTTCTTGGGGGTGATACCCCATGGTTCATGATTGTTGTAGTCGGTTCCTTGGATGAAATTACTCATTGGGTCATGATTTTTTGTCATGAATTAGGCCCTTCTACCCCTTGGATTTGGATTTAATTGGCTTATAGTGTACATGGTATGTTAAAAATCTCTTTCGACCCAAATACAAGCCTAATATAGTTTCCATCAAGATGCTCCTGGTGTGCAAGGAGGATTCCTTGGTCAACTATACCATAGATCTGACCCCACGGTGTCTAACAGTTATGCTATATAGATCAGCTGTGTTAATTTTGGTATTATTGATTATATGGTATGGTGGTTTTTGATATAATATAAAGGCTATATGGAATGGTTGTGGTTGTTATGATATTTTAGATATATGACATGGTCATGGTGTTTATTTAGGTTATGCCTTATAGACACCTTGTTTGAGGATCTTGACCCTTGTTTTGTAGGAACCCTTGTTAGGCTTGATAGTATCACCATACAGTTATTACTTTTTCCATTGATATTTTACATGTATTACTATAATATAAATTATATACCTTGCACACTTATTATATTTTATTACATGTCCTGGACTTTTATAAACACTATTAGTGGTGTTCTACTATTATTTTATATCACACCCTGTCTCGGGCTGCCATTGGGTACCAGGATAGAATTTATGAACGTAGTTTTGGATTGGTAAAAATTCCTGAAGTTTTATTATTTAATTTTTCCCATGTTTAGGAGTAGGGGATCATATGACCAAACTGTTTCTTATGATGTTATCAGGAGATATTTCTTTTTTTTTCTATTTTGATACATGTATTATTTGATGCATATATACCTGTTTTAGATTATTTTTAGGAAAATAACATGATATATAATTTTTGTATATGATATTTCTTTTGTTTTATATATCTTTCTTTGGATGTTTTCTATTATTCAATTATTTGTTTACTTCTTCTAAGGTGTGTTTCTAGTCAAGTGGTCAGTGTCTATGCATGATTCTTATTAATTGTTATATTTCTCTTATTATTGACCAGTTTTATTACTTCTAATGTGTTGTACTATAGTAAGGGGAATTGTCTCCCCACTGATACACCATTAGCTCTTGCTTCTATTCATCATCCTCTAGGGTTCAGGAATATGTGATTGAGGCCATGTGGCTTACCAGTGTTGGATCATAGTTCAATGGAATCGGGGTCCGGTATGTTACAATCCAAGAAATTATAATTGACTAAACTCACTATGCTCAATGGAATGAAATTTCCAAATAAGGTTAACTAATTAGATCAATCACTTTAATGATAATATATTAACTATAATATTGAATATATTAGAATACAAGTCATTCAAGAAGGAAAAAGATCTTCTTCATTAAAAAAATTCTCTGGAAAAATAAATTAAATGTAAAGTGAAATCAATGGTCTCATAAGGTTTTTCTAATTGATATCCACGATTATAGGCTCCTGGGAGTTTACCTTAGCATGTCTAAATTAAATCAAATATTATTCCTCCCCCATTTTCAATTGTAACTCTACGATAATCCTCTATATAGTACTACTTGATCGTAAACTACACCATCACCTCTAAAATTATGATATCATTTTTTCAAATTTAATATTCCCTTAATATTTCTAAAACAATAATGGGAAAATTATTTTAAACGAATTAAATATTCAATAAATCATATTTAACCACCATGAGAGTACAATCAAATAATCATGATTTCTTTCATTTGGTATTAGTATAAATATATTTAATTACATGGTTGAAAAATTAATTCCATGAACACCAATGTTTTATTTCCCACCATAATCATCCCATGATCTTAAATTAATCGTCTCCTCATTGAATGAATCCTTATTGATTGGAATAAATTGTGAAGTGTGGAGGGTAAATGGTGTCATCATCATTTCCTCATACCCTTATGTAGTGAATGATCCATGTGTCTATCGTAATATACCATGACCTTAACAGAGTGTCCATTTTGAGTTCAATTCCTCTTAAGGATTCACAATTTATTGAATCGTAAGACTTCATATGCATCATATAATTTCTATTTCATATGAATTTATAATTTATATGAAATGAAAACATTATATGATGATGAAAGAGTTCATATAGGTCTCAAAAATATCTTACAAGATCTAAAACCTTCATATGGGATCATATTTTTTTGTAATGGAAAATATCCTATATGATCTCTAAAATATTAAATAAGTCCATAATTCTCCATTGCAGCAACCAAGAGTCGTACTATTATTGAAAAAAATCCCAAGGGTTTATAATTTAGGAAAAATAATTATCATATTGGTGCTCAAAAATTCTCTTATGTAGGTCTCAAAAGTCATACTAGATTAGAATTATCATCCAAAACAAGATTTTAGTAGTGTAAATTATCATACATGGGGTAAATTTTCCTATGAGGGTTAAATACACCTATATAGAATACTGAAATATCCTTTAATGAAGGTTATCTAAATTTAAAACATCATATGAAATATTATCTTACAATGTTTAGAAAATTATCATACAAGATACATTGTCTTATGAGATATATTATCTTACGAGCCAAACATAACCAAAATTTTCTCATTTTGAGTTCAATAATAAGATACAACAAGGAATATTATACAGTAACACTGAAATTATGGTTTTGAAAAATAATTTCATAAATGAAAATATGCATAAAAACATTGAGTTAATACATTTTCAAAAAAACTCAAAAACACAAAATGGAAATAAAAAATGATGTGGTTTTACTTAAAAAGACCACAGATTAAATAATTTAAATTGAAATAATATATCATGAATATATTAGCTCTATTGGGAAGGTTAACATAAGTTGGTTAATATCAATAAATATACTTAAAATCTATGTTTACTTTTGTATAATGATGAAAGTGGTATTAGCAAATCACTAAAATCAATAAGTAAAAATGATCAATTCCTCACTAAAAAAATATTCATGACTGGTACAAACACATGAACATAGTACTAAGATATGTGATTAAATATTATGTTTCAGATTCCCCAAAAAATAATGATCCACCTCAGGAATCAAGTGATTGTGAAAATGATTCCTATTGTAGACACTTAGATAAGGAATTCAATGTTTACTTGATTATGTTATCATCAAAGATATTCCAATAATGGTTTCCCCCTATCTAAGATAAAACTCTTAGTTATTTTACATGATTTCTTATTCTGTAAAATGTTTAGGCCTCATTTTATTAGTAAAGGTTATAGTTCGAAAAACCTTCTTGAAATAGATCACAATGATGAAACTAACCTATTTTAAGTAGATGATAGGGGTAAATTTTCATTGTTCATGACATTTTGATGATGTAAATAGTATAAATATAAATACATAATTGATAATTAATACATGATACTCCATTAAAACATTTATTTTTTTTAGACATTAAATATAGATTAATCTTGGTAAGAAGATAAAAGAGGATTCAATTAGGGTGTGTTTGTGAATATCATAACCAAGAATTCATTAATAATTTCTTATATAGTATATATTTTTCTGAAACACACATCTCCTTGCACATATATGATTTGTAGTGTTATTAACAGTATAAATTAAACCTTTCCTTTCATGGAGAGATTGATTATGAGTCATGAAATAATTTTTTTATACTTTAATGGTATTATTTACAAATAATTGCATTAAAACCTAACCATATACCCAATAAAATGATAGATTATATCTTATATGCGTTTTAATATTAAATAAATATATCATGTAACAAGTTTGTGTCTTTAAATGTGATTCATTTTCCAAGGATAATTCTAAAAAAATACATCATGAATACAAAGTCTGTTATTGTGAATTATCAAAATGTTACAAAGGATATTCTATAAATCCCTAAGGTAGAAACTAAACATTCAATTGAGTGACTGTTTTTATATGATAAAATGAACATATATGATTTTGATAGTGGGAGAAAGAAAGAATATGTTAAAGTCAAGTCTTTTTATGCATATGACTTTGAAATATATATGAGATCTATAATAGTTCATGGAAAATAATGTTATCAGGACACATTTTTTATAGGAAAGTTAGAACCAAAGTTAAATGGTTTAAAATCACAATATTAGGTGAAATTGTATTCATTTGGGATAATGAATCCTTATACTTCAAGGAATTAGTGAATAGAAAATAATAATTTAAATGGAAGGTAGTTATGGAGTAATAAATGTATTCCTTAAATGAAAATAAAGTTATTATTTTGGAAGAAAATATTACTATTTTGAATCCCACTGGGTCCAAATGGGTTTTCAAGAATGTTCTCCAGAAGGTTTTTAAATAAAATATGTATAAATAACTATTAGTTGATAATGGCTTTATGAAAAGTCAATATGATGAAAATAATGAAAACATTTCATCAATAGATACATTATAATTTATTTAAATTATAATTGTTATAGAATTGTACAATGATAATTTGTGACTCCCCTCTCTTCAAAGGTATGATATACATTGTGCCACAATTTTTTCAATTTTGGTTTTATAGTTTTTTAGGAGTTAGGGGTTGAAATATTGGATTATAAGATAAAAAATACAGGTGCATGATTTGTACATGTTTATTAGTAAGTAGGTGGTAGATTTTTCATGTGGATTATTTGGTTCCAATGGATTTTTTCAGAGTTGGAGAATGGTTTTTTAAATTGTGAAATATTTCTTAGAAATCTATGTGATAGGCTAGGTCTGGGTCTAGATGTTCTTGTATGACATTCTCATGACCTTTCTAACAAAGTTGTTATTTCTCGGTAACCATGCACTTCAGTTTTCAAGAGAAAAAAATGAACACAATATTAACAAACAATTTCTCTAACCTTGCATTCATACCATCTGATCTCTATGAATTTCATACAAATGGAAAATTATCCAAATACCCTTTTTTGTTTTACCCAAATCTCACCCTAATATCTCATTCTCCTAACCCATCCTTCCTTAACACACTTAGAGGTTCTCTCTTGGGCCTCTTGGTGAATTTTTATCGATTTGGGTGTATCTATTTAAGGTATGTGTAAATATATTCTTCATTCATACTTTATTCTCAAGATTTACTCTTCATCTCTCTTCCTCTGGATTCGTTGGAACCCAAATGGGCTATGATGGAAAAATCTTGTATTTAATGTATGGAATTGATTATTTTTATTACAGATCTATAATTTTTAGGACTAGATGTCTTCATTTATGATCATTATTTTCAATGGAAACTATGTTTCCTCTATTGGTGTTGTGGTTTTCTCTATAAAATAGTTATTTTTCATGGAACCGTTTATTAATCATTCCATCTCCTTACTTTCTTATAGTGGAAACGGTTTATTTGATATATTTTTTTTTTATTTATGAAATTGAATTTTTTTCATGGAAAATAGTTTAAAAGTGGATTTTCAATAAAAAAAATTATACACGTCATGTTTCTAATGTAATGTCTCATCGATGGTTTGGAGTATAAAATGTGTTTTACAGCATGGGAGTGGTAATTATTTTCATATCAAAATATTTTATTAAATTTTCTGAATGATTTAATTGAATTTATTATGAAAACCAATCACATGTGAACCCTAGGTGCATCAGGTTATGGACATATGAAAATCTCAATGAGTGTGGAAAAAATAAGGGTTATGGGTGTGATATTGATAGACTTTGGTAGGTTTATATATCATTAATATTAAAATTTTATTGGATTAGTGTTTTTTGTGTGTCCTAGAAATGTATTACCATGTTATATTGCTCAATTATGAAAAACTTTATTCATGATAGTGATGTTCCATGCTTTGATTGCTAAATTTTTTACATTTTTAGGTATATAAACTCTTCATTACATCCAATTATATAATGATTCATATTATTTCTATATTATTATGGATTTTAATATGGATTTTTTTAAAGTAAAATCAAATTTTTTTAGGAGAAATGATTTCAAATGAAATTATTTATAAACAATATTTGTTTAAAAGTAAGAAACAATGGTTATATAGAAATAAAAATTGTACGGATTCTTGGTGGTATACTATATGGAATTTATCTCACAGCATGCATATTGCTTTATTAATATACATACATGGATTTATAGGATACAATTATAGGTAAGGTTCATATATATCTGGATGAATTATATAGGTTGAGGTCTCTTCATAGTGATTTTGTAATGTCATGAGGGTTGGTCACATTGATGTATGGTTTTGGTCTTTGACATAAGTAGTTTCTAGGATTATACTTCTTCCTATTTTTTTCTACCTCATGGTTTTGTACCTCCTATTCAATTATATACAATGGTTATATTTAATCATATTATTATATATCATACATGTTAAATTGTTATTTGATGATCAATCCATTCAAATGGATTTATGTGTGGATACCTAGGTTTTTGTCACTAGTCCATGGTGATTAAAAACACTCTTCCAAGATGGTAGGCTTACTTAGGTGACATGTATGTCGACCCGAGTTGTTATGTTAAAAAAATTAATCAATTGGAGGTTTCTTTGGGGTATTATTTTATACTAGAGTTACGACCATCTAGAATCATGTGGTAACTACAGAAGTGCTTCTTGTCAAATCAATTTCATAACTAACCATCAATTACCATAATTGGTCATGGATTTCGTTATCAAGATTCTATGCTTGATTTTGGGTTTATTTAAATGAACCTTATCAATTTTCTTTATCGTTTTAAATTATTTTCTACAATCCCTGTTGTTTATGTGATTTAATATGGATTCCTGAAGTTTATATTTTAATTAAGAGATGTATTACAATGCTATTAAGGTGTTACCTCTTCTATTTAACAGACAATGCCTCTATAAGGTCCACTTAGATACTAAGGGAAGGACCTATTGGAAAAATCACAAACCAAACCCCTTCATCCAACCCCACTTTTGTGTAAAAAGTAATCCATGTTATTCAATCACAAGGTCAATATGGTTGTGGAAACTTAGAATGGATGGTAAATTATCCTTTGATGTTTACCAAGAAAATTACACCAATATTCCATGGTGACAAATGAACCAAGGAACCCGAGGAATATATTGAGAGAATAGAACATATTTTCAAATTTTTGGGGGCTTTAGAGGAATAAATGATTGGAATTTACCCTTATATGAATTAATTTACTAGAATGAAATGGTTGGATTCTATCATGATAGATAAATTACACAAGAAACTCACATAGACAAGTTTCAAGAAGTCCTTCAATAAGAAGTTTTATCCATTGACCTTACATGTGGACAACAATTTAGAGTTCTCCACCTTGGATCATGGAGACCATTTAGTGATGGATTATGAAACTCATTTCACCAATCTATCTCCAAGACATCGAACTAATAAAGATCTCATGGCTAGATGGTTTTATATGGGTCTAATGCCAGATATTTGATTTATGATTATTATCATGTGCTTAATGAGCTTTACCGATGTTGTTGATAATGAGGCTATAGCTAACACAAAATTAGTTAGGAGAATAGGTCTTAGTGTAACATCTGTTATTATAGGGGGTAGTGAAGGTGTGTCACCTATATTGAAATGGAATCATAGTAATAGTTCTTTGTTTTCATTATGATCTATTAAAAATGTTTCTTTAGGGAAATACTAGGTGGTTTTCTCCCATTGTGGAAGCCTTATCCATTACTAAGTCTAATTGTATAGTAATACCCAATATCGTCCATCATTGTGGAAAATCTGGTCAACTTAAAAAAATTAAAAGTGTTTTATATTGAAGTACAGTTGAATACACCTTACCAAAAGATCATATTATTAGTAACATTCTACAAAAAGGTGGTCTATATAATTAATTTGTTAAGGGGGATAATAATGCAATGAAGAAACCTCAGATATGGGTCTAGTTTGGATTCATTTATATAGCGGATGATGCACCAGAGAAATCTGAAGTGGGTCTGACTATTATGAGATGTACAATGTATATTACTTCTTCAATAGTCCTAGATCTGTTTGATACCAGTGCATCTCATGATTTTATATCATCAAATTTGGTAAATGTGTTGGGATTATACTTGAACATTATGTCATTTTTTGTGGATCATTTTAATCCCTTATAATGGTAAAAATAGTAGGGTTTTAATTATTCCATGTTCTAGTGTATGATCTCCGACCATGAGGTCATATGGAATTTCATTGTTCTCGGTCATAATATCTTTGAACTTATCATTGATATGGATTAGATAGTTCATTTTAAGTCCCAAGTCAATTGTTATCGTTTATAGCTTTAGTTCCTATCTCCAAATGGAGTTACATGTGTCTTTAAAGGTGAGTGGGATCACATATCTAGGTGAGTAGGGATGTTTTTTCCTGAGGTTAGAATGATCTCATATAAATTTTGAGAGAATTTTATTTATTAAATTTATCATTAGTAAATTGGTATACTTACTACTATTATGAATGAGTAACATAAAGACTTTCCTAGTCACATTTTCTATGGAAATTTCCCAAAGATATATTGAGTTTCTATTGAAATTATTATAGGGATGATCATTATCTCCTCACTATTTTATCATATGACATCCACTGAGTAAAATGAAATTAATGTTCAAATTGAGGATATTGAGTCAAAAATAAATGTTTGTATAATTGGGTCACCTTGTACTTCTCTGATTCTATTCATAAATAAGTATATGGAAGCCTTAAGTTGTGCTCTATCTACTAAAAGATTAATCAAATGACTATTCAGAAAGTGTACCCTTTTCATAGGATTGATGATATGTTTGATCAACTTAGGGGATCTGGATCATTTTGTAATATTGATATTTATTAAGGGTACTATCAATTAAGAGTCTGAGAGGAGGATATTCTGAAGACTAAATTCCAGAAAAGTTATAAAAATTATGAGTATTTGGATATTCAATTCGGTCTTGTTAACACTCATGTGGTGTTTAAAGATTTGATGAATTAGATCATTTATTGGTAATTGGACTCATTCATGGTTGTTATGGTGGGTGATATGTTGGTGATTTTAAAGACTAAATATGAACTAAGTTATCATCTTGATATTGTTCCCATAACTCTGAATGAACATCATATGTATTGAAAGATAAATAAATTCCAGTTTTGGATCTGAAATGTGAGTTTTATGGGCCTTTTTATATCTAAGAGAAGAATCTCATTGAATCTTAAATAGGTTCAAGAAATTATTTCCTTGGATCAACCGAGATTGTGTTTGAAATTTAGATATTCTTGGTTTTATATGGTTATTATAGAAATTTAATTCCAGATTTATCCATGATTCTATATAATATGTTAGAGTTCAACCATAAGTATTTTGAGTTTGAATGGAATGATAAGTAACAATGATAATTTGAATAAAATAAAGTGAGGTTGAATTTATATGTAGTTTTTATTGATTTTGAATCATGTTTTTATTACCACATATTATTTGATGCGTCAGCTACAGGATTAGGATGTGTTCTAATGTAGGGGAAATGGGAAGTGGTATATCAACATTTATAATCACACCCACATGATAATAATTCTACTAATATTGATAATGAATTTCCTACCATGATTGACGCTCTGAATAATTATATCCACTATCATTTGATAAAGAGGTTTACTATATACTTGGTTTATATGTGCCTGATGAATATTTCATCCTAGATTCATTTAAACCTATATTGGAGATGTTTGGTTAGGTATCTTTAGAATTTTTCTTTTGATCTTGTATACACACCTAGAAAATAAAATGCGGTAACTAATTCATTGAGAAAGAATTTAAAGACACATACCAAGAAGGAATCTAAGAATGAATGATCATTGATGCTTTTATTAACTAACATGTTCTTGGACATAGATAAGTTTATGGGAAGGACTGGTTATCTTATATGAATGATGATTCTTTATATAATTATTTTATACCTCTTATAGAATAAATATTACACTTTTTCATCATTTTAGTTAAATAATATATGGTAAAGTGGCCTTGGGTGATTGGACAATATCTCTTTATGTTGTGTTTCATTTATGAGGTAGATTGTTCATTCTAGTAAATTTGTGTTAGAAATTAATGGATAATGTATATCAGTACAAATCTTCCATACACTATGGGACTACCAAGATGAATCATTATTTGAGATGTTGGTATTACATTTTGTGGATGAGGTAGTCAGTTGGGGATTTTTTATCATGATGCCTTATCTAAAAAATTTATGTTAGATCACAAAAGACTAGACAATTTTTTTTTCATTTACCAATTATAGTATGTTAGGGGGATGAGATATCCATAGACTTCATTGTAGGTATAACATGGAATCCTATTGAGAAAAATATTATTTTGGTGATGATTTATTTAATTTCAAAATATTCTAATTTCCTTCACATTGAGGAGACAATTATTTGAAAATCTTGGGAAAATATATATCTGAATGATTATAAAGCACTATGATGTATCTTATGTTATTATTAATAATAGTGATTTGTGATTTAAATCATGGTTTTTGACCTGTTTATATGTGGTGATAGGTTCCCAATTGAAGTTTACCATAGTATATCATATCATACTGATGGACAGACTTAGTGATACATTCAAATTCTTTAGTATATTCTCTTGGCATGAATACTTTATTTTGATGGTTAATTGGAGAAGAATCAATCATTAGTTCAGTTTTTCTATAAAACATTTATCATTTTTTTAATTAAAATATAACCCTTCGGAGAATTTTATGGGTACCTTGGGGAATATACAATATTTTGTGAAGATTTAAAACAATAGTCTTTGGTTGGACCAAATCATGTTCAAATTATTAAGAATATTATGGATTTTTTATTAAATATATTAGTTATAACTATGATTCAACATGAATACTATGTTTACTGTTGTAATTTACCACTAGAGTTTGCAGTATATGATCTGGTTTTTCTCATGGACTCACCTTATTTGGGACATATTAATTTTGTAATATATGGAACGTTGGTAAAAAGGTTTATTGGAACTTCAAAATCAATTAACATATTGTAAAGGTGGGATATTAGTTGGATTTACAATCTCACATGACATCAATTTTAGCTATCCTTCATGTTTTCCAACAATATAGGTATCAACCTGACCATTATTCATTGTTAGAAAGGGAATATGTTGACCTGAATACAAATGGCTTAGTGGATGAGATCCCAATTTATATTCTGGATCATCTGAATAATGTTTTATGTGGTAAAATGTTTCCCTTGATCCATGTAATATGAAAGTGTGGATAGGATAGACACATTGTGTGGGGACATGAATCATTGATGATTTAGTATTAACCATTATTCATTGTGATTTTAAAATCATATGATCACTCTAGGTGAAGAAATTGACATGGTGGTGAGAATTTTTACACCCTTTCAGTCACATGTATATTCTGATTTGGGCCTCTATTGTCACTATCATGGTTTTAAAGTTTTTTAGAAGTTGGGTATCAAAAGTTTTTATTTTTGGGAGAATAAATCATTGCACATTGCTTGTGAATAGTTATTAGTAACTATGATATAGTCATGAAATATGAATTTTTTGGTTCCAATGAAATTTTGAATATTTTTAGAATTTTTTTTCGAACTGATAGAGAATTCTAGGAAAACCATGTGAGATGATTGGTTTGGATATAGTAGAAACTTCAATGCATTCAAAAAAAAATTCTAACTATGTTACTATTCCAAGGAAACCATACACTATAGTTTTTAAAGGATAGTTTTGACTAAATGATTAGTTCATGGATTTTCTAATTGTGAATCCAAACTATGTGACTCGTATGGGTTTTATTAAATTAAAAAAATAACCAGACCCCATAAGTTTTTTAAACCTAAATGTTTCCAAATTTCCCCATTAGTTTGACCCATTCATTACTTTAATCTCTATAATGTTATACCCTTTTTATGTTCTTGATTCCTTATCTATTTGGGTGCATATCTTCATGGTATGAAAGAATATCCACTCGATTCCTCTTCTTTTCTCTAGATCTACACTCATTCTCTATTCCCCTTAACTCATTAAAACATTAATGTGGATTGAAAATAACATCTATGGTGATGGGTGGGGAATTAATTATTATTTTTATATATCTAGACTTGTCAGGATTTTATATATTCATTTATAATACTTTTTTTTGATGGAAACTATGTTTCATCCATTAGTGATATAGGTGTCTCTAGATAAGGGTTATTTCTCATTGACCAATTTATAATTATTTATGTTTTCATTTGGTTTGGAATATTGAAATGTTTGGTTTGATATCAATCATGTATAATTTATAAAGTTACATCTTTAATGGAATATAAAATTGTTTAAAAGGGGTTTTATTTAAAAATAGTTTTTCATGCTTCATGAGTTTTATAAAATCGATCAAATATGGTATTGACACTAAAATGGTTATTCAAGAATGGGAACTATAATTTATTACTTGTAAATTTTTTATAATATAATGGGCATGATTTACTTAAACGTCATGAGAAAAAATGTGACATTGGGACCTCATGTGCATCAGGTTATGGACATATGAAAACCTTAGTAAGTGTGTAACCCCTAGGGTTTACAGTTTTGGTACTAATATTTTTTGGATGGAATAAATATCACAATGATCAAATTATGTAATCTTAGTATTAATTTTGTGTTCTAGTTTTGTATTCTTATAATCTAGAGCCAAATTATTCTTGGTTTTATTCATGATAGTGATGTTTCATGATTTTAATGCTTACATGTTTCTCTTTTGAGATGTGAATGATCTTGACCAATTTTCTCTAGGTTATAATTCATATTTATTTACATATTATTATGAAATAGAATATGTATATTCTTAAATGAAATACAATGGATGTTTTATGATAAATTTTTCAAATAAAATTCTTTATAAAACATATTTTGTATTTAATCTTGAACCAATAGTTTCATTTTGATAGTCTTCATATAGATTAATTGTTGTATCCTACTAGTTACTTCCCTCACACCATACATATTCATATGGGTTTATGAATACATTGTTTTGTATGATTAAGATAAATGGATGGTTATCATGTATTCTTATAACATATCATATAAAATTTTACTTTATTCTGATTTCAGATAGTTGTGGAAGATGGTCACGTAGATACTTAGTTTTGGAATTTGATTTATGTTGTTTATGGGATTATACTTCTGGATTGTTATGTTATGTCTCATTGTTTCATAATTCATATTCCATGACACACTTTGGTTTTTTATCTTTATCTTTATATATATGAGACATGTTGTGTAGTTTTTAGGGTGAAATCATTCCCATTGTTTGTATGTGTTGTTACCCTGGTGCTTGTTTCCAGCCAATGGTGATCTGGAGCATGCTTTAGGCCTTGGTGAGGGCCATCATGGCTGACATGTTTGGACTACCTAGGTTGGTTAATTACATTAATATATTTTATTGTTGAATATAAAAATAATATTTGTAAATGGAAACCATTAAAATATCTTAAAATATATAACTATAAGGTTTTATGACCTAAAAATATTCAATATATTAAAAAATATACAAGGACCCATTAAAGGATACAAGAAAATATTCAATCACAGAATGATTATTTTTCCATGTGTTTAATATACTTTATTGGGATCATTATATTTTTCCATGTGATATATATTTATAACATATGGAAAAAAGCGTAGTCTAATAGTTCGTTAAGGATTGGTTGAAAATATTTCCTCATTAATGACTTAAATTAACATCCCATGATTAGGGAACATGATTTAAAAAGATCGAACTATGGGTATCTTGGAATAATTAAACATTAATTAATTGAAAAATAATTTAAAAATAAAATTTGATGCAATTATGGATTTTTTTTAAAATTTCACATGTCATAAATCATTCCATATTGACATATGAGAAGAAAAATGAAGAGATTAATAAAATAAATAAGACAATATATAATTTAGTGATAGAATAATCACATATTCCATATTATATAATAGATTTTATATTTCCTGTCTTTAAATTATGGTTATAAATATCAAAAAAATCAATGAGAATTCCACTGATCAGAAATTATAACTATCCAAAAGTAATTAAAATGTACAAAGTAAGTGTTTATGGTAAATATGGAATAAAAAGATATAGTTATAAAGGGGGTATAATAACTACCCTCCATATAGATCAATATGATCTAGTATAAAAGTTAAGAAAAGTAAATGAGAATCATAAGATCATTATAGATAGTGGTCACCAGTTTAATAGAATATGAGTATATTACATTTTATAATTCAGTTATAGAAGTAGTATAAATATTTAACTTTATCCTACATAATGATATTATACCAAGGAAGTATAGTTTTTCATGATATATATTATAATAATATTATAGTAGTGATACTGGACCTGAGCTCTAGGTTAGGCTAAAGGTCAAGAGTTATATACTTTAGAGATATCGTCTCTTGAGGAATTTTACATAAGAAGATGATGTTACAGGTAGTGAAATATACATATGAAAACATGGTATGCCGAATGACTAACAATATATCTTAGTAGAAACAATATTTTTCATTATAGAGTTAATACGTTGTGAATAGTTAGTTGTTGGCTCTAGTGAAAGTGGGGGTTTAATTAGATTTTTTTCCATTACCCAAAAAAATATGAAATTTTTTATTACTATGTAATGCATGGAGTATGATATATGTATAATTAACATGTACCATGAGAATAAAACAACTTTTTATGTAATAGATATGGTAATGCACATATATTACATGTTGTATAAAATATTTTTAGAAAAACATATTTATAAGAAGAAACCCATGATAACATGAGAGTAATATTAAACATACGACCTAGTATCTAAATTCAAAAATATTATGGTACTAAGATGATGTATAATTTTCACATATTGGGGGTTCTTAACACAACATGGGAAATGCATTCTAGAAGTTGTTTTAAACACAAATAATTTTTTCTCTTAATCAAACAACTTTGGTATACTGAGTGAAATATTAATTTAATGATGTCGTTTTAATAATTGTGGTCATTTAGATCATTTATGAATCTATAAATCATTGCTATATCAACAACCTCATCATAGGAGGTTGGGGGTTAGGGCTAGGTTTTGTACTTCTCAATAGTGATGGATTCCCTAGGTGGCGAAGAGCCCAGCTTCGGCCCCTCATTCTCCCAAGGGGGAGGGTCATATGACAAATCTCCATGGTGATATTCCTTCTCCATTTGTTAACTTTTAAAAACCTTATTGAATTCATTATTTTCCAAAAATTCCTTTAAGTCTGAAAGTACATGAATACTTTTCATGTCTCCCGCTTCTACCGCTCTCAACTCTGGAGTTCACTGAGGCGTCTTCCCAACTGAGTCTGACACTGATTGCATGTTTCAAGCGGTGTTGGCCATTGGTGGACTCCTTTAGCCTGTTTATTTTTGACTCTTGGGTTTTGTAGGATATATCAGCAGTTGGTCTTCTTGACTCCAGAAGCACCATGATTCGATTTTCCTTCGACGATTATCGGATTATCACGTTGTCGAGTTCTCATCACTCCAATGATGGTGCTCGCTACCTCCTATTGAAGTGGTCATATGATATTCAAATGAATCATGATCCAAAAAATTTGGTGATTTGGGTAATGTCTATAGAACTACCTATTACAATACAAAATCTATATATTCTCTGCTTTCTTAGAAACATGGTGGGTGTTTCCTCTATAAGGACCATAGAACCTGTGCGATGTGCCACCCAATTTTTCTGATGGTCTGTGTCGAAGTTGATGAATCAAAGTCACCTATTGTGAATTTCTGAGTTATTGTGGGAGAAGAATTTAGATATAATAAGACCATAATTTTTGTATAATGGTGTGATTTCTTTTAAGCATGCAAGATTATAGGTCATAGCATGGGGATCTGTAGGCATATGGGGGACAACTAGACGATGCTTTTAAGGTCCAGGAAGACTGCGTCAAGGTTGGAGCTTTGGTGAGTTTGTAATGCTTCTAGTTACGTTTGGTGTAGGGTCAATGGATGTTTGTATTGTTTCTAGCCATGGTAATTGAAATAATGAGGATGCACTATTCTCGGGTGGAGTAAGGATACAAGAACTATCTAACGTTATACCTCATAAACCAAGTGTAGTTGAAAATTTTAAAATACTATAGAGTGATTTTGCGAGCCCTCCTAGTAACAATTTATTAGAAGGGGGTCCAAGCCAGTGTAGAGGTAGAATAAAATTTGGATATAGTTAATGTCAAGACTGATGTTCTAGGGGACTCTGTTAGAGTTTTTGTTCCAATTTATAAGGGCGAGGAGAGTCCAACTCCATGCACCTATTCTATGGAAGTGTGTGTTGGTGGTAGTAGTAACTCAAAAAGGGGATCCATTCTACCATAGAGAGTAAGGCTATGTAGAGACATTAGTGGGAGCAGACATCATATAGTATCGGTAGGTTTCAGAATTCCAAAAAATAAACCAACCCTTGGAGGACCTTGTTTTGTCTAAACTTAGACAATCGGTTCGAATGTTTGAGTGATGTGGGATAATTTGTAGTCAATACCAATTGTCCCTCTAAGAATGATTCTGATGACATTTAAAAATCCTTAGATGGTGATGAATTGGAAAGGGGCAGGAAAGGCATGCACAGTCAAAGAAGGAAGAAATGGAATAATGAAAACAAAGACCCAGGGAGCTGCATTGTCTCCAGGAAGGTGAATCCAAAGGGACTTAATGATTAATCCTCCCTCCCTAGACCGATGGAGACTCCGTCAGCCAAAAAATAGGGGAAACACAAGGAGCACAATATCCATCCAGTGGTAAGATATGAGATCCATCAAGTTGATGTCAATCAGTCTCACGAACAAGTGAAGGAAACATCAAATGTTTATGACCAACATGAGAAGATGAACTAACAATCTGAGGAGGTGATACGGGTGGTCGAGGATACTCTTCCACATGGACAATGATGTGAGGGGGGGACTCCTGGAATCATACAGTGCCTGAAGGATGTGGATTTGGATAAGTAGATGTAAACACTCATGCATTCTGGTAATGAAACGAATGAGGCATCTTTGGTGAGCAATGCTACGAAGGAAGATATTGATCAATTGATGGGAAAATTAAACCAAGTGGAAATTACCAGAGAGTAATCCAATTATATTGAAATGCTATAACATATAATTTTTAGAGGCATTAATGTCGAGAATAATAGAATATATGAGTATATTAAATCTTGGGATTATCTTGAAGAACATTATCAAGAAATCCTAGAGGCTAATCCAGACCTCCATGTTAGTTCCTTTCGTTGGAATCTGTTTAGGGAAGGATATCACAATCACCGTAGAGATGTGTTTAATAAGTTAGTTGTATCCTTTAATTCTATATATTATTTATCTATTAGGGTTATCACTTTCCCCTTAAAATTGTTCGAAAATAAAAATAATCATTTGGAGGAAAAATCATTGCTATAACGAATGAAAATATTTAAAATATTTTATTTTTATAATATTTAGTGGTAGTTATAACTATGGTGGAAATATTTCCTTGAGGATATCCCAATTATACATAATTTAAAATATTATTGTCCCTTATAACCATAAAGAAAATATTTCCAAATGGTTTAGAAGTTCATATCATAAATTAGGGATGGTTTATTAGTAGGAAGTGGTGGTTAAAAAATGCTGAATAAATTGAAACACTTTTTTTCATAGTGGTTGTTTCCTCGACGGATTTCGGGGATGACCTCCTTGACGGGAGATTCAAACGTTCTGATCGGTTTCTAGCGGGTTTGTTCGTAGAACCGGAAACATCCAATGATTCCACATCCGTTTGGTCCCACTTTCCAAAGGTAAGCACTCATTAGCTTGTGGACTGATGAGGCTTAGGAATTTTCATTGGTCGAGAGGATGGGAGGTCGGACTCATCACTCCTTTTTGAGGGGAATTATTGTCTACTCCGGGACTCTCTTTATAGATTTAAGTTATGTTCGTGAATCCTTATTACATTACCAAGTATAAAATGTGCTTTCCTTTAGTTTTAACAATCAATGATTAAATATGCAAGAAATTTAGAGAATCTTTTATATGTATTCGAGGTTCTTTATCAATAGAGAATCATCTATATCTGTTTAGAGATTCTTGGTCAATGGTATCCTTCAAAACATTTATATAAAAGTCTCTTGGTCATTATGATGACCAGACTGGTTTTAAAGCCACTCAGTGGGGCACTTGAATTTTATCGTCATTCAGAAGGACAGGGATTATTTCAAAGTTGGGATCGAACCCATAAATGGGCTACCTTCGTATCCTTTGTTTTGGAAAAGGAATCATAACCCACGTAGTTCGAGTAATGGAGTATGATGTTTATGATTGATGGCTCAAAGAAGAATGTCATAATTACTTTTACACTCTAAGCTCACGTGAGTCATGTTCGGTGTGAGAAACAAGAGGTATTGGTAAAAATTAGACAATTGTGACATGAAAGATGCAATCATAAGAAATTGTTTGGGGCTTAGGTATGTATGACTGCCCAGATAGATGAAGGTTTAGGATTCACTTTTAGGGAGAAAATCCAGGAACAGGGTCCATAAAGTTATATGTGCTTTATGGAGATTTGAATACTCTAATCATGGGGCTTACTCCTAAGGAGGATTCCCAAGTTAGGAGGGGACTTATGATTGGGTTTTACTCCTGAAAAGGAAACCCAAATCAAGGGTAAATTAGGACTGGTTAAGAGAAATTTAAGGGGTCTTGGGGTTTACACCTGAAAAGGAAACCCAAGATTATGACTGGGACTTACTCCTAAAAAAGGAGGCCCAGGTTATGACTGAGTCTTATTCCTAAAAGGGAGACCCATGTTAGGGGACTTGGGGCTTACTCCTAAGAAGGATGCCCATGTTTGAGTTTGGGGCTTACTCCTAAGAAGGATGCCCAAGTTAAAGAATTATGATTGGGGCTTACTCCTGAGGAGGATGCCCAATTTTGGGAACTTTAAGAATTTGGGGATTACTCCTAAAGAAGGATGCCCAAATTAAAAGATTTATAACTGCGGATTATTCCTGAAAAGGAGACCCAGGTTAAGGATTCTCTCATTTTAAAGGATGAGGATGAATGAACGAACTCTCAATCTTTGGTGACATAAAGATGTATAAATCATTAGGTTTTGAGAGATATTCCACCGAATTCCTTTCAGATAAGGAAATCAAATCAAGAAATCATGCCATAAATGGCTTTGAAGAGTGTCTTGAAGACTGAATCTTGAATAGGAAAGGTGAAATGGATTTTGAGGGGTAAAAATGGGCAAGATGGGAACCCAAAACAAATAGGGGCGCACAAGTCTTGAAAGTCGCGCAAGTCTTCCGTGGGCGCGCAAATTTTGGTCGCGCAGGTATACATGCGCGACACATGGTGTACTTGCGCGATTTTCAACCAGCATTGAAATATTTGAGCGACTCTTTTTTAAACCCTTTAGAATCCTCTTGAGGT
Organism: Viscum album; assembly: GCA_963277665.1. NCBI lineage: Eukaryota > Viridiplantae > Streptophyta > Magnoliopsida > Santalales > Viscaceae > Viscum > Viscum album. The sequence goes on from OY728162.1 coordinate 766,459,254, forward strand.
TCTTCCAGAAAAGGGACGCGCAAGTTATATTGAAGGAAATAAATTGGAACACAAGTGTTTGATAAGTTTCAACACATAGGCCTTCCTTTTTCTCTTTAGATCGTCCGTTCTAGGTAAGAAATTACCTTAGAAGTGTTCCGAAAGCATTGAGAAGAGACTTGGACGTCAGGAGCTTCAATCCGAGTTTTTGGAAAAATCTCCTCTCGAATGGGGGGCCCACAGGGTCTATTTATAGGCAGGAGAAGACCCCGGGCGGTTACCAGGCGGTTATCACTTAGGACGCGCAAGTCACTTGCACGACCATAAGGCATCTCACAAGTAGACTTGCACGACCACTAGGAAGCGTGCAAGTACTTGCATGACCACTAGGCGGCGCACAAGTGTACTTGCGCGACCATGAGGGAACTTGCGCGACCTATGGGAAATGTTCTCCTTGTTCACCCCTTTGTCGATTTTAGATGTTTCTTCAAAGGATGAATCACTTTGGACTAAGGTATTTCCTTTTTTTCAGTCATTAGACTCTATGACGGAAAGGAGCGTCAACAAAAGTCCCCCCCTCAGAGTTGGATCCGGAGAGAAAAGAGGATTTGACTCTGAGGTGAAAAAGAAAAACAAGGAATCTGGTAGTTTAAAGTCATGCATGTCGGACATAAAGGGGCTAATGTTTAAGGTCGAAATAGCTTTGACCAAAAATGGGTTAAAATTGATTCAATTACTTGAAAATTTATATGAAAACATATTACCATACTCAAGTATGAGGGAAAATATGTAAACTATGACTTAAGAATATTTGAATCTGAGGAATGATATGAAAAAGAGCTAATAGGCATTAGAAGAAGTAGTTTCCAAGAATGAAGTTACTATTATTTAACAAAACCCGTTAGGGGGTTGAAATATGCAGGGCCACCTAAGGGCATTGGCTGCATGGTTAAATAAATAGCATCTTTCGGCTGACAAGTCTGTTATGTGGACTGTTTATGCAAGGCCACCTATGGGCAGGTGCTGCATAGTCAGGCGAAAGAACTCTTAGAAATTTACTTTCCTAGTGCTAAAAGCCAGTGAAAGATTATGGAGATTCAAATTTTCTAAAGTATAGGGTTTGTTGTATGGAAAGAGGGACTTGAATATGGAGAAGATATTTCCAGAAAAGATTATCGAAAACTGGGTGAATATCACTCCCACGAAGGTCTGACCCAAACGTAGGGAAGAAGAATAAACCATAGACTTGAATACTTTCAGATCATGAAAAAGGATATGGGACAAATATGTTAAGGATGGATATTTTTTACGAATCCCTACATACTGTCGTTTAAGACAAATAAGGACAAAAGAGGCATTCTTCCCAGGAATGATGTTACCATTATTTAACAAACCCGTTAGGGGGTTGAATTATGCAGGCCCACCTAAGGGCATTGGTTGCATGGTCAAATAAATAGCATCTTTCATCTGACAAGTCTGTTATGTGGACTGTTTATGCAAGGCCACCTATGGGCACGTGCTGCATAGTCAGGCAAAAGAATTCTCAGAAGTTTGACATTTTTGTGACTAGAAGTCATGAAAAGGGTTATGAAGATATGAAAATATTTAAGGTTAGGATTATAACACATAAAGATGGGTATTTTCCAATGTATATAGAGATACATAGGTCAATGATAACCATAATCATGTTGTGGCTGGGTCCTGAATTGAAACTTGGACTTCACTACGTATCTCATAAGAATGAGAATCAAGCCATACGTAGTTCTGGAAATGCAGTTTAACGTCGTGCAGGACGAAAGTATGAGAAATCTTAGTTTAGGGTCGTAGAATTCGGACCATAATAATGAAGACACAATGTGTGTTTTCATGAGGACTTTTCAGCTAAGGGACTGAAAGTGAAATTTGTGGTTAGGCCCAAAAGACTTGGGACTGGATTCGAGGGATACTCGAATGTTCCTACGTATCCCATAAGGATGGGATTCAAGCCCACGTAGTTCTAGAATTACCCATTGTACAAATTTGGTTCGTACATGTGAAGGGTGAAAGGGGACTTTAGTGCAATGATGGTTTAACCTAAGATAAAAAGTTCAGGCATTACCATGTATGTACGTAGTCTTTTGAAAATGAAACATGATTTAAAAAATTGATGTCAATAATAATAATTCTCTCTCAAGTGAGGAAATCAAAGAATATTGTAGTTTATTGTCGTACCGGACAAAAGTGTTGCATAGTTAAACGTCATATAACAAGGACGAAAGTGAATCAATGTAAAGATATTGATTCTAGGTGCAGTTTCACGAATCAACATCATATGAGATGGTGGTGAACCGATGTGAAGAGATTGTTTTTGGGCTTGAACCCTGGGAGGTTGCCTACATACCCAACTTGGAGGGAAAGGATCAAAGTCTGTGTAGTTCAATTAAAGAATGAATTAATGATCAAGTTGTTCTTGGGGAAAATGATCTAAAAAAATATTGTTGGGACTTACACATGGTTAGTGGCCCAAAAGGAGTGTTGTGGTTGATGTTCGCTCTAAGCTCACGTGAGTCATACTCGGTGTGAGAAACAAGAGGTAATAACAACCTTAACGATGCACAGTTTAATGTCATGTAGGACATAAAAAAGGGACTATGCAGTTTAGAGTCTTGCAGTTAGGACTATTGGTGCTGCACAGTTTAGTGTCATGTAGCAGGGACAAAATACAGTTTAATGTCATGTAGGACCTATCAAGGATTTTTCTGTACAGTTTAGCGTCATGTAGTTAGGACGATGGTGATAAAATAGTTTAACGTCATATTGGACGAAAGGGGGACTGTGCAGTTTAATGTCATGCAGTAAGGACAAAATAACACACCATTTATGTCATGTTGGACGAAAGTGCGAATAGTTTAAGGTCATATGCATGGACCGTGAATGGTGCAGTTTAATGTCATACTGGACTTTTGAGATTATATAGTTTAACGTCTTTCCGGACGTGAGGGGCTTTTATACAGTTTAGCGTCATGTAGTTAGGACGTTACAGTTTAACGTCTTGCTGGACATAAAGGATTTGAAAATAGTTTATGGTCATATACATGGACCAGGGATGATGCAGTTTAAGGTCATGCTGGATGGTTTAGGGAACTATTTCACAGTTTAATGTCGTGTGGGACGAAGTTGCAGTTTAAAGTCATACTGGACCATTGCTGTATAGTTTAACGTCATATAGCAAGGACGAACTGGTGCTGTACAGTTTAAAGTCATGTAGCTAGGACTAAGGTGAACCAATACGAGGATATCAGTTCTGGGGACTTTTTACAGTTTATCATCTTGCTGGACGTTGGAAGTGCCACACAGTTTAATGTCATGTTGCTAGGACACAATATAGTTTAATGTCATCTCGAACAAATATGGAACTTCTGTACAGTTTAATGTCATGTAGATAGGACATAATATAGTTTAATGTCATCTCGGACAAATATGGAACTTCTGAACAGTTTAATGTCATGTAGATAAGACATAATATAGTTTAATGTCATCCCGGACAAATATGGAACTTCTGTACAGTTTAATGTCATGTAGATAGGACATAATATAGTTTAATGTCATCTCGGACAAATTAGGAACTTCTGTACAGTTTAATGTCATGTAGATAGGACACAATATAGTTTAATGTCATCTCGGACAAATTAGGAACTTCTGTACAGTTTAATGTCATGTAGATAGGACACAATATAGTTTAATGTCATCTCGGACAAATTAGGAACTTCTGTACAGTTTAATGTCATGTAGATAGGACACAATATAGTTTAATGTCATCTCGGACAAATTAGGAAATAAAGTGATTGTTTTGGATCTGGGAACAATATTTTGTGTTTATACAAAATACTTCTTCAGAAATCCGGCATTAGTTGGAGTCGTGATGTGTTCTCCATCCATTGAGATTAGAGAATACGCTCCATTGGAGTAGACCTTATGTATTGAATAAAGTCCTTACCATTTTGGTTCAAGCTTGGGAGGCTTCTTTCCTGGTATCATTGGTGCTCTGAGAACCAATACCAATTCTCCCTGAATCTCTAGAACCTCCTCGGATTCCCTTATTTGATACAGGGAATTCCGGATCATCAAGACTGAAATATGGATCTGTTAATTGAATCATATTAATAGAACCAAAGATAAACTCTTCGTCTGATAAAGACTCTGCCTGGTTAGCCTGTTTAGGTTGTGCCGTTTGATGGTGCGGTGCCCGTGGCTTTGAAGTAGATGGCATGAAATCTGCCAGAGTCAAAGACAATTTAGGCTTTGATACATACTCATCTTCTCCTGATTCCTCTTTCTTCTTTGAATTGCGCTGCCCTTTTGAGTATTTGTCTTTTGATGGAGGCTTTACTGCAGATTTTGTAGGAGACACAATTGGCTTCTTCAATTTTGTTCGCAAAATGGAATTGGTCCGATTGATTGACTTTCTGACCATCCAATCATCATATTTTTTCGCAGTTTTGCTTTTGACTTCCTGCCACTCGCCTCCGTCCTCTGGATCTATAGCGGTAATACATGCTACATGAGCTGAAGAACCCTTCAATTTGACTTGTCCCAAGTCAACCATCTTTTGCATGAGGTCTTTAAAGACAAAACACTCCTGGATGGGATGCCCCAACATTTGATGAAAGGGACAATAATTGGGACAGTCTTCATCTCCTTCCTTGTTTGGCCTCTTCGGCACTGGTAATTGAACCAAATTATTTTCCAGAGCTGAAATGAAGTAACCAGGAACTTTCTCACTTCGGAAAGAGTATGTTTTACTCTTCATATCCTCAAATTGTTTTCGTCGTTGATCTCTTTGATCATTTGGATGAAACATCCTTTGTTGTTGGCGTTCAGGAGGTGGAGTCCTTCAAGAAGATGAAGGTTTTGAAGTAGATATAGGTACAGGTGCTTGTTTAAGCATAACTGTAGCAGTTTCTGCTTTACCCATTCTTCTTCCTGGAGCTGATGGAATTATACGAGATTTAACCTTAGCCTATATAAGGGAATCTTCAATCTTCTGAGCGATTGAAGTAAGGTCTCGAAACCCTCCTGTGTATTTCACAGGGATCAATGGCGTGCGTAATTTGTCACGCAAATTTTCCACATAGATTGGAAACAATTCCTCCTGAGGGAGTGCTAAACTCAGGGAATACGTTAATCCCTTCCAACGAGAAATGAAATCAGAGACTCTTTCATTCTCCCTTTGCTTGCAGTTTGTAAGATCGAAAACTGTCGTTTTTGGCAAAGTTGAGCTAAACTGAAGAAGGAATTTTTGACGAAGATCCTCCCATCCGATGACTGACCGGGATTGCAAGCTTGTATACCAAACAAAAGCTGGTCCTTGCAAAGTTCGTACGAAGCATCTGAGTTTCACTGCTTCTTGCTGCTCTGGAGTTCCCATCATAGGATCACAACAATACACGTAATGCGTCAAAAGTTGTTCAGGGTTGCCTGATCCATTGAAAGTATGGAAAACAGGGTTTCCAAAACTGGATGGAGGAGAAATTGAATCTACCCATTCAGGGTAAACTTTCTTTTCAGGTTGAACTTGAGCCCGTTTCCCTTCCACAGTTTCTAACCGAGCTGTTAATGACTCAATAGTAGTTATTAACTTTTGAGAAACGTCAGGTTGAACTTGGTTTTGGGTAGGTGTAATGAATGTAGCTTGGACAGACGTGGTGGTTGGTGCTGCAACTGATGGTAGTGCTGCCAACTGTTGTTGCGTTTGTCCCGTAGGAATAGACCTCGTGGGTGTACTGATAAAGGAGGATATTCTTGATCCATCTCAGTAGTTACAACAAATTCCTTTGGCTGTCGGAATTCAGCATTCTTAAGAAGAAGACTACTCTAAAGTAGTTCTGCATTCAACCTTCTTAATTCTTTCATTTCTTCCTCCTGTTGTGCAAACCTTTGCTCTAATGAGAGTGATTGACCTCCTTCAGAGGAAGGGTGAGAAGTAACTTGATTATTTCCTTTCCCCTTATTGGATCCTTTTCGGAGAGGGGGAAGTGGGTTACTTGAAGGAATACCCAAATTTTGGGTAAGCCTTTGATTACGTGTGTGCACACCTTCTTCATTTAGGTCTGTGTGTGCAACTTCTTGAGCAGGATCCTCTTCGTCTGATCCCTCCGATTGAGCCTCATCTGGTGAATCAGCAGCAACGGCATTGATGACATTAATGGATGCATAATGCATGGAATCCTTTCTATTAGCATTTCTGTGATATTGTCTTCTTTTATGTCCATGATGAGACATGGCATTCCGTTGACTTGATCCCTCAGGAACTTCTTGGAGAACCGTCACTTGGAGAGAATCTCCTGATAGCTTGGATCTTCGTTCCTCTTGAGGAGTATTCCCTAATCGAGAGAATAATGACTTTCTCTGAGGGAGGGATTGGGGATTTGAAAAAGTCCCCATTCCGGTGGACCGGGGATGTTCCTGCTGCTTCCGCTCAACTCCTCAAATCCCATTTGTTGACTCTGAGGGTTGGGTTAGGGAAGTCCCCAGTCTGGCAAGCTGGGGTGTCTCTTAACATGCTATGTCTGTGATCTTCTTAAAATCTCTCTTGATCTTGCGAATCTTAGTTCGGAAATTAGCTGGATGCATTAACCTGTATCCACTTTTATAACCTGGTTCAACAGATTGTTGGATGATTTTCGAAACTTCTGTCATTTGATGACGTGTTTGCTCCAGACGAGAGGCTTCTGCAATATTCTCGCCTGCTTGATGTAGGAGCAATTCAAAAACTTGTTCTCTATATAATTGATTTTGAGAGGAACTAGTTGAAGCCTGTTCTTGAGCAAGCTTTTGATTATGAACAAAGCCCATTGACTGTGGCCGGCCATGGGAAATAACATTGCATGAGACCATTTTCGGCGGGCTTTGCTGACCGGAAAGCACTCTGAAATGTAGTGCTCCGTGAACACCCCATCCTCTGATATGAACATCAGATGGAGCATTGTCAATTAACTGACGCAATTTTCTTAGTTCGCCAAGGCATGAACGTTGAAGGGTTCTTTGTTGCTTTTCAGCCTTCGGATACCGAGAGACTGATAGAGATGCCAAATTAATCTGGCGTTGTAACCCTTCTATTATCTTAATATGATTTTCATAATCACCGTAAGATAATACTTTATTCTTCAATTGACAACGAGTCTTCCATATCTTGAGACAAATATCATGGATTCCATCATCCGTCAACATCTTTGGAATGTCGTACAAGGAGTCAGCCAAAGGCCAAAACATGACTGGTACTTCACCTTTTGCCAGTTTCTTCCTCATGTTCAGCATTTCCTCTTTATCATTAAATAAAGATTCTTCTACCTGTTTGGACCTGAGTTGGTGTTTCCTTGTTGCTTCATCGGATTCAACAAGATTGGTAGAGATATCACTATTCATGCTGGAAGATGAATGACCCAGGGATGGTTCGGAGAATAACCTGAACCCCAGGCTATCTTCTGATGGAGAAAGAGTTTCACCTGCCGATAGTAAAGCATCAGACATGACTGGTTTTACGTTTTCAAGTGCCTCGAGATAGGAGGGCTTTCTCGTCACTACATTGCCTTCTGAAGAATTTTCGAGACAACGTGAATCACTACTGCGGAGAGGACTTTCGCAACGATGTTCATCACCATGAGGAGGACCGTCATGATGGGTTACAGCAAAAGATGAAATCTCTTTCTCCTTGGTCTTCTGAACACATAGAGGGTTCCTGTGGCTCTCATATGAAGAAGAATCTTCAAGATTGACCGAACTTTCATGAAGCAGACCTTCATGAGGAAGTGTCTGTTGAAGACCTTCAAAATTAATGTTCCCGTTATTGAGAACTGAGGGAGTAGAATCTTGAATTCAGACAGATAAATGTATGAGGGCTTCAAGAACTCCAGCATCGAGCAAGGCCTTGTTGCAGATTGTCCTTTGATCTTCTGACTGTGCTGGGCGGATATTTTTCTTAGATGCCTTCTTACTCACTTTAGAAACCACTTGTTGACGAAAGCGGTTACTCTGAGTAGGTGTATGTTCCTGATCAGGAAAGGTGGTCAGGTTAGGCTGACGATCTCCACTCAAATCAGGTGTATGTGCCTGACTTGGTTGTCCGTTGGATATGGGGGAGTATGCCCCATAACCCTCTTGGACTAGAACAGATGTGTGTGTCTGTTCCGGAGTGAATCGTTGATGTGTCACTCCACTGCTAGGGATAGATTTATGTGTCTGTCCCTGTGATGATGCTGAAGCTGTTATGATATCCTGGCAAGCATCCAGAATATGAGCAGGAATTTGCTTCTGATCTTTCATCATTGACAAAATATGTTTGCTGACTTCAGCCTCCTGAACGGGGATATACCTCCATTCCGGGCTTGGAGTAGGTGTATGTGCCTGCTCCTGTCCTCCTTTTCCTGTCATTGAATCCTGACAGTACTCAAGTGTGGAGGCAGAGAGTTGAGTCTGCCTCCTGTTTGTCGTCGGGACTTTCCGACATACTTCTCCGTGCGCTACCAAACGAGACTGTTGGTAGGCTTGATTAGTATTAGCAGGTGTATGTGCATGCTGATTACACTTCTCCAAACGCAGTTGGCGAGATCCATCATATGTAGTCAGACGAGCCTGCTGACTAACTGGTGATGTATAAGCAGGTTTATGTTCCTGCCTACAGTACTCCGCCGGAATTGCCTGGCGGTATTGGCTTGATGCTGCCAGACGAGTCTGCTGGACAGCGGAATTAAAATGGTCAGGTGTGTGTTCCTGCTCGTTGTTTTCCACCAAGTTATGTTGGTGGACTTCTCCGGAGATGGCAGGGATGACATCCTTCCCATTGTTCACCAGATTCCGTCTATGGCGGTTCATCTTGCCTGCTCGGGTTCGAGGAACCTGAGCTGAATGCCTGGAGTCGGTACCCTCATCATGTTGAGGGCGCACTACCGCACGCATCTGGCGGCGATTGTTGATGGGAGCCCTTGAGAAGGACTCCTGTTTTTTTGAATTAAGGTCCTACGGGACCTGCTCATTCACTTCCTCATAGTAAGGGAGTGAATGGAAATTGCGTTCCGGGGATAACGACCCGAAACGGTTGGAGAAGGTAGTCAGCACCGCCTACTTCTTGATCGCTGGCCGCCGTTGTCCGGACGACCAGGTAGAGTTGTTAACTTGGAGGGCTTGACGAGCGGCCTCCAGAGTTGGGATTGTACCGTTGCGACGATACTCCTTAACCAGTGCGTTAGAAACCCAGCGTTGAAGACGTTGAGTTGGTGATGTCATCCTAAGAGCGGATGACGTTCCAGCAGGAGTAGCAGCATTGGTTTTCACAGTAGCAGACCTCACAGTAGAGGTGTTCACAGAAGCAGTATTCACAGGGGTGAATTTAAGGAAATCAATTTTGCAGAAGATCTTGAGAAAAGAGTGCATGTTCCATATAACAGACATAATCCAGATGAATCCGACCACTGCATCTTTTGGATGAGCACATGTCAATGATTGATTTGTTGGCCCAAGGGGCCTAACAAATAAGAAGAACATCACTTTAACTTGGTTAAGGATTCACATCGGGTTCACCATTTTTGTTTCCTCGACGGATTTCAGGGATGACCTCCTTGACGGGAGATTCAAACGTTCCGATCAGTTTCTAGAGGGTTTGTTCGTAGAACCGGAAACATCCAATGATTCCACATCAGTTTGGACCCACTTTCCAAAGGTAGGTGCTCATTATCTTGTGGACTGATGAGGCTTAGGAATTTGCATTGGTCAAGAGGATGGGAGGTCGGACTCATCACACCTTTTTGAGGGGAATTATTGTCTACTCCGGGACTCTCTTTATAGATTTAAGTTATGTTCGTGAATCCTTATTACATTACCAAGTATAAAATGTGCTTTCCTTTTGTTTTAACAATCAATGATTAAATATGCAAGAAATTTAGAGAATCTTTTATATGTATTAGAGATTCTTCATCAATAGAGAATCATCTGTATCTGTTTAGAGATTCTTGGTCAATGGTATCCTTCAAAACATTTATATAAAAGTCTCTTGGTCATTATGATGACCAGGCTGGTTTTAAAGCCACTCAGTGGGGCACTTGAAGTTTATCGTCATTCAGACGGACAGGGATTTTTTCAAAGTTGGGATCGAACCCATAAATGGGCTACCTATGTATCCTTTGTTTTGGAAAAGGAATCAGAACCCACGTAGTTCGAGTAATGGAGTATGATGTTTATGATTGATGGCTCAAAGAAAATTTCATAATTACTTTTACACTCTAAGCTCTCGTGAGTCATGCTCGGTGTGAGAAACAAGAGGTATTGGTAAAAATTAGACAATTGTGCCATGAAAGATGCAATCATAAGAAATTGTTTGGGGCTTAGGTAAGTATGACTGCCCAGATAGATGAAGGTTTAGGATTCACTTTTAGTGATAAAATCCAGGAACATGGTCCATAAAGGTATATGTGCTTTATGGAGATTTGAATACTATAATCTTGGGGCTTACTCCTAAGGAGGATGCCCAAGTTAGGAGGGGACTTATGATTGGGTTTTACTCCTGAAAAGGAAACCCAAATCAAGGGTAAATTAGGACTAGTTAAGAGAAATTTAAGGGGGCTTGGGGTTTACTCCTGAAAAGGAAACCCAAGATTGTGACCGGGACTTACTCCAAAAAAAGGAGGCCCAGGTTATGACTGAGTCTTATTCCTAAAAGGGAGACCCAGGTTAGGGGACTTGGGGCTTACTCCTAAGAAGGATGCCCATGGTTGAGTTTGGGGCTTACTCCTAAGAAGAATGCCCAAGTTAAAGAATTATGATTGGGGCTTACTCCTGAGGAGGATGCCCAAGTTTGGGAACTTTAAGAATTTGGGGCTTACTCCTAAAGAAGGATGCTCAAATTAAAAGATTTATAACTGGGGATTATTCCTGAAAAGGAGACTCAGGTTAAGGATTCTCTCATTTTAAAGGATGAGGTTGAATGAATGAACTCTCAATCTTTGGTGACATAAATATGTATAAATCATTATCTTTTGAGTGATATTCCACCGAATTCCTTTCAGATACGGAAATCAAATCAAGAAATCATGCCATAAATGGCTTTGAAGAGTGTCTTGAAGACTGAATCTTGAATAGGAAAGGTGAAATGGTTTAAGAGGGGTAAAAATGGGCAAGATGGGCACCAAAAAAAAATAGGGGCGCGCAAGTCTTGAAAGGCGTGCATGTCTTCCGTGGGCGCACAAGTTTTGGTCGCACAGGTATACCTGCGCGACACATGGTGTACTTGCGCGATTTTCAACCAGCATTGAAATATTTGAGCGACTCTTTTTTAAACCCTTTAGAATCCTCTTGAGGTTCTTCCAGAAAAGGGACGCGCAAGTTCTATTGAAGGAAATAAATCTGTGCGCAAGTGTTTGATAAGTTTCAACACTTAGGCCTTCCTTCTTCTCTTTAGATCATCCGTTCTAGGTATGAAATTACCTTAGAAGTGTTTCGGAAGCTTTGAGAAGAGACTTGGGCGTCGGGATCTTCAATCCGAGTTTCTGGAAAAACATCCTCTCGAATGGGGGGCCCACAGGGTCTATTTATAGGCAGGAGAAGACCCCGGGCGGTTACCAGGCGGTTATCACTTAGGTCGTGCAAGTCACTTGAACGACCATAAGGCGTCGTGCAAGTAGACTTGCACAACCACTAGGCAGCGCGCAAGTACTTGCATGACCACTAGGCGGCGCGCAAGTGTACTTGCGCGACCATGAGGGAACTTGCGCGACCTATGGGCAATGTTCTCCTTGTTCACCCCTTTGTCGATTTTTGATGTTTCTTCAAAGGATGAATCACTTTGGACTAAGGTATTTCCTTTTTTTCAGTCGTTAGACTCTGTGACGGAAAGGAGCGTCAACAGTGGTTTGATCCTTTTTTATACCGCATAAAATTTTAAAAAGAGGTAAAGGAGATCTATATAAAATACATATATCAATTTAATTTGTGGATATATCTATAAAATAGTGAATTTTTCACTTTCAAAAGTTTAATAAAACAAGAAATATTTAATAATTATAAATATTATATAAGAATACATTTTAAATACATAAATATATTTTTTATCTCTGAAATACCATAATGCAATCATATATAATTTTGAAAAGAAAATATTAAACACATGAATATAGGATACCAATATTAACTCTATCCACAAAAGTTAGGCTAGATTCCCCCAGATTCTCTACACTACACTTTTTCCTGTCGACAAATAGCATTCGACACATCTGATTCCTATGTTAAATAGAGTTAAAAATATAAATTATTTTTCATTGATTATTGTGTATAAAAAATAAATTTTGAAAAATTATCATATTAATATAAATTTAATAATAGATATATAATATATTTAGTACCGCCCATATTAAGGTTGAAATTTTAAGAGTAGTTCTCTTTTTTCATTCCCTGAAATAGAAATGACATGTAATTAGACATACATTGGATAGAAATATAAATTAAAATACACTATAAATATTTATTTTAAGTTACATTTACTTTTTTATAAAAAATATAAATCTTTTAATAGATTATATTGTTACTCCAATCATGATATATGATGGAAATGGTCATCATGTTAGAAAAACAATTCCCCAATATCTATTGGTATAATCCCATAGTATCATTCTCAAGAACCACATATACATCAAATAGAAATATATTTTTAATGATAACATTTTCATACCAACCATGGTCATGCTCTGATACCCTAATGATGGTAATTGTGACAACATATTCTCAGTATATGACCACTCCAAATTAACTATATCTGATCCCCCTAACATCCTTGAATAAAAATACATCAATATAGTTCAATTATTAAAAAAAATTAAACTTCGTTTTGATTTTGGTGAGTACATATTTACAATAATAAATTAAAATTCAGTAATGTTGGATATAAAACCATTTTGTGAAAAATTATAATACCTATGTCTATAGTGGCCAACTATATTGAAAATTTTATATTTTATTAGAATTTTATAGAAATATATGAAATTGATTTATTGATTTGGAATTGAGACATTATATTGGCATATTATCCAACGTTATGTAATTTAAGTTGAAATATTTTGTATGTTTTTTAGTGTGTACTTTTAATAGGCTATTTAGAGTGGGAATTAGAATTTAGTTAATGATAAAGGGGCTATATAATGTGGTTAGTGAATCCTTATTGTCTATATATCCATAAGGTAGAGTAATTTAGTAAAATCAGTTATTACTGTGTTATGAGAGTTATTTTGATGAGTATTGGTATGTTTTGATCTTATTTGTAAATTTATTAGAGTCAAGTAATGAAAATAGAATCTCGATATAATAAAACTAAGGAGTATACCTAATGAAGGTGGGAAAATATCCTATGGGTTTGATGACATAATATTGGTTAAAGAACTCTTTTTATCATCAAATTGGATTTTTTTAGCATACCTGCATCTAAAAAGTATATAAAATATGTTATAACATGATATGAGATGTTGAAAATTAAAATATATTTGATGATGTGTAATGATTAAATGAATTAAAATATTCTAAATAAACAAATAATATATAGTTTGATGTAGAAATAAGAATATAATAAATTGATTCATCAATGAAAATATTATTTTCAACCTCTATCAATAACAAAATATCATCATCATCACCACCCTCCCCTATAAGGCCAACTACATCAATATCATCAAACACAGATAGATCAATCTAGTGTTTATGATAGATTTAATTATCATAAAAAATTCTTCAAGTTTATCACTCATATCATAAATTTATATTGGCTGGACATGCACTGGATCAATCCCCCCTTCTCGACTATATTATCCACATTTTAGAAAATTATAGAATGTCAATCCAAAATATATATATATGTTGTTATATATGACCATTTATATTGATCTATAGAGATACTTTAATATAAATAAATTGTATAGAATAATTCCTTAGTCCACAATAAATATCAACCATCTAGAATTTTAATAAAAAAAATTAAAAATATCCATGATAATTTAATTCAATAATGTCAATAAACATTCTAGAGTATACCAACCTTGAAAATTATTTGATCATTCCGCTCTTTTTTGTTTTAAAACCATTATCATAAAAAACAATATAACACTTGGTTCCATTAATATTATAATCATAAAATATCTTACACTTATTCAATGGTCCTCTATACAAATATTTCAAACCATCAAGAACAATAGATAGATTACCTATAATCATTATCAATATGTAAACATATAAAATATTTTTAGATATATTAGAAAATTTAATTGAAATATGACTAATATAAAATTGATTATGATCATCAAATATGTGAAAAACAATCAATAATGTAATTTTTTGGGGATTTTATTTTGTATTTATCCATTACTATTCAACTTCACATTCATATCTTTGTTTTCATATTCAATTCTTTAACGAAATGATTTACAATACCCCTATTGAGTAGCATATATTCATTTGATTATATGGTTCATATTTTTGTCAATTAAATTAAGGATACTATCCTAACCAAATGACATAACATTGGAATTTTTTTGTGACAAGTTATATGCCTACAATTAATTTGTGTTATCAAAATCATGTATGACTCAACTAATTAATCATTCAATAGTATCCAAACTCCTTGAAAAAAAGGTAAGACTCAATTAGACCATAGAACCTTCAGCAATAGATCTATATGGTGAGATTTATTTCTCAGAAAAGGCATCAAATGACCTAAATACCTAATCAAAAAAATGGAACCTAAAATAATAAACATTATATAAAATGAGTATGAAAATTTTAATATTTTAATGATTAATAATTAAGAGGAAAATATCACCCTATTATATACATCCATCAATAAATAATGATCCATCTAATATTAACATACTCAATAAAATTCAAAGTTAGTTGAAAAATCACAGTAAACAATGATAGATGGAATATAATATCCAAATTACAAAAAATCATTAAAAAATTTATCGAAGTTTTTCATGCTCAATGTGGATAAATGTTTTCATAAACATATATTTGGGTAATCTGAAAAACTCAATTAAAACTGCTATTATTTTAATTGGTAAGAATTTATACAATAACAAATGTATAAATATCTCTATAAAATTTTGTGAGTCTTTACTTTTAATAAAAGGTAATATATAATGTTTTTAGTAAATTCATATTTATATGTTTCTGTAATATCAATTTGGAATTTTTTAATTTTTCATCCAGCAATGGAAAAAATACTTTTATTCATTTTTATATGAAAAACAACATCAAAAGACATTATATTACCATTTTGACATAGATCATGTTTTATATTCATTTCTTTGAAGGCCTTATAAAAATTATGATTATATTTTTCTATAAACTAATCATTCAATATTATAAAAACCAAATATTCACATATATTCTTTTCAATGTGAATAAAATCAAGATGATGATGTCATAATTTCAATTCCCAATAAGGTGGTTTGAAAAAAATACCATGTTTCTTCCATTTTATACAAACTACATCTGATGGAAAGTGATTATTTTCCTAGAAATGTTCAACTTATACAATTTACTAAATTTTTCATAAAAAAATTAATAACTGTGACTTGATATTTGAACAGGATAGCAATATTGGTGGATGACTATAATTATTTAATTCATTGATTCATGGATTATTAAACTCATATCAATGAGATACATCTTAGAATTTACGATGACACATGAAACACCAATTTCACCTATATGGTAGTATTCTAGGGTTGAATTCAAATTTACAGACTAGACATGCTAGGCTTGTGTGATTGTTCAAACTATATATTTTTTTAATCATAGAAAATTATTAATCTTCCATATTAGAGCAAAAAACATTTTGAATGTTTTTGTTTTTGATGTATCATATGTATCTACACCATTTTCATGTAACTCTTGAAATTATTTTACTATAGTTTGAAGATATACATTGATGTCATTTCTAGGAATTATTATCTTGGAATTATAATAAAAATAAATTAAATAATTTTCCTTCATATTCATCCTCTTTATAATATTTTAAGAGATAAAAATTACTTACCATATATTATAGGTTACAAATAGAGTCCTGAATAGATTAAATCCATTGGTATATAATAAAAACAAAAAATTACTATGATATAAAGATAAATTTTTATATGAATAATGAAATTATTTTTATGAATTAAAATCTCTTGGATGAAATGTAAACTTATCATTATTTTTTTATATGGAATGAAACTTCATTATCATTATAGTTTTAAAAGACATAAACATTCTTTTAAATAATGGTTCAAAGGGAATGCAATGTAATAACATTATATTAGTTTTATTTATATTATTATTTTAATTATATTAACTCAAAATTTTATCTATATTCATCAACTTCCATCTTGAAGTATGACATCTTTTAAAATCTCCTCTATCAGAATCTTCCCCCCTGAGAAAACAACCAATCATTGGTTCATGAATGTGTCACTATGTAATTGAGAATTTATTTGTTAATAACTTTATTTATCTTATAAAATTAATCATGAATCATATATTCAATAAATTAATCATATAGGAACACCAATATCATCAAAATTTATTTATTTATAATTCTACAAAAGCACTTGATATGGTAAAACTTTAGTAGAAGGGGAAAAATTATATATTTTCAATATCTTTCATACAAATCCTCACTTCGATCATCCATGAATTCATAAAATTCATTTGATTGTTCAATACACTTACCTATTGTATTAATTTTTATAAAATAATAATATACACCATTAATATGATACAATATTTATGTAGTTATACTCAGTGTCAAAGAATCACTAATCTATTTTTTAATTTCATTATCTACTATTATGCTAATAGTTTTTTTATTATATTGGTGGAATAAAGTCATGATTTATATAATCATTAATTCCCCATTAAAAATATATATAACATATCCAATAGGAAATTGTTACAATATCATGTTCTAAAAAACATCACGTATTTTCAGCTTTCATCTGAAATAACAATCAGAATATAGACATCATATTCTTCCATCTACAAATCAATTTACAATTCCAAAATAAAAAACTCCCCCAATCCCTTAATATAATGAGTTGTATTCTGGGTAAATGAATCCTAATTTAATCCATTTTTACCGTACTAGTAAATATCTCTATAAAAAATATGACAAAACCTAATTAAATAAACTCATGTTAAGAATAATACATATTAAGGAATAATATATAATAATTTATAAAATTTTATTAAAAATTTTCATCAAATACAATATAATTACTTTTAATTGATTTTATAATTTCATATTCTATGATATAAATATATCAAATAACATGTATAAAGATATATGTTAAATAATAAGATAACGACTACTCTATAACATATTAAAAAATAAACTACAAAAAATAAAAC
This sequence comes from Viscum album, assembly GCA_963277665.1. Classification (NCBI taxonomy): domain Eukaryota; kingdom Viridiplantae; phylum Streptophyta; class Magnoliopsida; order Santalales; family Viscaceae; genus Viscum; species Viscum album. The sequence continues at coordinate 766,476,633 of OY728162.1, forward strand.
ATAATTTATAAATGCATAAAAAACAATTTAAAAAGGAAACTAAAACAAAAAAACCCTTATAATCAAATAAAAATTATCTATATTTTATATAAACAATAAAATTATTAATAAATTAAAAAGATATATATATCGCAACATGATAAAATCATGAAATCCCTAATTCATTAAAAACTAAATATTTTACATCCTAAAAAGAAAAATACACAATTTTAAATACCTCTATAAATCCCATGGAGTTTGATGAAATCAAATAATAATAAAGATAATATAGTATTAGTTCTTCCAAAAACATACCTTGTACCAAGAATAAATATACAGAAAAGGGTAACAGGTTCATGTGACATATGATATAAAAGGATAACCCACTTCAAATATTGAGTAATTATTGAAAATAATGCTAGGAGGTGGTTGAGAAATATAAGTGGGGTTCATAGGAAGAATTAAAAGGGGATGAAAGGTTCATGGGATAGAAGGAGGAGGATAGGGTATGGCATGGTGGGGATGTTTTGCAAGGAATGAAGGACCATAAGGATTAATGCGATAGAACAATGATACGTATAGGTTGTGTGATTACAATAAATGGGTTTAATTAAAAATTATTTTTAAATAACTATTTATATAAAATTTTTAGTTTTTAGTCTTAAAATAATCAACAATAATATTTCATTACTTTTTTATTGTAGTTGAATACCAATAATAAAGTTAGATGAACTTGTAAGAGCCTTGGGTGTTTAATTAGTGGTTTTTTTTAAAATTATTTTAATAAACCATTACGAAAGATGTTTTTTCTTGTAGTTTATTCATTAACTATTCTACTACTGAAGTTCTCAGTTTTTGATATTAATTATTAGAGATCATGAGGACAATCTATCCAATTGGAAGACCACATATTTTGGGTTTTTCTTAATATTCCTATATATGAGCATGTGTATTTATCTCTTAATGTGAGATAATTTTAAATATATATCATTGATTATATATTTTGAGACATCATGAAAACCACAAACGTTTTATTTCGTTGGGTAGGTATGTATCATCTAGTGAGTTATTAATATTATAATGTTGACTCAATGATCAATATTGGATTTATCACTTCTTTATATAGTAATAAGATATTTCTAGGACATCAAAATAGAAGGTTGTTCTTTGAATAAATTCATGTCCATCATAGATAACGGAATGTGAATCAACTATGGTCAAATAATGATAAATAAAAAAATACAGTATAGTGAAAAAAAGTATCCGTCATTCTTTATGATAAATTGTAAGATGAAGAAATTATAATAAAACTTACGAGTTAATATTTGGTTTTTATAGATAAGAAAATATATCTATATCTTTAGGGGAAATGGGTTTTTAGAAACATCTCCTAGACTATGAGAAAAACTAAACACTATCTTTATAAGGTACAAGAGTCTCACATACAGAGAGTATCAACAAGTTTTATCAATTCTAGTACATTTTAATTTAGGATAAAGTGGGTCTTGTGTATTTTAGTTGGTTAATAGCTGAGCTTCAATGATCATAAGTAAATGTGTAAATAAATTCAATTATATGTTATTCATGTTTAGAATAATTTTAATTTAATACATTTATCAATGTTTTTATAATTTATTTGCTATTAAATAACTGGATCTTGTAATATGTTTTTTTGAATGAATATTAATTATTAGTGTTTTATTATGTATATTTGATGGGAACAAGGTATGTTAGTTGTACTTATTTCATCACATGATCTATAAAATTATTACATGTGACTATGGAATTAAATTTTACATTCTCATTATGTCAATAAAGTCATAAATGTCATGTTCGGTCAGTGTTGAGAATTATTTTATTTAAAACCTATTAATCCACTAAAATAAAGCTTGATCCCCATTATAAAAATTTATTTAAGACCACTAAATTTTAATTTATATAATTTCCATGAATTTGAGTCCTCCCATGACTTCTATCAAACATTAGAGAGATAAAAAATAGAGAAAAATGACATTAGGATACTTTCTCCTCCTGGATAATGTTTGTATTGTTATGATTATGGAACACGTATCATAAAATCATATTTTTTTATTAAAAAAACTCGATGAAGTATAATAAAATATGATTTTTTGGTGCGTGTGTGGATGATTTATAGGGTTCATCATTTGGTTCATTCAATCTAGAATAATTTGAAACTGAGTAGAGTATATTTGGATTACGTGAATTAATCTATTATTCTTAAGTTTATGTTTATCATTTTTAAATTTTTCATATTCGATAGATTGATGAATTTGAGAATTAGTATGCCAGATATTTGGTTTAATATATAGATTGTAAAATCGTGGACTTTTTTGGAGTCAGTCTCGGGCAAGTTTTTAGGAAATTTTTTGATGATTCAAGTACCAATGTTTAGGAGTAGTGGCATGGGGTGTGTTTGGGTGAACATTTAAGAATAACTAAAGGATGTTGGGTTGTTCACGGCTTGCGCATGGTTTGATAAACCGTGTGACCAAACCGTGCATCCAAGCAGAACTAGACAGATAGGTACACATAGTTTGTGCAGGGTTTGGACAGACCATGCAACCAAACCGTGCGGACCCTGCATAACTGGATAGAGGAGTCCGTACAGTCCGTGTATGGTTTTCCTAACTATGAGACACTATCCAGGAAACAGTGCGAGTGGTTTTTATTTCCAAAAATCCTTTATAAAACCACCTGAACCCCTAGGATTTCAATTTTTCTGACCTTAGCTCAGGCTTGATCAGTGATAGGTGTTTCAAAAGACTATTGGAGAGACCCCACAGTGATCCTAACACTTTTCCTCGATATTGAAGGCTCGGATTGAAGATCTTCTCTTCTCACGGTACGTGGTTTTCATCCAATTGTTTGTTCTGTCCTTTCCTCTATTCCTCCTTGATCTTTTCATCGGATATTTCTATCATTTCCATAGATCTAAACCTATGAGTTGAGGTATAGATCTAGGATGGTGGACCCTAAACTAGCCATGTATGATCATGATAACTTTGATCTTAATTTTGGTTTTAAGGATTTAGATCCATAATTTTTGGTTGACGAAATTGTGTCGCTCAGATTTTTTGCGGATTTTCATTGGGCTAGCATCCATCAACAAATCGAGGTATGTGTTGTAAAATACAATCCCATAGTCTCATTTTGTTATGTGTATTCAATTTTATAAATGTCATGGCGCAGGTAATAAATTGGTGGTTTGGTTATGTGGTTTCCTGGGGATTATAGATCTTGTTATATAAGGGTGAGAGTTGTGATGGAAAGATAAGGATGAATAAACACTAGAATAATGTGTTATAAGTGATTTTTATGTTTTATTTGAAAAGGGTTGTGGGACACGGACTGATGCTCCTAATACCCACAGTGGTTCTAGACATGGCGTTCTAGACCTAATGATATGCATGAAATTGATATTTATGGGACTAGGACTAATGCTCCAAATACCCATGGGGTTGTGAGACAGGGACTGATGCTTCAAATACTCACATGTGTGTTAGACATGGTGTTCTACACTCTTTCATTTATTTTGTACTTTGGTTTCTTTTGGCTATCCAAAAACTTAATATCATGACTTAGTAAATGTAAAATGAATAAGTGAAAATGGTTTAGGCTCCAACCCGAGTCGGAGTAGGTATTGTGTTTGGGTGTTCTCGGGAACCCGAGTGTTTATGTTATTAAAGAAAGGTTAATTGGATAAATATAATTGTTTCCTATATTGCCTTTTTTTATTATTAATGTATCTCCATACATTGATTTTGACTAGATTTTATTAGACACTGTTGCTGGTGACCTACTGATTCATACTCACACCATACTCGGGCTGCTTGATCGGTACCCGAATAGACTTTGTTGTTACAGGAAAGGAAATGGTCCAGAGCCCTGGTAAGATTTCTTTTTTAGTGTTGGATCATGGAAGAGGGAACTAGATGTGGGTTTGGACTCATTTGGAGTCATAGTTTCTATATTTTCAGTTTCATTGTAGACACATGGTACTTGCATTTTCATAGAATGTTTTCCCTTTCAGCTGGGTATTGAATTTTCTGGTATGGTTATACGTAACATTGTACAGTTATATTAATATGAATTTCCTATATTGTGTAGTTACTTCTTCTGTTAAATTATTCTGATAAAAGAGGGAATATTCTCCCCAAGACTGAATTTATAATACCTCACTGCTATTTGGCACCCTCTAGCATACAGTGAGGGACGTTTGAGGGCATGTGGCCAACCGGCTCGGGGCACCGTTCAGTGGATTCTGAGTTTGGACATTACAAAGTGGTATCAGAGGTGTGATTTTCTTTCTTCTTTTTTGTATTACTATTTGGGGAATGTAGATAGGAGATTAGGGAAAGTTGGGGCGTGATAATGAGATCATGCATGGGAGTTGGAAACCCATGTGAGTGGGGAGACTCATGTACTCAGGGTGGGATTGTGGTTATTTCCATTTGTCGTTATAGTTGAATATTATTTCACATTGGGTGATAAACTTTTGTGTGATTTGATACTTATTTCTGAAACTTATCGAGTATTGATTCATGGCCCAGAATGGCATGACTGTTTCATCTGTATACATCATCCTTGGAACTCAGGATTATTGTGACATGCATCATTTTAGGCAAGCACGGGAATACAAATTATCGGTAGTTTGTTGAACTGAAACAATTTATTTTCCTTGTTTGTGAAATTGAAATGAAAATAGTGTATAAATTTTAAATTTAATTAAATAATTGTGAAGTGATATAAATAAATTGGTTTTGTGGAATTGTGGTAACTTTGTGAATTGTTTCCTAAGCTGTGTGTTTTGAGTTGTAGAAATATGCCTCTATGACGCTTGTTGAGAGAACGAGCAGGGGGGTATTGGTAGGAATGGTCTTCCAGTAGTTGAACCGAAGGAAAAATAGAACCATTTGAAGAAGATGGGGATCCGTTTCAAGAGAAACTCACATGTTTCATGCAAATTATGGGAAGAGACCCATGGTGGGTTGTGACAAGTATTTCTGATATTACGATGGAGTTTTCGTTACAGCACCCACCGACTTCTACTGGAGACGGTGATCTGGAGAAAGATGAGTTCTAGAGTCAATCTACCCAGACTATAATTTACCACCTGGAGAAACCTATTGATAAGAGATTCAAGTTAGCAGCTTACATGTTTTGCGGTCAAGCGAAACGTTTGTGGAATATCCAGACTCTGGATGGACAGCTGGAATCTATGTAGTGGAAGGAATTTCACCAGATGTTCTTTGATCAATTCTATCTAGTGAAGCTCAGGTAGGAGAAGGTGGCTGATTTCATGAAGCTATCTCAAGGGAATATGTCTGTGATGGACTATGCTGGACACTTTACAGAATTACAACGTTTTTTCCAACATTAACAGCAAACGATGCTACTTCAGAAAAATTATTTCAGGATGGACTTAAATGTGAAATTAAGTCTCAAGTGAATATTTTCAGGCCGAAGAAGTTTCTAGATGTGGTAAATCAGGATATCATCTCTGAGGGGAACCTGAATGAAGATTATAGTGGCAGGAAAATGGTTTTTAATGGACGGTTAGGTGATGTGACTTTTGGGAGCAGGAAACAACGTTATGAGAATTTTAGTCAGGGAGGTGGGAAACAGAGTAACCAGGAAGTGGGGTCGATTATGCAAGACCTTACCCATGTGTTTTTTTCACCAGTGTGGATGACTGGGACACTATCATAATTAATGTCCCTGACCCCCTATTGAATGCAGATCTTGTGGTAGGTTGGTACATCTCCAGAGGTTCTATAAGAACCCAAAGGGGTCAGGTAGTGATGGAGTAGATAAACAGATTCAGGGTGTGGGAAACGGATCTTCTACACATTTTTAGTCTCATAGTTAGATTTCTACTGGCCAAGGTGGTAAAATTAATGGACACGATACTTTTTGGCAGTAACACCCATATCAGCAGAGTGGTAAAAGTCCGAGAAGATTGATGGCATCACAGGGCGGAGGAGCAGCACAGTTGCATGCAGTGCATCCTACACTTGTGGATAGCGAACCTGGGCTATTGATAGTGAGAGGTATTATCCTTGTGGTCTCAACATTAGCTAGTTCCTTATTTGATACTGGTGAGTCTCATTCGTTTATATCTACAAAACATGTTAATGGTTTGATTTTGGTGGTGGAGTTTGTGACCGGGGTTATAACTATAGATAAACCATTGGGGGTACGATCTAAAGACATTTGTATGTGCATGAAATGATCTCTTGAGATTTGGGAGTACTGTCTTCTATAGTATTTCTACATCCTTGATAATGCAGTCTATGACCTAATCCTTGGTATGGACTGGTTAACCACATACCGAGCCGACATTGATTGCTCTCGTCGGAGGGTTAAATTTATGTCACCATCAGGTGACCATTACATTCACCCTGGGGAGTGGAATATCCAGGAAGGCCAAGCACGACCAATTACTCAGCAATTGGGACATCTCACAGCCCATGTTTCTAGACTTTTATTGGATGACAAAGGTGTTAGGCAGGATACCCTTCCACCAGTGGTGGTTTTGTTTCAGGATGTCTTTCCAGAAGACTTCTCAAGGCTACCACCTAAAAGAGATGTTGAGTTTACTATCGAGCTCATGCCAAGAGATGAGATAGTATCTATTCCACCATATAGAATGCAACCAATATAACTTCAAGAACTCAAAGCTCAGTTGGAAGACTTGAAGGATAAAGGATTTATCCGTCCATGTATGTTGCCTTGGGGATTGCCGGTACTCATTGCAGAGACGGCAAATTGGAGTTTATGTTTGTGTGTAAATTACTAGAGGTTGAACAAGATGACTATGATGAACCAATATCCTCTACCGCATATTGATTATATGTTTTACCAGTTAAAAGGATCTTGTGTTTTTTCAATGATCGACCTAAAATCAGGGTACCATCAGTTGAGGGTTCAGACTTCTAATATACCGAATACTGCCTTCGGGAGTAGATATGAGATTTATGAGTTTGTTCTAATGCCTTTTGGGTTAACAAATGCACCAGTAGTATTTTTGGCTATGATGAATAATATCTTACATCCGTACCTAGATCAATTTGTGGTTGTATTTGTGGACGACATCTTGGTGTACTCAAAGACTCATGAAGATCATGCCCAACATCTTGACATTGTCCTGAGTACATTGAGAAATCATCAGCTTTACGCCAAGCTATCTAAGTGTCAATTTTGGATTGATCAGGTACACTTCTTGGGGCACATCATCACAAAGAATGGTGCTTCAGTGGATCGAGAGAAGGTGCAGACAATAATTTCATGGGAGCAGCCCAAAAATATTTTCGATATCTGAAGCTTTTTGGGGTTAGCTGGATATTACATGTGATTTATCCAAGACATTTACAGTTTGGAAGCTCCACTTTTGGGCAAGACCAAAAAGAGAGTATATTTTGAATGGTCAGAGGCTTGTGAGATCGCTTTTTAGGAGATGAATAAGCATTTGACATCCAAACCAATTTTGGATCTACCTAAGTCGGGTGAAGAGTACATGGCGTATTGTGACACATCTAGGATAGGACTCAGAGCTTTGTTGATGCGAAGAGATAATGTTCTGGTGTATGAGTCTCGACAGCTGAGCCCGCATGAAAAGAATTTTCCTATCCATGACCTTGAGTTGGCAGTGGTGGTTTACGGTTTGAAATATTGGTGATACTACCTCTTGGGTTAAAGGTTTACAGATTTTACTGACCACAATAGATTTAAGTACATATTTTCTCTGCGCGATTTGAATATTCTCAATAGAGATGGGTTGAGTATATGTAATCTTTTGATTTTGAGCTGGTATATACACCCAGGAAAGGAAACGATGTGCCTAATTCTTGGAGTAGGAAGACTCAGACTCAGATTGTTCTGGAATCTAGTGCTGAGTGGAGGATGATGTCGTTGCTATCTAAAATGCACGTTGTGGTTTAGGAGAGACATGATGAATTGAAACTCATGTTAGTTGTAGCAGAGTCTACACTTTTGAGATGGATCAAGGACAAGTAATATAATGTCATAGGAGGCTTAGCCTTGAGGGAAAAATATTAAGGTGGAGAGACACCTTTAGACTTGATGATAGATGAGGATGATATTGACTATATGAGGAATCAGGTTTTCCTTCCTGCGAGCATGCGAGAGGAGCTCATGTGGGAATTTGATGCCTCTAGATGGGCGGTGAACCCTGGTGTGACCAAAATGTACCATGATATACAGTGCCGGTTTTGGTGGCCAAGCATGAAGAATGAGATAGTAGGGTTTGTGACACGATGCTTCACCTGCCAGCAGGTGAAGGTGGAGCATCAAGGACCTGGAGGTTTATTACGACCTTTGTCCATTCTAGACTGGATGTGGGATTACATGACCATGGACTTCGTGATAGGCCTCCAAAAAACACATAGGAAGAATGATGATACATGGGTTTTTGTGGATAGACTAACAAAGGTAGAAGATTTCTTATCTATAAAAGAAACATTCACAGTTGAGAAGTTGGGAGAGCTGTATGTACAGAAGATAGTTTGATTGCACAGGGTTCCATGAACTATAGTCACATATCTCGATTCACGGTTTACTTCGTGATTATGGAAGGGCTTGTAAAAGGCACTTGGTACACCGGTTTTATTGAGTACGGATTTCCATCCGCAAATAGATGGACAGTCAGAGCATACTATACATGTTATTGAGGATATGATGAGGGAGTGTGTGATTGACTTCTGTGGTTTATGGGAGAATCAAATAGTTTGAGTGTAGTTTTCCTATAACAACAGTTAGTTGGAAACCATACATATGGCACCAAACGAGGCTCTATATGGTAGTCCATGTAGATCACCACTATGCTGGATAAACGTAGGTGAGTTAGAGTTGTTGGGATCGAGTCTCGCACTGAAGATGACAGAGCAGGTTCAGCAAATTTAGGGATGAATGGATACGGCTCAAAGCTGGCAGAATTCTTATGCTGACAGACAGAGGATACCTATATAGTTTGCAGATGGTGATCACGTTTTCCATCAGTTGTCACCTAGGTTGGGTCACCATAGGATAATAAGTCAGAGAAAGATAGTGCCCATGTTTGTTGGACCTTTTGAGATCGTGAAGAGAGTCGGGCCGGTAGCATATCGTTTGTCTCTTCCACAGAAATTTATTGCTATGCATGATTTTTTCCAGGTATCACAACAACGACGATATCACCCCAACCCATCTCATGTGATCAATGTGAATGATTTTGAGAAAGATATAAATGAGTCCTTTGAGGAGAATCTGATATGTGTGTTGGATGGAAGTGATAAGGTGATGAAGGGAATGACTATATCGATATTTCATGTTATATGGCAGTATGGATATGTGTCGGAGGAGACATGGGAAACAGAGGTAGATATACAGACTCGGGGGCCCGATCTTTTTAGCTCGGAATCTCAGAGAAGTTCGGATGTACAGCTCAAGGATGAGATGTAATAATGTGGGGAGGATGTAAGATCCTGGCCTTTTCTGGAGTCAGTCTCGAGCACATTTTTAGGTACTTTTTTGATGTTCTAAGTACACCTGTTTTGGAGTAGAGGTTTTGGGGTGTGATTGGGGGAACTTTTAAGAAATGCTAATGTATAGTGGGTTGTCCATGGCATGTGCACGGTTTGATAAAACGTGCGACCAAACCATGAAACCAAGCCAAACATGACAAAGAGGTACGCACAGTTTGTGCATGGTTTGGACAGACCGTGCGACCAAACTGTGCAGACCGTGCAGAATTGGACAGTGGAGTCTACACAGTTTGTGCACGGTTTTCCTAACCGTGTGCCACTGTCCTAGAAACTATGCGAGCGGTTTTTATTTCCAAAAATCATTTTTTAAACCACACAACCACCCTTGATTTCCATATTTATAAACATGGCTCGGGCTTGATAAGTTCTTGGTGTTTCCAAAGCCTCTTGGAGAGATCCCACAGTGATCCTAACACATTTCCTCGATATTGAAGGCTCAGACTAAAGATCTTTTCTTCTTCTGGTAAGTGGTTTCCTTCTTGTTGTTCCTTCCGTCCTTTCCTCTATTCCCCCTTGATCTTTTCATGGGTGATTTCCATAGTTTCCATAGATCTAAACCTATGAGTTGAGGTATAGATCTAGGATTTTGGATCTAGACGTTGCCATGCTAGATCATGATGCTTTTGATCTTAATTCTGGTTTTAAGGATTCAGATCCAGAATTTATGGTCGACGACATTGTGCCGCTTGGAATTTTGGGGATTTTTGGTGGGCTAGATTTCGTCAACACATCGAGGAAGGTGGTCTAAAATCCAATCCCATGGTCTCATCTTTTTATGTGTATGAAATTTAAAAAATTTCGTGGCTCAGGTAATCAATTGGTGGTTTTGTTATTTGGTTCCTTGGGGATTATGGATCTAGTTATATAAGGGTGATACTTGTGATGGATAGATAAGGATGAATAAAAATTTGATTAATGTGGTATAAGTGATTTGGATGTTTTATTTAAAAAGGGTTATGGGACATGGGCTGATACTCCCAATACCCATAGGGGTTCTAGACATGGCTTTTTAGACCCAATGATAAGCATGAAATTTATATTTAAGGGACAAGGACTGATGCTCCAAATACCCAGGGGGTTGTGAGATATGGACTGATGCATCAAATACTCACATGTGTTCTAGACATGGATTTTTACACTCTTTCATTTATTTTTTACTTTGGTTTATTTTGGATATCCATAAACATTATATCATGACTTAGTAAATGTGAATTGAACAAGGGAAATGGTTTAGGCTCTTACCCAGACCGAATCATGTATTGTGTTTGGGTGTTCTCGGGAACCCATATGTTTAAGTTATTAAAGAAAGGTTAATTGGATAAATATAATTGTTTCCTATATTTCCTTGTTTTATAATTAATGCAATTGCATACATTGATTTTGACTGGATTTGTCTTAGACATTGTTGGTGGTCACCTATTGAGTCGTACACACACCCTACTCGGGCCGCCTGATCAGTAATCAAATAGAATTTGTTGTTGCAGGACAGGGCAAGGTCAAGAGCCCTAGTTAGATTGTTGTTTGGGGTTGGAGAATGGAAGTGGGAACCATACGTGGTATGGGACCTGTTTGGAGTCATTGTGTCTTTATTTTCAGTTTCATTTTAGACACTTGGTACTTGAATTGTCTTAGGATGTTTTCCCTATCAGATGAGTATTGTATTTTATGTTTTAGTTGATAGTAACATTTTACTATTATATTAATATGTGTTGCTTCTATTGTGTGGTTATTTCCACTAGTAAATTATTCTGATAACCGACGGTATAGTCTCCCCAAGACTGACTTACTAGACCCTTGCCGCTAGTCAGCACCCTCTAGCGTATGGGGAGGTGTGCATGAGGGCTTGTGGCCAACCGGCTCGGGGCACCGTTCAGTGTCTTCCGGGTCAGGAAGTTACATAGCTAGTTCATAAAAATTAAAACATTGATACAGAACCCTTCCTTTTTCTCCAATATTTATTTTGATTAGTAATTTATTACATACATGTAGAGAGATATCTTTATACCATTATTCTTCTCTAATATTCTTATTATGAATTAGGTAATATTTTATAAATCATGTGTATATGTTATTCCAAACATCAAGGACATATAAATGTTTTTTTTATTTTTATCACTTAAGTCAAATCAATTACTGTTTTATCTGTGGTTGATTATGATATGATGCATTTCTTTGGTCTGTAGTTTGAGGAACCTCACCTATGACCATTATATAAGTATATTAATTTATATTACTTGGATACCAGGTGCTCGTAAGACATAAAATAAATATTTTTTTTAGATATGTAGTGAAATTAACCCATATAATATTTAAGTGGATGATGTTCTCATAACGACAAATTTTTTATCATAAATTCATTTTTGATGATATTTCTAGATTGTTAACAGAGATGTGAAACTATCTAATCGAGGTTTATGTAGTATAATTATTCATAAAATTATAATTATATGGATACTACATGAGGATGGTCGTGATACTTCTTGTTTAGTAATGATGTATTTTCTGATAATGGATTTTGTTTATTTTAATAAAGGTACAGTAATGACTTGTGATGTAACAGCCCAAGATTTTATAAAAAAAATATATATTCTTTTTAATTTTATTAATGTCTTGTGTTGTACGCTACACCAAAAGGAGCTTGCACAACATGCATCATTGACTTGCCTTGCATTACACGCAATCGCGACCTTGCTCGATAGAGTGTGTAATACGCAATACCGAGTTTCACTAAACAACGATATGCTATTAAAATATTATTAAAACTAGCCGTTATGAATAGTAATAACCACTTTTTAAAATTCTATAAATCTTATTTTTCAAAATGAACTTCATTTTTGGATTCGGAATATCGAAATTAGCTTAGGTTGAAATTTTGGTGATTTTCGGATAACTTTCATATTTTGATGAATAGTGAAAATTACTAAATTATAATTAAAATCAACTTTTTTAATCGAAATAATTAATAGTGATAAATCATTAATTTGAGTGGTTTTAATGTATATTTAGAATATATTTTTACAATTTAATACAATGTTGGTCATTGGATGTAATTTCACATTTAAACTAGACATAAACAAGTGTCAATCTTTTGATAGATATTGTTTCTTAAAAAACACGCTATTTGTTTTAACAGCGGGATTTAATTATAAAATTAATTAATGCAACTTTTATGTTATGAATTTGGTAAAATAGACTTCATTTTTGAATTCGGAATATGAAATATATCTTGGGATGAAATTTTGGCATTGTTCTGAAAAACATCAATTTTTGATGAATAGTGAAACTACTAAGTGGTAGGTTAAAAACTGAATTTTGCATAAAACATAATTTTACCGCTTCTGTGAATAGAATTTCGAAAATCCGAGAGACACGGTTAATATCAAGGACTAAAATGTGGTTCAATGAGATGAAAATAATTTTTTGGTGAATAGTAACTTTTTACTTTTTTTACCACGGTTAATAGTAAATAGGGTAACTAAGGGTAAATATGATATTAATATTACCCTAACACATGTCCTAATTCTATTGGACAAGTGTAATTCGACCAAAAACAAACTTAGGAATAAAATATGACCATTTAGGCCCACTTGGGTTAGATTAGGACATTTATTATTAATTTATTTAAAGAAGGGTTAAAAGAGTTAAAATCAAAGATTATTTACTAAAACATTTTTAATATGGGGTTATACATAAGATCAATTCGATTGTAAAAATTCATTAGAAAGCTAAAAAGATTTCCTACATGATGTTATTTTATTTGTAATTTTTAGACATCAAATAATTTAATTTATTTATGACACAAAGATGATGCAGTAATTATCTTGTTAACGAAATATTGACATAATTGAAGTTATAAACACCAAAATAAATGTAATTTGAGACTTTTTATGAATTCCACTAATTTTCAAGGTTACTATGATATATTAGTGTTGATTTAATCAACTTGGTTCGAACATATAATTATGTTATGACTTTAAAACAAATCATATATCAAATAGTGTCAAAATTGACACAAAATAGTTTTTAAATCAAATATTATATTATTAATTGATATTTTATTCCTAAAAATCTAAGGATCGGCCAAATGACTTAGATAAGGATATATGTATTAATAATATACAATTTGGGGTTCTTTTGGCATGTTATAGTAAGTGTATTGACCATATAGTGAAAGAAAACAAAAAGACACGGTAAAAGTTAAATTATTTAACTTAGAGTTAAATCTAATTGATAAGGTTAAAATAATACCCTAAACTTGTCTAAATCCTATTGGTTGATAGGATTTCGACCCATCCCCACTTTATCTTCGAAATAAGACCCTTTGGAACCATTATAAACCGATTTTGACTTTAATATAAAATAATATTTTGAGATATTCCTAAGGTGCCCCTCTCCTCCCCTATAAAAGGACACCTCCTCCCCCTCCTCCTCACACCAATTTGAGCACTCAAGCTCGGCCAACCCCTGCCAAAATCTCTTCTCCACTTCCCTAGAAACATCCTAGAGGTTCTGGTCTTCCTCAAAGACCAATTTTAGTGCCCTAAGAGGAGGTCTCAAAGAGGCGCTTCAAAGAAGAGGTAATTACCGTTACCAATTCTTTCATCTTTATTTCTTCTTCCACTTCTTTTTCTTAGTTTGTTTCATTATGAAGTAATAACATCAGTATCACTCATATACGGATATGTTATTATATGTATGAAACAACCCTATTTCACCATCTATCCATCCTACGGAAAAAGAAATCACCGCGCGTGCGTACGTACGGAATACCGTCTCCACGCCGTGGTGTAATCTATTTTCCACCCCCACCTTACATGGATGGGTATAATGGTGTAAAGAATAACTATACATAGTTATTACAACATCATATTGATTCTGATATATTGTATAATCCACTCCAATTCAATTCAATATTTATAGAAATGATATCATCGCTCGTGCGTACGTACGGACTACCGTCTCCACGACGCGATGAGATTCATCCTCCATGTTAACCATTTAAGAATGATTATAATGTATATATAAGAAATATATGACATTATAAAGCTACTGGATTTATGTATATATATACATATGTATGTCATCTACTTACTTCCATTTCAAGACAATAAGGAAAGAAAAACAGCGTTCATGCGTACGTACGGACTACCGTCTCCATGAACGGTGTTTTTCATTTTATTTATCTATCTATTATATATATATATATACTGAATATATATGATATATAAATCATATTTTATATTCTGGAAGTAAGTAAATCATGATATAAGTAATAATGATGTCAAGAAAAACAAGTCAAAACACCTACGATAAATGAAATGATTTTACCCAAAACGCTTCTTTAACATGGAATTTACAAAAGAACGGGTAATATAATGTCATAAGTGAACCATATATGATATCATAACAATGAATATGATTCTGTAATAATTCAATAACATGATTTAAATCATTATACAGGAGGTTCGGAAACTTACAAAGCAATTCGGACCTAAGGTAAGGGAAATATCACAATCTCATTTTTATCCGAGATTGTTTATTCGTAAGTATTTACTGGGGTGTATTTTATCATCCACATCCATGTTCCCTCAATATGTAATATTATTTCCATCCACCTACAATTGTTTAAATCCAATTTTACCCTTATATGAGTTTTTAGTAAAGGATATGAAAGGAATCTTTTTTTCGTTCTTCGTACGAGGTACTTTTTGACTTTTCCGACAAAAGTACGAAGAATGTTTTTTTTTAACATATACGGCACGAACGGATTTTTACGATTTTATAAAGCCTTATTTTCATGAACCTTCCTCCAAATTATTTCATGAATATTTTCAATAAAATCTATTTCTTTTAAAATTGCATAATGTTTTGTGAAAAGAAATTGATTTTGAAGAAAAAAGGATATTTTCCTCAAGAATTCAATTCAAGTGTTTTATCAAAATTATTTTTCATCTAAGATAATAAAGGGTTATGTTTCTATCCATATTTTTACATTGATTTGACTATGTTTTGATGGAATTATATTTATGAATTCCTTTATCTTATATGAATGGTTTTATGATGTCATGTTGTTTAAGAATCCCATTTTTATTACATGGGTTATGCAATGATGTATGATTTATGATTTTGTGGCACACATAAGAAAGGATTCATTAAGAGATGGGTGGGACCTATATCTCCCTCCAATGCATTGGGTAAAGATTTTATGTCTCATGAGATAGACATGGCTGGAATGGTAGGTTATGCCGGTTCAGTGAAACAGGACTGAAACGAGGATTACTCGGTTCAGAAAGGGACTTTGTCCACTAAGATAGTCTTGGCAATGAGTCTTGACTAAAAAGAAATGATTCTCTATGATTATGTGTGTATGCCACAATGATTAATGTTTTAAGTTATGATTTCATTTTCACTTCTATGATTTATCCCATGTTATGATATTATGAGCTCTTTTGCAGGTTAAGATTTCCAAAAGCTATGTTCTTATGTATATGATGTGATTGATATTTCTTTTGTTTACCCTTACTGAGCATTTGAGCTCACCCTTTTATGTTTTCTTTTCCCCAGGATATAAAGAAAGGTTTTAGGTAAAAAAAGGGGAAGATCTTTATGGGAGATATTGAAGATCTTTCACCACGATTAGAAGATTACGTTCCGAGTTTCCAAAGACACTAAACTATTACGATCCTTGTGTGTGTGTTTTTGTTATGTACTAAGTATTCCGCAAAAGTAATGTAATGTCCATGTACGTCAGGCTACGGGTCTCTACAGTTGGTATCAGAGGGAAATGAGGTAGGAATGTATCCGATCCTTGGGAACTCTCACATGTGAGCGTTGGACGAAGCATGGCTCTCCGCCCAAGGGCTTCATGAGGAAATGGCTGCCACTGGGGATGGTGGTGTGTCCCGCCCAGGGGGTGTAGCCGCCCATGGAGTTCCCTGATAGGTATCAACTATAGTCCACTGGAATTAATTCCAGACTGCTACAGTTGGTATCAGAGGAAAGGTTTAATCATCCTTTGGAAACTAGGATGTGAAAACGTTAGTGAGATCCCTAGAGATATTTCTATGGTATGTCTAGGGATGCCCCTAAGGATAGGTATACGTATAGGATATAGTTCTAGAACTATGGTAACGATATTAGATTAAACCAAAGATGATAGATATTTAAGTTACTCCCCCTTTATTATGATTTTTGCCTCTCACACTATTCTTTTTGGGTTTTAGAAAATGGCTGGAAACAAGGTGATTCACGATAATGGAGGATATGATGGACAATGGAATGATATTTTTCATGAGAAAGAAAATGAAATGGGATTTGGAAGTCCAAACATCATTATTATGCCAAATCAGCAATCTCATAATATGATCAATAAAGTAAAATTTGGTAAGTTTCCTGACTCGGCTAATAAGAGAAAGATGGAGTTTCATGAAGATCATAGAGGAAAGAAAGTTCAATTTCCCCTATGTAAATAATGTGGGAAGAGGCATCAAGGAGAATGTTTCAAAGGAACTAGAAGATGGTTTGGGTGTGGAAAAGAAGGACACACAGCAAGTAAGTGCAAAGGAAAAGGTTCAATTAACACCATGGATGAGGATAATGGTATTGCTACGACATCAACAATGGTAAAATGCTTTAAATGTGGAATGTACGGGCATTATGCAAACCAATGCCCTAAGGGAAAGTCTCATGAAGAGAATCAGTATGGTCGTATGGGAAGTATTTATGTTGACGATGATGAAGAAACTACAAATGATATGTGAGATGAAAGAAATGTTGAAGCTCGGTCAATGGTCTAAGAATGTAGTGGAATGATTACATGTTTATCATGTGTAGTGTTGTATAAGTAATCTCATGGAATAAGGAGACATCTAAGGATTGTTACACTGTTGTCTTTCCTTAAGTGTATGATGAATGGTACCAGTAACCATGAAAGGTTATTCAGATACTTTTGGAAAGTAGATGATAAGTGCATAATGAAAGGATAAGAAGACAATGAGATGTTTAATAGTATTCATGAGCTCATGATTGATATAAGGACTAAGTGATATCATGGTTTGAGTATATAGAATTTTGAGGATTTTGGTATATGGAAAGTGTTAACTTTTAACTGCACTCACTAAGGTATTCAAGAGAATACACGATTAAGGACTTTGAATGTTTGGAATGTGACCAACAAGACATATCTTATGTGGGGATCAACGACAGTATTAAATCTCTGGTAATCGTTGTCACTATATTATGAGAGTGGACTGCAGTATTATGTATAAGCCTAAAGATTAGACTGGATTATGTTGGACATAAGTTAGTATTGTTTAAGGATAGAAGATTTTCGATATTATTGATGGGATGTTATAGTGAGGTAGTTTTAGAAAAAGGACAACCTGCAGGACGGGCGACAGCCCATCGCTTCGGACAAGGCTATAGGAATCGAACCCACAACCGAAGTGCAACTAGCCTTTATCGCCTACCACTGGCCTACAGGAAGTCCCTGTTTAGTAGAAATTAGTTTTATTATATTAAGCAGTATGATATATGAAGTATAAGTCCATTTTAGGAACCATATGTGATTAATCTCACTATAGATCGACTTATGTATATAATTTTTGCTAACATTTTGTTTGAGACAGATGGAATGACCCGTCATTCTATCACATGATCTGCTAACACTTCACGAATAACAAATTCAACTTCATTTTTTTAAGAGATGAAGTGGAAATTGTTAAAGGCACGAACAACAGCGAGATTGTACCAAAATAAAGTAAGTATTTATTCTAAATTAAATTCTTTAACTTTAGGGAAAAGATCTTGAAAACCAAAAATGTTGTCCTAGTTCTCTTATACCTGATGAATCAGATGGTACCTTAGATCGTCACAAATTTATGGATTTGTGATTACTGGATTTTCCATAGCCATGTTCTCTACCACTCTCCATCAGAACATGATGGTTAGATTTCTCTTCCATATCCATATTTTCACCTATGTGGAAACCCAGTGATTAGTTTATTTAGGTAATCGTTACATTTCATACTTTAGTTTTTAAAGCCAAGTTTTGGTATTCCCTTTTACGATGTGGGTTTCTATTAAAGAAACTTTCAAATAGTAAACCATTTATAACCCCGACGAATTTCGAGGGCGAAATTCATTTTAAGGGGGGAAGAATGTAACAGCCCAAGATTTTATAAAAAAAAATATATTCTTTTTAATTTTATTAATGTCTTGTGTTGTATGCTACACCAAAAGGAGCTTGCACAACACGCATCCTTGACTTGCCTTGCATTACACACAATCGCGACCTTCCTCGATAGCGTGTGTAATACGCAATACCGAGTTTCACTAAACAACGATATGCTATTAAAATATTATTAAAACTAGCCGTTATGAATAGTAATAACCACTTTTTAAAATTCTATAAATCTTATTTTTCAAAATGAACTTCATTTTTGGATTCGGAATATCGAAATTAGCTTAGGTTGAAATTTTGGTGATTTTCGGATAACTTTCATATTTTGATGAATAGTGAAAATTACTAAATTATAATTAAAAACAACTTTTTTAATCGAAATAATTAATAGTGATAAATCATTAATTTGAGTGGTTTTAAAGTATATTTAGAATATATTTTTACAATTTAATACAATGTTGGTCATTGGATGTAATTTCACATTTAAACTAGACATAAACAAGTGTCAATCTTTTGATAGATATTGTTTCTTAAAAAACACGCTATTTGTTTTAACAGCGGGATTTAATTATAAAATTAATTAATGCAACTTTTATGTTATGAATTTGGTAAAATAGACTTCATTTTTGAATTCGGAATATGAAATATAGCTTGGGATGAAATTTTGGCATTGTTCTGAAAAACATCAATTTTTGATGAATAGTGAAACTACTAAGTGGTAGGTTAAAAACTGAATTTTGCATAAAACATAATTTTACCGCTTCTGTGAATAGAATTTCGAAAATCCGAGAGACACGGTTAATATCAAGGACTAAAATGTGGTTCAATGAGATGAAAATAATTTTTTGGTGAATAGTAACTTTTTACTTTTTTTTACCACGGTTAATAGTAAATAGGGTAACTAAGGGTAAATATGATATTAATATTACCCTAACACATGTCCTAATTCTATTGGACAAGTGTAATTCGACCAAAAACAAACTTAGGAATAAAATATGACCATTTAGGCCCACTTGGGTTAGATTAGGACATTTATTATTAATTTATTTAAAGAAGGGTTAAAAGAGTTAAAATCAAAGTTTATTTACTAAAACATTTTTAATATGGGGTTATACATAAGATAAATTCGATTGTAAATATTCATTAGAAATCTAAAAAGATTTCCTACATGATGTTATTTTATTTGTAATTTTTAGACATCAAATAATTTAATTTATTTATGACACAAAGATGATGCAGTAATTATCTTGTTAACGAAATATTGACATAATTGATGTTATAAACACCAAAATAAATGTAATTTGAGACTTTTTATGAATTCCACTAATTTTATAGGTTACTATGATATATTAGTGTTGATTTAATCAACTTGGTTCGAACATATAATTCTGTTATGACTTTCAAAAAAATCATATATCAAATAGTGTCAAAATTGACACAAAATAGTTTTTAAATCAAATATTATATTATTAATTGATATTTTATTCCTAAAAATCTAAGGTTCGGCCAAATGACTTAGATAAGGATATATGTATTAATAATATACAATTTGGGGTTCTTTTGGCATGTTATAGTAAGTTTATTGACCATATAGTGAAAGAAAACAAAAAGACACGGTAAAAGTTAAATTATTTAACTTAGAGTTAAATCTAATTGATAAGGTTAAAATAATACCCTAAACTTGTCTAAATCCTATTGTTTGATAGGATTTCGACCCATCCCCACTTTAGCTTCGAAATAAGACCCTTTGGAACCATTATAAACCGATTTTGACATTAATATAAAATAATATTTTGAGATATTCCTAAGGTGCCCCTCTCCTCCCCTATAAAAGGACACCTCCTCCCCCTCCTCCTCACACCAATTTGAGCACTCAAGCTCGGCCAACCCCTGCCAAAATCTCTTCTCCACTTCCCTAGAAACATCATAGAGGTTCTGGTCTTCCTCAAAGACCAATTTTAGTGCCCTAAGAGGAGGTCTCAAAGAGGCGCTTCAAAGAAGAGGTAATTACCGTTACCAATTCTTTCATCTTTATTTCTTCTTCCACTTCTTTTTATTAGTTTGTTTCATTTTGAAGTAATAACATCAGTATCACTCATATAATGATATGTTATTATAAGTATGAAACAACCCTATTTCACCATCTATCCATCCTACGGAAAAAGAAATCACCGCGCGTGCGTACGTACGGAATACCGTCTCCACGCCGTGGTGTAATCTATTTTCCACCACCACCTTACATGGATGGGTATAATGGTGTAAAGAATAACTATACATAGTTATTACAACATCATATTGATTCTGATATATTGTATAATCCACTACAATTCAATTCAATATTTATAGAAATGATATCATCGCTCGTGCGTACGTACGGACTACCGTCTCCACGACGCGATGAGATTCATCCTCCATGTTAACCATTTAAGAATGATTATAATGTATATATAAGAAATATATGACATTATAAAGCTACTGGATTTATGTATATATATACATATGTATGTCATCTACTTACTTCCATTTCAAGACAATAAGGACAGAAAAACAGCGTTCATGCATACGTACGGACTACCGTCTCCATGAACGGTGTTTTTCATTTTATTTATCTATCTATTATATATATATATATACTGAATATATATGATATATAAATCATATTTTATATTCTGGAAGTAAGTAAATCATGATATAAGTAATAATGATGTCAAGAAAAACAAGTCAAAACACCTACGATAAATGAAACGATTTTACCCAAAACGCTTCTTTAACATGGAATTTACAAAAGAACGGGTAATATAATGTCATAAGTGAACCATATATGATATCATAACAATGAATATGATTCTTTAATAAGTCAATAACATGATTTAAATCATTATACAGGAGGTTCGGACACTTACAAAGCAAGTCGGACCTAAGGTAAGGGAAATATCACAATCTCATTTTTATCCGAGATTGTTTATTTGTAAGTATTTACTGGGGTGTATTTTATCATCCACATCCATGTTCCCTCAATATGTAATATTATTTCCATCCTCCTACAATTGTTTAAATCCAATTTTACCCTTCTATGAGTTTTTAGTAAAGGATATGAAAGGAATCTTTTTTTCGTTTTTCGTACGAGGTACTTTTTGACTTTTCCGACAAAAGTACGAAGAATGTTTTTTTAACTTATACGGCACAAACGGATTTTTACGATTTTATAAAGCCTTATTTTCATGAACCTTCCTCCAAAGTATTTCATGACTATTTTCAATAAAATCTTTTTCTTTTAAAATTGCATGATGTTTTGTGAAAAGAAATTGATTTTGAAGAAAAAAGGATATTTTCCTCAAGAATTCAATTCAAGTGTTTTATCAAAATAATTTTCCATCTAAGATAATAAAGGGTTCTGTTTCTATCCATATTTTTACATTGATTTGACTATGTTGTGATGGAATTATATTTATGAATTCCTTTATCTTATATGAATGGTTTTATGATGTCATGTTGTTTAAGAATCCCATTTTTATTACATGGGTTATGCAATGATGTATGATTTATGATTTTGTGGCACACATAAGAAAGGATTCATTAAGAGATGGGTGGGACCTATATCTCCCTCCAATGCATTGGGTAAAGATTTTATATCTCATGAGATAGACATGGCTGGAATGGTAGGTTATACCGGTTCAGTGAAACAGGACTGAAACGAGGATTACTCGGTTCAGAAAGGGACTTTGTCCACTAAGATAGTCTTGGCAATGAGTCTTGACTAAAAAGAAATGATTCTCTATGATTATGTGTGTATGCCACAATGAGTAATGTTTTAAGTTATGATTTCATTTTCACTTCTATGATTTATCCCATGTTATGATATTATGAGCTCTTTTGCAGGTTAGGATTTCCAAAAGCTATGTTCTTATGTATATGATGTGATTGATATTTCTTTTGTTTACCCTTACTGAGCATTTGAGCTCACCCTTTTATGTTTTCTTTTCCCCAGGATATAAAGAAAGGTTTTAGGTAAAAAAAGGGGAAGATCTTTATGGGAGATATTGAAGATCTTTCACCACGATTAGAAGATTACGTTTCGAGTTTCCAAAGACACTAAACTATTACGATCCTTGTGTGTGTGTTTTTGTTATGTACTAAGTATTCCGCAAAAGTAATGTAATGTCCATGTACGTCAGGCTACGGGTCTCTACATGTGATATTCAAAAAAAATTATCGTATATAAAGAAGAAATTGAATTATTATTATTATTATTATGTATATTTTTATGATCTTTAGTATGTAATGATGAATATTTGAAAGCGATTTGATATATGATAATAACGTCTCTTTAGTTTTATTATGTTTAATTAATGGGTATGGACTAATCTAATCACGGTATGCTTCATGTATTCAAGGCCATCTACTTTTTATATGAAGGTATGGGTTCTTAATACAATATCAACCATTATAAATAGAAGTAATGGGTGGTAGAAGTATTACTAATATGTAAATATCAACATTATTATTGATTCTGATGTTGAGTGATAGTGTCTTTATTGATTTATTTTTTTTGGTGTAATAAAATATTGGAAAACTAGAGATAATAATGTTTAATTTCATAGAGGTTTATGTTGGGGAAATTGATTTGGAATAATATTTCATAAATTATTATTTGATGAATGGGATGAAATAATGGGGGTGGTAATTCAATTTAGTGAATTTTATATGATTTTGATAAGAACATCTTGATTAGTATATAAATTCCTTTTATTTTATGGGAAGAGTAAATCGATAATATGATTAGAATATTCTTATGATCTAGGATTATTATCAGATAATGATGAAAATAATTATCAGATAGATAAAAACATAGGTGTTATATATTTATAAATTTATTTTTGTGATGTATTTACTTATATGAGAGGGTTAATTATATTTCAACGATAATATAGAGAGATAATCGATGATATATGTATTTAATTGCAATTATGTAATGAATCATTGATAAAATAGTTGAAATGACACCATGATCATTTAATTAATCATATCCAAATGGAATTGAGATATTATAAAAAAAATACATTAATGTTGGTAATATAAAGGGAATTATTTTTTTACCATTAAAATTTTGATCAGTTGAATTACAATTATGGTACATAGAGTCTCGTGTTACATTGATAAACCTTCCATTCAAATGGAAACTTTAAGTGAGATTGTGGGTTTCAAGTTATAAATTAATGAAATATGTTTGATATTGATCTATTGGGTGATATAAATAAATTTCAATTAGTGTCTATTTTACTAAAATATAATATTGATCTTTTATATGATTTTTATGGATTTAACCTTGAGATATGTTCGTGTGTTATAGATGGTGAGGTTATGAAAAGTATGATAATACCTAGTTTGTTTATTTTTATGTTGTGTTGTGATCTATTATAGTCTATCAAATTATTAAATGTTAACAGATTAATCTTTTTTAGGTGTAATTCCTTGAGATAATTAATTAATTTGGGGATAATAATTATCTTTTATATAGATAAATAGTGATAAAATGTTAACAAAGTCTCCCACTTTGAGGAATGGAATTATGAAAAATATAAAAATGTAATTTGGATTGAAATCTTATGTTGTTTGAGAAGGGTATGTAATGGTGTATTAATAACAAGTTTCTGTATCAATGAGAGAAAAAGAAAGCTGTGAATTTTTTTTGGATTGATGATCTATAATTTTTGTTTTTATAGATGAAATATAACTCTTGTAGTAATACATTTTTTTCACACTACTACCTTGGTTTTCCTTTATTATTTTATTTTCATTATTTATTTTCGAGTCTCTATGGTATCTCTCTCCCACTGGGTAATACTCTATTATATTTTTATATTTTTGGTTGTCAAGTTTTTGTTGCATAGAGCATTGGAAAATTATTACTAATATTGAAGAAACTATTTGACATGAATACATATTTTTGAAGAACAAATTACATTTTTGGAATATAAAAAGCTTGACCGTGAACCATGCTCTAGGAACTTCAGTGAGGCATGAATGGGTTGGTCAATCATTAATCCACAACATGTTATATCCCAATGTATTAATTTTTGGGGATCCTTATTCTGCCCCAACTAATATTAAATCCTCAAACTCACACATCATTCAGTTATTTTCATGATGAAGCATGCATAGATCCTCAATCATTCTTTTTTTCCAACATTACACTATTTTACATGGAAATTCAATTGGTTTTATTCATGATTTGAGTTTACATATTTAAATTATTAATTTCATTCCCATTAATTTTCTCCTCATTCCCTATTTTTTCATGTTTCATATTCACCCCCATATTTTGTTCCTCTTTGGATTAGCCTTAATCATAAGGGTTTCTTTCTAATTGGTTAACATTAGTACCAAGGGATTATGAGTATCTCTATGAAACATTTTCTATCGAAACTCATCATGGAATACGAGTTTATCTTGATTATGGTAGGTTTTCTCTATTACTTAACTCATTGACAATTTTGAACCATGATTTCTTGGTTTTAGTGCATATTTTAAATACCTAATGATGAGTAAAATATAAGACATTGAAACCTTAGAAAAAGGAAACCACATTTCACATTGTTTCAATGGAATTTCATGGGCCTTTCATTTAATTTTTTTTATTTAAATCTCTTAATCAACTACCCATCACACTATTTTCTTAAAAATTCCCCTGTGGATTTGGTTAATGGATTTAATATTATAAAATGTTTTTTTATTATTTAAACTATTTTATAAAATAAACACTTGGTTTTTAAGGGTGTTATTGTCCTTTAATGAATGTGGGTTGAGTTTCATTATGTTGATATTTCATGTTATTTGAGTTTTTGTTTTTTAAAGATTTTTTATAACCTAGTTTCCCAAATTATATTACAAGCCCCATTTGAAGCATTCTAAAATAATTTTAAAGGACACCATGAATCATGAATCTTTTATGTTTTGAAATGTGTTATGTATTATATATTGATTTACCTAAAAGGGATTTTTTATTATTGATTATTATTCTAAATGAATGACAGTTGTTGGTTTTTCAAATGTTGTTCAGATGTAAGGGTGCGATTATTATTATTGTTTGTATCATTTTGTAATGACTGACATTCTCATCACTATTTATATGTCAAAAGATGCAATGGTTTGTTAGGTGACACCTCCAGGTAATCATACTACACTTCTTGAAGATCATGATCTATGTACTCACCCCGTGATAAACTATTCCATACTGTTTTTATTTTATCCCTCAATTAGTATGGGTAGGGAAATGTTGGGTTTTAACTATGGTTTTTGTTATCCAGAATCACTCATATTTATTTTATTTATTGTAATATCTTATATTATACACTAAGTTCCTAGTTTCCTATGATAATTTTTATTTTTATTTTGATGTTGATGTGTTTATTTTTCTTATTCCCAAAATATTCCTTTTTTATAAAATACCAAGATGTCTTTTTAAAAAATATTTTAAACAAATTTGATTTATTTAAAACATGATTCTTTAATTTTAATTTAATATAAATTATTATATTAAAATATTCATAGGGAAGGTAAATATTTTCAAAGAAATTGTTTCATTTAATAAAATATATGTTTATGTTTTATAAAATAGCATATACTAGAAATTTATTTTTCTTATGCTTGGATGCCAAAACCGATTTTATAAATTCATTTTCAAACTAGATTGAAATTTTTTTCCTTTTTTATTATTATATATAGGGTGTGGGGAGGTTACTTATTTGGCCTCTATGCTCACAATTATTGACATTTTATATTCTATTTCAGACCTTCATTAATCAAGGAGTAGGCTTGGTCTGTAGGTGGATGGTTACTCATGGAGTCACTTTGAGGTATGTTGTTTACTTATTTGGCCTCTATGCTCACAATTGTTTTGCTTTTTATTATTATGCATGTGGTGTTATGGATGCTCATTAAATGGGGTTGTTTCATTCAGGGAAGTTGGAGGAAATTGTGAGTTTTTGTTTTATTTATTTTCTCTTTATGCCCGTTTATTTGATTTTTCATGATCAACCAATGTATATATGATTCATTATAGAGTTTTGAGTAAATTTTACACTATTAATTTAAGTTATTTTATGAAATAATTCGTCCCCAATAAATTTTGTCTGAATCCATTGTGCTTATTTTCAAACTATGTGGATGGTGAACACCACATAGGCCTTTCCATGGGTTTGTATGGGCAACTTAAAGATGTGAAATTTGGGTTTTTTCATAAGAAAATAGTATTAGAGCCTAGGTTCTTATATGGGACATGGTTCTTGGAGAACCCATTATTGTTTGGTGAATCATTTAGATTGGTGATATGACTATTGGAACGCCATATGTATGTAAAAAATGAGTATATCGATAACTTTTACATTTAAGACCTTTATTTGTGAAGTAAAATTCATGTTCTTAGTCTTGATTTTCATGTTTCAATCTTTTACTTTTGATATGTGATTTTCTTTGTCATATTTTGTTTTGGGTGATGATAAGGGGAGTGAAGTGGTGGTACATAGATAGATCTCAGGGCTTAGAATGGAATATGATTCTTGATTAAATGATTCATTATAAATCATAGTACTAGCTATGTAGTTAGAACATGGTCCGCCAATCCATGTTTCCATGTAGCACATAGACACTAGTCCACCTCTAAATTATTTGTTGGACTTATTCTATTTTTAAATAATTTTTTATCAATTAATTCTCTTTTTTGTATATAACATCAGTTTTAATTTTCCAATCATGGTTCTAAATGTTTAGGTAATTATTTTTCAATGTAATAAATGAGTTTACGAAAATTTATTTAATGAAAAATGGGTGTTTGGATTTATGAAAAAATGGGTTTTATAAGAAGTTAATTCATTCATAAATAATTTGGTGGGGTGACCCCTATATAAATAATTGGTGTCTGTATGTTTAAAGGTTGTTAAATGTTTTCAAGTGGAAGGGTGGGTTCAATGAAAAATTTTGGGTTTTGGAAATAAACATTTTGGGTTCCTTTAGGTGAGATGAAATTATTTTCATATTTTAAATATTGTCAGATGTTGTATGTAATGATTGATGTTTCAAGGTAGTTAATATTTCTTTTTCCAAAAAAATTATATTTATTTAGGTAAGTATTGTTTTTTAATAAATTGGTAATGGATTTTAAGTGATGGAAGGTGTTTTTAAAATTAATTACGTGAAATTTTAATGATGTTTCATTATTTTTGAGTAAAACTTTTATTATTTTTTTGAATTAAAAATGAATTTTAAAATAAATAAAAATATTTAATATTGGTAATAATAAATTTTAAAATGTTATTTAATAATCATTTTGATTTTAAATTATAGTAAAAGTTTCAATAAAGGATTTACGAAAATAATATATTGGTTTTTATAAGGGAATGTGGGAGATTAATTCATAGAGGTTATATGGAATTAATTTATGTGGATTTATAATTGATAAAATTAACTTGGGGTAGGTATTTTATATTAATACGGGGGGTTTCTATTATTCTACACATGTTTTTGGAAACATGTTTCAAACAATTGAAATGAAATTGATGGGTTTTAAAAAGGGATGAGGAAATTTTTTGAAAAAATGGTTTTGAAATTTGGTATGATTATTTCTAAGAACAACTATTAGTCTAATTTTCATTTAATTGATATTAGTCGATAAAAATAGATTATCTAGTCTTATTCCTTATGTTACTTGTCATTTCTCTCCCACAATGTTTTGGATTAATCGGATGAGTTTCATACCAGTTGAATTCCTTCCATAAATTTTTTAAGTGTATTCCAATTTTATTATGGTGATGGTTATCTATTTTGTTATTATATCATGTCAATACTTTGATTATTTTGGAGATTCTAAAGTGTTGTTTGATTCATTATTCTCCTTGGATTTTTATATTAATTATATTAGTGTAATTTTTATCATATTAGAGATATTTTTTCTTTAGTGATCCAAGGTGCCTTTTTCCCCACAAGTATGTTAGTCTTGTTATTTTTTTCTTTTGTGAGGGGTTGTGATTTGGAAGCCTTAGGTGTGTTATATGGTAGTTGGGATGACTGTTACCGATATAGTCGGTTACATCCTAGAAGGTTCATTAATTATTCATATAGTTTCACTAGGTTTTGGAGTTTTGGGATTGATTTCACAAGTTACATCCACTTAAACCTCTATTATAAGGCTATAATTTTTCTTCTCATCTAGGAATTTATTTTCTGAGGTAATTATAGTCATTTATTGTATTATCCAAAATTTATTCCATTGGTTTTCCATGTTTATGGTGATATCAATCATTATATATTGTTCATAGTTTAATATTTGAGATCTAGTAGATATGAAATTTTATTGTGGTACTACTAAAATTCAATGGTGTCCTTAGTAATTCTATCATCTATTTGAGAAATATTTCATCCTTTGTAGTGATTTTAATCATTATCATTTTTGGGAATGAATTTTTTTTGAGAGTTGGTGTATTATTAGAATTATAATATTGTGGGGTTAAATCCTTTGAGGATCCTTTTGTGGGGTTTTAACTGTACTTTACCAAGCATGATCCTTTCAAATTTTGTTGAAGATATGGTATTGAGTGGGAAGCTGTCATTTGATTCATTCCTAAAAAATCCCACCAAAGGAAGGGTGTTGATTATTGTTCTCTGTTTATGTCTTGGGTTGTTTCATCTAGAATTTATTTGAGTTTTTTCGTTGGTCCATCAGGCCCTTTGATTTGGGGTGTTTCTTGGGTTTTTAGGTTGTGGTTTATAAAATCAATATTTTTCCCATATTGGAGTGCCTTAAATTTTATTAGTCATTATTGAATTATATTAATGTCCATCATGCTTACCCATGATGAGGGAATTAGATAATTTTGGTGTGTCCCTTTTCAAAATTATGGATAGAGTCATCAATCATTGGTGATATTTTCATTCAATATTCTTGTTTCTCGAATCATGAAGATTGATTTGGGGTTTGAATCCATTTATTTTTGAATAAATAATTTTATTCGAGTATCTATAAGGAATAAATATTTATGGTCGTGAGAATTTGCACACCTTGACCTTGGTTTCACTCTATTATTTTATTTTTTAAATAATTTTTTTTTTATTTTTAAGTCTCTATTATATCCCCTACTCTCTAGGATCAATTACATTGACATTTTATGTTTTTTCATGTATATTTCATGATTCATGGTTTGGAGCATAGTTATAATTATCAATTTAAAAATTAGGTGATATATCTAAAAACTTTAAAAGATCTAATTGAACTGTTAGAAGATGGTAAGTTTAACCATGAAATATTCTTATAATCCATTTCATGGTCCTCCAATGAAACTTTCTTAGTCGGAACATCGTTTTTATAACCATGCAATACACCCAAGTTTTAATTTTGGGTAATTCATATTTTCCCTTGTTAAATTAATTCTGCACCATCCCCTCCCAATTCATGTGATGCACAACATAGGGTATCCCCAAATTTACCTCTTCCCATTAGTTCATTTCTGTCTCATAGTGATTCCATGGGATTTATTTGTGTTGTTATTTGGGATCATTAAGGTAAAACCTCCATTCTCATCTATTTCATTCTTATTCCTCATATCTACTAATTTCCACATCATCTAATTGTTTTGTTACACATTAACTAACCCCTAATTAGAAGGGGTGTTTCTTAATAGTGATTTTTTTGTTCCTAGAACATGAGACTCCATCCATGAAACTTTTTAGGGGTATTTTTCAAGGGATGTGATTTTATCTATATTAAGGAGGGTTTTATCCTTTATATAACTATTTAAAATTATTGATCAATGATTTATTCTCTTAAACCCATGTTTTAAATACCTACTGAGTTATACTATATTTGTATATGAATATTTAAAAATAGAAGCCAATTTGTACATTGTTTCAAAATAATACCATGGGACTTTAATTTAAAATACAGGTTTTTAATATATTTATCCACGATTGGGCACCAAAAATATCCGATATAATTCTCCAAAGTATTTTATTAAGGGATTTCAATTTACAAAATATTTTTTAGATCTATAAAATAATTTTCAATGGAAACTCTTGGTTTTTATGGGTGTTATTAGACTATACATAATGGGTTTTAGTGTTTTTTGGATGTAGAGATTTCATGTTGGTTGTGTGTATTATTTTCAAAGTGTGTATTAATAATTTGGTTTCTCATGCGATATTAAAATATATGGTTAGAACTTGTTTAAATGGTTTTAATGGTCACCCTTGAAGAATTCATTTTTCTAAATGATATGGATTATCAATTTATTTCCCATAAGAGTGGAAGTTTATTTTTTATTGTTATTATCAATGAAATATAAGGGGTTGTGTCTGTGATGTTTCTTCAGAAGTTCTAGTGAATTTTTTTCTTGTTAATGTTTTTTATAATTAACATGTGCACCTCTATTTTTATTTCATGGGAATCCATTTTTTTAGGAAAAAACAATAGGTAAATAGGTTAAACTAGGTCTCAATCCTTATCTAAATAGTATCCCTTAGATAGAATATATTATTCTTGAGAGATTGTGGCACTCAGTTAGGCCATGTATGACAATATAGGGTGATAGGATAGGTGGTTGTTATATTAAGTCGGTCATTTTTTTGGGTTTTATCATCATTCCCTAGTTTTTCCCCAAAAGATCTTATATTCCCATAATAATTGTGTAAAACCCCAAGTTTCTGAAAATAAATTTGATATTCAAGGCATTAAACACTATGTATTTATAAAAGACCACTTTTTTTATAACCTGGCTAGTAAATATAATTTTTCCACCTCTATGATTTGAATTTTTTTATAATGAAATATACGGTTGCATTCAGTATCATATTTAGTGTTTGATAAGAAAACATAATTTATTGTGAATAGTAACATAACCTTATAAATATTAATAGCGATAGTAATATTACACATATCAAAATTAAATCATATTATTTTTTTATTTTCATAATGAATGAAGATAATGAGATCTTGATTAATTTTTCAAGGTGATATAAAACGAAATATAGATTTAAAATATTTATTTTTCGAATAAATTATGCTTTTTTTAAAAATAATTAATAATATTTAGATTTTATTTTTCAAAAAATGGATTTCATTTTGGAATTCTATATGTCAAAAATTGTTCGGGTGAATTATTTGGGTTTTTCTAAAATACTTGAATTTTTATGAATAGTAAAATATAGAAATTCACAATATATATATACATTATTTGTTTAATACACTATTACTATCATTGTGGATTAATTAAGAACACTTTTATTAACTAACAATAACATATTAATATTATTGGTCACATGAATAAGTACTATTTGTTATCTTTGAACAATAATAAAATAAAGAGTAAAATAATGGGGAAACCCTCCTCTCCTCCAATATAAAAACCCCCCCTCACTAACACTTCTCTTCACACCTATAAGCCTTTAATCTCCTCAATGGTCTTCCCAAATACCTTTACCTAGTCACTCCCCACATTAAAGAGCTATTGGTATTTCCAAAATACCAAAACCCTTTCCCTTAAAGAGATTCTCAAGGAGGTGGATTAAAGAAGTAAATTAACATTCTATTTCTTACAATTTCATTTTTAGTTCCTTCCTGCTATTATCCTCCCCTCAACTCCTCTATCAAAATAACATTTATAACTCAATTATTATCTATATACTAAAATTATATCATGTTAATTGAATATCCATCACCAATATCATTACTCTCTCCCTTTTATTTCATAAACAAAATCATCATTCGTGATGTGCCAATTTACAACCTTCGTGGAAGATGAAGTTTTGTTCGTCAAATTCCCCTTAAATACTAGTCCTAAAACCATTTTTATTGTTAGAAAATGATATAATATATTTATTATAAACTATTTAATATTCAGGAACCAGTATATGTAATAATATTAAATCATATTATCAAACTAGTTTCTAATAATCAAAATACCGCTAAAATAATCTATGTGATTATCACTAATATTTCATATAATGATTCATACTCATTCCATTTTTCCAAAAGATATTAATGAACATTATAACCTATTCATGTTCATAATAAATGTGTAAATTAAATTTTGGATATTTACATCCATTCCATAGGAGCTCCATTACTTAAAAACAAGTGAACTGATTACGAAAATCATGAAAATGAACATTCTGGAACAACAGAATTCAATAATATAACTTCTAATTAAGGACCAAAATGAAATAAAAAATTATGATAAAATAAATAAAATTTTAATAGGTTCTTAATTAATTTAATAATGAGTCTGATTTTATATTCTCATATTATAAGGTCAATAGTAGAGCATTAAGAAATAAGGTAAGGGTTTTCAACCCAAACTTCTATTTTCATTCGGCTTACTTTTATTTCCTACTTAGATCAATGAAATTATTTTATATTATTATGTACTCATCATAAATAGTTAGTGATTTTTCAGTATATATGTTTACCGACCATAATAAATCTTAGTTTTATGGTGTGATACACGTCATAAAATGAACATTCAAAATTCATTCCAAAATACAAGCACGATTCGAGGGAATCTCTAATAAATTTACCCATTTTTAAGGGCACTATATAATCTGTTTCTGGAAACCATTATCTTAATAAAATATATAATTTTATTATGAAAATAATATCTTAATCCATTTCAAATTTTATACAATTATTTTTCCTAAAGAAATCATCTTTTCAAAGTAAAAGAGTATTTATGTCAATAATTAATTGATGTCTTTATAAGAGTATCTTTATCTATTTCAACACTCATGTTGATTATATTGTTTTATTGGGATTACTATTTTATGATATCATCTACCATATTTAATTGAATGATTTATGATTATTTTGATTTTGTATATTCTATCTTAAATCCATTCACCATTTTACTCTTAATGGTTTGTATTTATGCTTAATGTTTGGGGAAATTTATTTATGCTTCATATATTAGTTTCAATATGAATTTATATGTTATTTATTTTTATTCATGTTCATATGAGGAATGACATATACTTATTATGTGTTGGGTGGGGCTCGATATAGCCCCTTAGTGCATCAGTAGGTCTCATGAAGCAAACTACAATCATGGAACAAGGCCTTGACAAAATGGTTATGTATGGTCTTTGCACGAGGCCCTGATAGTATAGTTATAATGTCCCATATTATTAATTCACACATTATGAAAATTGTTTTCATGGATCATGTGGTTATTCTACGAGTATATTACCAATGATTATGTTTTATAATGGAATTATTTATTCAGATCTTATTCCTTCCATAATTTGTTCATGTTTATTGTTAAAGGCATGTGGTTTTCGTTATTCACCATGCCAAATATTTATATTTTTGATATATTCTACAGTATTATATACCATTAATGAGCATTTTATCTCACCCCTTTATTATATTTCATTTTCTTAGGACATGAATAAGTTTATTATGGATGACCTTAAGGGATAATCTTATAGTTGTGGATGTTCCCAATAAAACATATATGTTTTTTTATTTAAAATTTCAATGTTGAACTTATATAAGAATATTGTTTCCAAAGATACTAAACAAGTCAGTACTTCGGGATGCATATTCCTTGCTTATAGTCCAATGTAATAAAATAAGACACCGGCTCATGGAAACTGGGATCCAATCCTTACGGTTGGTATTATATGAGGATTAGTAGAAAACATGGAAACTAGTTTTAGAAAATGTAGAAGAGGGAATATCCCTAAGACAGTTTTTTGAGGATAAAAATACATTAAATTCGTGGTATTTTGTAAAGGAATATATTGTTTGAATGTCTTTAGAAAATACATATCTATCTAGATACTACATGTGGATGTGGTTCTGGCACAGATATACCTCGGAGTGAAATCTCTGACAAGGCGTTTCAGGGTTAACTCAGGGTATCATGGTACATGAAAACGATCCTTATTGTGCACCTGGTTTTACACTCCTAGGTGATATTCTTAGCTTAATTTAAAAAAATTCAAACGATTATGATGGATTTAAATGGAAATTTTTCTTCAAAAGAAACCATGTTTATTATTATGATATTCTTTATGTATAGAATTTCAATTTGCGATAAGTGTTTTTGTACATTGAGATTATTTTTTATGATTCATAACCAAATCTAGTTTACATCAATATTTTGAAATGGCACCTAGTGGAAGGAATGGAAATCACATGAAAATGTGTATCCCATGTAGGGATTTTCCTCCAATGCAAGACAATGATGTTGGATCTAGAGCTACAACTACTATTGGGAAAATTAAAACTATAATGGGAAAACAAACTCAGATTATGAACAATAACCTTACTCGTATGGATCATCCCAATTGTAATGTATCTAAATTTACGTGTATTGTTTTAAAATATAATATTGAATTATTGTGTGATCCGGATTTTTGAAGGCATGTGATTTCGAATCCCGGAGTGCCTAGAATAAATGTTTGAAATAAATTAAACTATAAATAGTGCATGAAATTGGTTTTCCTAAAAAAGTGAAATAAATTTTAAACTGGTGCCTAGATAAAAAATTTGTGGGCACCCATGTATTTTGAGCAGTAAATTTGCCTTAGGCAATGACTGACATTGAATAGCACGAGTTAGCTACAGGAGATAATTTTTGGATGTTTAAATGGAAATATAATATAAAAATATTTTATTTATTTTAAATTTTTCCTTAAATGCATTGACATAATTATCCATTATTAATACATGCTTATGGAAATTCCACTGGGTTATCTACATAACCCTGTGAATTAAGGATTTTCATTTGAACTTTGAAGTAGAACCCGTTGGCAGATGATGATGGCACAATCCATCAACGCATCGCAGATTCGACGTACCTCACCAAAAAATGTGACACGGCGACAATTCTTCAACTGAATCAAGGTAGGGATTTTATTCCGATCTGTTCTTTCCCCGTTCATCGATTTAGTGATGAAATTGGATCAACCCACAGATACATTGATCTGTGGATCGTCCATTGTTGCCGGTTGGGGTAATTTTCCGTTTATTTTGGGGTTTTGATTCCAGAATTGATTTTATGATAATTGATGGATTGTCATTTTATTTTCCTATTAAACCTATTTATGGGAGCAGATTGACGCCATAACGAGTGATAGTTGGGTGCATTACAACTTTTTTAATTTTATTTATTCCTCTTTTTTAACCTCGTGTTCTTCACGTTCTTCATGGGGTTAACATCATCGAATCTTTGAACATCTGTTATGAAATGAAATGATCCAAAACTGTATATATAGGATTGTGAAAACATTGTGGAGGTGTGATGGTGACAAAGGGTGATGAATCGGCTCAGATTGAGGAGGATTTATGTTGGAGGGTTCATCATGCGGGTGGATAGAAACATGTTTTCAGGGCCAGTCAGAGGACTGAAAAAAATGGAAATAGGTTTGCGTTGTTGGGACAATCTCATACTTACAATATCACGACAATTTGATGGTTGGATCAAGGATCATAGGATCACCAGAGGTGTAGCGATGAAGAATGGCACGTTCTAGAAAATCATGATCAACACAATATGTATCCTGCAGAACATTCCATGTAGGATCGACCCGACATCAGCTATGGTTTTTGCACTGCGCACGGTGAAGAACACATAATGACTCTAAGAATACTTGATGTTTGGGACCAAACCAGCGATAGATGGAGTTCCAGGAAATAGGATGCATAGACACGACATGTGGGTCATTACACGGACTTGTTGTGTACCTCCAAAGATACACAGACATGGGGTAGAGTATAGGGAATGTACTCTACCATATGGCCAGACACGGTTTGATACATGGGATAAACCACGTACAGGTACTTGGTCTAGGGTACACGGGTTGAAGATCTGTAAGGGCACATGTACTGCATTCACGGAGCCTTCCCTGGGTAGCGAAACATGGTGTGTCACGCTCTAACATGCATGGTATACCTTCTTCTACACGACATGCCTTAAGTTATGGTCTGTTGTACAAGATCATTACCTAGGATCATAGGATATGATGTGTGACCATTAAAAACTCGATATACTTCATAGTACATGGCTTGATCCTCTTGTCCACTATTCCATAGACCGGTTTTGTTGGGTTAGTTCCCCATTTCTAGTTCCCCTGAAGGTTAGGTATCATTTTCATCCCATAGAGTATGATCCCTTCTGTAGGACATTCCTTGATATAGTCAACTATCCCTCTATGAGGCTGAGAGTGAGATCCTATATCCATTCATTACCCCAGGTAGAGTCCCGTATTGATGTCACAAATCCTACATGATGTCGATCCTCTAAATAGAAAGTTAATCTGGATGAGTCACTATATCTGTCAATACTTGGATGTGATCCTCATCTATGTATCATTTTATTTCCACAATCAAGAGTGTGATCTCCTAGAATGAGTGTATATGTTCTATATTTATATCTATCGGTGAATCTATCTCTCTTATAGATTTTACAGACAAACAGTACTTCACAGATGGATGTTATCAGAGCTATCAGACTCTTGGATTGAGTTCTTCCACATGATGGCTTTTTAGAATCATTGAAATGAATCCCTAGCGTGGTTATGTGGCCGTTTTATAATTAAGGTCCGGGTTTCTAGTATATCTTGATTTGTTTCTCTTACTATATGTTTGGTAGACATATACTACGTAGAAGATAACTGTAAATTTACTTTGTGTGTTTATTTTGGTTTTTGGGCTCCTTTACTAAGTATTTTTATACTCTCCCCAACATGGGATTTTCCCACACATGTCGAGTCTTGTGAAAATGAGGGGCCTTTTGAGGGTGTACATGGTAGAATATGACTGCCCTAAGAATTCCGAGTTCCATGGGGGATGAGGTTTTCCTACGACATTGGGTGGCTGTCCTATTACCCCTTTTTTCTTACAGGTTGGACTTTTTAGTTTCATACTCTTTCTCTTTTGGTGGACTTTTATTGTAACTCGGTTTACATTCCGCAGTTTACTTATGATGTACTTTGTTGGTTAGTTTAAGTTGTGTGAATGTGTATTGTTCCATAGTGGTTTCTTACTTTTCAGTTTGTGTGGGCTTAGAGATGTCTATATGTGTACAAGTAATTCTGAATTTCCCACATATTAGGGATATTCCTACTTGGTGCAAGTCACCAGCCCCTGGCTTATTGGAGGCAACCTTTATGAGTCACAGCATAGGCCCACTAAGATGGGTTGTGACAGAGAGATATTAGAGGTGGTCAGTTCTTCCTTAGGACCAAGAATCTGGGAAATTGGTTTGAGGAAACAATGTTAAGTGTTTCGTGCATGAATTTTAGTCTAGGGACTCTAGTGATGTTGCGGTTTTCCAATGTATCCATACACTAGGACATTGATAACATTATTTTCAACTCTGAACATGAAAACACTAGTTGTGGGGAAATAAGAGAATGGTATATGCATCATATAAGAATAAATGGTTTTTTTGTATGTCCTTTTTTAGCTAACCAAATATACTCATTAACCATGGTACATCTAATTTACTTACATGATGACTCTATGATGCATACTCGCTTGGATTCACCAGCTCGATCACGAGGATGACCCCCTTAGTGAAAAGGCTTCGATATATGGACCATTTTCGTAGGCGTTACCTCCAGGTTGTGTATTTGTTATACCACCACTTGTGGATTAGTATGGGGTACCTATTGTACAAACAGATGAGGAGTTATGTTTGAGCATGCTCCATGATTTTCTGAGATAGATACCCCTAATGTTCCTAGGCGAGACCACCCCTTAGGCGGCTAAGGACTAGCTTAAGGTGGTGACCAGAGTTATTTGTATATTGAGGACACCAGTGGACCAGATAGTGATCCTAGGAGTGAAACTTATTTTGGATTTGATGGGAAAACTATGGATTTTGAACATGCAGACTCACGATGAGTATACTCTTTCATGGGCAGAGTTTGAGTGACTCTTTATGGAGGATTTCTCTCCAGTTACGATGAGACCAGTGCGTATCTAGGATCTTTTTCAGCTTCAGTAGAGTAGGTTTATGGTGTATAACAATTCATCTAGGTTCACCACCCTCTCTAAGTTCATGACGAATATGGTCAGGGATCCATACATCAGATATTGGACCTTCGAGTGCGGTCCACTATGGGACATCTGAGCTAGTGTCGTTTCTCTATGTATTTCATCTTACACTGCAGTGCTCAAGTGGGCCTTGGTGATTGACATCTTCTTGCTGTAGAAGAGACCTCCATTGGTAGTCAACAACAAGAAAATAGGTGTAGAGAACCCAGCTGTATGGAGTCGGCGTCATGTGTAGGGTTCTGGCTGTGGGAGACCTCACAGGAGGACCCAGGATAGGGGATCGATAGTCCAGGGCTCTCAGACTAGTTCTAGCCATCCAAGGGAGAGGTGATTCTACTTGTGTTACAGTAGAGGAAATCATTCTAGAGATTGTACAACCCGTCATGATGCTGACATAGAGGTGGTAGATGAACCAACGAGGTAGAGGCATAGAGTGGAGCAGGTAGACCCACCAGGTGGAAGACGTGGAAGATGAGATGGGGTAGCCGTAGTTGTTAGACAACGCTTTGATCTACTTAGACCACCACCCCATGAGGTCCATACTAAGATTTGGGATCTGGGGGATAGGGGTAGGGACATCTTCATGCGGTCTAGGAATACAATCCATGGACACTAGCGATGATCTGAGGTATGATCTGTGTCTTTTTCTACCTTAGATTATATAATTATAGACAAATATTCTAGTCACTCCTTCCTCACCATATGTATTTTTCAAATCCATGAGATTTTGGTAGAGACGTTGAATCAACACTTACTTACGGAGACACCTATTGGAGAAGACTTGATGATCCCACATCCTTGCAGATTGTGTGATATTTACCTTGGAGGTGTGAGTTTTTTTGGGAACCTCTTAGTGGGAGTGGCGACCCCTTACGACATCATTATCAATATGGATTTTCTATCTTCGTTCTATGCCCAGATTGACTGCATTAGGAGGAGTGTGTGGTGTGTATATAGTGATGGGATGATGATTTCCTTTGGTGGGGAAATGGAATCTTGTGTATCACAGAATGGGAGCATGCATAGGATGGTGTAGCTGATCACTCATTATTTTCCTAGCCTTACCCTTGTGCAACAGTTGTTGTTATACTTCAGTTCCAATTAGTAGTGGGTGATTATGAAGATGTCATTCTATAAGATGTTCCAGGATTACCTCCCTATTGGGATTTCGACTTCCTCAACAACTTACACCCCAAGAAGACACTGATATCCTCACTAGAATATCAGATTTCTCCCACAAATATTGGTGAGATGAGGGTTGAAGTTGAATTATTTGAAGAGTAAGGGCTTCATAAGACCCAATGTTTCACTTTGGGGACCCCAATGTTGTTTATGAAGAAGGTGGATTGGATTTTGTGGCTATGTGTGAATTAATGGCACCTGAACTGGGTGAAAATGAAGAATAGGTATCCATTTCCTAGGATCGACGGACACTTTGATTTGAAAAGGGAGGCATGTTGGTTATCAAAGGTTGACCTAATATCATGTTATCATTATCTTCGAGTACAGGACAAGCACATGCCAAAGATGGATTCCCAATGCCGCTACGGTCTATATGAGTACTTGGTGATACCTTATGGTGTGAAGAACACACACACAATGTTTATGGGACTTCTGAACAGAATATTATAGCCATACATAGACCGGTTCATAGTGGTCTTCATCAATGACATCCTTCTATACTCGGTGTCTGAGGAGATGCACGTGAGACACCTATTAATGGTTCTACACATAATCTGAGAGCATCTGATTTATAAGAATCTCTCGAAGGGACTGTTCTAGATACAAGAGGTCTACTATCTAGGACATGTTGTCTCATCAGATGGGGTAGCAGTGGACCCTTCCATTGTTGAGGCAGTGTTATCATGGGAGCCACCCTAGAGCGTGAAAGAGGTGCAGAGATTCCATGCGGTGGCAGGATACTACCAGATATTTTTAGCTTATTTCTCCTATATATCATCACCAATGATAGCCTTGACATCAAATAATAATCCTTTTCTACGGATTTAGAAGTGTCAATATGCTTTCTAGCAGTTGAGGTAGAGTTTTACAAGCACACTTATCTTGAGATTACCAGAGGAGGGTGTTAGGAACATACTTTTCTGTGATGCATTAGGGACCAGTAATTTCTATATCCTGAAGATGAGAAAGTGAATACTTCTTATGGTTTATGCAAGATAAGGCCACATGAGAAGAACTATGCAACCCATAATCTCGAGTTTCAAGTGGTAGTCTTATATTTGATGATGTGGTGACATTACATGATGGGTGAACGGTTTATTGTCTACTCTTACCACAATATCCTCAAGTACATATTCCCATAGAGGGATCTAAATATGAGGTAGAGGAAATGTATAGAGTTCCTTTATGATTATGACTTCAAGAAAGTCTATAATCCTTTGAAGGATAAAGTTGTGGTAGATGATCTCAACAAGAGATTGAGTTCCAAAATACTGATCGAGGTGATGGAGAATTTTTCCTTGCTACAGTTATCCTTCATAGATAGAGATGATGAATCTTATATCCAATAAATGATTTTCACCCCTTCACTCTTACAGCGAGTTAGGGAGGTACATCTAGGGGATTTCAACTATGAGAGTTTACATTCTCAGTTATCCACATGACATTATATTGATAAATATTCCCATGGTGGGGAGCACATAGTCCTTTTAATAGAATGCACAATTATGCCACTAGCATTATAGGATGAGGTTCCGAGGGAATTTCAATCATCCAAGTTGGAATTACATCCTGGGGTGGAGGAAATTTACCAGGACCTTTGATGTTAGTTATGGTGGACTGGTATGATGAAGGAAGTAGCAGAGTTCGTTTCTTGATTCCTTACATTCCAGTAGGTAATGGTTGAGCACTATGTTCCAGCAGGGTTAGCTCACCCCTGGAAGTTCCAGAGATGAAGTGGGGTGGAAAATTGATTGAATTTGTGATGATCATACCACAGAAGTCCAATGGAAATGATTCCATCTAGGCGATCATTAACTAACTCACCAAGTCATCCCACTTCCTAGATATTAGGGATCAGAGCTTTATCGAGAGATTAGGATGACTCTACATGTAAAATATAGTTAGTATTCATGGCATCCAATCGATGATAGTCTTGGATCAAGACGAGCGCTTCACATCTCAATTGTTGAAGGGATTGATGGTGTCTTTGGGAATCATCTATGCTTGACCACATTTATCAATCCCTAGACTAATGGTTAGATGGAGAGGACCATTCAGGTTCTAGAGGATATATTATGGGCCTATATCATGAACTTTGGTCATATCTGGGTATAACGCCTACTATTGGTGGATTTTATGTACAATAACAGCTACCACTCCACAAATGTCTTAGAACTGTTTGAGGAGTTATACAGGAGACCCTACCGGTCGCCAGTTTTCTGTACCAACCCCATAGAGTCAGCACTCATTGGTCTAGAGATGGTTTGAGCCACCATCGAGAAGGTGTAGATCATCCAAGAGCGTATGAAGACTACACAGAGTCTGCATAAGTCTTATACTGAGAGATGACAGTAACCTCTAGATATTGAATAAGGAGACCATGTCTTCCTTTAGGTCTCACCTCGATGAGGGTTGAATTGATTTGGGCGGGGATCCATGTTGTCTCTCAGGTTCATCGAACCTTTTCAAATACTTCACAGAGTATGATAGGTAGAAAATCACTTAGCTCTACTGCCGTAGTTGCACCAGGTGCATGATTTCTTCCATGTTTTGTAATGGAGGAGGTATGTTCATGACCCATCACATATCATTGACTACTTAAATTTGCACATCAAGGATGGAGAAACCTTTGTAAAGTATCCAATGGAGATCGAGGATCAATAAGATATGATCATTTGTCGGTGAGCGATTCCCCTAGTCTGTTTCTGGTGACAGCACGAGAATCTTGAAGAGATCACATAGGAGTAGGAGGCTCAGATTCGTGCACAGTACCAACATTTATTTGAGTGTCATTTTTTTTGGATTTTTGGGGAAAAAAATCCATATGGTGGGGAAAATGAAATGAATCTGATTTTCTGTGAATTATTTTTAAATATTATATGGAATTATATTGAGACATTGATTTGTGACGACATGCGATTCCGAGGCCCAGAGTTCCAAGAATAATTTTTTCAAATAAATATAACTCTACATAGGGCACATGATTGGTTTTCATTAAAAAGTGAAATAAATATATAATGATTTTTAGGATTATAAATTTGAGGGAACCGTTGCATTCAGGGTAGTGAAATTGACTTAGGTAGGTCCTAACAGTGACTTTTGTGGGTTATCTACAAGATTTAGTTTTTGGATGATTAAAAGGAAATAAAATAAAATAAAATATTTTATTTATTTTAAATGTTTCCTTAAACACAGTGACCTAATCCACCAATTAATACATGCTTATGAAAATTCTACATGGCTAGCCATATAAACCTACGAATTGAGGATTTATATTAGAGATTTGGAGGAGAACATGTTGGTAGATGATGAATATGTTATTGATCGACACATCTTGGATTCGACGAACCTCGCCAATGAACGCAGTGCGACAATCGTTCTTCAACAGAATCTTGGGAAGGATTTTTTCGGTTTTTTCTTTACTTACTCTTCGATTTAATGATGAACGTGGATCATCCCACCAATAGGTTGATCTGTGGATTGTGTTTTCATTCTGTAGGGTGTTATTTTCCGTTTATTTTGGGTTTTTGATTCCATAATTGATTTTAGGATAATTTTTGGATTATTATTGGATTCGGCTGTTAAAACAATTAACATGAGTGGATAGAAGTCATGAACAATGATAGAAGAGGTGTCTTACTCCTTTTTTAATGTATTTATTCCTCCTTTTTAACCCTGTGTTCTTTTCATTCTTCATGGGATTACTAAAAATGGATCATTGTGCATCTATTTCAGAAAACAAGGATCCAAAATCGGAGATCGAGCATCATGACAACCTAGTAAAGGTGTGATGATGACAATGGGTGACAAATCAACTCTGATCGAGGAGGATCGTTCTTCAAGGGTTCATCATACAAGTGGATCAATACTTGTTTTCGGGGCCGATTGAGGGACCAAAAAAATGGAAAATTCTTTTTGGGGTTGGGATGACTTCAAACGAGGAGTATCGCGATGATCAGATGTCTGGATCGAGGATCAAAGGAGAAACCAAGGCGCAACGATGAAGAATGACGCATTTTGGAAGATTTTGATCAACAAGGAATGTATCCTGAAGAACATGCCATGTAGGGCTGTCCTAGTGGTGTCTAGGGCTTCCGTATTGAACACAACGAAGATCACGACATTCCTTTGTGACGATATTGTGTGTTGGACTCACCCAGTAGTGGATGGACTTCTGGGGGAAAGAAAGTGTAGGCATGGTGTGTGACTATATTCACAAGGCATGTGGTTCCTTATATGGACTTGGCATGTATCTTGGATGATACATGAACACGGGGTGGAGTACCTAGAATATACTCCACTACATGACTAGACACAGCT
This sequence comes from Viscum album, assembly GCA_963277665.1. NCBI lineage: Eukaryota > Viridiplantae > Streptophyta > Magnoliopsida > Santalales > Viscaceae > Viscum > Viscum album. The sequence goes on from OY728162.1 coordinate 766,520,905, forward strand.
AGATATGCGGGATACCCCATATACCGGTTCACAGTCTGGAACACATGGCTTGAAGTTATGTACGAGCACATGGCCAGCATACATGGAGCCTTCCACGGGTAGCAGAACACATTATGTCACACTCTTACATGATGTGTATACCGTCTTCTATATGACATGCCTTACATCACATGACGTTGTACACTGGCAGTACTCTAGGTCAAATGACATGGCGTGTGACCATTCTACACACTATGTACTTCTCCGAAAATTTCTTGATCCTCTTATCCAACATTCCTTGGACATGTTTCATTTGTTTAGTTCCCCTTTTCACATTACCCTGAAGGTCAGGTACCATTTCCATCCATAGTCTTATGATCCATTCAATAGGGATTTCTGAGATAGAGATAGGTATCCCTCTAACAGGCCCAGAGCAAGATCCCTTATCCATTCTTGACCCTAGGTAGAGTCTGGTATGGATGTCACCAATCATACAGGACGTCGATCATCCAATTATAAGGTGAATTTGGATGATTCATTGTATCCATAAAGGCTCTATAGGTGATCCTTATCTTTGTATCGTGATCTTTCCACACTCAAGAGTGTATTCTCCTTGAATGAGTGTATTTGTTCACTATTCAGTTTTATTGGTGATTCTATCTCTCACATGGATTTTCCTGAAGAATATAATATATCGGAATGATGTCGTTACTGACATCAAAATCATGGAGTGAGTTCTCTTAGATGAGTTCTTTTTTGAATCTTTGAACCGAATCCCATGAATGGGTATGCATTCATTGTAGACTACGGGTCTCAGTTTGGAGTATTTATATAGTTGTATTTCTCATTCTATATGTTTGGTAGAAATATAATATGTAGAATATGACAACAACATTACTTTTTGTATTTAGTGGTGGTTTCCGGGGTTCTCTACTGAGTATTGTTGTACTCACCCTTGCACGGTCTTTGCTCACACATGTCGTGTCTTGTGCAGACGAGCGTCTTTTTGATGGAGTATAGGGAGGAATAGGACTAGACCAAGATTTTTGAGTTTCTTACAAGATGCATTGTTCCTATGGTTACGAGTGGCAGTCCCAATAATTCCTTTTTCTTAATGTTTGGACTTTTTAGTTTCATACTATTTTTATTTTGTTTGGATTGTATTCTTGACTATTTTACTTTGCACACATAACTTCCAATTTACTCTATTAGATGAGGTTATATGTGTGTATGTATGTTGATCCTTAGTGGTTTTTACTTTTCTTCATTTGTGGGCATAGAGATTATGTGCATGCATACATGTACATAGTAAATTCCTTCCATGTTAGTGATATTCCTACTCAGTGCTAGTCGCCAGCCCCTGGCCTATTGGAGGCGGGCTTCAGGAGTCGTCAAACGGGCCCCACTGGGATGGGTTGTGGCAGTGATCAAAAACATATAGGAGCTATGTTGGATCACATTATATGAAGACAACCTCTATAATTCAAATGGAATACAAACCCATTAATATATTAGAGTGTATAAGTTCTCTAGAGAATATATTTTTCAATTTTTGGGTGTAACAAAAGAGAGAATTTTGTGATGGCAGTTTATTGTCTATCAAGAGATGTGGATCATTGGTGGTCGTTAATCCAAAACACAATGTAGGGGGAAGAAATAGTAGATATACAATGTAAAGATTTTATTTAAATCATCCTAGAAAAGTATTTTCCCCATGGACAATGAGTGGATATGGAAAGTAAATTCTTGAATCTGAGGCATAAGGAGGATGAAAATGATGAAAATTTTGAAGCTAACTTCACATGGTTAGCAAGATATTATGAAGAATACATACGTAATCCATGTATAAAGGTTGATTGGTTTTTTGGTTTAAAATAATTCATCCAAAGGTCACTAGTTTCCCAAAGTTTTTCATTATATGAAGATATTATCTAAAGTGTTGTCAAGATGGAAAAAGAATTTTCTATGTCTTATGACTTTAAAGGAAAACAAGAGAAGAAGAGGGTTGTCGAAAACTCTGGAAAAGGAAATAAGGAAATGGGGAAGAAGGGAAGTGTTGACCTTCCATCTTGCAGTAATTGTGAGAAGAAACACCATAGCACTTCCTTGAAGGGAATGGGATTATATTACAAGTGTGGATAAAAAGGTTACATGTATTAGTATTGTAAGGGGAAGAAAGAATCTACAAATGTTCATTGCTAAAAATGTAGGGAGATGAGACATTATGAACATAAATGTCCTAAGCATGAGGGAAACATTCCCAAAAAAAGTCCATGGAAGAAATTCCAATCTTATGTGATTACAACTGCCGAGGGTTAAGTTCCTAATGATATGGTGGTAGGTATTTTAATCATTTCCTCAAACATATCCAATGCTTTTATTTTTTCTAGATCATCGAATTCCTTCATATCTTCCTAGTTATCCAAGAAAATTAGATACTTATAATTTAATTTAATAAGGGAGTCGATAGCCAAAACTCCTAAGGGATGTATCATTGTAATAATGTTGTGTTTGAAATTCCCCATTATGGAATATAAATGAGCTTTATCTGATGATTTTTATTTCATATCCATGGTTGACTTTGATATAATCCATAGTATGTAATGGATTTCGAATGATTATGTGAATATTTATTCCAATAAGGAGGAGGTTACCGTATTTTAGGATGATGGGAAATTTCTTACCTTTAGGGTAGAAACATCATAATAACCATTACAATTTTTATTCAATGAAACACGAAACAACAAAACACAACACAAGACCGGGAACGTCAAAACTCAGGGAGGCTGGAAATAATGGAGACCGAGGGAATCTCCCCTGATCAAATTCACCCCCTCTGGTTTATGTTGAGAAACATGGGAAATACATTGCAACGGGATACCTGGGGTAACCAAAGAAGCCAATTGGTTGGAAACCTTATTCCCCACCCTCTACATGTGGGTGATCCGAGTATTACCGGTGAGGAGAGATCTGCATTTTCGAATTGTGTAAACAATACACCAGGGTACATTACCGTTTCAACGCAGTGCCTCAAAAATTAACATTGAGTCTGACTCCACATGTGAGATGTCGAGCTCTCATTGCCTGCACAATGAAATACCGAAAGCAAAGACTGTGCCTCCACCTGTATGGAGTTACCAGCACCATAATTACCCGTAAATGCTACAAACACACTTCCCATAGTTTCCTGGACCACACCTACGCCGCTCATGACAGCCATCACACATGGACTATCTGTATTCAGCTTGAGACCATCACAAGGAGGCTGCCACCTCACCCTGGAACCCTGCCGCCGAGTTTCCACCGGCTGGATAGAAGCCTGCAGTGCATACAACCCACCCTGTTGTCGACCATCCACATGCTGGACAGATGCCTGCATTGCATTCATCCCACACTACTACTGAGAACCCACATGATGGAAAAAGTCAGGTAGTGCGTACAACCCCTGCAGTGAATACGTGTCTGACCAACATAACTTGAGCCCACACAGGTCGAGTAGGATGCATCTTGCACTGGAAATAATTTTGCTACTCGTGGAATGAACACCCTCAAACCTGGCCTGGTTGTGTGCATTCCACAACGCCCATCAAACCGTGCTGAAAATTCAAGCATGCGCTGAACCCTCCTTCACTTCCCCGACCACCCCTGATATCATCCCCCTAGAAATTCCCTGATGCTGCCCGACAATGAAGAGTAGCCCGTCCAGCGCCCAAAGAAAACCCAGACCTGCCTGGCCCACTAACCATCGAATAAAAAGTGCTTGATAGCCTCCTCCATTCTATTCTCACAATAGTGGTAGCCAGAAGCCATGCTAATGCCAAGCCTTTTGATGTTGTCATCAGTTGGAAGGGCAAGATGTTGAATCTTCCGCATTAAAAAATTGAATTTGGTCAGTATCTTCTTACACCAAACCTGGCCAAACCATCCCCCTTGATGCCCGAAGTGCAAAGCGAAGACTCCCTCACTGATGAAGTATGGACATTGACCCCAACATGAAGAGCCATCAACTTTCCCCACATAGTACGCTCATCAATCACCTCCCAACCCAGTTTTGCATGCATGTAACTTATTGTACTCTCAAGACTTTTAACGTTGATCCCTCCCTCCGCAATGGGACAAGCCATCTTCCCCCATGACACCCAATGTCGCTTTCCCTCCGAGGATGCATTCCAAATGAATCGGGCTAAGAGTTTATTTATATCTCTCATGAATCCCTTCGGTGCATTTTTATCCAAAAGAACATGTACAGGGATGGCTGAAAGAACACTATTCAGGAGGGTAATTCAGCCACAAAAGGATAAGAATTGGCTCTCCCAATTATGTATATGGCCCATGTTCTTGATCATAAAACTATCAAAATCTTTGATGTGCATACAACCCAGGGAAATAGGAGTACCAAGATATTTCATTGGAAACAAGCCATGACACATCCCCAAGCTACCCTTAAAAACTGCCACCCTGATTGGATTACATGAGTCTTCCACATAGAATCTTCTCTTATATTTGTTGATCTATTTCAAACTCCATTGGTAGTAATACTTTATGATCTTTTACATTCCCTGCATAGAACTTTTCCTCGCAATAATGAATATTAGGGTACCATCCGCAAACATCAAAAGGAAAATGGGAGGAAGCCCCAGCCACCTTAGGTAAGGGAGAACATCTCCTCGTGCTAGTCCACTGTCAGTCAACCTACTTAATGTGTCCTGCATGAGAATGAAGATGCTCGGAGATAACGTATCCCCTTTCCTGAGACCTCTGACCATCTTAAAGAAACCATGGGTCCGACCTGTAAAGGACACTGCCATCCAAACCGAGCTAAAGCACCTAAACATGATGTCACAAGACCAGCTAGAGAAACCAATCTTCTGCAGAACCTTATTGATGAAACCCCATTCGATCCTATCTTATACCTTGTTCATTTAAAGCTTGATAGCCACGTTGGAACCCTGGGAGTTGACAGAGAGGCCCCTTAACATCTCATGGGCCATCGCTAAGGCCTCTGGATGGAGCGGTCCCGCACAAACCCATGTTGTTCCTTGTAAAACCATATTTCTAGGTGCCCGACCAACTTTCTATTAATAATACATTCCAGAATATTTTAGGTAAAATGACACATACTCACAGGCCTATAATGGAGAAGGGATGTTGGGTCCTTAATCTTCGGAATCAAGATGAGAGTCGTGGCCAAGGTAATTTTCGGGATACTTCCCCCTCTGAAAATTTCCTGGATGACATTGATGATATCCCCCTTCACCACTTCCCAGGAGTGGCTGTAAAATGATCCAGGGAATCCATCAGGGCCTACATCACTCTCATGATTATGGCTTTGCGTAGTCTCTTTTATCTCCTCCTCCTCGGGGATTGTAGAGACCCGAAGCCTAACGTACATAGACTTTACATTAATTTTGCGGAATACTTAGTACATAACAAAAACACACACACACAAGGATCGTAATAGTTTAGTGTCTTTGGAAACTCGGAACGTAATCTTCTAATCGTGGTGAAAGATCTTCAATATCTCCCATAAAGATCTTCCCCTTTTTTTACCTAAAACCTTTCTTTATATCCTGGGGAAAAGAAAACATAAAAGGGTGAGCTCAAATTCTCAGTAAGGGTATACAAAAGAAATAAAAATCATATCATATCTTTTTGAAAATCATAACCTACAAAAGATATCATAATATCTTAACATGGAACAAATCATAGAAGTGAAAATGAGATCACCATAATCATAACATGAAACTTGAAACTTTGTGGCATGCACACATAATCATGGAAAATCATTTCTTGTTAGTCATGACTCATTGCCAAGACTATCTTAGTGGACAAAGTCCCTTTCTGAATCGAGTAACCCTCGTTTCAGTCCTGTTTCACTGAACCGGTATAACCTACCATTCCAGCCATGTCTATCTCATGAGATATAAAATCTTTACCCAATGCATTGGAGGGAGATATAGGTCCCACCCATCTCATAATTATACCATTCTTATGTGTGCCACAAAATCATAAATCATACATCATTTCATAACCCATGTAATAAAAATGGGATTCTTAAACAACATGACATCATAAAACCATTCATATAAGATAAAGGAATTCATAAACATAATTCCATCACAGCATAGTCAAATCAATGTAAAAATATGGATAGAAACAGAATCCTTTATTATCTTAGATGGAAAATAATTTTGATAAAACACTTGAAATGAATTCTTGAGGAAAATATCCTTTCTTCTTCAAAATCAATTTCTTTTCACAAAACATCATGAAATTTTAAAAGAAAGAGATTTTATTAAAAATAGTCATGAAATCTTTTGTAGGAAGATTCATGAAAATAAGGCTTTATAAAACCGTAAAAATCCGTTCGTTCCGTTTAAGTTTAAAAAACATTCTTCGTACTTTTGTCGGAAAAGTCAAAAAGTACCTCGTACGAAAAACGACAAAAGATTCCTTTCATATCTTTTACTAAAAACTCACCGAAGGGTAAAATTGGATTTAAACAATTGTAGGTTGATGTAAATAACATTACATATTGAGGAAACATGGATGTGGATGATAAAATACACCCCATTAAATACTTACGAATAAACAATCTCGGATAAAAATGAGACTGTGATATTTCCCTTACCTTAGGTCCGACTTGCTTTGTAAGTGTCTGAACCTCCTCTTCTTTGAAGCGCCTCTTTGAGACCTCCTCTTAGGGTACTAAAATTGGTCTTTCAGGAAGACCAGAACCTCTAGGATGTTTCTAGGGAAGTGGAGAAGAGATTTTGGCAAGGGTTGGCCGAGCTTGAGAGCTCAAATTGGTGTGAGGAGGAGGGGGAGGAGGTGTCCTTTTATAGGGGAGGAGAGGGGCACCTTAGGAATTCTTAAAAATATTAATTTATAATAAATCTAACCCCACTTAAAAACCTCCAAAAATGACTCATATTCGAAGCTTAGATGAGATAGGGTTGTAATCTCATCAACCAATCAGATTTAGACATGTTTGGATCTTATTTTAAACCTTATCAATTAGATTTAACTCTAAGTTAAATAATTTAACTTTTACCGTGTCTTTTTGTTTTCTTTCACTATATGGTTAATACACTTACTATAACATGCCAAACGAACCCCAAATTGTTTATTATTAATATATATATCCTTATCTAAGTCATTTGGCCGAACCATAGATTTTTAGGAATAAAATAACAATTAATAATATAATATTTTATTTAAAAACTATTTTGTGTCAATTTTGACACTATTTGATATATGATATTTGTGAAAGTCATAACAGAATTAAATGTTCAAAACAAGTTGATTAAATCAACATTAATATATCATAGTAACCTAGAAAATTAGTGGAATTCATAAAAATTCTCAAATTACATTTATTTTGGTGTTTATAACATCAATTATGTCAATATTTCATAAATAATATAATTACTGCATCATCTTTGTGTCAAAAATTAATTAAATTATTTGATGTATAAAAATTACAAATAAAATACCATTATGTAGGAAATCTTTTTATCTTTCTAATGAATATTTATAGTCGAATTTATCTTATGTATAACCCCATATTAAAAATGATTTACTTATTAAACTTTGATTTTAACTATTTTAACCCTTCTTTAAATAAATTAATAATAAATGTCCTAATATAATCCAAGTGGGCCTAAATGGTCATATTTTATTCCTAAGTTTGTTTTTGGTCGAATTACACTTGTCCAATAGAATTAGGACATGTGTTAGGTTAATATTGATATCATATTTACCCTTAGTTACCCTATTTACTATTAACCGCGGTAAAAATAGTAAAAAGTTACTATTCACCAAAAAATTATTTTTATCTCATTGAACCACATTTTACTTACTGATATCAACCGTGTCTGTCAGATTTTTGAAATTCCATTCACAGAAGCGGTAAAATTATGTTTTATGAAAAATTCAGTTTTTTTAACTACCACTTAGTAGTTTCACTATTCATAAAAAAATGAAGGTTTTCAGAAAAATGCCAAAATATAATCCTATGCTATATTTCATATTCCGAATTCAAAAATGAAGTTCATTTTGAAATATAAGATTTACAGAATTTTAAAAAGTGGTTATTACTATTCATAACGGCTAGTTTTAATAATATTTTAATAGCATATCGTTGTTTAGTGAAACTCGTTATTGCGTACTACACACGCTATCGAGGAAGGTCGTGATTGCGTGTATGCAAGGCAAGTCAAGGATGCGTGTTGTGCAAGCTCCTTTTGGTGTAGCGTACAATACAAGACATTAGTGAAATAAAAAGAATATTTTTCATAAAATCTCGGGCTGTTACATTCTACCCCCCTTAAAATGAATTTCGCCCTCGAAATTCGTCGGGGTTATAAATGGTTTACTATTCGAAAGATTCTTTAATAGAACCCCACATCGTAAAAAGGAATACAAAAACTTGGCTTTAAAAACTAAATTATGAAATGTAACGATTACCCAAATAAACTAATCGCTGGGTTTCCATATAGGTAAAAATATGGATATGGAAGAGAAATCTAACCATCATGTTCTGATGGAGAGTGGTAGAGAACATGGCTATGGAAAAGCCAGTAATCACAAATCCATAGATTTGTGATGATATAAGGCACCATCTGATTCATCAGGTATAAGATCACTAGGACAACATTTTTGGTTTTCAAGATCATTTCCCTAAAGTTGAAAATTTGAATTAGAATAAATACTTACTTTATTTTGGTACAATATCACTATTGTCTGTGCCTTTAACAATTTCCACATCATCTCTTAAAGAAATGAAGTTTAATTTGTCATTCGCGATGTGTTAGCAGATCATGTGATAGAATGATGGGTCATTCCATCTGTCTCAAACAAAAGGTTAGAAAAGTTATCAAAAAAAATACATAAATCCATATACAGTGAGATTAATCATATATGGTTCCTAAAATGAACTTATACATCACATATCATACTGCTTAATATAATAAAACTAGTTTCTACTAAACAGGGACTTCCTGTAGGTCAGTGGTAGGCGATAAAGGCCAGTCGCACTTCGGTTGTGGGTTCGATTCCCACAGCCTTGTCCGAAGCGATGGGCTGTCGCCCGTCCTGCAGGTTTTCCTTTTTATAAAACTATATTACTATAACATCCCATCAATAATATCGAAAAAAAACTTCTATCCTTAAACAATACTAACTTATGTCCAACATAATTCATTCCAATCATTAGGCTCATAATACTGCAGTCCATTCTCATAACATAGTGAAAACGATTACCAGAGATTTAATACCATCGTTGATCCCCATATATCATAAGATATATCTTGTTGGTCACATTCCAAACATTCAAAGGCCTTAATCTTGTACTCCTTTGAATACCCATTGAACATTAGTGAAAACTTGAATGCAGTTAAAAGTTAACACTTTTCACATACCAAAATCCTCAAAATTCTATATACTCAAACCATGATATCACTTAGTCCTTATATCAATCATGAGCTCATGAATAATGTCAAACATTTCATTTTCCCCTTATCCCTTCATTATGCGCATATCATCTTCATTCCAAAAATATCTGAATAACCTTTCATTGATACTGGTAACATTAATCAGACAACAATGTTACAATCCTTACATGTTTCTTTATTCCATAGTACCACGAGATTACTTATACAACATTACACATGATAAACATGTAATCATTCCACTACATTCTTAAACCATTGACCGAGCTTCAATAATTCTTTCATCTCACATACCATTGGTAGTCTCTTCATCATCATCCACATAAATACTTCCCATATGACCATACTGATTCTCTTCATGAGTCTTTCCCTTAGGGCATTTGTTTGCATAATGCCCATACATTCCACATTTAAAACACTTAACCATTTTTGATGTCGTAGCAATACCATTATCCTCATCCCTGGTATTAACTGAACCTTTTCCTTTGCACTTACTGGCTTTGTGTCCTTCTTTTCCACACCCAAAGCATCTTCCAGTTCCTTTGAAACATTCTCCTTGATGCCTCTTCCCACATGATTTACATAGGGGAAATTGAACTTTCTTTCCTCTATGATCATCATGAAACTCCATCTTTCTCTTATTAGCCGCGTCAGGAAACTTACCAAATTTTACTTTATTGATCATATTATGAGATTGCTGATTCGGCATAATAATGATGTTTGGACTTCCAAATCCCATTTCATTTGGTTGCTCATAAAGAATATCATTCCATTGTCCATCATTTCCTCCATTATCGTGAATCACCTTGTTTCCAGCCATTTTCTAAAACCCAAAAAGAATAGCGTGAGAGGCAAAAATCATGCTAGGGAAAACAACACAATAAAGGGGGAGTACCTTGAACATCTAACATCTTAGGTTTAATTCTATGATCGTTAGTGTAGTTCTAGTACTATAACCTATACGTATACTTAACCTTAGGGACATCCCTAGACATACCTTAGAAATATCTCTAGGGATCTCACTAAAGTTCTCGCATCCTAGTTTCCAAAGGTTGACTAAACCTTTCCTCTGATACCAACTGTAGAGACCCGAAGCCTAACGTACATAGACTTTACATTACTTTTGTGGAATACTTAGTACATAACAAAAACACACACAGACAAGGATCGTAATATTTTAGTGTCTTTGGAAACTCGGAACGTAATCTTCTAATCGTGGTGAAAGATCTTCAATATCTCCCATAAAGATCTTCCCCTTTTTTTTACCTAAAAACTTTCTTTATATCCTGGGGAAAAGAAAACATAAAAGGGTGAGCTCAAATGCTCAGTAAGGGTATACAAAAGAAATAAAAAGCATATCATATCTTTTTGAAAATCATAACCTGCAAAAGAGATCATAATATCTTAACATGGAACAAATCATAGAAGTGAAAATGAGATCACCATAATCATAACATGAAACTTGAAACTTTGTGGAATGCACACATAATCATGGAAAATCATTTCTTGTTAGTCATGACTCATTGCCAATACTATCTTAGTGTACAAAGTCCCTTTCTGAATCGAGTAACCCTCGTTTCAGTCCTGTTTCACTGAACCGGTATAACCTACCATTCCAGCCATGTCTATCTCATGAGATATAAAATATTTACCAAATGCATTGGAGGGAGATATAGGTCCCACCCATCTCATAATGATACCATTCTTATGTGTGCCACAAAATCATAAATCATACATCATTTCATAACCCATGTAATAAAAATGGGATTCTTAAACAACATGACATCATAAAACCATTCATATAAGATAAAGGAATTCATAAACATAATTCCATAACAGCATAGTCAAATCAATGTAAAAATATGGATAGAAACAGAATCCTTTATTATCTTAGATGGAAAATAATTTTGATAAAACACTTGAAATGAATTCTTGAGGAAAATATCCTTTCTTCTTCAAAATCAATTTCTTTTCACAAAACATCATGAAATTTTAAAAGAAAGAGATTTTATTAAAAATAGTCATGAAATCTTTTGTAGGAAGATTCATGAAAATAAGGCTTTATAAAACCGTAAAAATCCATTCGTGCCGTTTAAGTTTAAAAAACATTCTTCGTACTTTTGTCGGAAAAGTCAAAAAGTACCTCGTATGAAAAACGACAAAAGATTCCTTTCATATCTTTTACTAAAAACTCACCGAAGGGTAAAATTGGATTTAAAGAATTGTAGGTTGATGTAAATTACATTTCATATTGAGGAAACATGGATGTGGATGATAAAATACACCCCAGTAAATACTTACGAATAAACAATCTCAGATAAAAATGAGATTGTGATATTTCCCTTACCTTAGGTCCGACTTGCTTTGTAAGTGTCTGAACCTCCTCTTCTTTGAAGCGCCTCTTTGAGACCTCCTCTTAGGGTACTAAAATTGGTCTTTGAGGAAGACCAGAACCTCTAGGATGTTTCTAGGGAAGTGGAGAAGAGATTTTGGCAGGGGTTGGCCGAGCTTGAGAGCTCAAATTGGTGTGAGGAGGAGGGGGAGGAGGTGTCCTTTTATAGGGGAGGAGAGGGGCACCTTAGGAATTCTTAAAAATATTAATTTATAATAAATCTAACCCCACTTAAAAACCTCCAAAAATGACTCATATTCGAAGATTAGATGAGATAGGGTTGTAATCTCATCAACCAATCAGATTTAGACATGTTTGGATCTTATTTTAAACCTTATCAATTAGATTTAACTCTAAGTTAAATAATTTAACTTTTACCGTGACTTTTTGTTTTCTTTCACTATATAGTTAATACACTTACTATAACATGCCAAACGAACCCCAAATTGTTTATTATTAATATATATATCCTTATCTAAGTCATTTGGCCGAACCTTAGATTTTTAGGAATAAAATAACAATTAATAATATAATATTTGATTTAAAAACTATTTTGTGTCAATTTTGACACTATTTGATATATGATTTTTTTGAAAGTCATAACAGAATTAAATGTTCGAACCAAGTTGATTAAATCAACATTAATATATCATAGTAACCTAGAAAATTAGTGTAATTCATAAAAATTCTCAAATTACATTTATTTTGGTGTTTATAACATCAATTATGTCAATATTTCATAAATAAGATAATTACTGCATCATCTTTGTGTCATAATTTAATTAAATTATTTGATGTCTAAAAATTACAAATAAAATACCATTATGTAGGAACTCTTTTTATCTTTCTAATGAATATTTATAGTCGAATTTATCTTATGTATAACCCCATATTAAAAATTATTTACTTATTAAACTTTGATTTTAACTATTTTAACCCTTCTTTAAATAAATTAATAATAAATGTCCTAATCTAATCCAAGTGGGCCTAAATGGTCATATTTTATTCCTAAGTTTGTTTTTGGTCGAATTACACTTTTCCAATAGAATTAGGACATGTGTTAGGGTAATATTGATATCATATTTACCCTTAGTTACCTTATTTACTATTAACCGCGGTAAAAATAGTAAAAAGTTACTATTCACCAAAAAATTATTTTTATCTCATTGAACCACATTTTACTTACTGATATCAACCGTGTCTGTAGGATTTTTGAAATTCCATTCACAGAAGCGGTAAAATTATGTTTTATGAAAAATTCAGTTTTTTTAACTACCACTTAGTAGTTTCACTATTCATAAAAAAAATGAAGGTTTTCAGAAAAATGCCAAAATTTCATCCTATGCTATATTTCATATTCCGAATTCAAAAATGAAGTTCATTTTGAAATATAAGATTTACAGAATTTTAAAAAGTGGTTATTACTATTCATAACGGCTAGTTTTAATAATATTTTAATAGCATATCGTTGTTTAGTGAAACTCATTATTGCGTACTACACACGCTATCGAGGAAGGTCGCGATTGCGTGTATGCAAGGCAAGTCAAGGATGCGTGTTGTGCTAGCTCCTTTTGGTGTAGCGTACAATACAAGACATTAGTGAAATAAAAAGAATATTTTTCATAAAATCTCGGGCTGTTACATTCTACCCCCCTTAAAATGAATTTCGCCCTCGAAATTCATCGGGGTTATAAATGGTTTACTATTCAAAATATTCTTTAATAGAATCCCAAATCGTAAAAAGGAATAAAAAAACTTGGCTTTAAAAACTAAAGTATGAAATGTAACGATTACCCAAATAAACTAATCGCTGGGTTTCCATATAGGTAAAAATATGGATATGGAAGAGAAATCTAACCATCATGTTCTGATGGAGAGTGGAAGAGAACATGGCTATGGAAAAGCCAGTAATCACAAATCCATAGATTTGTGATGATATAAGGTACCATCTGATTCATCAGGTATAAGATCACTAGGACAACATTTTTGGTTTTCAAGATCATTTCCCTAAAGTTGAAAATTTGAATTAGAATAAATACTTACTTTATTTTGGTATAATATCACTATTGTCTGTGCCTTTAACAATTTCCACATCATCTCTTAAAGAAATGAAGTTGAATTTGTCATTCGCGATGTGTTAGCAGATCATGTGATTGAATGATGGGTCATTCCATCTGTCTCAAACAAAAGGTTAGAAAAGTTATCAAAAAAAAATACATAAATCCATCTATAGTGAGATTAATCATATATGGTTCCTAAAATGAACTTATACATCACATATCATACTGCTTAATATAATAAAACTAGTTTCTACTAAACAGGGACTTCCTGTAGGTCAGTGGTAGGCGATAAAGGCCAGTCGCACTTCGGTTGTGGGTTCGATTCCCACAGCCTTGTCCGAAGCGATGGGTTGTCGCCCGTCCTGCAGGTTTTCCTTTTTATAAAACTATATTACTATAACATCCCATCAATAATATCGAAAAAAAACTTCTATCCTTAAACAATACTAACTTATGTCCAACATAATTCATTCCAATCATTAGGCTCATAATACTACAGTCCATTCTCATAACATAGTGAAAACGATTACCAGAGATTTAATACCATCGTTGATCCCCATATATCATAAGATATATCTTGTTGGTCACATTCCAAACATTCAAAGGCCTTAATCTTGTACTCTCTTGAATACCCATTGATCCTTAGTGAAAACTTGAATGCAGTTAAAAGTTAACACTTTTCACATACCAAAATCCTCAAAATTCTATATACTCAAACCATGATATCACTTAGTCCTTATATCAATCATGAGCTCATGAATACTGTCAAACATTTCATTTTCCCCTTATCCCTTCATTATGCGCATATCATCTTCATTCCAAAAATATCTGAATAACCTTTCATGGATACTGGTAACATTAATCAGACAACAATGTTACAATCCTTACATGTTTCTTTATTCCATAGTACCATGAGATTACTTATACAAAATTACACATGATAAACATGTAATCATTCCACTACATTCTTAAACCATTGACCGAGCTTCAATAATTCTTTCACCTCACATACCATTGGTAGTCTCTTCATCATCATCCACATAAATACTTCCCATATGACCATACTGATTCTCTTCATGAGTCTTTCCCTTAGGGCATTTGTTTGCATAATTCCCATACATTCCACATTTAAAACACTTAACCATTTTTGATGTCGTAGCAATACCATTATCCTCATCCCTGGTATTAACTGAACCTTTTCCTTTGCACTTACTGGCTTTGTGTCCTTCTTTTCCACACCCAAAGCATCTTCCAGTTCCTTTGAAACATTCTCCTTGATGCCTCTTCCCACATGATTTACATAGGGGAAATTGAACTTTCTTTCCTCTATGATCATCATGAAACTCCATCTTTCTCTTATTAGCCGAGTCAGGAAACTTACCAAATTTTACTTTATTGATCATATTATGAGATTGGTGATTCGGCATAATAATGATGTTTGGACTTCCAAATCCCATTTCATTTGGTTGCTCATAAAGAATATCATTCCATTGTCCATCATTTCCTCCATTATCGTGAATCACCTTGTTTCCAGCCATTTTCTAAAACCCAAAATGAATAGCGTGAGAGGCAAAAATCATGCTAGGGAAAACAACATAATAAAGGGGGAGTACCTTGAACATATAACATCTTAGGTTTAATTCTATGATCGTTAGTGTAGTTCTAGTACTATAACCTATACGTATACTTAACCTTAGGAACATCCCTAGACATACCTTAGAAATATCTCTTGGGATCTCACTAAAGTTCTCGCATCCTAGTTTCCAAAGGTTGACTAAACCTTTCCTCTGATACCAACTGTAGAGACCCGAAGCCTAACGTACATAGACTTTACATTAATTTTGCGGAATACTTAGTACATAACAAAAACACACACACACAAGGATCGTAATAGTTTAGTGTCTTTGGAAACTCGGAACGTAATCTTCTAATCGTGGTGAAAGATCTTCAATATCTCCCATAAAGATCTTCCCCCTTTTTTTTACCTAAAACCTTTCTTTATATCCTGGGGAAAAGAAAACATAAAAGGGTGAGCTCAAATGCTCAGTAAGGGTATACAAAAGAAATAAAAATCATATCATATCTTTTTGAAAATCATAACCTGCAAAAGAGATCATAATATCTTAACATGGAACAAATCATAGAAGTGAAAATGAGATCACCATAATCATAACATGAAACTTGAAACTTTGTGGCATGCACACATAATCATGGAAAATCATTTCTTGTTAGTCATGACTCGTTGCCAAGACTATCTTAGTGGACAAAGTCCCTTTCTGAATCGAGTAACCCTCGTTTCAGTCCTGTTTCACTGAACCGGTATAACCTACCATTCCAGCCATGTCTATCTCATGAGATATAACATCTTTACCAAATGCATTGGAGGGAGATATAGGTCCCATCCATCTCATAATGATACCATTCTTATGTGTGCCACAAAATCATAAATCATACATCATTTCATAACCCATGTAATAAAAATGGGATTCTTAAACAACATGACATCATAAAACCATTCATATAAGATAAAGGAATTCATAAACATAATTCCATCACAGCATAGTCAAATCAATGTAAAAATATGGATAGAAACATAATCCTTTATTATCTTAGATGGAAAATAATTTTGATAAAACACTTGAAATGAATTCTTGAGGAAAATATCCTTTCTTCTTCAAAATCAATTTCTTTTCACAAAACATCATGAAATTTTAAAAGAAAGAGATTTTATTAAAAATAGTCATGGAATCTTTTGTAGGAAGATTCATGAAAATAAGGCTTTATAAAACCAAAAAAATCCGTTCGTTCCGTTTAAGTTTAAAAAACATTCTTCGTACTTTTGTCGGAAAAGTCAAAAAGTACCTCGTACGAAAAACGACAAAAGATTCCTTTCATATCTTTTACTAAAAACTCACCGAAGGGTAAAATTGGATTTAAAAAATTGTAGGTTGATGTAAATAACATTACATATTGAGGAAACATGGATGTGGATGATAAAATACACCCCAGTAAATACTTACGAATAAACAATCTCGGATAAAAATGAGATTGTGATATTTCCCTTACCTTAGGTCCGACTTGCTTTGTAAGTGTCTGAACCTCCTCTTCTTTGAAGCGCCTCTTTGAGACCTCCTCTTAGGGTACTAAAATTGGTCTTTGAGGAAGACCAGAACCTCTAGGATGTTTCTAGGGAAGTGGAGAAGAGATTATGGCAGGGGTTGGCCGAGCTTGAGAGCTCAAATTGGTGTGAGGAGGAGGGGGAGGAGGTGTCCTTTTATAGGGGAGGAGAGGGGCACCTTATGAATTCTTAAAAATATTAATTTATAATAAATCTAACCCCACTTAAAAACCTCAAAAAATGACTCATATTCGAAGCTTAGATGAGATAGGGTTGTAATCTCATCAACCAATCAGATTTAGACATGTTTGGATCTTATTTTAAACCTTATCAATTAGATTTAACTCTAAGTTAAATAATTTAACTTTTACCGTGTCTTTTTGTTTTCTTTCACTATATGGTTAATACACTTACTATAACATGCCAAACGAACCCCAAATTGTTTATTATTAATATATATATCCTTATCTAAGTCATTTGGCCGAACCTTAGATTTTTAGGAATAAAATAACAATTAATAATATAATATTTGATTTAAAAACTATTTTGTGTCAATTTTGACACTATTTGATATATGATTTTTGTGAAAGTCATAACAGAATTAAATGTTCGAACCAAGTTGATTAAATCAACATTAATATATCATAGTAACCTAGAAAATTAGTGGAATTCATAAAAATTCTCAAATTACATTTATTTTGGTGTTTATAACATCAATTATGTCAATATGTCATAAATAAGATAATTACTGCATCATCTTTGTGTCATAAATTAATTAACTTATTTGATGTCTAAAAATTACAAATAAAATACCATTATGTAGGAAATCTTTTTATCTTTATAATGAATATTTATAGTCGAATTTATCTTATGTATAACCCCATATTAAAAATTATTTACTTATTAAACTTTGATTTTAACTATTTTAACCCTTCTTTAAATAAATTAATAATAAATGTCCTAATCTAATCCAAGTGGGCCTAAATGGTCATATTTTATTCCTAAGTTTGTTTTTGGTCGAATTACACTTGTCCAATAGAATTAGGACATGTGTTAGGGTAATATTGATATCATATTTACCCTTAGTTACCCTATTTACTATTAACCGCGGTAAAACTAGTAAAAAGTTACTATTCACCAAAAAATTATTTTTATCTCATTGAACCACATTTTACTTACTGATATCAACCGTGTCTGTCGGATTTTTGAAATTCCATTCACAGAAGCGGTAAAATTATGTTTTATGAAAAATTCAGTTTTTTTAACTACCACTTAGTAGTTTCACTATTCATCAAAAAATGAAGGTTTTCAGAAAAATGCCAAAATTTCATCCTATGCTATATTTCATATTCCGAATTCAAAAATGAAGTTCATTTTGAAATATAAGATTTACAGAATTTTAAAAAGTGGTTATTACTATTCATAACGGCTAGTTTTAATAATATTTTAATAGCATATCGTTGTTTAGTGAAACTCGTTATTGCGTACTACACACGCTATCGAGGAAGGTCGTGATTGCGTGTATGCAAGGCAAGTCAAGGATGCGTGTTGTGCAAGCTCCTTTTGGTGTAGCGTACAATACAAGACATTAGTGAAATAAAAAGAATATTTTTCATAAAATCTCGGGCTATTACAGGGATGCTCTCCAACACCACATTATCTTGATGATAGAAAAGAAGAGGAATTCTCTCCCATAAATCCTCACCCCCCATAGGGTAACCTTGAGGAATATTCAGATTGGGCCCTCCAATAAGGTCCATGAAATATGAGAAAGCCATACCCACGAACACATACCTGTCATCAGAAATGGAACCATCCTCTAGCGCCAGATTAGGTTTAACGATCTGCCACCTCTCTGTAATGAAAGCATGAAATAAATATGTGTTCTTGTCGCCCTATTTTAGACATTTAATCTTTGATCATTCCCTTGCTCTAATTTCCTGCGATAGAAGCAAAGCCTCCATAAATTTCTTCTTTTCTGAGATCACACCAAAGACATCATCATCCCATACCTCCTCTATGCTTGACTCAAGATGCTCAAATTCCCTTTTGATCTCATCCAAATTATGGTCCAAGGGCAGGATGCCCCTGTCCCAGGATTGCATAGCATGGTTGAGTCTCCTCAACTTTCCATGAAAAGCCAACAACAAATGCCCCTGAATTGGAGCCTCCCAACATTCTCTCACTAATTGGTGATAGCACGATACAACAGCCCAGTGTCTTATATAACGAAAACCCAAATGCGGTGCCCCACCACTTTTCAAGGTCAACAACAGGGGGGTGGTCAGAAAGGCTATAGATCATCGAACAACCCTCGCCTCCGAGAACATAGACACCGCATGAACTTTGGACAAAAGGCGGTCTAGCCTACCCCAACAATGACCATTATTATTTCGATTGTTGAACCAAGTGAATGGATCCCCTGAATATCTTATGTACAACAACCCACTTCCTGCCATAAACTGTCTGAAGGCCCTTCTAGCCTGCCTTGGGAAATCCCCTCTCCCCTTCCTTTCCACTTGATCTGGCACCACAATAAAGTCTCTACCCAAAATCCAAGGACGATCCCCTGGATCAAACCCATTCAGATCACTCCAAAGGGTCTATCTCCTCTAAGCATCACAACTTCCATTAATAAAGGACACAAAAATAGATAATCCATAATGGGACACCATCGTTGTGTTGTACTAATCCCCTGCTTGAATCAAATCCACTGAAACCTCTATATGCCAGAGGACCCAAATATGCCTATTAACTGACTCCGACTGCAGAGAATCATTCATCTTCACCTTCCGGGAGAATTCCACGATCTTAGCAGGATTCTGCTTGTGCTCGATTATCACAAACACTTTCACCTTATTTTTCCAAGATTCCTAATAAATGAAGTCTGATTTAACCCTTTCCCCAACCCCTCGGGAATTCCAGATAAGGAATGGATTCATCATAAATGGGGCTGCCCAGATTTGACCCCAGTCGACTTGGTCACATTTGAGAGGGAAACAACACAATATCTAGACAACATCTTCCTCAAGGAAGATATTGTGCTAACACCCAATCCTTTCCCCCTAGAACAGTAGGGTAGGGGTATAGGATAAGAGTCCTCTTGGGCACCATACCCTTCACCACATGACTGGGTGAACTGCCCTTGGCACCCTCTTGCAGTGGAGACTCACCACAAGGGGATGAGGAGTCACTTGAACCTCCTGCACTTTCTAACAACCTACCCACCGAAGTTACCCATCCATCCCGAGGAACATCAACAACTAATCCCCCGCTACATAGGACTTTCTCAATGGACCCAAAAGGGGTTTCCCTCCCCTACACGCCAAACTCCAGACCCCGTGCCAAACAGAGCTGCTCACCACTGCTTGAGCACGAACCGAACTGAACTCTTACAGAACCCTTGGACATGAGGCACTGAAAAAAAGGGACTGCCTTCAGCAGAGAAACCAACCATTCACCTGACACAAACACCCAGGAGAAAGGGTTCGACCAAGTAGGAGGTACCAGGATATCAACACAGACGCTGCGCTGACCCGAATTAACTGGACCCATCCCTAGGGAACTCTCAACAAGATGAGGGACCATCCCTCTGCCCATACGAACCACTGAGCCCTACCGCACATGCGCTGGAAATATAACCACCACAAGAGAACAAGGAGAGCCCCCAGGCATGAGAGCACCTACTAGACGAACCACTAGACACTTATTCCTTCACCGATGCATTGAATTCCCCTATAACCAGTAGGCCACAAAGAACCGAGGATACACAGGCAAGCCAATATCCTGAAGCCAATCAACCTATCCCTAGACCTTCAAGAAAAAACTCTCTGGGGGAAGAAGGGCCAAATCCAGATCAACGTAGATGAGAGGGGCCATCATTTCCATTCCACTGCAAGTACGTGCATCCACGCACAGAAAGCCGCCCATCCCATATCCAATTGCCTTTAGAAAGGTGAGGTTCTGAAAGGAAATCAAAAGACCGGGCAAGCTAACCCACACAACCACCTGGGAATCCTCACTCCCCTAATGTGACACCATCGACCAGCTGGAAAGATTGAAGCGCCACCTACAAAAATTCTATGGTGTGTTACACCAAGCCTATAGGAAATCCACCTCTGGAGCCACCACTAAGAAGAAGGAGCACCGGTGGATTGTTGCAACCCGAGCTTCCTTCTTCAGACCCCAGGATCCCACGAATCGCTTGAAAATACTGAGAGGCGGCATTGCTTCTCCAAAACACGTGACCAGGGACCACTTTAGCCCTGCCACTTCCTGATCGAATACCACCGAAGGGACCAACACCTTGAACATCTGCCCGTCCCTCGCCACCGAGTGTGAAAACCGCTCGATTCCCAGGAAGCACAGATCGGAGTCCCTGGAACCCTCTCCACAAAGCACATCCTTGAACGGCATGTTCGTACGATGCTGTGTGGAAGTAAAAGAAGGAGACCCCCAATGATCCGAACATCCAACCACCGGAGACCCCACCCCAGGGTCAAACGCCACCGAAGATGGGATCACTGCTGGAGAGCACGACATTTGGAGAGGATCGAGGGGGTAGATTTGAAAATCAACAAGAGTGTGTGGCGCGTTCTCCTTGAGCGATACATAATCCATTATAGTAGAAACATCACAATCTTATTCTCATCTTGATATACCCCTAGTATCTCTACTAAATTCGATTATTGGGGAGGAATGGAAGGAAATAACTACAGTTGAGGAAAAGAATGTTCAAATATCTGATGTACCTTTTGTGCAATAATATGATTTCATCCTTCCAGAGGACTTACCTGGACATCCTCTAGAGTGGGTAATTGAGTTTTCCAATCACTTAATTCTTGATTCATGGCCCATATCAAAGACCCCTTATAGAATGGCCACTATTGAATTTGAGGGACTGAATTAAAAACTAGAGGAATTGAGTGATAAGAGATTTATTCACCATAGTGTTTCTCTATAGGGAGCCCATATTCTTTCATTATGAAGAAAGATGGATCAATGTGGTTGTGCATTGCATATATGGAGACTAATTCTATAACAATTAAAAAGAAGTATCCCCTACCTCGCATTGATAATTTATTTGATCAAATTCATGAGCTTAATATTTTTTGAAGATTTAACTTTGATCTTGATTTCATCAGTTGATTATGAGGATGGAATACATTCCAAAAATAGAATTTTGATCCAGGTACAGGAATTATGAGTTTACAGTATTGACTATTGGACTGACTAATGCACCCTTTATTTTTATGAATCTAATGAATATATATTTCCAGGAATATCTTCATGAATTTGGTGTGGTATTTATTGATGATGCCTTTTTTTACTCCAAAAATCTATGAAGATCATGAAAATAACTTGTGAACTATTCTAATGGATCTTATAATAAATGAATTATATGGGATGTTTATCAAGTGTGAATTTTTAATTCAATGAGTTTATTTTCTTTTCCACATTATCTCTAAGGATGGAATATCTTTTGATATTTCAAAGATAATGGCTATTCCAGAATTGACTAATCCAATGATAATAACTATGGTATATAATCTTATTGGTTTAGGAGGTTATTTTATTCGTTCGTTTAGAAACTCGCCCATTTAGACAACCGAATGACAAAGCTTACACGTAAAGTACTTAACATCGTATGGAAAAAAGAATGTGAGGATTTTTTCAAATAATTAAAGTGGATATTAGTGAATGCTTTGATCCTAAATCTACCATCAGGTAATGATGGGTTTGTGATATATAATGATGCATCAAATAAAATTCATGGTTGTGTCCTTATGTCGAATTATAGAGTTATTTCATATTCATCAAGGTGTTAAAAATTCAGGAAGAAAACTATCCTACTCATGATCTTGAGTTGTCTGTTGTGATCTTTTCTCTAAAAAATATGAATACAGTATTTCTATAGTAAAATATGTGAGATATATATGGATCACAAAAGTCTGAAGTATATTTTCTCACAAAAAGAACTCAACATGATGCAATAGCGATGGATTGAACTACTAAAGGATTATGATTGTTTCATACACTACCACCCAAGAAAGTAAAATAAGGCAGCTGGTGCATTGAGAAGGAATGATGAAGGAGTTTCAAACAGATGATGACTAAAAGGGATCATGTGTTCATGGATATAATAAGGATGGATATGGTAATTATTAGAGAAGGTGAAACGTCATTACTTTTTCAATTGTTTTCCCTACTAACTTTATTATAAAGTAATAAAATCTCTTAGCATGATAACACGAACCTTCAAAATAACGTTATTGATGTGAAAGCTGTGAAGATGGATGACTTTGTATGTGACGATGTAATTATAATATTTGGGAGGAGGCTATGTGTTCCCTCTATAACTGAGCTGAAAACGGAGTTATTGGAAGATGATCATAGCTCAAATGTTTCTATACATCCCTATAGAACTAATATTTATAGTGATTTGAAGGAACATTTCTGGTGGGAGAACATGAAGTAGGAATTTTTTTATAATGTATCATGACATCTATTCTGTCAACATGTTATGGTTGAATGACAACATCCAGAGGAGTGATCACATTGTTGAGCCCGTCAAATTAGATGCTTAATGTTTACTAGAAAATATGTAGTATAGGAGGAACCCTAGGTTGTCTCTCGATGGATTCTTAGATCATTAATTTAATAGGGGGTGTATGATTATGAAAATAGTTGGAGAATTATATTTTGGAAGACATGGGGTTTGATGATTAAAAATGTCAATTGAAAATAAAAGTGATAAAACAATGTAAAAATGAACAAGATTAATTAAACGGGATCAGCCTAGGGAAGTCTTGTGATTCTCATCATTCATCTCTGCTATAGAATGGGTATAGATATTTTAATCCCTAGTTTGTAAAAAATAATACCACATCGTTACTAAGTTTATGCAAAGATACCTCATAGGGTTCAGTTTTAAACACACACTGATTCATCGAACACTGATGATGGTTGGGTGATTTGTGTTCGATTTCATATCCAAAAATCACCAAGGAAACACATGAAGAGCTGGATGTGTTGTCCAGGTTTGTATGTTATTTTTTTGATACCATGAAAAAAATTTATATGTACTTTAAATTGATTATGTCAGTTCAATTTACCAATATGTAACACACAAACACTGCAATTGAATGAATGAAGAAAAAGGGATGGACGGTGTGTGAAACATCACATGAAAGGGTACCCCCAAAAGTAATCATTTGATTTTGAGTATAACATAGCAGTTTATAAGTCAATTAAATTAAAATATAGGATGAACAAAAACAACATTCAACCTGTAATTAAAAATATAAATCAAGATAATACAAACATAAAGTTAAGGATTACATCATGTTCCTCCCCGGGTGATCACAAGGTGTTTAGAAATCCATTGGTGTGGAGGAAGAAGATGATGTTGATGTAGATCTTACCATGGCCTCCATGACTCATATGGATGATCAAGATACTCCTTCAAGACTCCAAAATGGAAGCACCTTTCCTCCTGGTTGAACTCCAAAATATGGTGCCCAAGGTGACAATTTATAAGAAAAATGGGAAATGGTTTTGGGTAGATTGATTTATAGAATATGAATGTTCAATGCTTTTTTTCCAGTCATACAGTCCTAAATAACATTGCAAAAAACAAATTAATTTTTGGTCAACACACGTTCTACCTCCATGTCAAATTTTCGCAGCCGTATCAAGTACATAATAAGTGATATTTCTAAAATACATAGTCAATGTTTTGACAACATACAAATTTGATTTGCGGAAATATAAGCCTATATTGGCCTTTTAATGGATGAATTGGGATTCAGTTACTTCAGATAAAATGTATCTCATTAATTTTTGGATTAGAACCCAATGATTCAACTCATCTGGATGCATGTTTTAGTAGCAGTATGCATTTTAGTCCATTGGTCTACTTGGATCCTTTGCAGATTCACCCATTTCTCTTGGATTTCATCATGAGTTCTCCAAATCACCTCCACCTACAACATAACTATTTAAACAAGTAACATTTTACATTTTAACAGTGTTAAAAAAAATAATCAAACAATGAGATAAATTTTTCATTATACATTTAATTTTCAATACAAACCAGTTTAATACATTAGTATACGGGTGACATAAAACAATTAATCCTGGTACGATAACACCCCCATGCCTAAATATTTGCACTCCTATGAAAATTATAATATCATAATCATGTCTAATTCCTAAATTAAATGTGTGAAAACCTAAAATTCTCTTTTGAAAGGAAGTTCATCATGTCTCGTTTATAGAATCAATTTTCTATCATTTTTCTTTTCGCACATTAAAATTTGTTCAATATCATTTGGTCACCCGTGAAACATGTCTGAACCTACCTCACCTAAACATTTTCCATATTCACTCAAGGAACATATGAAATTATATTTATTCTCTTTTCCCAGAGTTCATGTGATCTTAAAATATGTTTAACAAGATTCTCATTTCTCTACCCGACGAAACTAGTCTTCTACTCAATAGGAATTCCCATAGCTTATTCTGAGGTTCAAGGGTTGGTCAGAATTAATGTTTAGAAAAATATGAGGTAGAAGATGAGTGTTTAATATCTTATGTACAAAAAATTTAAATTTTTTTTTGTATTCGCAATTAATGTACACACTCAATCCCTCACAATGCGTATCACCTCCAACTCACTCTCCCCATTGTCCATCTTTGTGGGTCACAACCATGTATTGAATAATAATGAGTAAACATCCTATTTTCTCAATTTTTTTAAATTTTTTTATACTTTTTTTCCAATGTACATAACTATATTTTTTTATAGTTTTTTTTGAGATAAAGAGGGAAACATGTGTAAAAAATTATGTATTATGGATTGTGATCCCATTGCCCAAGGAAAATTTATGCACCCTTTATATCAACCCATAACAATGATTGTCTCCCCATAATTACTATGGTAACACCCTATCACCCACATTTTCTAAAAATGAACTAGAATTTACACTCGAGGTGGGTAAGTGGGATAACATAGCATGTAATGCTGCCACCTAATAGGAATTTCATGGTCTATCAGCTTTAAGAAGGATTAAATGTAAAGGTGGTTGAAAATAAAGGATAATTGTATAATGTTCTTTTCAATGAATGATTTCCTCTATCAATATTATAGAATAATATAATATTATGGATTAAAATATAATCAAGGAATGTTCTAGTTTATCTACATGACCCGAGACTCCCAAGATAGTGATTAAAAAGAATAATTTGTAATAAAGGGCTTATAATATCTCTTGTGTAAGGGATTAAAATATTGGTCACTCCTAATGTGGAATGGGATTAAAAGTTATACTAAGAAACTACAAATTATTTGAAAATATAAATTTTAGAAATAGACATCATATCAACATTCATTTCAATTTTTTTCCAAAAAAAATTGAAATTTTTGAACAATAAACTCTGGCATATAAATGATTTTGGATATTAATTTTAAGATCAATTTTTATCTAAAAGCACCAAATTAGAAAAAAAGTAATCAAAAATGAAAACACTTTTTTCTTTAATTTTTGTTTGTTTTTTTGTTTTTTTGTTTATTCCTAACTACGACATGTTACCCTCCCGCACACCAAAAAGTTACATTGTCCTCAATGAAAGCATTTTAAATTAATAGATATGTAAATAATGGTTGGGACAAAGTATAACTTGCTATGTGGTGTCATATGTGGCATATATAAGTTGAATTTACTCAACGATATTCTTTAGTAAATCATCATATAAAGTGTTCGAGCCTCTTCCCATTGATAGTAATTATATTTCTACTCTTCTTATAAAAAACATGCACAACACAAAAAGGGTAAACATCAGTAATAGTATAAGGACAGAGCCATCAGGAATAAAGATTACCTAGGTGGATATTTACCTAGTAATTGTACATGAGTACCTTCTAACCAATATGGAACATCTTATGATGAATCATGAAATCATGGATAGCACATATTTTCACATTATAGATCTAGGAGTTATCATATGCATAACATCGAATTTCTTCCAACCCTGAATCTACAGATTCCTATGCTCAACTGCATCTGAAATATTCTGATTACATTGTTTAACAGCCAAATATCTGTGGTGTTATACCTTCACTAGGAGGTGACAATCCATTCCAAACACAATACTATATGGTGACATTACGATTGTGATTTTAAAAGATGTATGATATCTCCAAAGTGCATCACCCAATTGCAGACTCCAATCTTTCTTCTTGGGTTGTACCGTTTTTTCAAAGTAACTATTAACATCCCAATTATATATTTCTAATTTTTTGTTAGTTTGGGGTGATATTCAGTAAGGAATTTATGATCATCCCAATAATTAGAAAATGAAATTTCATCTTGCGATTGCAAAAATGGGAACCTTGATAACTAATGATAATTATCGGTGAACAAAACCTGCTAAAAATTTGGGACCTCACTAAATAAACAACCACTCGAGAGTCATTGGTCCTGGTGTCCTTCACTTCCACCAATTTAGATACATATATAACATCTAATAAGATGTAAAAAAATCCAAATTAATTTAAAAAAGGCCCCATGAAGTCAATACCACATGCCTAAAAAATTTCATAGAATAACATGGGTTTTTGGGGATTTCATTCCTCTTGGAGATATTCCACAAGAATTGAAAATTAATCAATGACTTGAAAAATATATTGGCATCCCTATACAATTTTGGGCAATAAATTCTTGAGTCAATTACCTTTTGAGCTATATGTTGAGGGCCAAAGTGGCCCGCACAAGCCAATGCGAGGAAAAAGTTTAAAACAGTGGTGAAATCATAGTCAAGGACACACCAACGAACAAATTGGTCACCACAAATTCTCCATAAATATGGGTCACCCTAGATGTACCATTGATATTCAAGCTTAAGTCTCTATGATTGTGAGGTGATGAAATCCGTGGGGACCCTAGATGTTTCTAGAAAACTCACAATGTCCGCAATCTTGGAGGTAAGGTCCACTACATCACAAAGGTTATATCAGGAGGGTTGATTTCTCCAATGGGGAGGGGTGAGTCAACATGATGGTCCAATGGTGTAAAAATAATAATAAATTGATCAGCTACCACATTTTACACTCCTATCTTATCTCTAATCTCAAGGTAAAACTCTTGGAGGAGGAGCATCCATCAAATGAGATGGGGCTTAGCTTTAGGATTCGTTCAGAGAAAACAAACAACATCATGATATGAAAAAACAAATATTTTTTACCCGATAAGATATGAACATAATTTTTCTATAGAAAAAAATGAAAAATAAGTTATTTTTTAGTGGTTGTGTAGTTTTGTTGGGAAGGTTCCAGGGTACGTGAGGCATACATAATTACATGAGGATCCTTCTCAGCCCTTTGTGATAAAGC
Organism: Viscum album; assembly: GCA_963277665.1. Classification (NCBI taxonomy): domain Eukaryota; kingdom Viridiplantae; phylum Streptophyta; class Magnoliopsida; order Santalales; family Viscaceae; genus Viscum; species Viscum album. Next base: position 766,549,298 of record OY728162.1, read on the forward strand.
TGCCCCAACTGCAATGTTAGAGGCATCACACATATGCTCAATTGGGAGATACCACCTTGGTGTTTTGATGAAGAGAGGTGATTTGAGACTCCTATTTAGTGAATTGAAAGAATCATCACAATTTTTATCAAACAAAAACTCGTATTCCTTTTGTATTAACATTGACAAGGGAAGTGCGATCTTACTGAATTCATTAATGAATCGGTGGTAATAACCAGCAATACCATGATTGATCACACCTCAGAAACACATTTTGGATAATGAAGCATTGATTTTAATTCACTTTTTGATTTATCCAATTGAATTCCCTCCTTAGAAATAACATTCTGAAGAACTATCCCTCGTTCAACAATGAAATGATATTTTTTGTAATTTAATAGAAGATATTTTTTATGAAACATCGGAGGATAAAACCTATTTGTGAGAAACATTCATCAAAATAAGATCCATAAACTGCGAAATTATCCTTAAAAACTTCCATGCAATTTTCAAGGTACATTGAAAATATACTCAACATAAAATGCTAAAATGTGCCAGGAGCATTACAAATAATAAAAGGAATACTTCTGTATAAATATGTGCCAAATGGATAGGTAAATGTTGTCTTCTATTGATCCTCATGGGCTATATGGATTTGAAAATAACCCAAATAGCCATCAGGGAAACAATTATAGGACTTAATAGTGGATCGTTCTAACATTTTTTCAATGAATGGTGGAGGAATGTAGTCCTTCTTCATGGCTTGATTCATCCAATGGTAGTCAATACAGACTCACCAACTGTTTTTCACACGTGTTAGATCCATTTCATTCCTTCATTTGATACATCTGGTATTACTATTTTTAGGCATAATTTTAACTGGGCTAGCCAATTTACTTTCCAATATAGGATAAATTATACCTGCAGTAAGTATTTTACTAACTTTGAATTTTATAACTTCAAGGAGAGTGGGATTCAATTGGCATTGATATTGTCTTATGGTCTTAGCTGCATCTTCCAAATGTATATTGTTCCTAGAAATAGATGGGATAATGCCTGGAATATCATCCAATGTCCATCCAATTCCCATTTTACACTCTCTCAAAAGGTTGAGCAGTTTTTATTAATACTGTTGAGAGAGGTTATTTGAAATAATGACATAAAATTGGTCAATAACCTCAAAATATAAATATTTTAAATTGGAAGGATGTGGTTTAAGTTCCAACACTAGTGGGTTTTGGATTGAGGGAGGGTGTTTAGGGGGAGTGAGGTCCATGAAACTATCTATCTACTCATGTTTGCTCTCAATGGATAGAGAATCTCTTGAAATGATATTTTTAGAATTCTCGATGGTCATGGGTACCCCATAATGAAGACACACATCAGTTAAAGAACAAAATTTACACTTTTAAGAACCCACACAACATTTATAACATGAATCAAAACTCAAATCATCAAAGGGTGAAGAAGAGGAAAATGAAATAGATTATCATTTGAGGAGATAATTGTGTGAGTGTGAATCATTTGAGATCAATTTCATGTAATATAAAAGTAGAATTGATTTTCCTTCAACGACGTGTTTTGTAGCCTCAGGGATGTTAAAACATAACTTTTCACAACCAAACTCCATGGACATCGTTCATGGTGTTCGTTGATGGTCTTCTTTACTGTTTTGAGGAATTGAATACCTATTATAAGAGGGTAATGTTTTTAGATAGGTAATCTCCATCTCAAGAATGTAGAAGTCAGCAGGGAAGACGATATTCTTTACTTTTACAAGGATGTCCTTGACCACTTCTGATGAGTGTGTTGTGATCTAGTTGGTAGATTACATTGTGATTCTGATCAGTTGAAGCTCTCCAACATGTAAGGAAGTGTACAAATATTAAGGCATTTAATTAATATAAAAACATAAATCTAACATAGAATAAGAAAATAATGTCTCCTCTATGGTGAAAGGTGTCGTGAATGTTCCTGGATCTATGCACTTGGACGGAATATCTAGTTGAATCATGGCTGAGACATTTCTTCCCATGTGGACTCTCTCATTCCCCTTCTGTCTCCTTCTATGGGTGCAAATATCTTTATGAAATTTGGAATATTTAGGGATTTGTTTAACTGCATCAAATAAATGAATATTAACTTGTACCTTTTTAAATGTATCCATTATTTCATATCAATGTAATTATCACAATTCTTCATAGATTTATGCAGTCTTTGGGGGAATGGAATAGGAATGGATTTTTTCATGGGAATCCTTAATGATAATTTCTTTACACTTTTGGTTTAGTTTTTCTTCACTGGAATCATTTATGTGTAGAGAAAGAGTGTTTTCAATAGTGGGACATACCTTTTGTGTAGAATCAATAGAATGAAAAACTTCATTAACACTACAAAGATTAATTGAAAAGGAACTACATTTGTTCTTTATATTATCAATGGGTTGGGATGGTAGTTGTCTAGAATCTTTCATCTTGATCTCACCGATAGAGTTTTCCATGTGTCCAACATGATTTTGTAGATATTGAATAGTAGATTTGTGGTCTATTGGAACTGGATGTTTTGGGATGCCATATGTTTCACCATGTCCTCAATGGTTGGTTCACATATGGGAGGAGGATGAGGAATATTCCAAGAAGTTTAGGGATTCGAAAATTTCATACCATGGCCTTATTCATACCAATTTTTCTTGGTGTATATCGGGTTGCCTCCTTGATGGTATTGTGGTTGTGATTTCTACCTGTGGTCTGGTTTTGGACAAAAGGGATCCTTCTTAAAGGGTGGTTCTTTATGAAAAGGACACCTAGGAATACTTCTTCACAAGACTTATATGAATCCTGAAGTTGTAGGCACTGGTAAAAAATTGAGTGTTATTCAAATAAATACCAAAATCTAATGGAATAGAAGTAGTGTGTGAGTTACCTTGTTCTTGGGATAATATTATTATAAGGGTATACATATCATCACGAATATTATCAACAATTTGTTCAAGGGATAAAGGACTTACCTTATGAACTCCTCGGGATGGTGCAGTAGCTTGTGTACCAAATTGTTATACATTTTGAGCCATGTTGGATATAAAGTCACAAGTGGTGGAAGGATATTTATCATCCAAGGCACCAACAGATGCATCATCAATCATTCCATGATCCATGGTGATAATTCCCTCATTGATGTATTGTCTTTACAATTTTTCAATAGTTTTTTTGTGGGGGAAACATGAGAAAAGTCTTTTTATTCTCTCCCTATATTCATGTACGGTCTCTCCTTATGATTTCCTAATTCCATATATTTATTCTCTAATATATGTAGTTTGAGTGGAAGGGAACAAATTCTCTAGAAATAGTCATTCATGGTCATTTAAGCCCCAAATTATGATATAAAAATAGTATATATAGACTTTGTATACACCATCAAGGGAGTGAGGGAAGGCCCGAAACATAATTTGGTCCTCATACACATTTCGGGATTCAATGGTGGAGTACACTATGTGAAACTCATTGAGATGTTTGTGAGGGTCCACACCAAGAAGACCATGGAATTTGGGAAGTATGTGGATGAGTCCTGATATTAGCTCCATGTTGGTTGCTTCCTTAGGATATTGTATGTACGCAGGTTGGTACTCTACATCCGGGGTGATCAGTTCTTTTAAAGTTCGATTATTTTCATCAATGTTTTATTGGGTTTGATTGGGTTTAATTTTTGAGTGGTTTAGGAAAAATTGAGGTTCCACAAGAGTTTCTTCAGTGTAACTATATTGACCTACTCTATATTCCCAAATATTTGAGTGATGTGTCTTTTTAATTTCAGGGACAAATTCAAGCAGTTATTCCTTTTCTAATCAGGTCACACAAATATGTTGTGATGTTTGTTTTTTTTGTTTTTATTATGATTTAATATGGATAAAATAAAATAATAAGGGTGAAATGAGAATATAATTTTATGCTACAGAATTATAGAGATAGTGATAAAGAAGAATAATAATATACATAGAGAGAGAGAAATAACACACAAAAACAAAACAAAATATAAACGAAAAACCAGAACAAAATAAATCAAATGTGGGTGTGGGATATTGAAAGGAGTTATAAATAAGAAGTAAAGTAAATAAAAAAAATTAAATATAATAAAATGATATTTTCTTACTGGAAATGGTGCCAAAAATTTTTCTTGTTGTTGAGCACATCAAATTTGTCATTTAATTTTTACTAAAATTTCTACATTATGGCAGTAACCCTAGGTCATCTCTTGACAGAACCATGGAACGTTAATTTAAAATAGGGGTTTTATTATGAAAATATAAGGAGAATTATATTTTTGAAAACATGGATCTTTATTATTAAATATGAAAATAGAAAATGAATGTGATTAAACTATATAGAAATGAACAAGATAAATTAAATGTGATCAACCAAGGGAGGTCTTTTGATGTTCATACATCATATGTTCTATAGAAAGGGTATAGATCTTTTAATCCCTGGGTTGTAAGAACTAGTAACATATTGTAACTAATTTAATTCTAGGACACCTCCTAGGGTTTATTCGAAATCACACAATGATCACCAGACACCACCGATTATTGGGTGATTGTGATCGGCTTCACAACTAAAACTCAGAAAGGAAACACATGAAGAACTCGATGTTCTATCTAGGTTTGTATGTTATTTAATTTTGATTCCATGAAATAAATTTACATGACCTTGAAATTGCTTATGTGAGTTCAATTTACCTGTGTAAACTACACAAACACCTCAATTGAATGAGGGAAGAAAAGGGAAGAATGATGTGTGAAACATAACATGAAACGGAACCCCCAAACATGATAATTTTAGTTTGAGTATAAAATTATTATATATAAATAAATTAAATTAAAAGATAGGATTAAGGAAAAATATATAAAACATGGAATTAAAATTATCATTCAAAATAATACAAACATGATTCTCGGGATTAAATCACGTTCCTCCCCGGGTGATCAGAAGGGGTTTAGAAATCCATACGGGGGAGGAAGAAAATGATGTTGAAGTACAACTTCCCATATCCTCCAGTTCTCCTAGGGACGCTGAGAAGACTCCTTGATGACTCAAAAATGACAGAACCTTGCCTCTTGTTTGAACTCAAAAATAAGGTTTCCATGGTGCCGATTTATAGGAAAAGTGGGATGTGATTTTGGGCACCCTAATTTCGATAATCTGCACGTTCCCTATTTTTGGCTAGTTAGACAGTCTTAAATCACTTTGAACAAAACTATATAGTTTTTTAACGACTCCTTGTGTACATCCATGTGAACTATGGAGGTTGGATATGGTATTTAATTAGAGATATTGCAAAAATACAGAGGAAAAGTTTTGAACCTGTGTAGATTCATTTTTTTGGACAGATCAGTCCGTATGGGCCTTTTAATTGACTAATTGGGCTTCTATTCATTCATATGAAATGTATTTCACTAAATTTTGGATTATCCCAAAACGTTTCATCAAATATTAATGCAATATTTAGTATAATTATGCAATGTAGTCCACTAGTCTTCTTTGACCCCGTTTAGATAGACCCATTTTTCATGGATTTCACCATGGGTTCTCCCATTCACCTCCACCTACATCATAATTATCATAACAAGTAACATTGTTCTTTTTAACAGTGTTAAAAATAAAATAATTGAATAAAACATGGAGTGAATATTTTTATTATACTTGAAATTTTAAATACAAAATCAATTTAATACATTGGTATAAGGGTTAAAAATACAGTGAATTATGGTACAATCAAGGAGTCATGAAACCTAAACCTATTCCTAAATTGAAATAGAATGACCAGACATGAGATTTTATCACTGGATTGGCCAATACTCCAAGAATGGATTTTTCAATATGGGTAACTGTGTACCGATTAAAAAATCTACACATTTCCACATGATAAGGTAGGATTTTCCACTATAGAGGCTAGCACCACTCAATATAAATGAAGTTGTAAGAGTTCAGGGAGAACCTATTTCAATAGTTTCTAATCATTATCCTCAATTTAATTCAAGATTATGGAAAATTCCTTTAAAATATTTGGATACCGATTCTCATTTGATTACTTCTTACCACCCACAAACTGTTTGGTAATAAGAAAATATTATCCAAACATTAGAGGACATGTTGACATCTTGTTCACATTACATTCAAGGTATGTGTGATCCATATTTTCCTTTAGTGGAGTTTTCCTTCAATAATAGATTCCATTCATGTATTCAAATAGCACCATATGATGCAATGTATTGAACAAGATGTCATACGCTAGCTTGTTGGTGTGAAGTTAGAGAAATGAATTTTGTGGCCCGAGAGATTTTGAAGGAAACCACAATGAATCTAAAGACTATTCAAGTCAATATCAATGTAGTTGAAAGTAGAAATAAATATAAGCTGATTATCGAAGGAAGGATTTGGAGGTTCAAATGGGAGATCATGTTTTCTTAAAAGTTTATCCATTGAAGGGTGTTATAATATTTGGAAAGAAATTGAAACTGAACCCTAGGTATATATTCCATTTTTAAATTCTAGAGAGAATTCCAGCTATTGAATATCATTTGGTTATAACACTAAGAATGTATAATATACACAAGTTGTTCTATGTCTCATTGCTGAGAAAGTACATGCTAGACCCAATGCATGACATCACTTTTGAAGGTATATAATTTGAACCTGACCTATCTTACTGTGAAGAGCCTATCTTGATTCTCGACACTAATGAACAAGTGTTGAGGAATTGGATGACTCGACTTGTAAAGATGCATTGGAAAAATCATAAAATCAATGAGGCAATATGGGAGCCTGAGGAGCTTATGATGAAGAACTACCCAAATCATTTTGTGAGGTAACATTCTAGTAATTTTGAGAATGAATTTTTTGTAATGAGGGGACAATGTAACACCCCATGTTTTTCAAATAAATTGAATATTTTATGCATGAATCACTAAGTCTCTAAAAAATAACTCTTTGTTATAACCTAACTAGTAAACATAATTTTGCCACCTCTGTGATTAAAATTTTGAAAAACTAACTTGCATGGTTGCCTTTTCTAAGATATTTAGGACATAATAAGATAAACCTAATTTTTTGGAATAGTAACATACCCTTATGAATAGTAATACGACCATTATGAATAGAAGATAATATTAATATTTTATTTTCTTAAGGATATAAGATAATGATATCTTGATTAATTTTTTAAGGTGATATAAAATGAAATATATATTTAAAATTTTCAATTTTTGAATAAAGTATGACCTTATTTGAAAATAAAATTAATAATATTTAAAATATTATATTAAAAAATGGATTTTTTTAATTATACACATCTAAAAATGTTTATTGTTAATTTTTTGGGTATCTATAAATTACTGAAAATTTGGATAAATGGTAAAATATTGTAATTTACAATATATATATATATTCAGATAAACTCACTATTCCTATAATCATGGAAGATGTAAGCAGACATGGTTAAAACTCACATGAACATACTACTAATATTGGTCAAATAAATCAATACTATTGGTTGTCTTTGGAAAATTATAAAAAATTGAATAAAATAATGGGAAAACCCGCATGTGCTTTACTCTAACCCCCCCCCCCCCCCCCCCTCACACACTCTTCTATTTACTCTTCTAAGAATTAATGCTCTTAAAATTTCATCCCAAAATACTGTTCCCTATTCACTCCGCATGACTAAGTGATCTTGGTCTTTCCAAAATACCAAAACCCCTTCCCTTAAAAATACTCTCAAGGAGGTGGATTCAAGAGGTGAATTCAAAATCTATTTCTTTCAATTTCATTTCAAGTTCCTTTCTATTCTTATATTCTCCTCACCTCCTCTAACAAAATTACCATGATATCTACAATATAATCTATATACATTAATTATATAATGTAAATGGATGAGCCATACTCAATATCCTTACACTCTCTATTTTATTTTATAAAATAAATCATCGTCCCTATGGAGCCAATTTATAACCCTTATGGATGATGATGTTTCTTGATTAAATTTTACCCTAATAACTAGGCAAGAAACCGTTTATATGTGTGAAACCGGCTATAATATATCTATTATTAACAAATTTATATTTATAAATCAGTATATGTACATAATATTAAATCATATAAATGGCCATTAATACATATGGATGTTCATAAATAAGGTTTAAATTAAATTCTATAGATTTAAATTCTTTCCACATGAACTATGTTACTTAAAAACAAGAGAACCAATTATGAAAGTCATGAAAATGAACACTCGAGAATGACAAAATTCAATATTATAAATTATCAATAAGAAAATAAGGAAACTAAAAAATTTATGATAAACTATGTAAATTTATTATTGGTTATAAATTAATTTATTAATGAGTTTAATTTCATATTCTAGTATCATAAGGTCAAGAGAGAAACATTCCGACTTAAGGCAAGGTTTTTCCACCTAAACCTCCATTTTCATTCAGGTTACTTTTATTACCTACTTACCTCAATGAAATTTTTTTGTATTATTATTTACAAATCATAAATATTGTGATAGTTTTATATATATTTTTACCAACCGTATTACTTCTTTATTTTATTTCTAGATACAAATCCTAAATGGATGTTTAAAAATTCATTACCAAATATAAGCCCAATTCAAGGGAATTTCTCAAATTCTTACCTATTTTTAAAAGCCCTATATATTCTGTTTTTGGAAACCATTATCTTTATAAAATATCTCATTTTATTTTTAAAATACTTTCTTACTTAATTTCTAATTTTATACAATGATTATTCCAAATGAACACTTATTATAAAAGAAGAAGAGTTTTTATATCAAAAATTACTTGATGATTTTATAGGAGTATATTAATCTATTTCAACAATCATGTTGATTCTTAAGTATTATTGGGATTAATATTTTATTATTTCATATACCATATTTAATTGAATGGTATATTATTATTCTTATTAAATATATGCTATCATAAAACAATTTACCAATTTACTTCTAATGGTTAGTGTTTATGCTTAATATTCGAGGAATGTTTTTTATGTTTCATATGCTAGTTTCAATATGAATATATATGTTATTTATTATTATACATGGTCATATTAAGAATTAATTGGACATATTAAGTGTTAATTGGGTCCTTCTATATCCCCTCGGAGCATCGTTAGGTCTTCAGAGACAAACTACAGTCTTGGCCCATGGCCCTGACAAAATGGTTATTTATATTATTAGCACGAGGTCTTGAATGTGTGATAATGATGTCCCGCATTATTCATCCCCTCATTATGAAAATAGTATTGATGGTTTATGTGGTTATTCGATGAGTATAATACCCATGATTATGCTTTATTATGGAATTATTTATTCAGCTCTTATTCCTACCATAATGTGTTCATGTTTATTATTAAAGTCACCTGTTCTTAGTTATTCACCGTGACTAATGTATATGTTCATGATATTTTATGTAGTATTACCTAACCTTACTATGAATTTGAGCTCACCCCTTTATTATGTTTCATTTTTTCATGACATAATGAAGTTTATTATGGACTAGTTTCAGGGATAAACATATAGTTTTGGATATTCCCAATAAAACATATATGTTGTTTTTCATTTCAAGTTGTAATGATGAACTTATATAAGTATATTATTCCAAATATACTAAACTACTGAGTCCTTCGGGATGAATATTCATGATCTATATTCTAATCTAATAAAATAAGGCATCGGCTATGGGAAACAATGGTCTCGTCCTTATAAATATCTAATTTATTTTTTTATGAATATGTGTGTGTTTTTCTTATTCCCCAAGAATTCCATATTTTCTAAAATTAAATGATAATTTTTATAAAACATATTTTTATATTAATCGTTTTAAATTATATAAAAATTCTTTAGTGTGAATTTAAAAATTATTAATTCGGTTAAAAGAGGCGTCGTCCAATAAATCCTTATGAAAGTGATTGTTTCGTTTAATAAAAATGATGTAGAAGTTTTAAAAAATTGATTAGACATGATATTTATATTTCATGTTCTCACCTACAAAAAAATTATATTAAATATTTATTTTTGAACTATAATGAAACAATATTCCTTTTTAATGAATATGTATTGGGAATGGGGATGATACCTACTGTGACATTACATTCGGGAATATTATCATTTCAGGTTATTGTTGAACTATTGATTGCTCATGGATCATGCTTGTATTGAGGTTTTATGGTGACTCATAGAGTCAGCTAGATGTATGCGGGTTATTTTCATTTATTCAATTTTCATTATTGAATCATCAAAACTTGTTTTCATTCCATTCCATTATGGGTAGTGTTTTTGCATGTGGTGTTATGGATGTTAAATAATTGTTGTTGTTTTTTACATGGTAGATAACCGTGAGAGTGAGTTTTTATTCATGGATTATTATCTATTTATACATGCTTATTTGTTTGGCATGGTAATCTAATGTATATATGCACCATGGAATAATTTTCGATAAAATTTCCACTTTAAATTTAATTTATGTTATGGGAACAAGCTTCCCACTAAATATTTTATGATTCTATTGTGCTTTTCACTTGCCCATGGGGATTTGGACGCCCTCTATGACATTTAATAAGCTTTTTGGAGTGTTCTGTGGATGGAAAATTCATTTTGGTTAATGGTAATGTTCCTCATAACCTTCTTATGTTTATGAATATTCCTTAGTATAGGTGAATGATAATTCTAATTATTTTTATAAAATTTCTAAGTGAAACATAATGTAATTTTATGAATTAGAATTTATATATGAAGATATGTATGATATTAAATAAATACATCGATGATTTAAAAATTTATGATTCACATCCCCTTAAATATTGAAAATATATTATTATTTCGTATTTTTACTCTCTCACTCTTTCTTAATAAGCAATTATTTTTCATATATATGTGAAAATTGTTATATTTCAGGGGATGTTTTTTTATTGGTGGTTAATTAAATGTGTTTGTTTTTTGGAAAAAAAAATTTATGAGAGTATATATGTGGATGAGTCATGTAATAATCATGTGTTCAACTATATAACTATTTAGGGTTACTTGATTTTTTAAATCCAATACACCTTGTAAATTAGGTTTGAATGGTTTTAAATCCTTGTGTTTCACAATTATGATGGGTAACATTGTGTGATATTTTTTCTTGAGATTATGAAATGTTTTCGTACAAAATTTAAGAATATATATTTCCTAGTTACTAATTTTTATTGATTTTATTATATAAAAAGAAATTTTATTATCATTCTGAAATGAAAATTTTAGAAAAAAATATTTGTCTTTTAATATGACAGTTGTTGTGGATTATTTTGTTTTTATGGATAAAAATATTTAATGGTGGTGGGATTTTAATAATATAATAATTCATTGATGATGAAAAAATCTATAGTTAAGGTATTCCTAAATTAATTTTTAAATTATTATATTTAATAATGTCATTACTTATTAAATGGTTCTTACACTACCAAAAAATAGGTATTCACAACACCACCCTTTAACAGTGCTAAAAAAGCACTGACAAAGGCTATTATTAACAACGCTTAATAAAACACTCTAAATAGTACCCCCTTCATCATCATTTTTTAGTGGGGACTTAATTTATTTCTCAAGATTACATTCATATTTACACATAAAATCCTATTTATCAATATATAAGCCATATCATATTTTGATGTTATATTTAAAATTATAAATGTTCCAGAATCATCCCAATGCTAAAGTGAGATCATGGAATCTACAGATATATCCTATAGTGATAAAATCAGTTATTTAACCACTAATTATTCTTTATTAGTTCATCATTATTAGATTCAAAATTCTAAATAGTGATAATGAAATTACCATCATTGAAGATACTTTTTAATGACATGGGAAAAATGATATTCTCCATACTAGGAAAATTTTAAATGATACATCTTCCTCTTTACCTCTAGTTATCAAAAATAATTTTTTTCCTAAAGGATATAAGTAATTTCATAATTCTGAAACTAAACCTATAAACATGCCATAATGAATTGATGTTCTTAATTATTCTCAATTTACTACATTCAAAAATAGTACTAAAAGAAAACATAGAGGAGACATGGTATTTTTTTAAAATTTCATCTCCAAATTTATAAGGCAACATAATTACTTTTCATTATTAGCTATAAGACAAATCATAAACACTTATTTTATATAGAATATTATAAATGGTTTGCTGTGATCCTCATAACCATATAACGATAAGGATATCCAACCATTTTATTCAAGTATCCCACTTACGATATAAGGATCCTTCTAATTATCATCAAGATGTGGTGTGGAATAGGTTAATGATGAATCTATTCATTAATAACCTTTATATATTCACCCAATAACATATGGTGTTCCCCCTATATGGAATAAATTTTTATTTATTTTTATGAAAATATAATAATTTCCCACTTTCATGAAATTTATACATGAGTGATAATATAAAATAATAGCATCTTTAAATAAATATGATTTAATATTTTAACAATCTCCAAAATTGATTACTCTCATTATTATTTTGTTTTTTTTATACCATCAGACTCTTACTATTTCTCTATATTTTAAACATCCTTCTTATTTGTCTTCAATTTTATGTTCATGAATCATCATACAGAATAATATGACAATGTTTTAACTAATTATATGTTTTCTCATTTTTATGCATTATGTTTATCAGATTATTTTGTTGGTAACATAAATATTTTATATGAATCACCATATAAACATTGAATGTTTTCAGTAATTAAATGTGTTATCATTTTTATGCATTATTTTTATATGTATTCTTCGCACCTTCCATTGATTTAGGTGCATAAGTTAATGAATATTTAAATGATCATGATTATTGATGTGGTGGTGGTTGTCTGGGAAGAGGTGATAATCATGTTGGTGTTTTTATAGGAGATGATGAGGGTCATGATGGTTCTGGTGATGCTGATATTAACGTATATTTCAAATGTATATTTTATTCTTGGTTTATACATTCAATTTTATCAAATAGATCGTTTTATTAGGATTATATTAATATTGAAATTTTATATTGTTTATATTGGATATTTTTTGGATTCATATGATATATATTGTATTATGTTTTAATTTATTTTTATTTGGAAGGTGGTGTTTTTTTCTCATGGATAGAGGGTGCGAGGACTGCTATAAGGTTCAGCTATTATAGAAGCATTTGGTAATTGTGTATAGGTGGGTAGGAATATGTTTACATTGTTATTAACTGTGTATTTATGGTCTATTTTCCATGTTTTTGAAAGTGTTATTAGGTACCAATATCCAAGGATTAACCATGGGTGTAGACAAAAATTACCATTGTTAAGATCATGGATTTATCGTATAATTTACATGGGATTAACCATGGTATTGTACTCTAATTTCCAAGGGTAACCCATGGTCATACATGTATTACATACATATTTCAAACCATTTTTATAGATGTAATAGTTCCATGGATTAAAACTTGTATGTTGAAAACCCCTACTACAATAGTTGTAGCAGCCACAGTTAGGGAAACCATGGATATGAACTATTTATATGAATTTTCCACCTACTTGCACAGTTCCATACCATAACTATATGTTATTTTTTTTATTATTATGGAAAAGGGATCACAAGATCATTTGGATGATAATCCTCTACTAGTTATTTGAAAATGTAACTCACTACCCTAAAAGAATAGACTGTATGTGTGATGTCTCATTTTCTTGTGCCGAAAAAAAAAATTCTTTTAAAATATGATTATAAAAAATTCTATTAACCCCACTAATGAATAATTTGTGTAGGTATGTATATCCTAGATTAATATTTCTATAAACTAAGCACAAAAGTGTGATGGGAAAACTGAAAAATATTAAGTGTGTATAGTTGAAAAATCGTGACAAATTTCATAAATAATTTAAAAAGAATTTGTAGGATACTTTCTATGTTATTGTAGGTTTGGTCACATGTTCATGAATTTCTTTCACAACTTGTAAACATATTAATTTTATAGGAGATAAATTTATATTTGATTAAATATGAATTAAAGAACAAACTTAATGTGAAAAAGATATAAGTTTCAAAAAATAAGAATAAATTATCATCTAAGGGTAAATTATAAATTCATGAAAAATTTTGTGAAAATGGAAACATATATGGACACACATATGATGAATTTTTGAATATCACAACCTTCAACTTCAATCGTGATTATAATATAAAGAGGCCATAACATTAGATGAAAAATAAGAATGGGATGAATGAAAAGTCTTCCATGGGAAAGCATACAAATCCCAAGAATCCAAAGAAGTATTAGGAGGATCTTCAATAATATTGATGTAATGAATAAAAAAATTATTTTTGACAATTAATAATTATTATAACTTGGTTTTCACAAATAATATAATAAGAATCTTACATTGTGTTTTTGGGTTCATTTCCAGATTTCTTAGGATGTGTGAATGTAGAAATATACTCTGAAAGAATTTGTTAGTCCGTGAAGAAATCATTCATCTTATAAGTAACCCAAAAATTGCATATTTCATGATGTCCATGGTGTTATAGAGGTACTTACGGTGACCTCCTTAGAGGGTTTTTTAAAAAGAGTGAATGTGAACAAAACACATTGAAAAAATATGTATTGATTTGTGGGGATAGTAATTGTTATAATAAGTTGTCTCTAAAAGTTAAAAAGTTATGGTCAGCTGGTTAATAATATATCGAGGAATGTGGTTATGATTGTTAAAACCTATATTTTGTTTACGCATCTTAACATAATTTTCTAGGATATCTCAGAAGATACTTTACATTTTTTTAATTTGAATTTGATTTGTTGCTCATAAAAAGAAGTTCCTACATTATTATTTAGTATTTCATATGTATTTCAGTTTGTTCAGTAATTCTATGTCATTTGGAAGTTTATTTAGACACTTTTAATATGTATAAATATCTCATGATAAATTAATAAAGGAAAAAAGATTTAGCATTGGTGGTGGAGGCAGCGTGGGTGTTGGGGGTGTGCAGGGGGAAGGGTGAGGGTGGTAGGGGGTGTGAAGGGGGAGGGGCAGGGGGTGTCCAGGGGGAGTGGCAGGAGGTAGGGGTGTTGGGGTTATGCATGAGACATGGTGAGGGTGGAGGCGTGTCCAGGGAGTAGGGTGAGTGGTGGTGAATGTGGTGTGTGTAGTAAGGAGGTTGCATGGGGTGAAATGGACAGAGGGAGAGTGCAGGTGGGGTGTAAGGGGGATGTGGTAGGTAGGTGTGTTGGGGGAAGGGTGGTGGTGGGGTTGTGAAAGGGGGTGTGAAGTGAGAAGTGGATGTGGGTGAAAGGGGAATGGGTGCAAAGGGAAGGGTGAGGTGTATAAGAGGCCTGGGGATGGGAAGGGCAGGGGGTGTTGGGTGTTGGGGGTGTGTATGGGGTAGGGTGAGGGGGGTGCGTAGGGTGTAGGGTAGGGGGGATTGTGGGTTATGCAGTGATGATGGGTAGGTTGGTGTAAGGGGTATATGGAGGGTGAAAGTGGGGTTCAAGGGGGTTGGGGGTATGTGGGTGTGCAGGGGGAAGGGTGGGGGTGGGGGTGGGGGTGTGCAAGGGGTGTGTAGTGAGGAGTGGGATGGGCATTCAACAGACTGTGGGATGGTGCAAGAGGTAGGGGGAGGGTGCAGGTGGGGGTGCAAGGTGGAGGTGTGGGGAAAGAGTGGGTGAATTGGGGGATGGGAATGAGGTGTCAAGTGGGAGGGGTAAAAGTTTCAAGGCGGTGTGTAGTGAGAAGGGGGAGTCTATAATGCAAGTGTGTTGGGGGTGTGCTAGAGTAGGGGGTGGGGGTGCCGGTGTAGGGTGGGGGGAAATGGGTGGGGTGAGGGGGCTGGTACATGTGACCGTGTGAAGCTGGTCTAGGGTTGTATTTGTTCTTTTAGGTGGTTTATGCATGGGTTATTTCATTTCTAGAGATTATCGAGGATTCGAATTAAATACATCTTTATTTATGATATACCAATGATTTTTAAACTTGTATTCTATTATTATATATCTATTATTTATAAATATTATTTATTCAATATCCACATGAATTACTATATTGATGCTATTTCTAATTTTTATTTGTTCAATATCCCCTTCCAACAATGTTTTGTGTATATATTTTTCCAAATACTAATTTTGTTATTCTTTTATCCCATCTTATCTTATGATTATGTTTATGTCTAATGCATTCATATTTATGAATTTTATATCTTCTCAAAGTAGACTTGTTTAATTCTTCCACTATAATGGGAATCATTCATCATTTGGATTTTAAACATACATAACTAAATTAAAAAATCATTTATCACTCCTTTGACTTCATTGATTACAATTGAAATAGATGTTCTTCATGTTTTCAAAATGAAAATGCTAGACTTCTTATAACATCATCCCGAATATAAAAATCATTGAAAAGGGTCTGATTCTCATTTCATTATACTTTTTTATTATGAAAGGTATAAATTATATTCAATATTTTTCTAGACTTGCGGTAATCAATGTGGGTTTCCACTCGAGAATTATGTTTTGACAACTAAATGAAATATGATATATTTCTTAAAACATCATCATTAGTATAAAAATTATTGAAAAAGGTATGATTCTCCTCTATTATTATTTTGTATAAAAGGTATTAATTATTCAAGAAACGTTGACTTTTCTATCATGCTTTATTATTAATATTAGTCAATAAATTTTATTTTGGTTCCCTACAACTCTCTTCTCTACTTATAAAATATTTAGTAGCATGTGCAATGAGAGTGTACAAGGTGGGGGTCTATATAAGAAGGGGGGGCTTTCAGGGGGGGTCTATCTATGTAAGGGGTGTGTAGGGTGGGATATGTCTGTCCAGTGATGGATGGTTTGTAGGGAGGGGGATGCAAGGGGTATCAGGGGATGATGATCATTAAATTTTTTTGAGTTTTGTTTCCATTTTTTCTATATTTTATGTAAAATGGTAGGACCCTTCATTTGTATTGTTTTATATTACATTTTGGTTTTTTATGGAATGAATGTTTTTCCAAAATCTTTATGGATCATTGTGGAAAAGGAGAGTGGTCTTGAGGGGGTGGAGGGGGTGCTTTGGAGAGGGAGGGGTGTCCAAGAAGGGTGTATCTAGGATTGGGGGTCT
Organism: Viscum album; assembly: GCA_963277665.1. NCBI lineage: Eukaryota > Viridiplantae > Streptophyta > Magnoliopsida > Santalales > Viscaceae > Viscum > Viscum album. The sequence goes on from OY728162.1 coordinate 766,566,469, forward strand.
GTCCATGGGGAGGGGTGTGCAAAGGGTCTGTTTAGGGTGGGGGAGGGATATCTAAGAGGGGAAATTTCGGAGGGAGGGGTGCTATCCGGGAGGGGGTTGTCTAGGAGGGGGGTTATCCAGCAGGGAGGGGGAGTCCAGGAGGGAGGGATGTGGTCTATCCTGGGGTGAGGGGTGGCAGTCCACGGGGTGTCCAAGATTGGGGGAGTCCAGGGGGTAGCTGTCCAGTAGGGGGGAGTGGTTGTCGAGGGGCTATCCAGGATTGGAAGGATAGGTTTGAAAACTCTAGTATTTTTAAATATATAGATAAGGATATGTTTGAAAACTCTAGTATTGAGACTAACTATAATATGATGATAATCTGAGTAAAATCTAGGTAGGGTGATTCAAGAAATTGTATCCAATTTATCAAGGGATTGGTTGTTTTTGAAATCTATATCAATTTTACTATCGTGAATCCTATTATGTTTCCTCCTATTCAAATATAGAATATTCATTTGGACCTGTATTTAGGGATAGGTCCCCCTATCATTTTACATCTAGAATTATTATTCCTTGTTGATTTCCTGAGGGGTTTTTTATTCTTATCCTTATAATTTGGTGAGTCTCTATCCTAATTAGGCATGGAAATGTAAGTTAAAGCTAAATTACCATTCCTACCAGAGTTTTACTCTAATTGATTCATTGTTTCATCTCCCCTAACTTGCTTATTGAAGTAATATCCTTCAATGGGCTTCGTGGTCTCATCGATTTTGAAATCTTTATTTTTGTCTATGTTGTTTTTTAGAATGTTTTTTTCATTATGTTCCTTGTCAGAAGATGTTAGCATCAAAATATCATCATGAAGGATTTTAATTGCTCTGTATGACTAAGAAATAAATTCTCTATGTGCCTCATTCTTCTTGTTATATGGAACAAGTGATGGTGTCATGTCTATAGGGACTTCATCATATTTGTTACACGCATTTAGTCTGCACATCTATGCTTTTATAAAGGTGTCATTTAAATCTAGGTTTTTCATTATTTCTTCAAAACTGCTCTTTTTAACTCCATCTTTTTAACTTTTGTTAGCGGTAATATACATTTAATCATGTATGAGGATATATTTTTACACATAGCTGTTAGTGTTGAACTGTGTGGATTTCTCCTTCATGCTTTCCTTTTACGATCCAACAGGATCACTTCCCATAACTCCAAAGTTACCAGATACAACATTATTTATTTTATTTTCAGATAAAGTTATCAATTATTCATGAATTCCATATATTCTATATATTCTTGGTTCATTGCTTTGATGATTTTGGTTGTCCATCATCTTAGATATGTCTTAAAATGTAAGAGACTCTTTATTTCAATTCATATAGGCATGGCCGTTGTGTTCAGAAATGGTTTGAATGTTGTCCATACCAGTGAATTTTTCCACTATGATAAGCACCCTAATGGTGTTTTCATCATATGATAGTTCCAATTAATCATGCTTGACCAAATCTAAGACATTTATCAATTTAATTATAAATTTAATAATCCACTATTGTATTATTATCCTCGTCATCTAGGTCATCAAAAGATTTATTAGCATTCCCTGAGGAATTATGGTTTCCTTGATTTCTAAGCCATACACCATAACTCTTTTTTGGTGTTTTGGATTCTCTATAATAGCATTACCCTTTCTCTTCCTTTTAAAATTATTCCACTCTATTTCATTGGGTGGGGAAAAATTTAACCACACTACTCTTTGAAATAGAGTGTCTAATTATATTACACAAGTCACAAAAGGGAGTGGGAGGGGGGGGGGCTTTCAGGGTATGTCCAAAGGGGTGTTGAAGAGGGAGGGGTTTTCCAAGAGAGGGGGTGTCCAAGAGTGGTGGTTATCCAGGTCGGAGGGGGTGTAAAGGAGGGGGGTGTACAAGAGAGAGGGGGTATACAAGAAAGGAGGGGTGGTGTCCAGGAGGGGGGTGTAGGTGGAGGGGTGTCCAGGAGGGAGGGGGTGTGGGGGTATGTAGGGTGGGTGATTGGGGGTATGAAGGGGGTACTAGGGGTCTATAGGGGTGTGATGGGGGTAAATCCATAGTGTGTAGGGGGATGGAAGGGGGTATGTCCAAGGATGGGGTGGGGTCTGTCTAGGCTGCATGGGGGTCTGTCTAAGGAGGGGGTTGGGTATATATACGGTGGTCTATCTAAGGTGCAACGGGTTCTGTCCAGGGGGTTCTGTCCAGGGTGAAATGGTGTTTTTCTAGTGTGCAAGGGGGTCTATCCTACGGGTAAGGAACTGGGTGGAACGATTATGCCCATAGTCCTACAGTGTTTTTCTATTGAAATTTAATCTATATCCACCAATTATAACAATGTCTTAGGTCATGTTTTTTCCCTAGAAATTGATGGTGTGACAATGTTTTGAACTGTGGATATGGGCCTATAACCACAATTAAATTCATGGAAATATCCCTATGTCAATAGTTCAAACCATTGATATTTGGATTCAGCCAATGTTTGAACTGTGGATATAGGGAGGGTTGTTTTTCATTCAATTCCCATGATCACCAGGAAGTGAGGTGCATGGTTTTTCTTGAAATATTTGAAAAAATAAAAGAGGGTTCATAGTGAAGTGGTGAAGATGTTGAATCCTAGATTTGGTGAGCCGACCGAGTGTTTTACATTCAAAGGAAGTAGTGGGTTTGTTTATATCAGGATAAGAACCGCTATAGTTCCCCAGACTTTTACCTTGGATCACATTAGTAAGAGCGTTGCTTATGAATGTTCAAGTGCTCCCATGGAGTGATGGATCTCGGAGTGGATGAAGGGTCCTGACCCCACGTCTCAGATCTTGAGGTGGATGAAGGGTCCCAACCCCAAGTCCATGGACAATCCATATGGAAATATCCCTTCTCGCTGAGTTCACTTATGACCTCAAGATAAGCAATTCATAGACAATTAATGTGGAATATTCTAGTGACATGAACCTAATAGACATGGCCCAGGTCGATATTTTATCAAACCATGGGAATCCTAACCACACCTGTATCTACCAGCTCTGAGTGTAGGGCCATGAAATGAGATCCCTTTATGTACTCATTGTACAACCTTGACCTTGCTGCACCACTCCGAGTCTCTGCTTTTGGTTCCCAATTTTCTATTAGTCATTTAGGTCTAAGTGATCGATTTTATATAGGTCACCCTCCAGGTTGGTTCCATTATTTCTCCTTGTGTTTTTGAGACATTTAAACAATCACTCAAGGTCAATATAAATTTACTTCATTTATCTAATTTAATTTAATTTCAAAAAAATAACAAAATTCAAATAATGTGACTCCTTATGTTATGATGTGGATTCGCTGTATTGGCATGAGTTTTTTAGAATTATTATGATAATAAATATGTTTTATTATTACAATGTGAAAAAATAATGCGTATCATAATTAACAAAATTAGATAATGATATTTTCCTTATGATAAATTAAATATTAATATTTTAATGATTACATTGTTTGAAACAAATAAAATTTATAAAAAATAAAACACACATCATATGATAATTATATGAGTCCGACCAATATAGGTGACCTAAAAATTGGTTCAAGCCATCTAATAGCCTCATATTCACCTCCTAATATGTCAATGTTTTCTATTTGTGATGAGGGTAAAAACCCAACATTATAGATAATATTTCCTTAATGAATAAAAAAAGTTTCATGTTATTAAATCCTTATATAATATAATCAAATGTGTTTTTTAAATCAATCACGACATCCATGAAATAAAAAATTAATAAAAAATGTGTTACTATGGTATAACACCAATATTAATTAAAATGTTAAATGTTATATCATTTTTAAATAACTATCAATAGTTTCAACAAATGGAATCATTGATGGAATATTGTGATTTATGGAGTTCTATTGAAATATCTAGTTCTCATTGAAAGAATTATGTTGTTATTGTTGTGATGTTTCTTCTGAAGATCAAATTTTCAACTCCCAAAATGGATTTTAATAACTTATGACATTAAAAATAGAAGAAATAATATGAATGACATTGTCACATCCTGTCATGAATTTTCTGACATATTATATTAAAACCTATGATTATTCTGAAGAGTACCTCACATATATATACTAAATAGTCCTTCCATGATGATGTGCATAGATTGGGGATAAATCGGAGTATCCAATGTATGAGAAATGATTGATCTATATAAATCATGTAAGGGTAGTGTCCCATGGTGTGGAGTGACCATTGGCTAAACATTTTTTCAAGTAGAAATTAATGACAGGGTAATTTGGTATAATAGTAGTAATCCATGAGTTTTCTCCATTGATATATCCTCGTATGACTAAACAATGTTAAATCTATGTATCTATATGTGTATTAAATTTTTTATTTTCTTTTATTTTTTGGTTCGGATTAATTTGATAAAATTATAATTTGTAATATGTTCTTTATAACATGGGAAATAGATTTGATGATCGAAGAGGGTTAATTTTTAAATAACATTAAATATGTCATTACCATTATTTACACCCCTCTTAGTGTCATGAGACTCATATCATATAATGGTTATTTAATCTTATAGTGCTAGATCCTAAAGGATATGATTTTAGGATCAATATATTTTATTTACTTTGAATCCTTATTCACAAAAAGGATTGAACATTCCATGAACAACATTATTTCACATGGGTAATCATGTTTCAAAAATTACTCTAATTAATTCGTATCAAATTACAAGGATGTAGAAAAGGGAATGACTGAGTTCAAACCCTTGATTAATATTTATGACGCTTAAGAGAAAGCCTAGGTACATGTTGTAAATACTAAATATTTTAATTTAAGTTGATAAACAAAATTTAAACTAAAATATAATGGTTTGAAAAAATTAAATTAAAAAACTAAAATGATTAATATACAGGAATTGGTTCATAAGGATAACTATCTCTCTAATTCTTAATTTGAGTTGAATCATTTGGTTGTAATACTTTTCTAAGGCTACATATTTATTTTAAAAAATCCCCTAAATTCTACAAAACCCAATCTAAATTTCTTTTTCAAATAATAATATCTACCTACATTCAATAATTTTAATATTTAAAACTAAATAAAATTCAATTGTATTCTGGATGGATTAATTTTATAAACCATTACGGATTCTTTCCCTTCACAAGATTTTTTTTCAAATACATTCTAATGAATTATATAGGTATTACATATTTAATGTGATTCCTAAAAAAATTCTATACATGAATAAAATTTATAGATAATATAAACACTCATCATTTTACTCTAAATCTATCACCTCTTAACTGATGAGGTGTTAATGGTTGAGGTAAGCTCAATCATGTTTTATTTTAATATATTAAGAAGTAAGTGAAAATTTTAATTTAATAGTAGAAGAATTAAAATATATTGAAAAATAAAATTACTTATACTTATTAATTATTGGAACAATAAATGTGAACACTTAGGAAGAAAAAGAGTATGATAGGGTCCAAGAATAAAAAAATGTAAAGGCTAATAATTCCAAATATTTGAATGGAATATTTTATTTATAATCTTTATCTTCATCATGATATAATTTATTTCATTATGGAATGAGGTTATATACCTTAAATATAAACCCTTATCTATTCGTCATAGGTTACATCCTTGTGGTTCAAGGGGCGGTGTTGATGTTCCATAGAAACATCTTTCTCCTTCAAAATCAAAATCTCTCAAGGGTCATCCAATAACATTATAAGTACTTCAAATGTAATATTATGTTCCCTTATATTTCTCAGAATCATTATATCTTGAAGTGGAAAATAGTATTGTTTAATTATAAAGGTATTTTATATCAATATTACATCATAAAGTCATAGAATAATATTCATATGTTATAAAATGATCTTCTACATATCCTCAAAGAGTTAATGATATTTAAATTCAATATGATGTGGATACAACTATAATATCACTAAATTATTTCTCTATTTGATCCTGGGAGACTCATCCCACAATAAAACATTACATTATAGGTATCATCTTTCGTATTCATGAGTTCTCTTACCATATTTTATGGTTATCCCATAGTGTATCTAGATACCACAACTCGTTCTCCTCTACTTTTCCTATAATGTTGTCCCATCATCCCAGACATCATCCTTGAGCGTTAAACTATTTCATGTCCTAGAGATCGTTTTTCTACATCAGCGACTGGATACAACCTTTGTTTGAATCCATTCATAGGAGGATTTTATGGAATTTTTGTTTTTCATTTACTTTGTACCTAAAATTTATTTTAGAATAGCATAAAATATAATCATCATAAGGCCTTCTTGGGTAATCATATGTATCCTCTTTTGTGTCATGCTCTAGAGTGCAATATCTTCCAAATCACATTCATCCACACTATGAAACCATTTTTGTGGAATTATTTCCTTCTTGTTTTACCATTTATACTTTGGTACACCTAAATACATAATGAAGAAATTGTTTTTGGAGTAATATCTATGCAGTTACTCTAAAACATCTAGGGAGGATCCAAAAGCTTCCTTAGGATCTATCCTTGAATAAATCAATAAAAATAGAAAAAAATTGTATCATTATCTCCCATAATCAATGAAAATTATGATAAAAACATATGAATAAATAATATCTATAGAATCCCCCCACAATTTAACATTTAATTATCCTTCATAAAAATATATTTACTAAGCTTACAAATAAGATCAATCCTTTAATTCTAGAAAAGAAGTAGAGAACTTGTCAATAAAACAAAACATGAGCTGAAAATTTTCAAATTATAATATACTCATCCTCTATAAGTAATCATAAGTCCTTATTAAGATTATAATGTAGTTCTTATTCTAATCCATAATTATTTTTCAGCCATTCCATAGACATACATACCTATACAGAGATATACTTATTTAGAAAATTTGACATTCAACACTCATAAATAATGTTAAACTAGAGTTATTCTCATTAAAAATTTCATGTATTCTATTAATAGGCCTGTATAATATCCCAAATAATTGTATAGAAATCTAACCAGAGAAATCAAGAGGAAATCCAAAAAAAACTCTAATGTCTTTGAGGATAGAGGTGTGTAGTTCAGGATGAAATCATTAAAAATCAAGTCTTAAAAAATGGGGATAAATTATTTCAGTACAAATAATGGTTATTTATTTAATCCCAATGAAATGGGGACCTACTTATCCGCTTCAAATTCATCATCTCCCATCAATATCTAAATCTCTTAATGATTCCCATCATGAAAATTCATCAATAATGACACAATTTTTCATCATAATTTTTTTTGCATTTCCTTTGGTAAGAGGGAAAATGCTCCAGGATAATGTATCACACCAATCAAACAAACTTTTTTTGATCTCCACATGTAACTAATTATAATAGTTATAATAATATCATAGATCATGTATTATTGATCAAAAAAATGTACACGATATAATCTATTAATTAGATTTGTTTTTCAAAATAATATATGAATCAAGTAATAGAAATATAAAATATATTGGAATCAACTTCCAAATCACTAATTACAATTATACCACCTTATCTTAGATGGTATTCTCACAAGGTAGTTCCATGCATAACCAATCGAACTTTTTAAACTCAAATGAAAAAAATAATGTATATGTACTAAATAATTTCTTGTATGAAGGATACATTAGCTTATAATTTTGATTACATATTTAGAAAATTCATGGATATTACATGATTAAAATATGGGTAGATATAGGTTAGTAATAAATGTAAAAATCGTTAAAAAATATATTCCATCATATCTGTGTGGTTTGAAAATAAACTCATTTTTTGAAAAAGATGATTGAAAAATTTTAAATAGTAATGTTTTTATGGAATTATCTAATGAAATAGGCTATTACAAATAATATAACAAAATAGTTTACAACACCTATCAAGAATGAAATTTCAAATTTTTAAAAAATCACACATAACATGAACATTAAGTAGTATCTGAATAAACAAAAAATTAAAAAAAATTATATTATATGAAAAAAATAATTCTCTAATTATATTGGTTATCATAATATTAATTAGCAAGTAATTTATTTTCAATTATTTGCAATAAATTTTTTTTCTTTTTTTACATGTCTGTTCATAATTTTCATAAGTCAAGAGACATCTCCAAATAAAAGTCTTGTAGTCTATTGATTTCAAGAAAAAATTAACATGTTTCCAAGAATCCCTCCACCACATATAATTTCTAATATTGTATACACTATTTATAATCATGGAAAGATATATGAAAATGAATATTATTCTAAATACATCACAGTAAATTATAAAAATTTAAGAAATAATTAAGGACCACCATGATATATTTATGATTTTATTCCTTGATATGTAGATGGAATTTACAATATGATGTTCCTATGCATTGTTGGATTGTGGTGGATTTTATTTCAAAAAATGAAAACATTGAACTTGGTAACAGGATTTTGTTAAAATTTTATATGTATTATGTTTAAGAAAAAAATGATGCAAAAAATATTATTCAATTTTTTTCATTCGACAGGTTATATAATGGATTGATAATGAACACAATATGAAAATAACTGTATTAAATTCTAAAAAATATGAGGAAGCTAAAAAAAGGGAAGGAATTATAAAAATTTGGAAGGGGGAGGAAATCCTATGACTCCTTGGTTCCACCCCCCCCCCCCTATCCCCATTGGGATCTACCAAAACTGAGATTTTATTCAATGAAAACATGAAATGCCTAAAGTACTACATATACCAGCATTGAATCACCAAATACTTCTCCAAAATAAGTTCCTAGACATCTAATGTTTTATAAGGGAAGGTAGAGTAGTCTAAATCTAGGTTGTGTTAGAAACTACCTCTAGCACAACCTATAAATGAGGAATGACAATCAATGATGGTGTTGAAAACTACTGAGATTAATGATCAATCAGTTATATTTATAAATTATATGGTTGAGAGTTTGATAATGGTAGTTATATATTAATTTGGGTATATGGTTACCCATTAGGTAGGGTAGTCCTAGATCCATGACGCTTGGAATGTTCAGTATTTACAAGAGGATCAACTAGAATATAGATATTTGTATTGGTAGTTTTAATTTGTTTATCACTATGAAGGAATATTCTACTGAATATGTTAGTAGTTGGATTCAGTGGATGATCATTCTATTGAGTTGGTATCTTCCAAATCCATCGAGAGTTCATTTTGTGATCAACTAGGTCAATAAAGGGAACCTCCATTGTAGGTTAATTTATCTAACCCTTTCCATTATTTTTGGAATCTAACTCAAACTATCATCATTCATCAGTATCCATAAGATAACTAGTATCCAATATGTCAGAATGTGAAGAGGTATGGGTTGGGGGTGGTATAAATTTTCAATTTGGGGTGGTCTAATACAATATAAATATGTTTATGGTTGAGTGGGATAAAATTACTGAGTTTGGATGAACTTAACATGTTCCCACTAGGGAGGATATAATAGAAAAAGGGATGTTTTTTATGTGATGTGGTAGAATGGGAGGTGGATTAAATTCTACCTTCATCTTATCATATAAATGGTTCTTTATCCAAATCATACACTGAATTAAATTGGAAAATACTAATTCAAATAACCATGAGGAAACAGTGTAGGTTGTTTCTAATCATGTGAAACATCTATTCATCCTCTCATTGTTGGGTTTTATTGGGAAGCGAAAGAAGAATCTGAGTGTCCCTCAATGGAATAATAATCCACCATTAAATAAATATAATTTTTATCCCATTCATTATATTTACCTCTATCATTAATGGGACCTTTTTACTAATAATGGGAGGTCAGACAATATAATCTACCGGGATTAGGATATGTTTAATGATTAGTCAAAAACACCCATGTGCTTTTCATGTTATGTAGTGGAATTCCCACCCATAATAATACCATTGGTCTTTTTCATAATTCATAATTAATATAATTAAAATAATTTTAACGTGTCGATTCTTAACTACCATATAAAAATTCTATAACGAATAAGAACATATAATCTAATCACAAATCCTTATGATGATCCCTTAGAAAAAAAATAATGAGTGATTTCGCGACGTACAATCCTTAACAGATAACTTCTCAACTAATTTCTCTTAGTTTTTTAGGTTTGTTCCTTAACAATGGGTAAATGGTTCATTTTATATACTACTTATGGATTGTGTTCTTACACCACCCCAGTATAAAATCATTATTATCCACTCTCTCTATAAACTCAAAGTCTGTGACACATTATCCTGCTCCAAACTCTATAAACCAAAGGATCCAATTATGATGAAAAAATCTTAACTTAATATACTCTAGTTTCATAACCAATACTAATTTTAACTATCATATCCACTCAATAGAAGACACCTCCAATACGTGAGTAATATATTATAAATTCATAGATTTGAATGAATATATAACATGATCAGCTATAACAATGTGCTCTATAATATTAATGTCAAAATTAATTTTTATGATTTAATGACATTTAATGTCTGCCCAAAATCATCCAGTGTTTGGGTTCAGTGAACCATATAAAATAGTTATGTTGATTTTGGGATAAATCACCATACAGATACGAGTTATGGGTTGTTTAGTTGGTTTGAATTTGGTTATGTTACAGAGATGTGAATGGGTTATTTGAAATTATTAGTAAGGTATCATGTAATTGTGTGGGTAGTTTATCCATTTTTTTATTTTGTGGGTCTCATATGTAAATTATTTTTTTTTTGTGTAAATGGGTATTTATCATCGAGTTTATTGTTAAACGTCTTATTTTGATCCATTGTAGGATGGATATTGATATGGAATGGTAATGTCTTGAGATGGATTCATATGGGGGTTTTAAATGTGTTGTTTTCATTGTTTGGAAATATTTTTATGGTCATATGGTTATAGTGAATTTTCATAGTCTGGGTTGGGAAACAATGCAGTTTGTAGGTTGAAATAGGTCTGAGGTGGTGTGGAAGTCATGCTGGAGAGGATCTAGAAGTGTATCTTTACTGCTGGAAGTTGACCATAACCATATCAGAGAGCTAAGAAAATATATTTAGGGAGAACTGAGTGATGGGAAGAAGGATAGTAATAGAACAATTTAGGTTTTGGTGTTTAGAATTAAATGAATTTTAATACATTTTGGCATAACCCAATTCATTACTGTATGGAATAATTAGTTCTAAAACCATGGGATATTTCAAACTCAGTCTTCTAGAGTTGAAAATCCATTGGGGAAGCCACTATATAATAACCAGGCCAGTTTATCCCTATGTGATTCTTTTAAGGTAAAAAACATGACATTAATACTACCATAAAAAATTAATGCTTCTTTTTTTTCCCTCTATATGAATTATATAATGACAAATTACTTCCCATAAAAACCTGATTTTTCACTCCATATTATGATATTTTGGGTTTTGGACACATTTTACACACACTCTATTTTGGTAAGGCTCTTTTCTATACAAGTACGTAACATTATTATTGTGTAATCAATTATTCTGTTTCACAGTTCTTGAATTTTGACATTAGGGGGTAGTGTTTTATGAAATGATATATCCAGATGCACCTTAAAAATGATTCATTCTATTCCTTGGTTATTAATCCTCTAAAATTTTATCTTGTCTCAATTAGATCTTTATTAGGGGAGTATGGGAGAGTTCCCAAAATTCAATAAAATAATTTACCCTAATAATTTCTAAAAAATATAAAGTATAATTATAATACTAATAAATAAAACATACCTAGATTTCTCCACACCTAGCACTTTAATAAAAGTCAATATCTAGATGTAACTTTTTATTTTCAAGAAATTTTGGGACATAGAATAAATTAAATTTGGGAATTATACTTTTATAGATTCATTTTTTTATTGAACTTGAATGATTTTTATATACGTATTTAGATCTAAATGGATCCATGTGAAAAGAAATTATACCATGATGGTTCATAACCAAAGTGACTGTAGTTTTCTTGTAAACAATCTCAAACCATATTTAAACAAAAGTATTGTATCTCTTGGAATTAATATTCAATGGTAGACTCCTAAATCGATCTACTTATCGATTTTCTATTTATAGGTCTTATAATTCTAATATGCATCTCTTTTATTCTCTTATAATTTATCCATATATAGTAGTATCTTTCGACCTTGGTGTGAGTATATAGGAACTTTCTTCATTTCCCTATATTATCACTACTTCAGATCCACCCGTTAAATCCCTAGATGGTTCTAGAAAATTCACAATGTCCGCAAACTATTGGGTAAGGTCCACAACATAAAAAAGGTTATCATGAGGGAAGAATTCTCCAATGGGGAGGGGTGAGTCAACATGACAGTCCAATGGTGGGAAAATACTAATAATGTGATCAGCTACAACATTTTCCACTCCTATCTTATATCTAATTTCAAGGTAAAACACTTGGAGTAGGAGCATCCATCGAATGAGGCAGGGCTTAGCTTTAGGTTCCATTAGGAAAAAATGAAGGGCATCCTGATGGAAAAATATAATGATTATTGACCCGATAAGATATGAACATAATTTTTTTATAAAAAAAACAGAAATAAGATATTTTTTAGTGGTTGTTTAGTTTTCTTGGGTAGGGTCAAGGGTAAGTGAGGCATAAAAAATTACACAATGATCATTCTCAACCCTTTGTGATAAAAATTCCCTAACTGCAATGTTAGATGCATCACACATATGCTCAATGGGGAGATACCACCTTGGTGTTTGGATGAAGAGTGGTGATGTGAGACACCAATTTAGTGAATTGAAATATTCCTTACAGTTTTTATCAAACAAATACTCATATTCCATTTTTAATAACATGGACAATGGAAGTGAAATCATGCTGAAGACATTAATGAATCGGTGGTAAAAACCAGCATGACCCATGAATAATCACACCTCACAAATACATTTTGGATATAGAAGAATTGTAATTAATTCAATTTTTGATTTATCCAATTGAATTCCCACTTTTGAAATAACAATAACAAGAAATATCAGTCATTAAAAAGTGAAATTGAAGTAGTCTTAATTTAATAGAAGATATTTTATATGCAATGTCGGAGGATAAAACCAAGGTGGGACAATAATTCATCAAAAGAAGATCCATAACCTGTGAAATTATCCATAAAAACCTCCATGCAATTTTCAAGGTACTCTAAAAATATTCTCAACATACAACGATAAAATGTACCAGGAGTATTAAAAAGACAAAAAGTCATACTTCTGTATGAAAATGTTCCAAATGGATAGGTAAATGTTGTCTTCTCATGATCATCATGGGCTATATTGATTTGAAAATAACCCAAATAGACATCATAGAAATAATTATGGTAATTAATAGCCAATCATTCTAACATATGGTCAATGAAAGGTAGAGGAAAGAGGTCCTTTTGCGTGGCTTGATTCAGTTGACGGTAGTCAATACAGACTCGCTAACTTTTTTGCACATGTGTTAGAACCATTTCTTTTCTTCATTTGACACATATTTTATTACAATTTTTAGGCACAATTTTCACTGGGCTAACCCATTTACTATCCAATATAGGATAAATGATCCATGCAACATGTAATTTACTGAATTACAATTTTACAACATTAAGGAGAGTGGGATTCAACTGGAATTGATATTGTCTTACGGGCTTAGCCTCGTCATCCAAATGTATATGGTTCCTATAAATAGATGGGATAATTTCTAGAAGATCATCCTATGTACATCCTATCAACATTTTACACACTCTCAAAAGGTTGATCAGTTTTGATTCGTACTGTAGAGTGATATTATTGGAAATAATGACAGTAAATTGGTCAATAACCTCAAGATACACATATATAAAATTTGAAGGATGTGGTTTAAGTTCCAACACTCATGGTTTTTGGGAAGATGAAGGGTGTTTAGGGTGAGTGAGGTCCATGAAACTATATATCTGCTCATGTTTATTCTCCAAGGATATATAATCTATTGAAATGAGATTTTTAGAATTATCAATGGTCATGGGTTCCTCAGAATGAACACACTCATCAATTAAAGCACAAAATATACACATTTTAGAACCCACAAAACACATACAACATGAATCAAAACTCAAATCATACAAGGATGAAGAAGAGGAAAATGAAAAAGATTATGGGTTGATGAGAGAATTGTGTATGTGTGCATCATTTGGGATCACTTCTATCTAATATACAAGAATAATGGAGTTCCCTTCAACGATGTGTTTGGTAGACTCAAAGATGATAAAACATACCTTTTCTCTATCAAACTCCATGGACAGCGCGCCATGGTGAATGTTTATATTCATATTTACTATTTTTAGGAATGAAATACTTAGTATGAGAGGGAAATATCCTTGAGATAGGGTATCCTTCATATCAAGAATGTAGAAGTCAGCGGGGAAGACTAGATTCTTCACTTTTACATTGATGTCCTTGACCACTCCTGATGGGTGTGTTGTGATCCGGTTGGAAAATTTCAATGTGATTCCGATCGGTTGAATCTCTCTAACCAACAAAGATGTGTACAAATATTAAGGTATTCCATTAATTAAAGAACCTAAATCTAACATATAATATGAAAATACTGTCTCCACTATGGTGAAAGTTATCATGAAAGTTACCTAATCCGTGAACTTGGATGGAATTTCTAGTTGAATCAAGGCTGAGACATTTCTTCCAAAGTTGACTCGCTCATTCCCCTTATGTCTCATCCTATGGGTACAAATCTCTTATAGAAATTTTGCATATATAGGGATTTTTTTAACTTAATCAAATAAATTAATATTAACTTGTAACTTTTTAAATTTATCCATTATTTTTATCAATGTCATTACCACAATTCTTCTTAGATTTATGGAGTATTTGGGGAATGGAAGAGGAATGGATTGTTCATGGGAATCCTTAACTATAATTGGTTTGCACTTTTGGTTTAGTTTTTCTTCACTATAATATTTTCTGGGTAGAGAAATAGTTTTTTCAAGAGAGGGACATACCTTTTGTATAGAATCAATAGAAATAGAAACAACATTACCACTATGAAGTTTAATTGAACAAACATTACTGTTATTCTTCAGATTAGAAATGGGTTGGGATAGTAGTTGTCCAGAACATTTTATCTTGATCTCACCGATAGTGTTTTCCAAGTGTCCCACTTGAGTTTGTAGGCATTGAATAGTAGATTTTGTGGTATATTGGAACTGGATGTTTTGGTACGCCATTTGTTTCACCATGTCCTCAAGGCATGGTTCACATTTGTTAGGAGGAGGAGGATTATTCCAAGTAGTTGAGGGGTAAGAAAATTTCATACCTTGGCATTATTAACACCAATTTTCCTTGGGGTATCTTGGGTTGCCTCCTTGTTAGTATTATTATTGTGCTTTACACATGGAGTTTTGTTTTAGCCTAAAGGGATCCTTATTTAGGGTGGTTATTTATGAAAAGGACACCAAGGAATACTTCTACACTAGACTCATATGAATCCGGACATTGTGGGAACTGGTAAAAAATGAGTGTTATCTGAATAAATACCAAAATTTAATAGAATAGAAGTAGTGTGTGAGTTACCATGTGCTTGAGATAATATCATTATAAGGGTATGCATCTCATCAATATTATTATGTATCTTTTGTTATCGGGCTAAAGTACTTACATCATGAACTCCTCGGGTTGGTGCAATAGCTTATGTACCAAATTGTTATACATTTTGAGCCATGTTGGATACAAAGTCATGAGTGGTGGAAGGATATTTATAATCCAGGGCACCAACAGCTACATCATCAATCATTCCACGATCCGTGGTTATAATTACCTCATAGAAGTATTGTATTAACAATTTTTCAATAATTTTTTTGTGGGGGAAACATGAGATAATTCTTTTGATTATCTCCCAATATTCATGTAGGGTCTCTCCTTATGATTTCCTAGTTCCACAGATTTCGTCTCTAATAGATGCAGTTTGGGTGAACAGGAAGAAAATCTCTAGAAAGAGTCATCTATGGTCATTTAATCCCCCAATTATGATATAAAAATAGTATATATAGTCTTTGGATAGACCAATAAGGGATAAAGGGACGACCCTAAACTTAATTTGGTCATCATACACATTTTTGGGTTTCATGGTGCAGTACACTACGTGAAAATGTTTGAGATGTATGTTAGGTTCCTCACCAAGAAGACCATATAATTTGGGAAGTAGGTGGATGAGGCCTGATATCAGCTCAAATTTGGCTGCTTCGTCCAGATATTGGATTTAAGCAGGTTTGGACAACACATCAGTGGTGGTCAGTTCTTTTAATGTTTGATTATTTTCATCCATGTCTTCTTGGGTTGGATTGGGTTTAATTTTTGAGTAGTTTAGGACCAATTGAGGTTACGAAAGAGTTTTATCAGTGTAACTTTAATTACCTGCTCTGTATTACATAATTTTTGAGTGAAGTGTCTGTAACAGCCCAAGATTTTATAAAAAAAAATTATATTCTTTTTAATTTTATTAATGTCTTGTGTTGTACGCTACACCAAAAGGAGCTTGCACAACACGCATCCTTGACTTTCCTTTCATTACACGCAATCGCGACCTTCCTCGATAGCGTGTGTAATACGCAATACCGAGTTTCACTAAACAACGATATGCTATTAAAATATTATTAAAACTAACCGTTATGAATAGTAATAACCACTTTTTAAAATTCTATAAATCTTATTTTTCAAAATGAACTTCATTTTTGGATTCGGAATATCGAAATTAGCTTAGGTTGAAATTTTGGTGATTTTCGGATAACTTTCATATTTTGATGAATAGTGAAAATTACTAAATTATAATTAAAAACAACTTTTTTAATCGAAATAATTAATAGTGATAAATCATTAATTTGAGTGGTTTTAAATTATATTTAGAATATATTTTTACAATTTAATGCAATGTGGGTCATTGGATGTAATTTCACATTTAAACTAGACATAAACAAGTGTCAATCTTTTGATAGATATTGTTTCTTAAAAAACACGCTATTTGTTTTAACAGTGGGATTTAATTATAAAATTAATTAATGCAACTTTTATGTTATGAATTTGGTAAAATAGACTTCATTTTTGAATTCGGAATATGAAATATATCTTGGGATGAAATTTTGGCATTGTTCTGAAAAACATCAATTTTTGATGAATAGTGAAACTACTAAGTGGTAGGTTAAAAACTGAATTTTGCATAAAACTTAATTTTACCGCTTCTGTGAATAGAATTTCGAAAATCCAAGAGACACGGTTAATATCAAGGACTAAAATGTGGTTCAATGAGATGAAAATAATTTTTTGGTGAATAGTAACTTTTTACTTTTTTTTACCACGGTTAATAGTAAATAGGGTAACTAAGGGTAAATATGATATTAATATTACCCTAACACATGTCCTAATTCTATTGGACAAGTTTAATTCGACCAAAAACAAACTTAGGAATAAAATATGACCATTTAGGCCCACTTGGGTTAGATTAGGACATTTATTATTAATTTATTTAAAGAAGGGTTAAAAGAGTTAAAATCAAAGTTTATTTACTAAAACATTTTTAATATGGGGTTATACATAAGATAAATTCTATTGTAAATATTCATTAGAAAGCTAAAAACATTTCCTACATGATTTTATTTTATTTGTAATTTTTAGACATCAAATAATTTAATTTATTTATGACACAAAGATGATGCAGTAATTATCTTGTTAACGAAATATTGACATAATTGATGTTATAAACACCAAAATAAATGTAATTTGAGACTTTTTATGAATTCCACTAATTTTCTAGGTTACTATGATATATTAGTGTTGATTTAATCAACTTGGTTCGAACATATAATTCTGTTATGACTTTCACAAAAATCATATATCAAATAGTGTCAAAATTGACACAAAATAGTTTTTAAATCAAATATTATATTATTAATTGATATTTTATTCCTAAAAATCTAAGGTTCGGCCAAATGACTTAGATAAGGATATATGTATTAATAATATACAATTTGGGGTTCGTTTGGCATGTTATAGTAAGTGTATTGACCATATAGTGAAAGAAAACAAAAAGACACGGTAAAAGTTAAATTATTTAACTTAGAGTTAAATCTAATTGATAAGGTTAAAATAATACCCTAAACTTGTCTAAATCCTATTGGTTGATAGGATTTCGACCCATCCCCACTTTAGCTTCGAAATAAGACCCTTTGGAACCATTATAAACCGATTTTGACTTTAATATAAAATAATATTTTGAGATATTCCTAAGGTGCCCCTCTCCTCCCCTATAAAAGGACACCTCCTCCCTCTCCTCCTCACACCAATTTGAGCACTCAAGCTCGGCCAACCCCTGCCAAAATCTCTTCTCCACTTCCCTAGAAACATCCTAGAGGTTCTGGTCTTCCTCAAAGACCAATTTTAGTGCCCTAAGAGAAGGTCTCAAAGAGGCGCTTCAAAGAAGAGGTAATTACCGTTACCAATTCTTTCATCTTTATTTCTTCTTCCACTTCTTTTTCTTAGTTTGTTTCATTATGAAGTATTAACATCAGTATCACTCATATACTGATATGTTATTATAAGTATGAAACAACCCTATTTCACCATCTATCCATCCTACGGAAAAAGAAATCACCGTGCGTGCGTACGTACGGAATACCGTCTCCACGCCGTGGTGTAATCTATTTTCCACCACCACCTTACATGGATGGGTATAATGGTGTAAAGAATAACTATACATAGTTATTACAACATCATATTGATTCTGATATATTGTATAATCCACTCCAATTCAATTCAATATTTATAGAAATGATATCATCACTCGTGCGTACGTACGGACTACCGTCTCCACGACGCGATGAGATTCATCCTCCATGTTAACCATTTAAGAATGATTATAATGTATATATAAGAAATATATGACATTATAAAGCTACTGGATTTATGTATATATATACATATGTATGTCATCTACTTACTTCCATTTCAAGACAATAAGGAAAGAAAAACAGCATTCATGCGTACGTACGGACTACCGTCTCCATGAACGGTGTTTTTCATTTTATTTATCTATCTATTATATATATATATATACTGAATATATATGATATATAAATCATATTTTATATTCTGGAAGTAAGTAAATCATGATATAAGTAATAATGATGTCAAGAAAAACAAGTCAAAACACCTACGATAAATGAAACGATTTTACCCAAAACGCTTCTTTAACATGGAATTTACAAAAGAACGGGTAATATAATGTCATAAGTGAACCATATATGATATCATAACAATGAATATGATTCTGTAATAAGTCAATAACATGATTTAAATCATTATACAGGAGGTTCGGACACTTACAAAGCAAGTCGGACCTAAGGTAAGGGAAATATCACAATCTCATTTTTATCCGAGATTGTTTATTCGTAAGTATTTACTGGGGTGTATTTTATCATCCACATCCATGTTCCCTCAATATGTAATATTATTTCCATCCACCTACAATTGTTTAAATCCAATTTTACCCTTCTATGAGTTTTTAGTAAAGGATATGAAAGGAATCTTTTTTTCGTTTTTCGTACGAGGTACTTTTTGACTTTTCCGACATAAGTACGAAGAATGTTTTTTTTAACTTATACGGCACGAACGGATTTTTACGATTTTATAAAGCCTTATTTTCATAAACCTTCCTCCAAAGTATTTCATGACTATTTTCAATAAAATCTTTTTCTTTTAAAATTGCATGATGTTTTGTGAAAAGAAATTGATTTTGAAGAAAAAAGGATATTTTCCTCAAGAATTCAATTCAAGTGTTTTATCAAAATTATTTTTCATCTAAGATAATAAAGTGTTCTGTTTCTATCCATATTTTTACAATGATTTGACTATGTTGTGATGGAATTATATTTATGAATTCCTTTATCTTATATGAATGGTTTTATGATGTCATGTTGTTTAAGAATCCCATTTTTATTACATGGGTTATGCAATGATGTATGATTTATGATTTTGTGGCACACATAAGAAAGGATTCATTAAGAGATGGGTGGGACCTATATCTCCCTCCAATGCATTGGGTAAAGATTTTATTTCTCATGAGATAGACATGGATGGAATGGTAGGTTATACCGGTTCAGTGAAACAGGACTGAAACGAGGATTACTCGGTTCAGAAAGGGACTTTGTCCACTAAGATAGTCTTGGCAATGAGTCTTGACTAACAAGAAATGATTCTCTATGATTATGTGTGTATGCCACAATGAGTAATGTTTTAAGTTATGATTTCATTTTCACTTCTATGATTTATCCCATGTTATGATATTATGAGCTCTTTTGCAGGTTAAGATTTCCAAAATCTATGTTCTTATGTATATGATGTGATTGATATTTATTTTGTTTACCCTTACTGAGCATTTGAGCTCACCCTTTTATGTTTTCTTTTCCCCAGGATATAAAGAAAGGTTTTAGGTAAAAAAAAGGGGAAGATCTTTATGGGAGATATTGAAGATCTTTCACCACGATTAGAAGATTACGTTCCGAGTTTCCAAAGACACTAAACTATTACGATATTTGTGTGTGTGTTTTTGTTATGTACTAAGTATTCCGCAAAAGTAATGTAATGTCCATGTACGTCAGGCTACGGGTCTCTACAGTTGGTATCAGAGGAATGGTTTAGTCAACCTTTGGAAACTAAGATGTGAAAACATTAGTGAGATCCCTAGAGATATTTCTAAGGTATGTCTAGGGATGCCCCTAAGGATAAGTATACGTATAGGATATAGTTCTAGAACTATGGTAACGATATTAGATTAAACCAAAGATGATAGATATATAAGTTACTCCCCCTTTATTATGATTTTTGCCTCTCACACTATTCTTTTTGGGTTTTAGAAAATGGCTGGAAACAAGGTGATTCACGATAATGGAGGATATGATGGACAATGGAATGATATTTTTCATGAGCAAGAAAATGAAATGGGATTTGGAAGTCCAAACATCATTATTATGCCGAATCAGCAATCTCATAATATGATCAATAAAGTAAAATTTGGTAAGTTTCCTGACTCGGCTAATAAGAGAAAGATGGAGTTTCATGAAGATCATAGAGGAATGAAAGTTCAATTTCCCCTCTGTAAATCATGTGGGAAGAGGCATCAAGGAGAATGTTTCAAAGGAACTAGAATATGCTTTGGGTGTGGAAAAGAAGGACACAGAGCAAGTATGTGCAAAGGAAAAGGTTCAATTAACACCATGGATGAGGATAATGGTATTGCTACGACATCAACAATGGTAAAATGCTTTAAATGTGGAATGTACGGGCATTATGAAAACCAATGCCCTAAGGGAAAGTCTCATGAAGAGAATCAGTATGGTCGTATGGGAAGTATTTATGAGGACGATGATGAAGAAACTACAAATGATATGTGAGATGAAAGAAATGTTGAAGCTCGGTCAATGGTCTAAGAATGTAGTGGAATGATTACATGTTTATCATGTGTAGTGTTGTATAAGTAATCTCATGGAATAAGGAGACATCTAAGGATTGTTACATTGTTGTCTTTCCTTAAGTGTATGATGAATGGTACCAGTAACCATGAAAGGTTATTCAGATACTTTTGGAAAGTAGATGATAAGTGCATAATGAAAGGATAAGAAGACAATGAGATGTTTAATAGTATTCATGAGCTCATGATTGATATAAGGACTAAGTGATATCATGGTTTGAGTATATAGAATTTTGAGGATTTTGGTATATGGAAAGTGTTAACTTTTAACTGCACTCACTAAGGTATTCAAGAGAATACACGATTAAGGACTTTGAATGTTTGGAATGTGACCAACAAGACATATCTTATGTGGGGATCAACGACAGTATTAAATATCTGGTAATCGTTGTCACTATATTATGAGAGTAGACTGCAGTATTATGTATAAGCCTAAAGATTAGACTGGATTATGTTGGACATAATTTAGTATTGTTTAGGGATAGAAGATTTTCGATATTATTGATGGGATGTTATAGTGACGTAGTTTTAGAAAAAGGACAACCTGCAGGACAGGCGACAGCCCATCGCTTCGGACAAGGCTGTAGGAATCGAACCCACAACCGAAGTGCAACTGGCCTTTATCGCCTACCACTGGCCTATAGGAAGTCCCTGTTTAGTAGAAATTAGTTTTATTATATTAAGCAGTATGATATATGAAGTATAAGTCCATTTTAGGAACCATATGTGATTAATCTCACTATAGATCGACTTATGTATATAATTTTTGCTAACCTTTTGTATGAGACAGATGGAATGACCCATCATTCTATCACATGATCTGCTAACACTTCACGAATAACAAATTCAACTTCATTTATTTAAGAGATGAAGTGGAAATTGTTAAAGGCACGAACAACAGCGAGATTGTACCAAAATAAAGTAAGTATTTATTCTAAATTAAATTCTTTAACTTTAGGGAAATGATCTTGAAAACCAAATATGTTGTCCTAGTTCTCTTATACCTGATGAATCAGATGGTACCTTAGATTGTCACAAATTTATGGATTTGTGATTACTGGCTTTTCCATAGCCATGTTCTCTACCACTCTCCATCAGAACATGATGGTTAGATTTCTCTTCCATATCCATATTTTCACCTATATGGAAACCCAGTGATTAGTTTATTTGGGTAATCGTTACATTTCATACTTTAGTTTTTAAAGCCAAGTTTTGGTATTCCCTTTTACGATGTGGGTTTCTATTAAAGAAACATTCAAATAGTAAACCATTTATAACCCCGACGAATTTCGAGGGCGAAATTCATTTTAAGGGGGGAAGAATGTAACAGCCCAAGATTTTATAAAAAAAATATATATTCTTTTTAATTTTATTAATGTCTTGTGTTGTACGCTACACCAAAAGGAGCTTGCACAACACGCATCCTTCACTTGCCTTGCATTACACGCAATCGCGACCTTCCTCGATAGCGTGTGTAATACGCAATACCGAGTTTCACTAAACAACGATATGCTATTATAATATTATTAAAACTAGCCGTTATGAATAGTAATAACCACTTTTTAAAATTCTATAAATCTTATTTTTCAAAATGAACTTCATTTTTGGATTCGGAATATCGAAATTAGCTTAGGTTGAAATTTTGGTGATTTTCGGATAACTTTCATATTTTGATGAATAGTGAAAATTACTAAATTATAATTAAAAACAACTTTTTTAATCGAAATAATTAATAGTGATAAATCATTAATTTGAGTGGTTTTAAAGTATATTTAGAATATATTTTTACAATTTAATACAATTTTGGTCATTGGATGTAATTTCACATTTAAACTAGACCTAAACAAGTGTCAATCTTTTGATAGATATTGTTTCTTAAAAAACACGCTATTTGTTTTAACAGCGGGATTTAATTATAAAATTAATTAACGCAACTTTTATGTTATGAATTTGGTAAAATAGACTTCATTTTTGAATTCGGAATATGAAATATAGCTTGGGATGAAATTTTGGCATTGTTCTGAAAAACATCAATTTTTGATGAATAGTGAAACTACTAAGTGGTAGGTTAAAAACTGAATTTTGCATAAAACATAATTTTACCGCTTCTGTGAATAGAATTTCGAAAATCCGAGAGACACGGTTAATATCAAGGACTAAAATGTGGTTCAATGAGATGAAAATAATTTTTTGGTGAATAGTAACTTTTTACTTTTTTTTACCACGGTTAATAGTAAATAGGGTAACTAAGGGTAAATATGATATTAATATATACCCTAACACATGTCCTAATTCTATTGGACAAGTGTAATTCGACCAAAAACAAACTTAGGAATAAAATATGACCATTTAGGCCCACTTGGGTTAGATTAGGACATTTATTATTAATTTATTTAAAGAAGGGTTAAAAGAGTTAAAATCAAAGTTTATTTACTAAAACATTTTTAATATGGGGTTATAAATAAGATAAATTCGATTGTAAATATTCATTAGAAAGCTAAAAACATTTCCTACATGATGTTATTTTATTTGTAATTTTTAGACATCAAATAATTTAATTTATTTATGACACAAAGATGATGCAGTAATTATCTTGTTAACGAAATATTGACATAATTGATGTTATAAACACCAAAATAAATGTAATTTGAGACTTTTTATGAATTACACTAATTTTATAGGTTACTATGATATATTAGTGTTGATTTAATCAACTTTTTTCGAACATATAATTCTGTTATGACTTTCACAAAAATCATATATCAAATAGTGTCAAAATTGACACAAAATAGTTTTTAAATCAAATATTATATTATTAATTGATATTTTATTCCTAAAAATCTAAGGTTCGGCCAAATTACTTAGATAAGGATATATGTATTAATAATATACAATTTGGGGTTCGTTTGGCATGTTATAGTAAGTGTATTGACCATATAGTGAATGAAAACAAAAAGACACGGTAAAAGTTAAATTATTTAACTTAGAGTTAAATCTAATTGATAAGGTTAAAATAATACCCTAAACTTGTATAAATCCTATTGGTTGATAGGATTTCGACCCATCCCCACTTTAGCTTCGAAATAAGACCCTTTTGAACCATTATAAACCGATTTTGACTTTAATATAAAATAATATTTTGAGATATTCCTAAGGTGCCCCTCTCCTCCCCTATAAAAGGACACCTCCTCCCCCTCCTCCTCACACCAATTTGAGCACTCAAGCTCGGCCAACCCCTGCCAAAATCTCTTCTCCACTTCCCTAGAAACATCCTAGAGGTTCTGGTCTTCCTCAAAGACCAATTTTAGTGCCCTAAGAAGAGGTCTCAAAGAGGCGCTTCAAAGAAGAGGTAATTACCGTTACCAATTCTTTCATCTTTATTTCTTCTTCCACTTCTTTTTCTTAGTTTTTTTAATTATGAAGTAATAACATCAGTATCACTCATATACTGATATGTTATTATAAGTATGAAACAACCCTATTTAACCATCTATCCATCCTACGGAAAAAGAAATCATCGCGCGTGCGTACGTACGGAATACCGTCTCCACGCCGTGGTGTAATCTATTTTCCACCACCACCTTACATGGATGGGTATAATGGTGTAAAGAATAACTATACATAGTTATTACAACATCATATTGATTCTGATATATTGTATAATCCACTCCAATTCAATTTAATATTTATAGAAATGATATCATCGCTCGTGCGTACGTACGGACTACCATCTCCACGACGCGATGAGATTCATCCTCCATGTTAACCATTTAAGAATGATTATAATGTATATATAAGAAATATATGACATTATAAAGCTACTGGATTTATGTATATATATACATATGTATGTCATCTACATACTTCCATTTCAAGACAATAAGGAAAGAAAAACAGCGTTCATGCGTACGTACGGACTACCGTCTCCATGAACGGTGTTTTTCATTTTATTTATCTATCTATTATATATATATATATACTGAATATATATGATATATAAATCATATTTTATATTCTGGAAGTAAGTAAATCATGACATAAGTAATAATGATGTCAAGAAAAACAAGTCAAAACACCTACGATAAATGAAACGATTTTACCCAAAACGCTTCTTTAACATGGAATTTACAAAAGAACGGGTAATATAATGTCATAAGAGAACCATATATGATATCATAACAATGAATATGATTCTGTAATAAGTCAATAACATGATTTAAATCATTATACAGGAGGTTCGGACACTTACAAAGCAAGTCGGACCTAAGGTAAGGGAAATATCACAATCTCATTTTTATCCGAGATTGTTTATTCGTAAGTATTTACTGGGGTGTATTTTATCATCCAAATCCATGTTCCCTCAATATGTAATATTATTTCCATCCACCTACAATTGTTTAAATCCAATTTTACCCTTCTATGAGTTTTTAGTAAAGGATATGAAAGGAATCTTTTTTTCGTTTTTCGTACGAGGTACTTTTTGACTTTTCCGACAAAAAGTACGAAGAATGTTTTTTTTAACTTATACGGCACGAACGGATTTTTACGATTTTATAAAGACTTATTTTCATGAACCTTCCTCCAAAGTATTTCATGACTATTTTCAATAAAATCTTTTTCTTTTAAAATTGCATGATGTTTTGTGAAAAGAAATTGATTTTGAAGAAAAAAGGATATTTTCCTCAAGAATTCAATTCAAGTGTATTATCAAAATTATTTTTCATCTAAGATAATAAAGGGTTCTGTTTCTATCCATATTTTTACATTGATTTGACTATGTTGTGATGGAATTATATTTATGAATTCCTTTATCTTATATGAATGGTTTTATGATGTCATGTTGTTTAAGAATCCCATTTTTATTACATGGGTTATGCAATGATGTATGATTTATGATTTTGTGGCACACATAAGAAAGGATTCATTAAGAGATGGGTGGGACCTATATCTCCCTCCAATGCATTGGGTAAAGATTTTATATCTCATGAGATAGACATGGCTGGAATGGTAGGTTATACCGGTTCAGTGAAACAGGACTGAAACGAGGATTACTCGGTTCAGAAAGGGACTTTGTCCACTAAGATAGTCTTGGCAATGAGTCTTGACTAACAAGAAATGATTCTCTATGATTATGTGTGTATGCCACAATGAGTAATGTTTTATGTTATGATTTCATTTTCACTTCTATGATTTATCCCATGTTATGATATTATGAGCTCTTTTGCAGGTTAAGATTTCCAAAAGCTATGTTCTTATGTATATGATGTGATTGATATTTCTTTTGTTTACCCTTACTGAGCATTTGAGCTCACCCTTTTATGTTTTCTTTTCCCCAGGATATAAAGAAAGGTTTTAGGTAAAAAAAAAGGGGAAGATCTTTATGGGAGATATTGAAGATCTTTCACCACGATTAGAAGATTACGTTCCGAGTTTCCAAAGACACTAAACTATTACGATCCTTGTGTGTGTGTTTTTGTTATGTACTAAGTATTCCGCAAAAGTAATGTAATGTCCATGTACGTCAGGCTACGGGTCTCTACAGTGTCTTTTTAATTTTAGGGTCAAATTCAAGTAGTTCTTCCTTTTCTGATTAGATCACGCAAATAAGTTGTGACATTTGTTTTTTTTATTATGATTAAATATGGATAAAATCACATAATAAGGGTGAAATGTGAATATAATTTTATGCTACAGAATTATAGAGAGATATATAAAGAAGAATAATAATAGAGAGAGAGAGAGAGAGAAATAACACAAAAAAACAAACAAAAACAGAAACAAAAAACTAGAACAAAAAAATCAAATGGGGGTGGGGGTGGGATATTGAAAGGATTTATAAATAATAAGAAAATTAATTAAATAAAAAATTAAATAGAATAAAATTATCACGTCTCACTGAAAATGGTTCCAAAATTTG
The DNA here is from genome assembly GCA_963277665.1 of Viscum album. Lineage (NCBI taxonomy): Eukaryota > Viridiplantae > Streptophyta > Magnoliopsida > Santalales > Viscaceae > Viscum > Viscum album. Next base: position 766,593,906 of record OY728162.1, read on the forward strand.
ATCGTGTTGTCGAGCGCGCCAAATTTGTTTAATTTTTAGTCTAATTTCAGCAATATAGTAGCAACCCTAGGCCATCTCTTGAAATAGCCTTAGAACATTAATTAAAAAATAGGGGTTTTATTATGAAAATATATGGATAATAATATTTTGGAAAACATGGATCTTAATTATTAAAGATGACAATAGAAAATAAAAGCGATTAAACAAAGTAGAAATCAACAAGATTAATTAAACGTGATCAAAACATGAAAAGTCTTTTGATGCTAATCTTTAATCTATTCTAGAGAAATGTTATATATCTATTAATCCCTGGTTTGTAACAACTAGTACCATATTGTTACTAATTTAATGCTAGGATACCTCCTAGGTTCAGTGGAAATCACACAATGATTCACCAAACACCAACGATTATTCAGTGATTGTGATCGACTTCATAACCAAAACTCAGTAAAGAAACACACGAAGAACTCAATGTACTATCAAGGTTTGTATGTTAATTAATTGTGATACCATGAAATAAATGTACATGACCTTGACACTGCTTATGTGAGTTCAATTGACCAGTATGAACCACACAAACACCGCAACTAAGTAAGGGAAGAAAAAGGGATGAATGGTGTGTGAAACTTCACATGAAATGGTACCCCTAAATATGATTATTTGAATTTGAGTATAACATTATTGTATATAAATAAATTAAATTAAAATATTGTATGAAGAAAAAAACATAAAACCCGTAATTCAAAATATCACTCAAAATAATACAAACATGAAGCTCAGGATTAAATCAAATTTATCATCGAGTGATCACAAGTGGTTTAGAAATCCATATGGGGGAGGAAGAAAATGATATTGAAGTAGAACTTTCCATATACTCTAATTATCCTAGGGATGTTGAGAAGACTCCTTGATGAATCAAAAAATGGATGAACCTTTCCTGCTGGTTGAACACTAAAATAGGGTGCCCAAGGTGCCGATTTATAGGAAAAGTGGGATGTGATTTTGGGCACCCTGATTTCGATAATCCACATGGTCCTCAGTTTTGTCTTGTCATACAGTTTTAAATCACGTTGAACAAAACTATAGAGTTTTTACTAACTCCTTGTATACATCCATGTCAAAAGTGGAGGTTGGATATGGTATATAATAAGAGATACTGCTAAAATACAGAAGAAAAGTTGTGAACCTATATAGATTCATTTTGTAGGAAAGATTAGTCTGTATGGGCCTCTTAATGGACCAATAGGTCTTCTATTCCTTCAGATGAAATGAATTTCATTAAATTTTGGATTATCCTCGAATGTTTCATCTCATTTTGATGTACCATTTAGTAGAATTATGCATTGTAGTCCACTAGTCTTCTTGGACCCCATGTAGATTGGCCCATTTTTCTTGGATTTCCCCATGGGTTCTCCCATTCAACTCCACCTACAACATAATTATCAAAACAAGTTACATTTTTCTTTTTAGAAGTGTTAAACATAAAATTATTTAATAAAAAATAGGGTGAAATTTGTTATTATGATTGAAATTCTCAATACAAAATCAGTTTAATACATTTGTATAAGGGTGGAATAAAACAGTGAATCATGGTACGATCAAGGAGTCATGAATCCTCTACCTATTTCTACATATAAATAGAATAACATCAGAATGTTTTTTTTGTCACTAGATTGACCAATACTCCATGAAAGGATGATTCAATATGGGTAATTGTGGACCGACAGAAAAATCTACACATTTCCATGCTATAAGGGGGGATTTTCCACTATTGCAGATAGAAATACTTAATATAAATGTATTTTTAAGAGTTAATGGAGAGCCTCTTTCAGTAGTTTCTAATCATGATACACAATTTACATCAAAATTATGGAGAATTCCTTAAACATATTTGGATACCGATTTTCATTTGATTACTTCTTACCACCCACATAATGTTGGGAAATCAGAAACGATGATCCAAACATTAGAGGACATGTTGAGATCCTATTCACTTGACTTTCAATGTATGTGGGATAAATACATGCCTTTAGTAGAGTTTTCATTCAATAAAATATTTCATTCATGTATTTAAATGGCACCATATGATGCATTGTATGGAAACAGATGTCATATGCCAACTTGTTGGGATGAAGTTGGAGAAATGCATGTTGTGGGCCGAGAGATTGTGAAGGAAACAACAAAGAAGGTAAAGTCTATTCAAGGAAATATCAAAGTAGCTAAAATTAGAAAAAAATATTTTCTGATAATCGATGGAAGGATTTGGAGGATCAACTGGGAGATCTTATTTTTTTAAATGTATCTCTATGGAAGGGTGTTATAATATTTTGAAAGAAAGGGAAAATGAGCCCTAGGTAAATAGGCTATTTTGAAATTCAAGAGTGAATTGGAGCAATTGAATATTCTTGGGTTATGACACCAAGAATGTATAATATACAGAATTTGTTCTGTGTCTCATTGCTAAGAAAGAAAATTCCAAACCCAATGCATGTCCTCACATTTGAAGGTATATAATTTGAACATGACATATCTTACTGTGAAGAGCCTATCTTGATTCTGGTGACTAAAGAACATGTGTTGAGGGATTGGATGACTCGACTTGTAATGATACATTGAAAAAATCATAAAATCAAAGAAGATATATGGGATCATGAGGAGCTTATGATGAAGAACTACCCAAATCATTTTGTGAGGTAATATTCTGGTAATTTTGAGGATGAATTTTTTTAAGGAGGGGATAATGTAACACCCCATGTTTTTGAAAATAAAATTAATATTGAATTCATGAATCACTAAGTCTCTAAAAAACACGCTTCGTTATAACCTAGATAGTGAACATAATTTTTCCACCTCTGTGACTTAAATTTTGAAAAACTAACAAACATGGTTGCCTTTAGTAAGATATTTAGAATATGATAAGACAAACTTAATTGTTTTGAATAGTAACATACCCTTACGTAGAGTAATATGACCCTTATGAATAGTAAATAATATTAATATTTTATTGTCTTAAGGATATAAGATAATGATATATAGATTAATTTTTTAAGGTGATATAAAATGAAGTATAAATTTTAAATTGTTATTTTTTGAATAAAGTATGACTTTATTTAAAAATAAAATTAATAATATTATGAAAATTATGTTACAAAAGGTAGTTCGTTTTTTAATTATACACATCTAAAAATGGTAAGTGTTAATTTTTTGGATTTTTATAAAATACTCATATTTTGGATGAATGGTAAAATACGGTAATTTACCATATATATATATTCAGTTAAATTCAGTATTCCTAAAATAATGGAAAATGTAAACACACATGGTTATAACTCACATGAACATACTACTATTATTGGTCAAATGAATAAATACTAATGGTTTTCTTTGGAAAATTATAAAATAATGAATAAAATAAGGGGAAGACCCTCCTCTCCTCCACTCTAACACCGCCCCTCCCACCCTCTTCTCTTCACTCTCATAAGCATTGATGATCCTCAAATTTCTACACATAATACACTTCCCTATTAACTCCCCACGTCCAAGTGATCTTGGTCTTTCCAAAAGACCAAAACCCCTTCCCTTAAAGATATTCTCAAGGTGTTGGATTAAAGAGGTGAATTCACATTCTCTTTCTTTCAATTTCATTTCAAGTTCCTTTATATTTTTATCCTATCCTCACCTCATCTAAAAAAATGACCATGATAAATACATTATCATCTATATACATTAATTATATCATGTGAATGGAAGAACAATACTCAATATCCTTACTCTTTATCTTTTATTTTTTTTAAACAAATCATTGTCTCTATGGTTCCAATTTATAACCCTCATGGATGACGAAGTTTCTTTATTAAATTTTCCCTTAAATAATAAGAATAAAACCATATATATGTTTGAAATAGGCAATAATATATTTATTATAACCTATTTAATATTCATGAATCAGTATATGTACATAATATTAAATCATATGACCAAACTAGTTCTTAATATTAAAAATTCGGCTAAAATAATCTAAGTGATTGTCCTTAATATTTTATATAATGATTTATCGTCATTACATGTAACCAAATGATATAAATGACCATTAAAACAAATTTATGTTCCGAAATGATATTTAAATTCAATTTTTGAGATTTACATCCACTCCACATGAACTATGTTACTTAAAAGAAAGTGAACCGATTATTAAAATCAAGAAAATGAACACTTGAGAATAATGAAATTCAATATTATAACTTATCAATAAGTAAATAAAGTTACTAAAAAAATTATTATAAAATAAATAAATTTATAATAGGTTATAAATTAATTTATCAATGAGCCTAATTTCATATTCCACGATCATAAGGTCAAGAGAGAATCATTCAGACTTATGGTAGGAGTTTTCCACCCAAAACTGTATTTTCATTCAGGTTACTTTTATTGCCTACTTACCTCAATGAAATATTAATGTATTATTATTTACGCATCCTAAATTTTGTGTTAGTGTTACATATATTTTTACCAACTCGATCCCTTATTTATTTTATTGGTAGATACAAATCTTAAAAGGAATGTTAAATTTTATTTCCAAAATACAGGCCCGATTCAAGAGAATTTCTCAAATTTTAACTTATATTCAAGGGCCCTATATAATCTGATTTTTTAAAAAATTATCTTAATAAAATATCTCATTTTATTTTGATAATACCATCTTAATTCATTTCGTATTTTATACAATTATTATTCCAAATGAACTTTTCTTTTAAAAGTAAAAGTGTATTTATCTCAAGAATTACATGATGATTTTATAGGAGTATTTTAATCTGTGTCAACACTGAGGTTGATTCTAATGTGTTATTGGGATTAATAGTTTATGATTTCATATACCATATTTAATTGATTGTTTTATGAATATCTTTATTGTGGATATGATATCATAAAACCATTCATCCATTTACTTCGAATGGTTAGTGTTTATGATTAATGTTCGAGGAAAGTTTTTTATCTTTCATGTGCTAGTTTCAATATGAATGTATATGTTCTTTATGATTATACATGTTCATATTAGGAATGAATTGGACTAATTCATTTTTAATTGGGGCCTTCTATATCCCCTCAATGCATCTGTATGACTTCGGAGAGAAACTACGGTCTTGGCCCAAGGCCTTGACAAAATGGTAATTTGTATTCTTGGCACGAGGTCTTGACTGTTTGATTATGATATCCCACATTATTCATCCCCTCAATATGAAAATTTTATTGATGGTTCATGTGGTTATTTTAAGAGTATAATTCCTATGATTATGCTTTATTATGGAATTATTTATTCATCTCTTATTACTACTATAATGTGTTCGTGTTTATTTTTAATGGAATGTCTTCTTATTTTGTCACCATAACTAATGTTTATGTTCATGATATCTTCTATAGTATTACATAACTTTATTATGAATTTGAGATCACCCCTTTATTATGTTTCATTTTATCAGGAAATAAAGAAGTTTATTATGGATGAGCTTTAGGGATAAACATATTGTTGTGGATGTTCCCAATAAAACATATATGTTGTTTTTCATTTAAAGTTGTAATTATGAACTTATATAAGTATATTGGTTCTAAATATACTAAACTAATCAGTCCTTCGGGATGAATATTCATGTTCTATATCATAATGTAATAAAATAAGGCACCAACTATGGGAAACAAGGGTCACGTCCTTACAAATCTTGAATTTCTTTTTTATGAATGTGTGTGTGTTTTTCTTATGCACCAAGAATTACATATTTTATAAAATTCAATGATACTTTTTATAAAACATATTTTTAATTTACATGTTTTAATTTTTATCAATATTCTATAATGTGAATTTAAAAATTATTTATTCGGTTAAAAGAGACGTATTCCAATAAAATATTATGAATGTTATTGTTTCATTTAATAAAAATGATGTAGAAGTTATAAAAAATAGATTAGGAATGATATTTATATTTCATGTTCTCACCTACCAAAAAATTATTTTTAATATGTATTTTTGAACTAGAATGAAACTGTTTTCCTTTTTCAAGATTATGTATTGGGAATGGGGGTGATACCTACTGAGACAATACATTTGTGCATATTACCATTTCAAGATATTGTTTAACTATTGATTTCTCATGGATCATTCTTGTTTTGAGTTGTAATGGTGACTGATAGAGTCACATATAGGTATGTGGGATATTTTATTTTATTCAATTTCCCTCATTAAATCATCCAAACTTATTTTCATTCTATTCCATTATGGGTTGTGTTTATGAATGTGGTGTAATGTATGTTGAATAATTGTGGGTGTTTTTTGAATGGTAGATAAATGTGAGAGTGAGTTTTTATTCATAGATTATTATCTCTTTATACATGATTATTTTTTTGGCATGGTAATCCAATGTATGTATTCATCATGGCAGAATTTTTGAAAAAATTCCAACTATAATTGTAATTTATGTTATTGGAAAAATCATCCAACTATGTTTTTTATTATTCTATTTTTCTTTTCACCAGCTCATGGGGCTTTGGACGCCCTCTAGGATATTAAATAAGCATTCTAGGGTGTTTAGTGGATAGAAAAATCATGTTGGTTCATGAGAATGTACCTCATAACCTTCTTATGTTTATGAATATTACTTAGTATAAGTGAATGATAATTTTACTAATTTTTTTAAAATTTCTAAGTGAAACGTCATGTAATTTGATAAATTAGAATTTATATATGAGTATATGTTTGAGATTGAATAAATACGATAATTATTTAAAAATGGACGATTCATATCCCCTTGAAACATTAAAATATTAGATTAGTTCGTATTTTTACTCTATCAGCGTTTCTTAATAAGCCATTATTTTTCATATATATGTGTAAATTGTTATATTTCATGGGATGTTGTTTAATTGGTGGTTCATTGAATGTGTGTGTTTTTTAAAAACCATTTATATGAGAGTAAATATTTGAATGAGTCATGTAATAATCATCTGTTCCACTATATAACTATTTTGGGTTACATGAGTTTTTAATTCCAATAAACCATGTAAATTGGGTTTGAATGGGTTGGAATCCTTGTGCTTCACAATTATTATTGGTAACATTGTTTGATATTTTTTATTGAGATTGTGAAATTTTTTTATACAAAATTTAAGAATATACATTTCCTGGTTACTAATTTTGATTTATTTTTCTATAGAAAAGTAAACTTCTTTTTATTTTTAAAATGAAAATATGTGTAAAGAATGTTTGTCTTTTAATATGATACATGTTTTGGAATATTTTGTTTTTATGGATAAAAAAATTTAAAGGTGGTGTCGTTGTAATAATATAATAATTAATTAATAATGAAAAAATCTATAGTTAATGTATGCATACATTAATTTTTAACATATTATACTTAATAATGTAATTATTTATTAAATGGTTCTTATACTACCACAAAAATAGGTATTCACAACACCACCCTTTAACAGTGCTAAAAAAAACACTGACAAAGGCTACTATTAATAGATCTTAATAAAACACTCTTAATAGTACCCCATTAGTAGCATTATTTAGTGGGGAATGAATTTATTTCAAGGTATTACAATTATATTGATATTATGGCTTCGAAATAATATATTTTACCCTAATATTCTATTATTTATAATCAAATATATAACAATATATACATATTTTTATATATTTACACATAAAAACATAATTTTATAAATAAATAATTGTACCTATTAACATATGAAATTTATTTATCAATATATAATACTTATCATATTTTAGTTTTATATTTAAAAATATAGATGTTCTAGAATGATCCCAATGGAAATGGTGAGATCATGGAATCTACGGATATATCCTATAGTGATAAAATCTATTCTTTAACCACTAATTAATCTTTAGTGGTTCATAATGATTAGATTCAAAATTCTCAATAGTGATAATTAAGTTACCATCATTGACACTACTTTTTAATGACATGGGAAATGTAATATTCTCCCCACTAAGAAAATATTAAGTGTTTCATCTTCCTCTTTACCTATAGTTATCAAAAATAATTTTTTTTCTAATGGTTATATGTAATTTCAATATTCTGAAAATAAACCTATAAGAATTCCTGAATGAATTGATGTTCTTAATTTTGTTCAATTTACTACTTTCATAAATAGTGATAAAAGAAAACATAGTGGAGACATATTATTTTTATTACATTTCATCTCCAAATTTATAAGACAACATAATTACTTTTCATTATAAGATACAAGTCAAATATTAACCACTTATTTTATATATAATATTATAAATGGTTTGATGTGATCCCCATAAACATATAATGATAATTATATCCCACAATTTTATTCAAGTATCCCACTTACAATATAAGGATCCTTCTAATTATCATCAAGATGTGGGGTAGCATAGGTTAATGATGAATCCATTCGTGAATAACCGTTGGATATTCACTAAATAACAAATGGTGTTCCCCCTATATGGACTAATATTTCATTTATTTTAATGAATTATAATAATTTTCTGCTTTCATGAATTTTATACGTGAGTGAACATATAAAATAATAGCATCATTAAATAAAGAGGATTTAATATTTTAACCTACTCCAAAATTGATTACTCTCATTATTATTTTGTTCTATTAAGACCATCGGACTCTTACTATTTCTCAATATTCAGAACATTATTCTTATTTATCGTCAATTTTATGTTCACGAATCATCATATAGAAGAATATTTCAATTTTTTCACTAATTATATGTTTTCTTATTTTTATGCGTTATGTTTATTATATTATTTTATTGGTAACATAATTATATTATATTAATCACTATATAAACATTCAATGTTTTCATTAATTAAATGTGTTCTCATTTTTATGCATCATTTTTATCTTGATTCATCGCTCCATCCATTTATTTAGGTGGATAAGATAATGATGATTTAAATTATCATGATTATTGTTGTGGTGGGGGTGGTATGAGAGGATGTGATAATGATGTTGGTGTATCTATAGGAGATAACAAGGGTCATGATGGTTCTGGTGATGTTGATATCGAGGTATATTTCAGATGTATATTTTATTCATGGGTTATATATTTAGTTTTATAAAATATTTGTTTTTATTAGGATGATATTAATTTTGAAATGTTATATTGTTTATATCAGATATTTTTTTAATTCTTACGATATATATTGTATTATGTTTTAGTTTATTTTCATTTGGAAGGGGGTGTTTTTTTCTCTTAGCTAGAGGGTGTAAGTACTGCTATAAGGATCAACAATTATTGAAGCATTTGGTAATTATGTATAGGTGGGTAGGAATCAGTTTACATTGTTATTAACTTTGGATTTTGGGTCTATTTTCCATGGTTTTGAAAGTGTTATTAGGGACCAATATCCATTGTTTAACCAAGGGTGTAGTTAACAATTACCATTGTTATGATCTTGGATTTAACATATAATTTACATGTGATTATACATGGTATTGTACTGTAATTTCCAAGGGTAACACATGGTCATACATGTAATACATACATATTTCAAACCATTTTTATAGATGTAATAATTCAATGGATTAAAACCTGTATGTTGAAAACCCCTACTGCAACAGATGTAGCAGCCACAGTTAGAGAAATTGTGGATATAAACTATTTATATGGATTTCTCTCCAACTCGCACAGTTCCAAACCATAACTATGGGTGATTTTTCTTTTTATTATGGAATAGGGATCACTAGATCATTTGGATGATAATCCACTCATAATTATTGGAAAATGTAACTCACTACATTAAAAGAATAGACTGTATGTATGATGTCTCATTTTCTTGTGCAAGAAAAAACAATTTTTTTAAAACCAAATATGAGTATAAAAAATTCTATGAAACACACTATTGAATTATTTGTGTCGGTAAGTATATCCCAGATTAATAGTTCTACAAACTGAGCATAAAATTGTGAAGGGAAAACTAAAAAATTGTATGTTTGTATAGTAGAAAAATATTGACAGATTTCATCAATAGGTTAAAAATAATTTGTTGGCTACTTTCTCTGTTTCTAGAGGTTTTTTCACTTGATCATGGATTTTATTCACAACATGTAAAAATATTAAATTTATAAGTGAAAAATTTATGTTTGATTAAATATTAATGAAAGAACAAACTTACTGTGAAAAAGAAATTGGTTTCAAAAAATATGAATAAATTATCATTGAAGGGTAAATTATAAATTCAGGAAAAATTTTGTGATAGTGGAAACAGATATGGACACATATATGATGAATTTTTTAATATTCCGACCTTCTATATCAATCATGATTATAATATAAATATGACACAATATTAGATGAAAAATAAGAATGAAATGAATGAAAAGTCTTCCTTGGGAAAGTAGACAACTCCCCTGAATCCAAATAAGGATTAGGATGATCTTCAATAATGTTGATCTAATGAATACAACAATGAATATTAAACTATTACGAAAAATTATAACTTGTATTTCACAAATAATATAATAACATGTTTCCAATGTGTTTTTGAGTTCCTTTCTAGATTTTTTAGGAAGTTCGAATATGAAAAAATACTCTAAAAACATGTGTTAGTTCGTGAAGATAATCATTCATCATACAAGTAACCATAAAATATCATATTTCATGATGTACATGATGTTATTGAGGTACTTAGGGTGACCTCCTTCTAGGGTTTTTATGAAGTGTGAGTGTGAACAAAACACATTGAAAAAATATTTATTGAATTGTGAGGATGGTAATTGTTATAATAATTTGGCTCTAAAAGATAATATGTTATAGTCAGATGGTTAATAATATATAAAGGAATATAGTCCGGATTGTTAAATCCTATATTTTTTTACCCATATTATCATAATATCCAGGGAAATCTCATATGATATTTTACGTTTTTGTAATTTGAATTTGATTTGATTCTCTTAAAAAGAAGTTCCTACATTATTTTTTAGTATTTGATATGTATTTAAGTTAGTTCAGTAATTCTATGTCATTTGTGATGTTTATGTAGACACTTTTAATAAGTATAAAGATCTCATGATAAATGAATACATGAAAAAAGATTTATCATTGGTGGTGGGGGTAGCGTGGGTGTTGGGGGTGTGCAGGGGGAAGGGTGGGGGGTAGGGGGTGTGTATGGGGAGGGTCAGTGCGTGTTCGGGGGGGGGGGGAGTGGCAGGGATTAGGGGTGTTGGGGTTATACATGAGAAATGGTGAGGGTGGGGTGGGGGTGTCTAGGGGGTACGATGAGTGGTGGTGAAAGTGGTGTGTGTAGTGAGGAGGGTGTATGGGGTCAAAGGGACAGAGGGAGAGTGCAGGTGGGGTGTAAGGGGAATGAGGTAGGTGGGTGTGTCAGGAGTAGGGTGGCGGTGGGGTTGTGCAAGGGGGTGTGCAGTGATGAAGTGTAAGGGGGTTCAAGGGGAATGGGGTGTAAATGGAAGGGGAGGGGTACAAGAGGCAGGGGGAGGGAAGGGGTAGGGGTGTTGGGTGTTGGGGGTGTGTATGTGGTAGGGTGTGGGGGTGCGCATGGGACATGGCAAGGGGGGCAAGTGGGGTGTGTAGTGAGGAGGGTCAGGTGTGTGTATGGGGCATTGGTAGGGTTCATGTGGGGTGCAAGGGGGTGGGGGTATGTGGGTGTTCAAGGGGAAGGGTGGGTGGGGTGGGGGTGTGCAAGGGGGTGTATAGTGAGGAGGGTGTAGGGGGTGCAACGGACTGGGGGAGGGTGCAAGAGGTAGGGGGAGGGTGCTGGTGGGGTATAAGGGGGAGGGGTGGGGCAGGAGTGGGTGAATGGGGGGAGGGGAAGGGGGTGTCCAGGGGAGGGGGTAGAGGTGTATGGGAGGTGTGCAGTGAGGAGGGGGAGTCCATAATGCAAGTGGGGCAGGGGGTGTGCTAGAGTAGGGGGTGTGGGTGATGGTGTAGGGTGGGGGGAAATTGGTGGGGGGAGGGGGCTGGTACATGGGACTGTGTGAAGTGGGTCTAGGGTTGTATTTCTTCTTTGAGGTGGTTTAACCATGGGTTATTTCATTTCTAGGGCTTATAGAGGATTCCACTTCAATACATCTTTATTTATGATATTCCAATGATTTCTATACTTTATTCCATTATTACATAGCTATTATTTATAAATAGGATTTATTGAACATCCACATGAATTATTATATTGATTATATTTCTGATTTATATTTGTTCAATATCCCCTTACAACAATGTTTTGTGTATATAGTTTTTGAAATATTAATTTTGTTATGCTTTTATCCCATCTTCACATATGCTTATGTTTATGTATAGTGCTTTCATATTTATACATTTGATATCTTCTCAAAGTAGACTTATTTACTTCTTCCAGTATTATGTGATTCATTCATTATTTGGATTTTAAACATACATAACAGAATTAAAAAATCATTCATCACTCCTTTGACTTCATTGATTACAATTGAAATGGACAGTATTCGTGTTTTCAAAATGAAAATGGCTTGTCTTCTCATAACATCATCCCGAATATAAAAATCATTGACAAAGGACTGATTCTCATCTCATTATTCTTTTTTAGTATTAAAGGTATAAATTATTTTCAATATTTTTCTAGAATTTCGGCAATCAAAGTGGGTTTCCACTTGAGAATTAATTTTCTACAATAAAATAAAATAGGATAGATTTCATAAAATATCATCATTAGTATAATTTTTTTTTGAAAAAAGTATAATTATCATATATAATTTTTTTGTATAAAATGTATTAATTATGCATGAAACATTAACTTTTCTATCATTCATTGATATTAATATTATTCAAAAAATATTATTTTGGTTCCCTACAACTCTCTTATCTGTTTCTAAAATATTTAGTAGCATGTGCAGCGAAAGTGTACAGGGTGGGGGGGTCTATCTTAGAAGGGGGATATTAGGGGGGACTATCTAGGTAGGGGGTGTGTAGGGTGGGGTAGGTCTGTCTATTGAGGGACAGTTTGTAGGGAGGGGGATGTATCTGTCCATCAGGGGATGATGAGCATTAACATTTTTTGAGTTTTGTTTCCATTTTTTCTATATTTTATGTAAATGGTAGGCCCCTTCATTTTTAATGATTCATATTATATCTTCCAGTTTTTATGGAATGAAAGTTTTTTTAAAAGCTTTATGGATCATATTGGACTAGGAGGGAGGTCTCAAAGGGGTGTAGGGGGTACTTTAGAGAATGAGGGGTGTCCAAGAAGGGTGTATCAAGGATGGATGGTCTGTCCAGGGGGACAGGTGTGCAAAAGGTCTGTCTAGGGAGGGCTATCCAAGAGGGGGGAAGTTCCGGAGGGGGGGCGTGCTATCTAGGAGGGGGGTTGTCTAGGAGGGGTGTTTTCCAGGAGGGAGAGGAGTCTAGGAGGGGGGGGGGGGGATGTGGTCGGTCTTGGGGTGAGGGGTGGGTGTCCAGGGGGCGTCCAGGATGGGGGGAGTCCATGGGGGGTAGCTTTCCAGGAGGGGGGGTTGTCGAGTGGTTTTCTGGGATTGGAAGTACAGGTTTGAAAAATCTATTATTTTTAAATATAAAGGTAAAAATAAGTTTGAAAACTCTATTATTGAGACAAACAAGAATATGATGATGATCCGAGTAAAATTTAGGTAGGGTGATTCTTGAAATTGTATCCAATTTATCAAGGGATTGGTTGTTTGTGAAATCTATATCAATTTTACTATGTAGAATCTTATTCTGATTCCTTCTATACAAAGATAGAATATTCATTTGGACCTGCATTTGGGGATAAGTCCCCCTTTCATTTTACCTCTTCAATTATTATTCCTTTTTGATTTCATGAGGGGTTTGTTAGAATTATCCTTATAATTTGTTGAGTCTCTATCCTATTTAGGCATGGAAATGTAAGTAAAATGTATATAATCATTCATACCAATGTTATACTCTGTTTGATTCATTGTTTCATCACCAGTAACCTGATGATTTAAGACATATCCTTCAATGAGCTTCATGTGCTCTTCGATTTTGAAATATGTATATTTTTCTCTATTATTTTTTAGACTGTTGTTGTCATTATGTTCCTGGACTAAAGATGATGGCATTGAAATATCTTCATAAGAGATTTTAATAGATGAGGAATACCTAGAAATAATTTCCCTATGTGACTCATTCCACGTGGTATATGGAACAAGTGATGGTGTCATGTACATAGGGACTTTATCATATTTCTTACATGCATCCAGTCTGCACATCTCTTTTCCAGTAGATGTGTCATTTCAATCAATGTTTTTCATTATTTCTTGAATAATACTTGATAAAACACTATTTTTTTGAATATATTAATGATAATAATTGATATTATTTCCTCAAATTGTGTTAAATATATTCATTTATGAAATATTTGGGATTAGATCATTCATTGGAAAATTTGATGAGCATTCCAGTTTTACCCATTTAAAATGTACTGTAGTATTTTGAAGATAAATATTTTAATATTTATTATTTGAACATTATATTTTGAAACAATGTTCCTAAATTAATTTTATACAACATTTATTCAGGACACTAGTTCTAAAGAGTTCATTTGAATGGAGTAAATGGGCCATTAAATCAATCATAGGTTGGACTCAGTAGAATGCACATGGGTTTTGTATTTGGGACATATATTCTACAGATAGGTTTTAATTGAGCCCCCATTTTGAAGAGATATCATAGATATTATTTCGAACAAATGATCCTTCTATAAGGTCATCCAAGTCATTCGGTTTGGAGGTCAACTGTATGGTGCAACTTGGAATAAAATATTTGGCTGAGTTTTTCATTTCACACTTAAAAATTTATATAACACTATCCCTCACAGACTCTATATAAAGGTGTTTTCACTATTTGAGAGGTCTTTTACAGGATTTGGTAAGGTGTGGACTAAGGTGTATCTCTTGGGTGCGCCTCACATCTCTTAGAAGAAGTAAGTCTTTTTGAAATCCTCTCTTCCAAAAAGGCTCTCCTCTCCCACCTCTTATTTGTATTTCATTTATTTCAACTTTATATGATGAATTTTTATTCAAATAATATTCCATGTTATTCTGTTTTCTTATTATCTTAATATTCATAATTGGTTTGGAATAAATAGTGGAGACGATATTGGGTTATACCCTTTCAATCCATTGCTCATGAAAAACGTCTCCACAATGACCACACCGCAATGGAAGATTAGTTTTTAGTGATCGATCTATCTTCTACCCTCTTAATTTAAATATTTTGAATCATTGAGATACTGTAATTCAATTAATATGATCCACTAATTTTGTTTTTAAATTGTAAGAAACAATGCAAGAAATTGAATAATTAACACAAAAACACGCGAGGTCGAGATTTTGTGTAAATTGTGAGAGCGCGATCTTAATCGGTAATACAAGACCTCACGGGAAAAATCTGTAGAGTTCAAATATATTTTCTAAACACAATTCAACCTCATTTAGAGAATGGATATGTGCTCTAATTATCCACTGACCATAAGCTAACCTTATAACAACAATCAAAGCACGGTGGTGCGATTGCGTGTTCCGAAGATAGCATAGGGTTTAAGTAATTTCATATTCGTGGTTAAGTTAACTCTTTTAGGGTTCGAGGGTTAAAAATTAGGGGATCATAATTAAGTGGATATTGATTTAAATGATAATGATTAATATGTAAATGAATAGGTATAGTTAGATTGATTAGTACTTTTAAACTATTTTCTAAAAAACATCTTCTTGTTGTGTGTTTTTAATCAAACATCATTTCAAAATAAAAAAAAATGAAATCTTCTTCCAGAAAACTTCTTCTAGATTTATAAACTATAAAAAAAAACTCATCCTTTTAAGAAGTGTTTCAATTTTATTCTCTTTTATTTTTAGAATACCTATGAAAAGTTATTTTAATTCACATTCCTATTTTGAGAGATGACCTTGGTCAGCCACTCTGTTGTACCTATGTACATGAAAATCACACTAATCATTTGAGGGCGCCCATGACAGCGCTAATTCAAATTGGAACCGTTTCCAGGGAGGAAGGTAATTTATTCAAACATTTAGAGGTATTTCTTTTTTTTCATTTAATTATTTTCTTCACCCCTCTCTTTCATCTTTCCCCTTTTTCATGTTATCAATTTTCAGCTTCTTATTTTCTTTTTGAACCATCAACTCAAAATTCTCATTTTTCATATGGTACAATTTTACTATTTTCATTTTTTGATAAATGAAACGAAATAATCCTGAGGATATTTTAGATCTTGACCCTGATATTGAACGTATCCTTCGAGCTTGAATTAGATAGTCTCAGTCTACGGGAAGTTTCAATATTCAACCAGTTTGGGAATTCCTCTCTTCTAGAAACATTGAAATTGGAAGAAATTCAAATTAAAAGATAAAAGAAGAACCAATGGCTGGAAATAAGAACAATTATATAAATAGAAAAATTCGAGAATTGGATTCACCTGATATTAATTATCAACCAAATTGTATTTCATACCCAAATCTCGAATCGGACATGGAACTAAAATCTGGGTTAATTCACTTACTTCCAATGTTTCATGGCCTCTTTGGTGAGGATCCCAATAAAAATTTGAAAGAATTTAATGTGATTTTCTCAAACCTAAAACCAAGAAATGTCTCTGAAGATCAAATAAAATTAGAAGTATTCCCATTTTTAGTTGATGGAGAAGCAAAGGATTGGATGTACTATATATAACCTGAAGATGTAACATGTTGGAATGATTTGAAACATCTTTTCCGAAACGTTTTTCCATCATCGAGGACCACTTCAATTTGTATGGAGATCTCAAAGATCAAGCCAGCATAAGGGGAGTCAATGTATGAGTACTGGGACTGATTCAAGAAGTTGTGTGAAAGCTGTCCACATCACTAAATCAGTGAGCAAATCCTCATTCAGTACTTTTATGAAGGACTCACACCTATGGAGAGGAGCATGGTGGATGTTGCAGATGGAGGACCATTGGTGGACAAGACACCAGTATCTTCATGTGTGTTGATCGAAAAATGGCCCAAAAATCCAAACAATTTGGTGATCGAGGTACACCACATGTCAGGGGAGTATATCAGGTAAGTCCATATTCTCTTGAAAGTAATTTGATTGATACCAAGTTGAGATAATTGACAACAATGGTGAGATAGATATATTTGGCTCAAAAGACATCCCAACCCCCTCCCTCAAGACCTTGTGGTATTTTCACTGAGACAAGACACCCAACTGACTGTTTCCTCCATCTACAAGAAACAAAAGATTGTACAGCAGTATTTCCTGGGAGACCATATCAGCAACAATAACAACCACATCCCCAAAATAATTATGACTCATGTGCACCAACATTCAACCAAGGGTGGAAGGATCAATTAGACATGAGGTATTTCTCACGGTAACAATAAAGCCCCCCTTTTCAACCAAACTTCCAGCATCCTCCACCTTACCAACAACGTTTCCAATAACCCCAAAGGAGATTCGTAGATCAAACGTCATCAAGTCAGCAACAAGGGTATATCCAACACACGGTAGACTCTAACACTGATGATATTTTGAAAAAATTGTTCTTAATCAATAGAATGAGTTAAAGAGTAAAGGTTTGGAGTTAAGGGAGTTGAAGACTCAAATGAGCCAGATTTCCACTACCCACCATGAACTGGTAAGAAACAATTATGGAAATCTTCCTTCCCAACCTACTCACAATCCAAAGGGGAATGTCAGTGCAGTTACATTGAGAAGTGGGAATAAAACATCTGATGCTTCTCCACCTATCATTCCACCGGGATTCACCTCAACACTAGAGAAGCCCCATTCTGTACCAACTGATGAGCAACCCAAGGAGAAAGATAAAGCTATGAAAACGATTGACGATGTTTATAACGACCCATACTTTACATACATTTTTATTACATCAAAATTGAATCACACTTATTACAAAATATAACAAAACCACAATAGGACCGTATAGGTATAGTGTCTTTAGAAACTGGGAAACATAAACAACTGGTACATAAAGCATCTAAATTGTCTCCCATTTATTTCATCATATCTAGAATCAATTTTTGGAATATCCTACATAATACCCTTCTTCATGACCTGGTGAAAATAAAACACACAAAACGGTGAGCTGAAATGCTTAGTAAGGGTAAACAAAAGAAATATCAATCACATAAGAACATAACATTTTGGAAATCTTAACCTGCAAAAGTGATCATAATTTCATAACATGGGATAAATCATAGTAGTAAAATGTAATCCCAATAACAATAACATGAAACTTTGTGGAATACACACATAATCATATATAATCATTTCTTAATAGTCAAGACTCGTTTCCAAGACTATCTTAGCTGAAAAACTCCAATTTTGAACCGAATTCACTCCTCATTTCAGTTCTGTATCACTGAACCGGATTAACCTGTCATTCCAGCCATGTCTATATCATGAGATATAAATCATTACCAAATGCATTGGAGGTAGATATTTGTCCCACCCATCTCATAATGAAACCATTCTTATGTGTGCCACAAAATCATAAATCATACATCATAGCATAAGCAATGTAATAAAAATGGGAATCTTAAACATCATGCCATAATAACATAATCCATATTAGATAAAAAAACCTAAATAATAATTCCATCATAACATTATCAAATCATTTTAAAAATACGGACAGATACAGAACCCTATATTATCTTAGATAGAAAATTATTTTGATAAAACACATGAACTCTATTCTTGAGGAAAATATCCTTTCTACTTCCAATATTTTTTCCTTTCTTAACATGTAATACAATTTTAAACTAAAGTTAGTTGATTAAAAATAAAGATGAAAACATATAAAGGAAGATTCATGTAAATAGTGTTCGAAAAATCCATTCATGTCATATAAGTTAAAGAAAACCATTCTTCTTGTACTTTTTCCAAAAAAGTCAAAAATTATATCGTACTTAAAACAACCAAAGGTTCCTTACATATCTTTTACTAAAAAATCCACCAATAGGTAAAATTGGATTTGAAAAATTGTAGGAGGATATAAATAATATTACATATTGAGTAATCATGGATGTGGATGATAAATATTCCCCAAAAAATACAGATGTATAAACAATCTCGGATAAAAATTTAGATTGTGAGATTTTCCCTTACCTTAGGTCCGATTTGCTTCGTACGTGTTCGAACCTCCTGTATAATGATTTAAATAATGTTCTTTGAGTTATTACAGAATCTTATTCATTTTTATGATATCATCTATGGTCATATTCTTAGCTTCGTATTAGTAATATTTCATTGCTACTTGTTATTCGGGTGTTTATTGCTTTTTGTTATTATGTGTGTTTTGTCAAATAAATTATTATCCATATTTTTAGGTTATAGATACATCATTTCCAGAATGGTATTAGTGTAATATATATCATATTTATTCATTCAATTTATTTATATAGTTATTATGCATTGAAAATCATGTAGAACGCGTCGCATCACATCGTGGAGACGATAGGCTGTACGTACGAATGAGAGATGATATCGTTCCCATGATAATGGAAATGTATTGAAGTGTATGTATAATATTTCAGAATCAATACCACTTTAAAATAATCATATATAGTTATTCTTTACACCATTATACCCATCCACGTAAGGTGGTGGTGGAAAAACTGATTACACCGCAGCGTGGAGACGGTATTCTGTACGTACGCACGCGCGGTGATTTCATTTTCCATAGGATGGATAGAAGGTGAAATAGGGTTGTTTCATATTTATAATATCATATCAGTATATGAGTGATACTTATGTTATTACTTCATAATGGAACAACTAAATAATAATAATTATAAGATGAAAAAATGTTGAAAGAATCGGTAACAGATATTACCTCTTCTTGGACAAGCCTCTTTGAAACCTCCTCTTAGGGCACTAATGTTGGTCTTCGAAGAAGACCAGGACCTCTATAATATTACTAGGGAAGTGGAGAATAGAAATTTTCAGGGTTTGGATGGGATTTAATGCTCAATGTGGTGTGGGGGGGAGAGGGAGGAGGTGCCCTTTTATAAGGGAGGAGAGGGGCACCTTAGAAAAAACATAAAATATTATTTTATTATAAAGTCATATTCAGTTTTTAATAGCTAAAAACTGATTTATTTCGAAGATAATGTGGGTATGGGTCTAAATCCACTTAACTAAAAGATTGTAGACAATTTTAGGTTACTATTTAACCTTATCATTTAGATTTAACTCTAAGTTATGTAATTTAACTTTTACCGTGTCTTCTTGTTTTTTTACACTTTATGTTTAATAATCTTACTATAACAATCTAAACGATACCAAAGTTGTTTATTATTAATATATGTAACATTATATAAGTCATTTGGCCGAACCTTAGAATTTTAAGAATAAAATAACAATTAATAATATAATATTTGTTTTAAAAACTATTTTATGTCAATTTTGACACTATTTGGTAATTGATTTTTGTGAAAATCATAACAGCATTATTAGATCAAAACAATTTAATTAAATAAATACTAATATGTCATATTAACCTATAAAATTAGTGAAATTCATAAAAAGTCTCAAATTACATTTATTTGTCTATTTATAATATCAATTATGTTAATATTTCCATAATAAGGTAATTAATCCATCATTATTGTGTCATATATAAATGATCTTATTTAAAGTCTAAAATTTATAAATAAAATACCATTATGTAGGAAATAATATTATATTTATAATTAATATTTATAGACTAATTTATTTTATTTATAACCCTATATTAAAAATATTTTAGTTATGAAACTTTGATTTTACCTATTTTAACTCTTCTTTAAATAAAATAATATTAAATGTAGTAATCTAATACATGTGGACCTAAATAGTCATATATTATTCCTATGGTTATTTTCGATCGAATTAAACTTATCCAATATAATTAGTACATGTTTTAGGGTAATAATAATATCATTTTTACCCTTAATTACCATATTTACTTTTAACTGTGGTAAGAAAACGTAAAAAGATGCTATTCACAAAAAATTATTTTTATCTTATTGAATCACATTTTACTCGTTGATATAAACCATGTTTATCAAATTTTCTAAATTCCATTCATAGAAGCGGTAAAATTATGTTTTATGTTAATTTTCAAATTCTCCTAAGAGGTTGGTAAAAGAAGGTGAAAAGTTCAATAAAATTTTTATATATCTAAAATTATTATAAAATGACTCCAATGAATTAATTTGAACATATATAGGTATTATGTATCAATTTTGACCTAAAATAAATTTAAATAAAATAAATAATTATTTAAATAAAAAGTTTGTTTTTAAATAGTAACCTAGTGTTTTCACTATTCATCAAAAATTGAAGGTTTCCAGAAAAATACCAAAATTTCACCCTATGCTAAATTCGATATTTCATATTTCAAAAATTAAGTCCATTTTGAAAGATAAAATTTGTAAAATTTAAAAAATTGGGTATTCTTATTCCTAACGGCTAGTTTTAATAATATTTTAATAGCATATCATTGTATACTGAAATTCGGTATTACGTACAATGAAAGCTATCGAGGAAGGCCGCGATTGCGTGTAAAGAAAGCAAAGCTAGTTTTGTGTGTAGTGAAATATTCCTTTGATGATTTATATAACATAAAAACAAAATATTTCTCATAAAAATCTAAGGTGTTACATTCTACCCCCCTTAAAATGAATTTCCCACTCGAAATTCGTCACATTGTAACAAACAGATGAGTATACCTCTCCCTCATCATATCCTCAAGCTCCCATGTAGCTTCTTATAATTGTTTGTTCCTCAATAAAACATTTACCAAGCAAGTGGTCTTGTTCCATAGGACTTTTTCTCTAAGATCCAGAGTCTCTATCTGCTATTCTCCATAAGAAAGATCTTGCTCCAGTGGTACAACTTCTGAGCAGAGTACTTGTGAAAGATCGGGTATGTACTTTCTCAAGAGTGATACACAGAACACATCATGAAAATGATAGAGATTTTGTGGAAGTGCCAATCGGTAAGCTACCTTCCCAACAATATCCAGTATTTCGAAATGACCATTATACCTAGGGCTCAACTTTCCCTTCTTTCCAAATCTCTTTACTCACATCCAAGGAGATATTTGTAAGAACACTTTATCACCCACTTCAAACTCAAGGTCTTTTCTTATGTCATCGGCATAACTTTTTTGTTTACACTAAGCTACTCTTATGTATTGTTGAATAAATCTGACCTTTTCTTCCATCTCATCAAAAAGAAAAGGTCCTAATAGCTTTTTTCCATAACTTCATCCCAGCAAGTTGGAGTCCTGCATTTCTTTCCATAGAGATATTCATAAGGATCCATTTGAATACTGGAGTGACAAATATTATTATAAGAAAATTACACCAAAGGTAGTTGTTGATCCCTTGCACCATTGAAATCCATAGAGAATGATCTTAAAATATTTTATAGAGTTTGAATTGTTCTCTCAGACTGACCGTATGTCTGAGGATGATAAGCAGTTCTGAAACACAAATCTGTATCCAGATTATGCTGAAGACTTCGCCAAAACTTTGAAATAAACCTCAGATCCCAATCAGATATAATAGAATGTGGTACTCCATCCAATCATACCACATCGATAACATATATCCTGGAAAGCTGATCAAGAGAGAAATCCTCTCGAATAGCAATGAAGTCATCCGACTTTGTAAGAAGATCAACTGTGACCCAGATATCATTATTACCTTTTGATTTTTTAGGAATTTTGTTGACAATGTCCATAATGATGTTTCCCATTTCCATTCGGGTATGGATAATGGTGGTAACAACCCCTTAGATTTCTGTCTCCCAAATTTAACTTGCTGACAAACCAAGCATCGAGAGACATATTAAGCAACATCTCTTTTCATTCCATCCCACCAGAAGTACTCTTTCAGGTCTCTATACATATTCGTGCTTCCAGGATGAATAGAGAATAAAGAACTATGAGCCTCATCCAGCTACTCCTTCTTCAATTCTGGGATGGGATGAACAAAAACCTGATTCCTGAACCTTATTATCCCATCATAATCATGGTTTAATTATGGAACATTTCACACCTTCTTTTGAGACTCTACATATTTTTTTGTTCCTCTTTAATAATCACATGTATAGATGGTCAAACATTTATTTGATAAGATTTTTCCCCTTCCATTATAATTTCAAGATCCATCCTTTGTAAATCCATAAATATTGGATCTTTTGTGATCCTCATCATGTATAAGGTAACATGGTATTGTCGACTTAATGCATCTTCCACCTTTTTTGCATTCCCAAGGTGATAATGAATTGAACAGTTGTAATCCTTAATCAGCTCCAATCATCTTCTTCGGTGCATATTCAGCTCCTTTTGTGTGAAAATATACTTAAAAATTTTATGATCAGTATAAATATCACATATTTCACCATAAAGATAATGCCTCCAAATCATTAATGCAATGATTACCATAGGTAACTCCAAATCATGATTTGGGTAATTTTTCTCATGGATTTTCAACTGTCATGAGGCATAAGCTATCACTATATAATTTTTTATGATAACACACCCCAATCCCTTCTTGGATGCATCACTGTAGATCACAAACCTTTCTCCACTACAAGGCAGTGTGAGCACAGGTGCACAGGATAATCTTCTTTTTAACTCCATGAAATTCTCTTCACATTCCTCTGTCCAAACAAACTTAACTCCTTTCCGAGTCAATTTTGCTAGTGGGATAGATATTCGTGAAAAATATTTCACAAAACATCGATAATATCCTTCCAAACCATGAAAAATGTGAATCTCAGTTACTTTTGCTGGTCTCAACCATCATTCAATAACCTCTGTTTTTGCTGGATCCATAGACATCCCCTCTTTTGAGATTATTTGACCCAAAAATGAAACTTTTTGAAGCCAAAATTTCAACTAGGTAAATTTGGCACAAAGCTTATCCTTTTATAGGGTCTTCAATATAATTCGCAAGTGATCTTCATGTTCTTCCTTGATCTTGAATAGGAATGAATATCGTCTATAAAAACTACCTCAAACTGATCAAGATAGTCTATAAAGACTCTATTCATTAGATCTAGGAAGATAAAAGGGGCATTAGTAATACCAAATGGAATCAAAATAAATTAATAGTGTCCATAACTTGTATGAAAAGTCGTCTTTGGTATATCCTCCCTTTTGACCCTTAATGGATGATACACAGAACAAAGATCAATCTTGGAAAAGTATTGAGCTTCGCGTAGTTGGTCAAATAATTCATCAATGCATGGGAGATGATATTTTTTCTTGATATTGATCTTGTTAAGTTCTCAATAATCAATGAAGAGTCTCATTGATTCATGTTTCTTCATAACAAACAGAACAGGTGCTCCCCAAGGTGACGCACTAGGGCGTATGAATCCCTTATCAAGATTCTATTGGATTTTCTTCTTCAATTCCTTCAACTCAATTGGGGCCATTCTATAAGGTGTCTCTGAAATAGGTAAAGCACCCAGCACGAGTTATATTGAAAACTCAACTTCACGATTTGCTGGAAGACCAGGAAATTCCTTTGGAAAGACATCATCAAATTCCCATACAATGGGAATATTATTTATTGTTAGTTTCCCTCCAACCATTTGAGATAAATAACCTTCATTTAGTGGAATCATGACCCATATGATGGATGAAATTTCCACTGGACGGTTATGATAATCCTTACATCGATAGGAGGTCGTAGATTGATCTAGAATATGAAATGTGACTTCCCTTCATTAGAAATTGATATGATCTCCATATAAATAAATCCAATCCATGCCAAGAATCACATCAAATTCCACTATAGGAAGGATCACAAGAATTGCAGGAAGCACTTTCCCACAAACATCAATCGGAGATGAATTTTAAACATTATATGCGACTGTTGTGCCATTAGGGGTTGTCACATCTAACTCAACATCTAATTGTTGAGGTAATTTGGAAATAACCTTAGAAACTTCTTCAGAAAAAAATCATTCGGTGGATACGAAATCAAATAAAACATTTTCTAATTTAGAGTGGATGTTAGGTGTACCTTTCACCACTTCGTTATCGTACTCCACATCGCTGATATAAATTGCATGTGACATTCCTTTGTCTTTAGCCTTAAGAGTTTGTTGACATCTATCATCATCAACAACCCTTAGATTAGGGAATTTATTAGTATAATGCCCCATTTCTTTTCACTTGTAACATTGAAGTATAGGAGGTGCACTCTATGTAGCCTTTTATTTGTTCGCATCACTAGATAGCTTCTTCCCATCATTGCGGCATTCAAATGCTCGATGACCTTCTTTTCCACATTTGAATCATTTACTTGTCCCTTTAAATCAAATCCCTCCATGTTTATTTCCACACATTGAGCATAAGGGTAAACTCATATTTATTTCAGTGCGATATTTAGATTTTCCATTGAATTCCATTTTCCTCTTCTTATCAAATGCCTATGACTGATGGGTTACTCCAATATCCATATCAACCTTGAGAGCACATCTAACGATTTCCTCATAGCTATTGAAGTCCCTTATGGCTAATGCCCTTCAAAGACTTGGTTTTAAGCCACTAAAGAATCAATCGATTTTACTCTCAGGTTGGATAATAATCCCAGAAGTGTACCTTGAAAGTCTTGTAAAATTTATTTCACAGGTACCAATAAATTCATCATCCAATTGCTTCATTTCAAGAAACTACTTATCTATCTTTGTTTGAATAATACGAGGTAAGTACTTATTGAAAAATAAGTTCTTGAACTCATCCCATTCCATGAACTCAATCTAAACTCTTGTCCTCATATTCTTGATAAGATTCCACCATTGATCAGATTCAACTTCCAAATGATAAACTACTATGATGACTTTATCATGTAAAGAACATTGAAGAACTGAAAATATATTTTCAGTGGTATTGATCCATTGTTCAGTCACTAATGGATCAGTAGACCCACTGAATGAGGGTGGACTCTGACTCATGAGAGATTCAACAGAATATTTCTCATTCCATTGCTCGTTTGGAAGTCCTGCATTATTTATAGCTTGAGAAAGTTGTGTGATCATGGAAACAATATTTTTCATTCCATATCCCATAACGTTTGGTTTCTCAGGGGGACAATCATTGCATTGCTCGTCGCATTCCGCATTAACATGCTTCCTTCAGGTTCCAACCATTGACTAAAACAAAAAAGAATATTATGAGCAACACTAATTATAATAGAAAAACCACATAATCAAGAATAAAATCACACTTAGGTCTTATCATAGGTTTTTCCTGGCCATTTACAAAACACTAAGATTTTTCTATTCATAGATATATCCTTAGGGTTCTAACTAAGTCTTTCACATCCTAGTTTCCAATGGTTGACTATACCCTTCCTCTAATACCAACTATAACGACCCATAATTTACATACATTGTTATTACTTCAAAATAGAAGAACACTTATTACAACATATAACAAAATCACAATAGAATCGTATAGGTATAGTGTCTTTAGAAACTAGGAAACATAAAAACCTGGTTCATAAAGAATCTACATTGTCTCCCATTTATTTCATCATATCTAGAATCGCTTTTTGGAATATCATACTTAATACCATTCTTCCTGTAACAGCGCGAGATTTTATGAAAAATATTCTTTTTAATTTTATTAATGTCTTGTGTTATACGCTACACCAAAAGGATCTTTCACAATACACATCTCTGACCTGGCTTGAATTATACGCAATCGCGACCTTCCACGATAGCGTGTGTTGTACGCAACACCGAGTTTCGCTAAACAACGATATGTTATTAAGATATTATTAAAACTAGCCGTAATGAATAGTAATAACCACTTTTTGAAATTTTGTAAATTTTATTTTTCAAAATGGAATTCATTTTTGGATTCGTAATATCGAAATTAGCTTAGGGTGAAATTTTGGTACTTTTCGGATAACTTTCATATCCTGATGAATAGTGAAAATTACTAAATTTTAATTAAAAACAACTTTTTTTAATCGAAATAATTAATAGTGATAAATTATTAATTTGAGTGGTTTTAAAGTATATTTAGAATATATTTTTACAATTTAATACAATGTCGGTCATTGGATGTAATTTCACATTTAAACCAGTTATAAACTAGTGTCAAACTTTTGATAGTTATTATCTCTTAAAAACAAGCTATTTGTTTTGACGACGAGAATTAATTTTTAAATTAGTTAATGCAAATGATATGTTTTGAATTTGGTAAAATAGACATCATTTTTGAGTTCATAATATCAAATATATCTTAGGCCTAATTTTTGGTATTTTTCTGAAAACTTTCAATTTTCGATGAATAGTGAAATCACTAAGTGGTAGTTAAAAAACTGAATTTTTCATAAAACTTAATTTTACCACTTCTGTGAATGGAATTTTGAAAATCCAAGAGACACGGTTAATATCAAGGACTAAAATTTGGTTCAATGAGATGAAAATAATTTTTGGTGAATAGTAACTTTTTACTTTTTTTCCCACGGTTAATAGTAAATAGGGTAACTAAGGGTAAATATGATATTATTATTACCCTAACACATGTCCTAATTCTATTGGATAAGTTTAATTCGACCAAAAACAACCTTATGAATAAAATATGACCATTTAGGCCCACTTGGATTAGATTAGGACATTTATTATTAATTTATTTAAAGAAGGGTTAAAATAGTTAAAATCAAAGTTTAATAAGTAAATCATTTTTAATATGGGGTTATACATAATATAAATTCGACTATAAATATTCATTAGAAAGCTAAAACGATTTCCTACATAATGATATTTTATTTATAATTGTTAGACTTTAAATAAATTAATTTATTTATGACACAACGATGATGCAGTAATTACCCTTTTAAGGAAATATTAACATAATTGATGTTATAAATGCTCAAATGAATGTAATTTGAGACTTTTTATGAATTACACTAATTTTCTGGGTTATTATGATATATGGATGTTGATTTAATCAACTTGGTTCGAACATATAATTCTTTTATGACTTTCAAAAAAATCATATATCAAATAGTGTCAAAATTGACACAAAATAGTTTTTAAATGAAATATTATATTATTAATTGTTATTTTATTCCTAAAAATCTAAGGATCGGCCAGATGACTTAGATAAGGATATATGTATTAATAATAAACAATTTGGGGTTCGTTTGGCATGTTATAGTAAGTGTATTAACCATATAGTGAAAGAAAACAAAAAGACATGGTAAAAGTTAAATTATTTAACTTAGAGTTAAATCTAATTGATAAGGTTACAATAATACCCTAAACTTGTCTAAATCCTATTGGTTGATAGTATTTCGACCCATCCCCACTTTAGCTTCGAAATAAGACCCTTTAGAACCATTATAAACCGATTTTGACATTAATATAAAATAATATTTTGAGATATTCCTAAGGTGCCCCTCTCCTCCCTTATAAAAGGACACCTCCTCCCCCTCCTCCTCACACCAATTTGAGCACTCAAGCTCGGCCAACCCCTGCCAAAATCTCTTCTCAACTTCCCTAGAAACATCCTAGAGGTTCGGGTATTCCTCAAAGACCAATTTTAATGCCCTAAGAGGAGGTCTCAAAGAGGCGCTTCAAAGAAGAGGTAATTACTGTTACCAATTCTTTCATCTTTATTTCTTCTTCCACTTCTTCTTCATAGGTTGTTTCATTATGAAGTAATAACATCAGTATCACTCATATACGGATATCTTATTATAAGTATGAAACAACCCTATTTCACCATCTACCCATCCTACGGAAAAAGAAATCACCGCGCGTGTGTACGTACGGAATACCGTCTCCACGCCGTGGTGTAATCTATTTTCCACCACCACCTTACATGGATGGGTATAATGGTGTAAAGAATAACTATACATAGTTATTACAACATAATATTGATTTGATATATTTTATAATCCACTCCAATTCAATTCAATATTTATGGAAATGATATCATCGCTCGTGCGTACGTACGGACTACCGTCTCCACGACGCGATGAGATTCATTCTCCATGTTAACCATTAATGAATGATTATAAAGTATATATAAGAAATAATAATGAAATACATGACATTATAAAGCTACTGGATT
The DNA here is from genome assembly GCA_963277665.1 of Viscum album. Taxonomy (NCBI): domain Eukaryota; kingdom Viridiplantae; phylum Streptophyta; class Magnoliopsida; order Santalales; family Viscaceae; genus Viscum; species Viscum album. The sequence continues at coordinate 766,623,061 of OY728162.1, forward strand.
TATGTATATATATGTATGTCATCTACTTACTTCCATTCAAGACAATAAGGAAAGGAAAACAGCGTTCATGCGTACGTACGGACTACCGTCTCCATGAACGGTGTTTTTCATTTCATTTATCTATCTATTATATATATATATATATACTGAATATATATGATATATAAATCATATTTTATATTCTGGAAGTAAGTAAATCATGATATAAGTAATAATAATGTCAAGAACAACAAGTCAGAACACCTACGATAAATGAATCGATTTTACCCAAAACGCTTCTTTAACATGGAATTTACAAAAGAACGGGTAATATAATGTCATAAGTGAACCATATATGATATCATAACAATGAATATGATTCTGTAATAAGTAAATGACATTATTTAAATCATTATACAGGAGGTTCAGACACTTACGAAGCAAATCGGACCTAAGGTAAGGGAAATATCACAATCTCATTTTTATCCGAGATTGTTTATTTGTAAGTATTTACTGGGGTGTATTTTATCATCCACATCCATGTTCCCGCAATATTTAATATTGTTTCCATCCACTTAAAATATTTTAAATCCAATTTGACCCTTCAGTGAGTTTTTAGTAAAGAATATGAAAGGAATCTTTTGTCATTTTTTTCGTACGAGGTACTTTTTGACATTTCCGACAAAAGTACGAAAGAATGTTTTTTTAACTTATACGGCATGAATGGATTATTAAAACATTGTTTCCAAAAAGATTCCTTTACAAGTTTTCAAGTTTTTTTTAATCAACTTATTTTATTTTAATGTTGTATAACATGTTATGAAAGGAAAAATGTTTTTTAAGAAGAAAGGATATTTTCCTCAAGAATGGAGTTCAAGTGTTTTATCAAAATGATTTTCCATCTAAGATAATAAAGGGTTCTGTTTTTATCCCTATTATTAAATTGTTTTGTTCATGTTGTGATGGAATTATTTTTATGAATTCCTTTATATTATATGAATTGATTTATGATGTCATGATGTTTCGAGAATCCCATTTTTGTTACATGTGTTATGCGATGATGTATGTTTTATGATTATGTGGCACACATAAGAAAGGATTCATTATGAGATGGGTGGGACCTATATCTCCCTCCAATGCATAGGGTAAAGATTTTATATCTCATGAGATAGACATGGCTGGAATGGTAGGTTATACCGGTTCAGTGAAACAGGACTGAAACGAGGGTTACTCGATTCAGAAAGGGACTTTGTCCACTAAGATAGTCTTGGCAATGAGTCTTGACTAACAAGAAATGATTATATATAATTATGTGTGAATGCCACAAAGTTTCATGTTTTATGTTATGATTATTGTGATTTCATTTCACTACTATGATTTATCCCATGTTATGAAATTATGCTCTCTTTTGCAGGTTAAGATTTCCAAAAGTTATGTTCTTATGAATATGATGTGATTGATTTTTCTTTTGTTTACCCTTACTGAGCATTTGAGCTCACCCTTTTATGTTTTCTTTTCCCCAGGATATAAAGAAAGGTTCTAGGTAAAAAAAAGGGGGAAGCTCTTTATGGGAGATATTGAAGATCTTTCACCACGATTAGAAGATTACGTTCCGAGTTTTCAAAGACACTAAACTATTACGATCCTTGTGTGTGTGTTTTTGTAATGTACTAAGTATTCCGCAAAAGTAATGTAATGTCCATGTACGTTAAGCTTCGGGTCTCTACAGTTGGTATCAGAGGAAAGGTTTAGTCAACCTTTGGAAACAAGGATGCGAAAACGTTAGTGAGATCCCTAGAGATATTTATAAATTATGTCTAGGGATGTCCCTAAGGATAAGTATACACATAGAATATAATCCTAGAACTACGATAACGATCTTATAATTTAACCTGAGATGTTAGATTTTAAGGGTACTCCCCCTTTATTATGATTTTTCCTCTCACACTATTCATTTTGGGTTTTAGAAAATGGCTGGAAACAAGATGATTCACGATAATGGAGGATATGATGGACAATGGAATGATATTCTTCATGAGAAACCAAATGAAATGGGATTTGGAAGTCCAAAGATCATTATTATGCAGAATCAGCAATCTCATAATATGATCAATAAAGTAAAATTTGGTAAGTTTCCTGACTCGACTAATAAGAGAAAGATGGAGTTTCATGATGATCATAGAGGAAAGAAAGTTCAATTTCCCCTATGTAAATCATGTGGGAAGAGGCATCAAGGAGAATGTTTCAAGGGAACTGGAAGATGCTTTGGGTGTGGAAAAGAAGGACACAAAGCAAGTAAGTGCAAAGGAAAAGTTTCGGTTAACACCATGGATGAGGATAATGGTATTGCTACGACATCAAAAATGGTTAAGTGTTTTAAATGTGGAATGTATGGGCATTATGAAAACAAATTCCCTAAGGGAAAGACTCATGAAGAGAATCAGTATGGTCATATGGGTAGTATTTATGTGGATGATGATGATGAGACTACAAATGATATGTGAGATCAAAGAATTGTTGAAGCTCGGTCAATGGTTTAAGAATGTAGTGGAATGATTACATGTTTATCATGTGTAATGTTGTATAAGTAATCTCATGGTACTATGGAATAAAGAGACATCTAAGGATTATTACAATGTTGTCCTTCCTTGAGTTTTAAAAGTGTATGATTAATGTTACCAGTATCCATGAAAGGTTATTCAGATATTTATGGAATGTAGATGATATGCGCATAATGAAGGGATAAGACGATAATGAGATGTTTGATTGTATTCATGAGCTCATGATTGATATAAGGAATAAGTGATATCATGGTTTGAGTATATAGAATTTTGAGGATTTTAGTATGTGGAAGGTGTTAACTTTTAACTGCATTCATGTTTTCACAAAGGTATTCAAGAGAATACATGATTAAGGACTTTGAATGTTTGGAATGTAACCAACAAAACATATCTTATGATATATGGGAATTGACGATGGTATTAAATCTCTGGTAATCGTTTTCACTATGTTATGAGAGTGGATTGCAGTATTATGGATAATCCTAAATATTGGAATGGATTATGTTGGACAAAAGTTAGTATTGTTTAAGGATAGAAGTTTTCTCGATGTTATTGATGGGATGTTATAGTAATATAGTTTTAGAAAAGGACAACCTGCAGGACGGGCGGCAGCCCATCGCGTCGGACAAGGCTGTGGAAATCGAACCCACAACCGAAGTGCGACTGGCCTTTATCGCCTACCACTGGCCTACAGGAAGTCCTGGATTATTAGAAACTAGTTTTATTATATTAAGCAGTATGATATATGAAGTATAAAGTCCATTTTAGGAACCATATATGATTAATCTCACTATGGATCGACTTATGTATATAATTTTTGCTAACCTTTTGTAGATGGAATGACCCGTCATTCTATCACATGATCTGCTAACACTTCACGAATAACAAATTCAACTTCATTTATTTAAGGGATGAAGTGAAAATTGTTCAAGGCACGAACAACAGTGAGATTGTACCAAAATAAAGTACGTATTTATTCTAATTCAAATTTTCAACTTTAGGGAAATGATCTTGAAAACCAAAAATGTTGTCCTAGTGATCTTATACCTAATGAATCAGATGGTACCTTAGATCATCACAAATTTATGGATTTGTGATTACTGGATTTTCCATAGCAATGTTCTCTACCACTCTCCATCAGAACATGATGGTTATATTTCTCTTCCATATCCATATTTTCACCTATGTGGAAACCCAGTGATTAGTTTATTTGGGTAATCGTTACATTTCATACATTAGTTTTTAAAGCTAAGTTTTGGTATTCCTTTTTACTATGTGGGTTTCTATTAAAGAAACTTTCGAATAGTAAACTATTTATAACCCCGACGAATTTCGAGGGCGAAATTCATTTTAAGGGGGGTAGAATGTAACAGCCCGAGATTTTATGAAAAATATTCTTTTTAATTTTATTAATGTCTTGTGTTATACGCTACACCAAAAGGATCTTTCACAATACACATCTCTGACCTGGCTTGAATTATACGCAATCACGACCTTCCACGATAGCGTGTGTTGTACGCAACACCGAGTTTCGCTAAACAACGATATGCTATTAAGATATTATTAAAACTAGCCATTATGAATAGTAATAACCACTTTTTGAAATTTTGTAAATTTTATTTTTCAAAATGGAATTCATTTTTGGATTCGTAATATCGAAATTAGCTTAGGGTGAAATTTTGGTACTTTTCGGATAACTTTCATATTCTGATTAATAGTGAAATTACTAAATTTTAATTAAAAACAACTTTTTTTAATCGAAATAATTAATAGTGATAAATTATTAATTTGAGTGGTTTTAAAGTATATTTAGAATATATTTTTACAATTTAATACAATGTTGGTCATTGGATGTAATTTCACATTTAAACCAGTTATAAACTAGTGTCAAACTTTTGATAGTTATTATCTCTAAAAAACACGCTATTTGTTTTGACGACGAGAATTAATTTTTAAATTAGTTAATGCAACTGATATGTTTTGAATTTGGTAAAATAGACATCATTTTTGAGTTCATAATATCAAATATGTCTTAGGCCTAATTTTTGGTATTTTTCTGAAAACTTTCAATTTTCGATGAATAGTGAAATCACTAAGTGGTAGATAAAAAACTGAATTTTTCATAAAACTTAATTTTACCGCTTCTGTGAATGGAATTTTGAAAATCCGAGAGACACGGTTAATATCAAGGACTAAAATGTGGTTCAATTAGATGAAAATAATTTTTGGTGAATAGTAACTTTTTAATTTTTTTTACCACGGTTAATAGTAAATAGGGTAACTAAGGGTAAATATGATATTATTATTACCCTAACACATGTCCTAATTCTATTGGATAAGTGTAATTCGACCAAAAACAACCTTATGAATAAAATATGACCATTTAGGCCCACATGGATTAGATTAGGACATTTATTATTAATTTATTTAAAGAAGGGTTAAAATAGTTAAAATCAAAGTTTAATAAGTAAATCATTTTTAATATGGGGTTATACATAAGATAAATTCGACTATAAATATTCATAAGAAATATAAAACGATTTCCTACATAATGATATTTTATTTATAATGTTTAGACTTTAAATAAATTAATTTATTTATGACACAACGATGATGCAGTAATTACCCTTTTAAGGAAATATTAACATAATTGATGTTATAAATGCTCAAATGAATGTAATTTGAGACTTTTTATGAATTCCACTAATTTTTTAGGTTACTATTATATATTGATGTTTATTTAATCAACTTGGTTTGAACATATAATTCTGTTATGACTTTCACAAAAATCATATATCAAATAGTGTCAAAATTGACACAAAATAGTTTTTAAATCAAATATTATATTATTAATTGTTATTTTATTCCTAAAAATCTAAGGTTCGGCCATATGACTTAGATAAGGATATATGTATTAATAATAAACAATTTGGGGTTCGTTTGGAATGTTATAGTAAGTGTATTAACCATATAGTGAAAGAAAACAAAAAGACACGAAAAAGTTAAATTATTTAACTTAGAGTTAAATCTAATTGATAAGGTTAAAATAATACCCTAAACTTGTCTAAATCCTATTGGTTGATAGGATTTCGACCCATCCCCACTTTAGCTTCGAAATAAGACCCTTTGGAACCATTATAAACCGATTTTGACATTAATATAAAATAATATTTTGAGATATTCCTAAGGTGCCCCTCTCCACCCTTATAAAAGGACACCTCCTCCCCCTCCTCCTCACACCAATTTGAGCACTCAATCTCGGCCAACCCCTGCCAAAATCTCTTCTACACTTCCCTAGCAACATCCTAGAGGTTCTGGTCTTCCTCAAAGACCAATTTTAGTGCCCTAAGAGGAGGTCTCAAAGAGGCGCTTCAAAGAAGAGGTAATTACCGTTACCAATTCTTTCATCTTTATTTCTTCTTCCACTTCTTCTTCATAGGTTGTTTAATTATGAAGTAATAACATCAGTATCACTCATATACTGATATGTTATTATAAGTATGAAACAACCCTATTTCACCATCTATCCATCCTACGGAAAATGAAATCACCGCGTGTGTGTACGTACGGAATACCGTCTCCACGCCGTGGTGTAATCTATTTTCCACCACCACCTTACATGGATGGGTGTAATGGTGTAAAGAATAACTATACATAGTTATTACAACATCATATTGATTCTGATATATTGTATAATCCACTCCAATTCAATTCAATATTTATGGAAATGATATCATCGCTCGTGCGTACGTACGGACTACCGTCTCCAGGACGCGATGAGATTCATTCTCCATGTTAACCATTAAAGAATGATTATAAAGTATATATAAGAAATAATAATGAAATATATGACATTATAAAGCTACTGGATTTATGTATATATATGTATGTCATCTACTTACTTCCATTCAAGACAATAAGGAAAGGAAAATAGCGTTCATGCATATGTACGGACTACCGTCTCCATGAACGGTGTTTTTCATTTCATTAATCTATCTATTATATATATATATATACTGAATATATATGATATATAAATCATATTTTATATTCTGGAAGTAAGTAAATCATGATATAAGTAATAATAATGTCAAGAACAACAAGTCAGAACACCTACGATAAATGAAACGATTTTACCCAAAACGCTTCTTTAACATGGAATTTACAAAAGAACGGGTAATATAATGTCATAAGTGAACCATATATGATATCATAACAATGAATATGATTCTGTAATAAGTAAATGACATTATTTAAATCATTATACAGGAGGTTCGGACACTTACGAAGCAAATCGGACCTAAGGTAAGGGAAATATCACAATCTCATTTTTATCCGAGATTGTTTATTCGTAAGTATTTACTGGGGTGTATTTTATCATCCACATCCATGTTATATCAATATTTAATATTGTTTCCATCCACTTAAAATATTTTAAATCCAATTTGACCCTTCGGTGAGTTTTTAGTAAAGAATATGAAAGGAATCTTTTGTCATTTTTTTCGTACGAGGTACTTTTTGACTTTTCCGACAAAAGTACGAAATAATGTTTTTTTAACTTATACGGCATGAATGGATTTTTAAAACATTGTTTCCAAAAAGATTCATTTATAAGTTTTCATGTTTATTTTTAATCAAATTCTTTTATTTTAAAGTTGTATGACATGTTATGAAAGGAAAAATGTTATTTAAGAAGAAAGGATATTTTCCTCAAGAATGGAGTTCAAGTGTTTTATCAAAATGATTTTCCATCTAAGATAATAAAGGGTTCTGTTTTTATCCCTATTATTAAATTGATTTGTTCATGTTGTGATGGAATTATTTTTATGAATTTCTTTATCTTATATGAATTGATTTATGATGTCATGATGTTTCAAGAATCCCATTTTTGTTACATGTGTTATGCGATGATGTATGTTTTATGATTATGTGGAACACATAAGAAAGGATTCATTATGAGATGGGTGGGACCTATATCTCCCTCCAATGCATTGGGTAATGATTTTATATCTCATGATATAGACATGGCTGGAATGGTAGGTTATACCGGTTCAGTGAAACAGGACTGAAACGAGGGTTACTCGATTCAGAAAGGGACTTTGTCCACTAAGATAGTCTTGGCAATGAGTCTTGACTAACAAGAAATTATTCTCTATGATTATGTGTGAATGCCACAAAGTTTCATGTTTTATGTTATGATTATTGTGATTTCATTTCACTACTATGATTTATCCCATGTTATGAAATTATGCTCTCTTTTGCAGGTTAAGATTTCCAAAAGTTATGTTCTTATGAATATGATGTGATTGATTTTTCTTTTGTTTACCCTTACTGAGCATTTGAGCTCACCCTTTTATGTTTTATTTTCCCCAGGATATAAAGAAAGGTTCTAGGTAAAAAAAAGGGGGAAGATCTTTATGGGAGATATTGAAGATCTTTCACCACGATTAGAAGATTACGTTCCGAGTTTCCAAAGACACTAATCTATTACGATCCTTGTGTGTGTGTTTTTGTAATGTACTAAGTATTCCGCAAAATTAATGTAATGTCCATGTACGTTAAGCTTCGGGTCTCTACACTTCATCACCTGGGGAAAAGAAAACATACAAAAGGTTGAGCTCAAATGCTCAGTAAGGGTAAACAAAAGAAATATCAATCACATAAGAACATAACATTTTAGAAATCTTAACCTGGAAAAGAAATCATAATTTCATAACATGGGATAAATAATAGTAGTGAAATGTATTCCCAATAATCACAACAAGAAAATTTGTGGCATAAAAACATAATCATAGAGAATCATTTATTAGTAGTCAAGACTCATTTTTAAGACGATCTTAGCTAAAAAAGTCCATTTCTGAACCGAGTTCACTCCTCATTTCAGTCCTGTATCACTGAAATGGATTAACCTGCCATTCCAGCCATGTCTATCTCATGAGATATAAATCTTTACCCAATGAATTGGAGGGAGATATAGGTCCCACCCATCTCATAATGAAACCATTATTATGTGTGCAAGAAAATCATAAGTCATACATCATAGCATAACCCATGTAATAAAAATGGGGATCTTAAACATCATGCCATCATAAAATAATCCATATAAGAAAAAAGGACTTCATAAAAAATAATTCCATCATAAAATAATCAAATCGATGTAAAAATAGTAATAGATACAGAACCCTCTATTATCTTATATGGAAAATAATTTTGATAAAACACTTGAACTCCATTCTTGAAGAAAATATCCTTTATACATCAAAAACATTTTTACTTTCATAACATGTCATACAATTTTAATCCAAATAAAGTTGATTAAAAATAAACATGAAAACTTGTAAAGGTAGCTTCAGGGAAATAAGGTTCGAAAAATCCATTCATGTCATATATGTTAATGAAAAACATTCTTCTCGTACTTTGGCCGAAAAAGTCAAAACGTATCTCGTACTTAAAATGACAAAAGATTCATTTCATATCTTTTACTAAAAATCCACCAATAGGTAAAATTGGATTTTAAAAATTGTAAGAGGATATAAATAATATTACATATTGAGTAAACTGGGACGTGGATGATAAATATACCCTAGTAAATACCAAAGTATAAACAATCTCCGATAAAAATTGAGATTGCGAGATTTTCCCTTACCATAGATCCGATTTGCATTGTACGTGTCTGAACCTCCTATATAATGATTTAAATAATGTTATTGAATTATTACATAATCGTGTTTATTGTTATGATATCATATATGGTCATATTATTTAGCTTCGTATTAGTAATATTTTTAATTGCTACTTGTTATTCGGGTGTTTATTGCTTTTTGTTCTTTTGCATGTTTCGACGAATAAATTCTTATTCTTATTTTTAGGTTATATATAACTCATTTCCAGAATGATATTAGTGTAATATATATCATACTTATTCATTCAATTAATTTATATAGTCCTTATGCATTAAAGATCATGTAGAACGAGTCACATCACATCATGGAGATGGTAGGCCATACATATGCATGATCAATGATATTGTTCCCATGATCGTGGAATTGTATTTATGTGTACTTAAACTATTTCAGAATCAATATCACATTAAAATAATCATATATAGTTATTCTTTAAACTATTATACCCATCCAAGTAAGGTGGTGGTGGAAAACCATATTACACCACGGTGTGGAGACGGTATTCCATACGTACGTACACACGGTGATTTCCTTTTTCGTAGGATGGATAGAAGGTGAAATAGGTTTGTTTCATATTTATAATAACATATCAGTATAATATTGATAATTATGTTATTACTTAATAATGAAAAAACTAAAGAAGAAGAAGTATAAAAAGAAATAAAGTTGAAAGATTCGGTAACAGATATTACCTTTTCTTCGACAAGCCTCTTTGATACGTCCTCTTAGGGAACTAATGTTGGTCTTTGAAGAAGACCAATACCTCTAGAATAATACTAGGGAAGTGGAGAATATAAATTGGCAGGGGTTTTCGGAGCTTGAAGGATCAATGTGGTGTGAGGAGGAGAGGGAGGATTTTCCCTTTTATAAGGGAGGAGAGGGGAACCTTAGAAAAAACATAAAATATTATTTTATTATAAAGTCATATTCAGTTTTTAATAGCTCCAAATTGATCTATTTAGAAGCTAAGGTGAGGATGGGACGATATATTCTAATAAAATATATTGTAGACAAATTTAGGTTACTATTTTAACCTTATCATTTAGATTTAACTCTAATTTAAATAATTTATCTTTTACCATGTCTTCTTGTTTTCTTAAACTATATGGTTAATAAACTTACTATAACAAGAAAAAAGAACCCCAAGTTGTTTATCATTAATATATATATCCTTATCTAAGTCATTTTGCCAAACCTTATATTTTTAGGAATAAAATAACAATTAACAATATAATATTTGTTTTAAAAACTATTTTATCTCAATTTTTACATTATTTCGTAATTGATTTTTGTGAAAATAATAATACCATGATTAGTTCGAAAAATGTTAATTGAATCAATACTAATATGTCATATTAACCTATAAAATTAGTTTAATTCATAAAAATTCTCAAATCAAATTTATTTGGGTATTTATAATATCAATTATGTTAATATTTCATTAATAAGGTAATTACTGCATCATTATTATGTCATAAATAAACTAACTTATTTAATGTATAAAATTTATAAAAAAACTAAAATTATGTAGGAGATATTTTTTTAATTCTAATGAATATTTATATTTGAATTTATCTTATTTATAACCCTATATTAAAAATGTTTTAGTTATTAAACTTTGATTTTAACTATTTTAACTCTTCTTTAATTAAAATAATATTTAATGTCCTAATCTTATCCAAGTGGACCTTAATGGTCATATTGTATTCCTATGGTTGTTTTGGGTCGAATTAAACTTACCCAATATAATTAGAACATGTGTTAGGGTAATATTAATATTATTTTTACCCTTAATTACCCTATTTACTTTTAACCGTGGTAAAAAAAATTAAAAAGTTACTATTCACAAAAAATTAATTTTATCTTATTGAACCACATTTTACTCCTTCATATTAACTGTGTCTCTTAGATTTTCGAAATTGCATTCACAGAAGCTGTAAAATTATGTTTTATGTAAATTTGAAAATTCTCCTAGGAGGTGGGTAAAAGATGGTGAAAAATTCAATAAAATTTTTATATATCTTAAATTATTATAAAATGACTCCAATGAATTACTTTGAACTTATATAGCTATTATTTATCAATTTTGACCTAAAAGAAATTTCAATAAAATAAATAATTATTTAAATAAAGTCAGTATTTAAATAGTAACCTAATGTTTTCACAATTCATCAAAAATTGATGGTTTGCAGAAAATTACCAAAATTTCACCCTATGCAAATTTCGATATTCCGAATCAAAAAATGAAGTCCATTTTGAAAGCTAAAATTTATAAATTTTAAAAAATTTGGTATTACTATTCATAATGGCTAGTTTTAATAATATTTTAATAGCATATCGTTGTATAGTGAAACTCGGTATTGCGTACGACACAAGCTATCGAGGAAGGCCACGATTGCGTGTAAAGCAAGCCAAGCTAGTGTTGTGTGTAGTGAAAGATTCCTTTGATGATGTATATAACATAAAAACAAAATATTTCTCATAAAAATATCTGGTGTTACAATGATCCTCCTAAACCTCTTCCCTTTCCAAATAGGGTTGTTCAAACCAAGAAGATGGCTGAATATGTGATGAAAAAAAGAGGTTTTGGACACATTCAAACATGTGAGATCAACATGCCTCTACTTGAAGCCATCAAATAAATCCCATGGTATGCCAAATTTTTAAAAGAACACTCCACCAATCGAAGAGGGATCAAGGGAAATGAGAGAATCATCATTGGAAGAAATGTCTTAGCACTCATTACACCAACTCTAGAAATGCCAACAAAGTTAAAGGATCCCGGTACATTCACCATACCATGTACCATAGGGGAGTTACACTTCTGTGATGCTCTTTGTGATTTAGGATCTTCAATAAATGTGATGACTCACTCTGTATTCTCTTCTTTACTGGTTGGTGAGTTGAAGCCAATGAGAGTAGTGGCACAATTGATGAATAGAGCTACGACATATCTAGTGGAAGTACTTGAGGATGAACTTGTCTGGGTAAGAGACATAATCTTTCCAGCTGAGTTCTATGTGCTTAATATGGAGGATGATCAGTTATGTTCTCATTCCCCCATTATCTTAGGTATACCCTTCCTCAAAACTGAAAAAACCCTTCATAAATGTCAATGAGTGTACACTTTACATGGAATTTTGGGATGATCTTGTGATATTTAATGTTATGGATTCCATGAAGTACACCTCAGAGGATTATTCTGCATTTGTTATCTCCCATTTTGAACCACCAAGTACAAACCCCATGGAATTTTTTGGTCATATTCTTAGTGAGATTATGAGTATTGGTTTTGATTTAATGTCTAAGAGAACTTCCACAACCGTTTCTAAGGAACAAGAATATCTATGATTTTATTTTGAAATGGAATCATATTCTGATTTTGATCATATGAGCTTTGATTACAACATGGCAATTGAGTATGCTGATGGATTTGATGCTTTATTCTATGATTTTGATGATGTATATCTTGATACTGATGCTCTTTGTGCACATATTTTAGTTCCTTCTATGTCTCCTTCAACACACCACCACCCCTACACTATAACTCAAGCCATTTCCACCAAATCTCAAATACTCATACTAGTTATGTGGTGAAAAATTACCTGTTATCATTGCTAAAAATCTCCCTTTTGAACATGAAGAAAAACTTTGGAGTCTTTTGAGGGAGAACATTAGGGAAATCAGGTGGAACTTGGATTACATATTAGGTATTAGCCCCTCCATTTTCATGCATTTGATTATTTTGGAGGATGGGGATAAACCGATTAGGAAGCAACAAAGAAGACTCAATCCAACACTTTTTGAGGTAGTTAAAGAAGAGGATGAAAAATTTCTTGAGACAAGTATAATCTATCCCATTTCAGATTCTCAGTGGTAAGTCCTATTCAGGTTGTGCCTATGAAAAGTGGTGTTACTATTTTTAAAAATGAGAAAGATGAGTTAGTTCTAATGAGGGTACAAAACAGTTGGCGTGTGTGTATTGATTATAGGTTACCAATTAATTCCACTCGCAAAGCCCATTTCTATGGCCCATTTATTATCAGATGCTTGAGAGACTAGCTTGGAAGAGACACTGTTGTTTATTTGATGGATTTTCTGGATATTATCAAGTTACTATAGCTCTGGAGGGTCAAGTGAAGACTAAATTCACCTGTCCCTTTGGAAAATTTGCCTACCGGAGGATGCCATTGTGACTTTGCAATGCCCCAGGTACCTTCCAGAGATGCATGGTGAGTATATTTTCTGGTTTTATTGAGACCTTCATGGAGGTATTTATTGATGATTTTATAGTTTATGGGTCTTCATTTGATGAATGTATAAGTAGTTTTGGAAAGGTGTTGAATCGCTGTATTGAGAAGAATCTGGTCCTGATCTATGAAAAGTGTCATTTCATGGTAGAGAATGGCATTGTCTTAGGGCATGTAGTGTCAAAACATGTGATTGAGGTTGATATTATTTCATCCTTACCATATCCTTCATGTGTGCGTGATGTTAGATCTTTCCTAGGGCATTCAAAATTTTATCAGCGCTTCCTCAACGATTTAAATAAGATTTCTCTTCCTATGTCACAATTACTTCAAAAGGATTCTGATTTTGTGATTTTTGTTTCTTGTAGGAATTCATTTGATGAGAAAATGCAACGTCTGACCACTCCACCGATCATAAAGCCCCCATGGTGGGAGATTCCTTTTGAGCTTATGTGTGACACCTCCAACTTTGCAGTTGGAGCTGTCTTATCTCTGAGGGTGGAGGGATGTTCACATGTGATCTCCCATGCATCAAGGACTCTGGATTCAGCCCAATCAAACTATACAACCATGGAAAAGGAGTTTCTTGTTGTAATATTTGCTTTTGATAAATTCTGTTCATATTTATTGGGCTATAAAGTAGTTGTTTTTTCTGACCATGAAGCTCTGAGGTACCTCTTGAAGAAGCCAGATGCAAATCCCAGGCTGATCCGATGGATGCTCCATCTTGAGGAATTTGATATTGAGATAATGAAAAAAAGGGGTCAGAAAACATGGTAGCCGACCACATGAGTAGGCTTACTCACACACTAGAGGATGACACCTTGGGCCAAGTACCACATTGGGACACTTTCCCCGATGAGAATCTTTATTCCATATCAAGTACGCATCCTTGGTATGCTGATTCAGTTAACTACCTTATTGCATCTGAAATCCCTACAAATTTAAAGAAACATCAAGTCCAAAAATTATAATGTGAGTTGTGGTATTATGTTTGGGATGATCCATACCTCTGGCATATGTGTAGTGATCATGTTATTAAGAGTTGTGTTCCTGATCATGAGTTGGAGTCTGTTTTATATTTTTTTCATACACTTACTTGTGGTGGACACTTTGGACCCCAATATATAGCTTGGAAAGTTTTAGACTCTGGATTATATTGTCCTATCTTATTCTATGATGCGCATGCGTTTTGTAAGTCATGCTCTTGTTGCCAACACACTGGGAACATTTATAGGAGACACAAGATTCCCCATCAAACCACACTATTCTGTGAGATTTTTGATGTATGGGGCATCAATTTTATGGGTCCCTTTCCTAGTCCATTTGGATTTTTATATATTTTGGTTTCTGTTGATTATGTGAGTAAATGGGTGGAGGCCAAGGCCACCAGAACTGATGATTCTCATGTTGTAGTGGATTTTGTCAAGGCTCAAATTTTCTACAGTCTTGGAGAACAAAAGGCCATTATGAGTGACAGAGGGTCACACTTTTGCAATAAATATTTTGCTTCCCAATGAGAGTATGGGGTGACACACAAGACATCTGCATCATACCAACCCCAAACAAATGGCCAAGATGAGGTTTCAAATCTTCAGTAGAAACAAATCACGGAGAAAACTATGCAGCCAAATAGGATGTATTGGATTAAGTTCTGGGACAATGTGTTGTGGGAATATAGGACAACATACAAGACCCTCATTGGTATGTCCCCATTTCAGATTGTTTTTGGGAAATCATGGCATCTCCCAGTGTAAGTTAAGCATTGGGCATATTGGGATATAAAGAAATGCAACATGGATTTGGCCCAAGTTAGAATTCAAAGAAAGATTCAAATTAAAAAGCATGAGGAGATTTGACTGTCATAATATTCTAACTCAAGTCTCTACAAGGAAAGATCAAAAGCATTTCATGATATAATGATCCAGAAAAGGGAGTTTCATGTTGTAGAGAATGTCCTTCTCCACTGTTCACGACTGAAGATGATGTATGGTAAGTTGCATTCTAGATTGTTAGGTACTTATTTTGTGACTAATGTTTTTCCTTATGGTTCAGTGAATATCACACAAGAGGAAATAATAAGGAGATTTGCAGTTAATGGGCAATGTTTGAAGAGATACATTGAAGGACTTCCTACTAATGCAGTGGATTTTATCACACTGCATGACCCCATCATCACTTGAGAACATCAGGTTGTTCCTAACCCATTTACATTGTTATTCATTGTCCTATTTAAAATTATACATTTCATGTGCATATATCCCCTCATGGGTCCACATTGTGTACAATGAAATATTATAAGTGTCGGGGAGGAAACCTTTTATTTTATAAATTTCAATTGTTTTCCTGTAAAAAAAAACAAAAAAATTATTGTGTGTTTTTCAAATTTTTTGTGTTTTTTTTTCAATTTTCATAGTGTTTTTAAAAAATTTGAGCTGAAATGATTCTCAACAAGCATTTTGAAATCCATATCAATAAGTGAAACAATTCATCCCTTGAAACTATGCTTAAATGAATGCTGAAATGACTTGGTTTCAATTTTAGATATTTAGTAATTTCATGAAAAGTATACTGAATTTTGAATCCAATGACACATCTCACTATCTTTATATTTGAAATCAAATTAATTTGAGGCTTATGAACCATTATTTTCATATTCATTACATTCACCTCACTTCTTGAGAGAACCAAACCCTTCTTGATTTAACAATAATTTCATTTATTTCTGTCAAAACATGAGGGTTTGAGGTACTTATGTTTAAATGATTGAGGCATTTGTTTGGTATTAAAGCCCCCATTTCAAATAATCCTTTTTTATAATGGCCTAAATTGATCATTTAATCCTTGTATCCCGTATAATCCATGCATAGCCTATTAGGTTAGCCACATTACAAGCCAATTTTACATATCCAACCAACTCATGAAGTGAAATTTCATAATCTAGGTGAGCTTAAGTTTGGGGGAAACTATCTTTTGTTATGCTGAAAAATTTTGTGATACTTTGGGTGGAAATTTAAATTTTGAAGAGATGTGTTTTCTACTAAATAAAATCATTATATTAAAATCTATGCCTTTTCTGGAGCATCTAATTGATGTAGAAAGCTCTGCCAATCTGGAGATTTCAAGAAAATCATGTTCGAGAAGATTGACATTTTAGTTGCTGAATGATGAATTGTGTAAACTTTCTATGAATTTTCATAGTGATGGAGCTGAATTGTTAATATGGAGAATAATTAAGAGACCATATTTATGTGAAAATTATATTAATGCAATTTTGATTCAAAAAGAGTCATGTCCTCCTCATTCTTCCTTAGAGTTTTTCACATCTAAATCCAACCGACCAAAAGCCACAGAATAACCCTGAATATTACTCATGATAAATATTTGTACTTGACTCACATCGGGTGGCGAGGTATGAATTTATCAAGCCTATGGTGACGCTTGTATGATTTTGGACGAGAAATACATTGCAAAAAAAGTGATATTTGAGTGATGAGAGAAAATTCAAGCGAGGTAAGTGTTTTGTGCATGGAAGGATAAATGAGGTGGAAATATATTGAATAATATACATGGTTAACTTGAAATAAGGTTTTTTATGAGGCATGATATTTTTTTTTCTTGGTGTGTAATTGTTTGATCACAAGGATATGTGTTTTAAAATTGGTTTTGATTTGATATTGATGTTTACTTGACATGAGGTTTTTCCCAAGAGTGCAAAAGGGTATGTGTGGGGGAGTTGATAAAAAAATATTTTGTTGAATATTTTTAATGATAATAAATGATATAATTTCCTCACATTGTGATAAATATATTGATTTATGAAATATTTGGGATTAGATCATTCATTTGAAATTTTGATGAAAATTCCAGTTTTACCCTTTTAAAATGTATTGTAGTATTTTGAAGATAAATATTTTAATATTTATTATTTGAACATAATATTTTGTAACAGTGTTAATAATTAATTTTATACAAATTTTATTCAGGACACTAGAGCTAAAGAATGAATTTGGATGGAGTAAATGGGCCATTAATTCAATGGTGGTCTGGACTCGACAGAATGGACATGGGTTCTGTATTTGGGACATATCTTCTTAATCCGGTATTGGAATGAGCCCAAATTTTGAGGAAATATTGGGGAAATGATTTGGAACAAATATTCATTCTATAAGTCTGGACAATTCACTCTTTTGGGAGGTGAAATATGCAGTGAATCGTGGAATAAAATATTTGGCCGTGTTTTTCATTTCACCCATAAAAAGCTATGTAACCCCAGCCCTCACAAACTCTATTTAAATGGGGTTTTCACTCTTTGAGAGGGCTGGTCGAGGATTTTGGATTGTGTGGCCTAAAGGGTGTCTCTTGGGAGACCCTCACAAATCATGGAAGAAGTAAGGATTTGTGAAAACCTCTCTTCCAAAAAGGCACTTCTCTCACACCTCCTCTTTGTATTTCTTTTCATTCATGTTTGTATCTAGAATTTTTATTCAAATAATCTTATGTGTTATTCACATTTCTTATTATCTTAATATTATTAACTGGGATGGAATAAATAGTGGATATGATATTGGTTTATACACTTTCAATCCATTGCTCATGCAAAACGTCTCCACGATGACCACACCGACCATGGAAGAGAAGTTTTTAGTGATCGATCGATCTTCTAACCTCTTCATTTAATTATTTTGAATCATTAAGCTACTATAATTAAATTAATATGATTCATGAATTGTGTTTTTAAATGTTAATAAACTAAGAATTAAATTGAAAAATTAATACAAAAACACGCGAGGTCGAGATTTTGTGTGAATTGTGAGAGCGCGATCTTAATCGGTAATACATGACCTCACGGGATAAATTTGTAGAGATAAAATATAATCTTTAAACACAATTCATGCTCATTTCCAGAATGGATATGTGATATTATTAACCAATAAACATAAGCTAACTTTAGAACAATAATCAAAGCAGGGTTCTGCAATTGCGTGTTCCAATGGTAGTATAGGGTTTAAGTAATTCAATCTTCATGGTTAAGATAACTCTTGTAGGGTTCGAGGGTTAACAAATTAGGAGATCACAATTAAGTGGATATTTATTTAAATGATAATGTTTAATAAGTAAATGAAGAGGTGGAGTTATATCTATTACGCCTTTTAAAATATATTCTAAAAAAACATCTTATTGTTGTGTCTTTTTAATAAAACTTCATTTCAAAATTAAAAAAAATGAAATCTTCTTCCATTAAACATCTTATATATTTAAAAACTACAAAAAACGCTCATCCTTTTAAGTAGTGTTTGAATTTTATTCTCATTTATTTTTATAATACCTCTGAAAAGTTTTTTAAATTCACTTCCTCCTTTGAGAGATGACCTTGGTCAGCCACTATGCTGCACATAAGTACCCAAAAATCACATTAATTATTTGAAGGCACCCACGACAGCACTCTTTCACTACTCTTTTTAACTCCATAATATTCATTGTTGTCAGTAGTAATATACATCTAATCATGCATGATGAACTATTTTTTCACAGAACTGATAGTGTTGAACTATGTGGATTTCTCGTTCATGCTTTCCTTTTACGATCCAACTAAATCACTTCCCACAACTCCAAAGTTATCATAGACAACATTGTTGATTTTCTTTTCAGAAAAAGTCATCAATTATTCATGAATCTCATATATTCTATATCTTCTTGGTTCATTGATTTATTGCTTTTGGTTTTCCATCATCTTGGTTATGTCTAAAAATGTAAGAGCCTCATTATTTCCATTCATCTGTGCATGGTCATTCTGTTCAAAAGTGGTTCGAATGTTGTCCCGACTAGTTAAATGTTCCACTAGGAAAAGCACCCTACTAGTGTTTGCATCATTTTAGACTTGATATTGATCACGCTTGACCATATCTAAGACATTTATAAATTTCATTAGCAATTTCATAATCCACTATTGTATTATCATCCTCTTCAACTAGGTCATCCTAAAATTTACTAGCATTCGCTGAGGAATTATGGATTCCTTGATTTCTAACCCATACACCATTACTCTTTTTTGGAGTATAGGATTCTCCATAAGAGCATTATGCTTTCTATTCCTTTTAAAATTATTCCACTCTATTTCATTGGTTGTGGAAAAATTTTATCCACACTAATATTTTCAATAGAGTGTCTAATTATATTACAGAAGTCACAAAAAGGAGTGGGGGGTTCAGGGTATGTCCAAAGGGGTGTCTAGGAGGGAGGGGTTGTCTATGAGAGGGGGTTTCCAAGAGTGGGGTTGTCCAGGTGGGAGGGGGTGTACAAGAGGGAGGGGTTGTCCAGGAAAGGGGGGGTGGTGTCTAGGAGGGGGGTGTAGGTGGAGGGGTGTTCAGGAGGGATGGGGTGGGGGTATGTAGGGTGGGTTAATGGGGGTCTGAAGGGGGAAATAAGGGGTATTTAGGGGGGAGGGGTGTGATGGGGGTGCATACATAGTGTGCAGGGGGAGGGAAGGGGGACTGTCCCGGGAAGGGGTAGGGACTGTCCAGCGTGCAAGGGGGTCTGTCTAGGGAAGGGGTGGGGTCTATCTTGGGGGGGTCTATCCAAGGTGTAAGGGGGTCTATCCTGGGGAGGTCTGTCTATGGTGCAAGGGTGTCTGTCTAGTGTGCAAGGGGGCCATCCTAGTAATGGGGGGGTCTATCCAGGGGTGGGGAAATGGGTGGAACGATTATGCATATAGGCCTACTATGTTTTTATATAGAAATTTAACCTATATCCACTAATTATAACTATGGATATAGGAAATGTTTTTGTTTTTCCTATAAATTGATGATGTGGCCATGTTAGAACTGTGGATATGGGCCTATAACCACAATTCAATTCGTGGAAAAGGCCCTATAGACAAAGTTCAAACCATGGATATAGGTATTTTGTCACTGTATGAACTGTGGATATAGGTAGGTTTGTTTTGCATTCAATGCCCATGATCACTAGGAAGAGAGATGCATGATTTGTCTTGAACAATTTTAAAAAAAATAAAAGAGGCTTCACAGTGAAGTTGTGAAGATGTTGAAACCTAGATTTGTTGAGCTGACCGAGTGTTTTAAATTGAAATAAAGTAGTTGGATTGTTTAGATAAGGCTGAGGACCACTATAGTTCCCCATATTGTTACCTTGGAGCATTTTTGTAAGAGAATTTCTTGTGAAAGGTCAAGTTCTCTCAAGGAGTGCTAGATCTGAGGGTGGATGAAGGGTCCCGACCCCAAGTACCAGATCAAGGGGTGGATGAAGGGTCCCAATCCCATGTCCAAGGACAATCCATATGGAAAGATCCCTACTCATTGAGTTCACTTCTGACCTCAAGATGAGTAATGCACAGACCTTTAAAGTGGATGATTCTAGTGACATGATCTTGATAGACATGGTCCGGATCAACATTGAATCAAACCATGGGAACCGTAACCACACATGCATCTATCAGCTCCGAGTGCATATCTGTGAACCGAGATCCCTTTAGGTACTCACTACACAGCCTTGACCTGGGTGCACCACTTCTAGTCTCTGCATTTAGTTGTCAATTTTATATTAGTTATTTAGGGCTATGTGACCGGTTTTATATAGGTCTCCCTCTTGGTAGTCTCCATTATTTCTCCTTGTTTTTTTGAGACATTTGAACAATCCCTTGGGTTCAATATTAATTTACTTCATTTATCTCATTAAATTTATTTTCAAAAAAATAACAGAATTCAAATAATTCGACTCCACATGTTATGATGTGGATTCACTCTATTGGCACAAGTTTTTTAGAATTATTATGATGATAAATATGTTTCATGATGAAAACCGGAACAAATAATGCATATCATAATTAAAATAAATAGATAATTATTTTTTTCTTGTTCGAAATTAAATATTAATAATTTAATGATTACATTGTATGAAAAAAATAAATTTTATAAAAAATAAAACATACATCATATGATAATTATAACAGTTTGACCTATATAGGGGACATGATTGTTGGTTCAAACCATCCAACATCATCATCATTACCTCTTAAAATTTAAATGTTTTCTATTTGTAATGAGGGTATAAACCCACCGTTATAGATAATATCCCTTAATGAATAAAAATGTTCCAAGTTATCAAATCCTTATATAATATAATCATATGTATTTTTTTAAAAAAATCAAGACATCCAAGAAATAAAAAATTAATAAAATATGTGTTACTCTGGTATAACACCAATATTAATTAAAATGCTAAATGTTATATCATTTTTAAATAACTATTATTAGTTTCAAAAAATCGATTCTTTGATTGAATATTGTGATTTATGGAGTTCTATTGAAATATCTAGTTCTCGTTGAAATAATTATGTTGTTATTGTATCGATGTTTCATTTGAAGATCAAATTTTCAACTCCCAACATGGATTATATTAACTTATAACATTAAAAATAGATGAAATAATATTAATGGCATTGTCACATCCATTCTTCAATTTTCTAATAGATTATAGTAAAATAAATGTTGATTTTGAAGAGTACCTCGCATATATATACTAAACAGTCCTTCCTTAAAGTTGTTAATAGAGTGGGGATTAATAAGAGTATCGCATGGTTGAGAAATGCTTGATATATAAAAATCGTGTAAAGGTAGTGTCCAATGGTGTGGAGTTACCATTGGATAAACATTTTTTCCAATGAATATTATATGATAGGGTAATTGGTTATACTAGTAGCGATCCATGTGTATGATACATGGATATATGATTATATGATTAAACAAAGTAAAATCTATGTATCTGTAGGTGTATTACATTTTTTTTCTTTTATTTTTTGGATCAGATGAATGTTATAAAATGATAATGTGTAATATGTTACTTCTAACATGGGAAATGGATTTTATGATCGAAGAGGATTAATGTTAAAAGAACTTTAAATCTGTCATTAACATTATTTACACCCATCTCAGTGTCATGAGACTCATATCATATCATGGTTATTTAAACATATTGTGCTAGATCCTAAAGGTTATGATTTTAGGATCAATTTATTATAGTTATTTTTAAACCTTTTTCATAAAAAGGATTGAACATTCCTAGAACAACATTGTTTCAAATGGGTAATCAAGTTTAAAAATTTACTCTTATTAATTCGTATTGAACTACCAGTATGTTGAAATGAGAATGACTGAGGTCAATCCCTTGATTAATATGTATGACTCTGAAGATATAGTCATGGGAGATATTTTTAATAATAAATATTTTAATTTATGTTTATAAAATAAAATTTAAACTAAAATACAATGCTTTGAAATAACTAAATTAAAAAACTAAAAGGATTAATATCTAGGGATTGGTTTGTAAGAGATAAATATCTCTCTAAATCATTATTTTAGTTGAATCAATTGGTTGTAATATTGTTCTAAGGCTACATATTTATTTTAAAAAACACCTCAAATTCTACCAAACCCAATTTAAATTTCCTTTTCAATGAAGAATATCTACCTAAATTAACTAATTTTAATATTTAAAACTAAATAAAATTCCATTCTATTTTGGATAGCTTAGTTTTCTCAACCATTATGGAGTCAATGCCTTCAGAAAACATTTTTTCAAAGACATTCTAATGAATAAATTAGGGGTTAGATATTTAATGTGATTCCTAAAAAATTTATATACATAAAATAAATTTATAGATAATTTAAACACTCATACTTTTACTCTGGATATATCCCCTCTTAATTAATGAGTTGATAATGGTTGAGGTAACCTCAATCATGTTTTATAATACTATCACAATAAGTGAGTGAAAATTTTAATTTAATTGTAGAAGAATTAAAATATACTGAAAAAAAATTACTTACATTTATTAATTATTGGAACAATAAATGTGAACATCTAGGAAGAAAAAGAGTATAATGGTGTCCAAGAATCAAATAAAATTCAATTTAAAGGATAATAATTCCAAATATTTGTATGGAATATCCTATTTATAAACATCATATTCATCATGACATAATTTTTTTCATTGTAGAATGAGGTTATATAACATAAATATAAACCCTTATCTATTCGTCATAGGTTACTTCAGAGTGGTTCGAGGAAAAGTGTTGGTGTTCCATAGATACATCTTCCTATTTAAAAATCAAAACCTCTCAAGGTTCATGCTATAACATTATAAGTGCTTCAAATTAAACCTTATGTTCCCTTATATTTATCAGTATCATAATATCTTGATGAGGAAAATATTATTGTTTAATTATAATGATATTTTATATCAATATTACTTCATAATGTCATAGAATAATGGTCATATGTTATAAAATGATCCTCTAGAGCTCCTCAAATAGGTAATGATATTTAAATTCAATATGATGTGGATACATATGTAATATCACTAAATGATGTCTCTATTTGATCCTGTGAGAATCATCCCACATTAAAACATTACATTATATGTATCCTCATTCATAATCATGAGTTATCTTACAATATTATATGGTTCTCCTATAGTGTCTAATGGTACCACAACTCCATATCCTCTACCTGTCCTATATTTTTGTCACATCATCCCAGACTTCATCCTTGAGAGTTAAACTATTTGCTATCATAGAGATCATGTTTCTACAACAGTGTCTGGATACAACCTTGGTGAGAATCCATTCATAAGATGATTTTATGGAATTTTTTTTCATTTACTTTTTAACTAAAATTTATTATATAATAGCATAAAATCCTAACCTCATAACTCTTTATTGGGTAATCATATGTATACTATTTTGTGTAATCTTGTAGATTTATGTCCCTTATATTGGTGCAATATCTTTAAAATCACATTCTTCCACACCGTGAAGCCATTTTGTGGAATTATTTCCTTCTTGGTTAACCATTTTTACTTTGGTAAAACTAACTATATAATGAAGAAAACTTTTTTTTGAGTAATATCAATGCAGTTACTCTAAAAACATGAAGGGAGTATCCAAAAGCTTCCTTAATAACTATTCTTGAATAAATCATAAATAATACAAAAACATTGTAGCATTATGTCCCTTAATCAATGAAAATAATGTTAAAAACTTATTCATCATTAATAGTTATCAAATTACCCAACAATTTAACATTTTATTGTCCATAATAAAAATATATTTACTATGATTCCTAAAATGATCAATCCTTTAACATTAGAAAAGCAGCAGAGAACATGTCAATAAAATAAAATATGAGATGAAATTTTTTAAATTACAATATACTCATCCTCTGTAAGTAATCATACATCCTTATTAAGATTATACTATAATTCTTATTCTCACCCATAATTATTTTTGAACCATTCCATAGACATACATGCCCATACAGAGATATACTTATTTAGAAAATTTCACCTTCAACACTCATGAATAATGTAAAACTAGAGTTATAATCATTATAAATTTCATGTATTCTATTTATTGTCATATATAATATCTCAAATCAGTTTATAAAAATATAACCATAGAAATCAAGATGAAATCCTAATATGTTTCTAATGCCTTTGAGGATAGAGGTGGGTAGTTCAGGATGCAATCATTAAAAATGAATGCTTTAAAAACGGGGATAAATTATTTAAGTACAAATAGTGTTTATTTATTTAATCCCAATGAAATGGGGACCTACTTATCCAGGTAAAATTCATCATCTCCCATCAACCTCTACATCTATTAATGATTCCCATCATGAAAATTCATCAACAATGACACAATTATTCATCATATTTTCTTTAATTTTCATTTGTTATAATGGAAAATGCACCAGGATCAAGTATAACACCAATCAAACTACATTTGTTTGATCTCCACTTGTAACTAATTCTAAAAGTTATAATAATATCATATATCATGTATGATTGATCAATAAAATGTACAAGATATAATCTATTAATTAGAGTTGATTTCTAAAATAATATATGAATCAGGTAATAAAAATATAAAATACACTCGAATCAACATCCAAATCACTAATTACAATTCTACCACCTTATCATACATGGTATCATCACAAGGTAGTTCCATTCATAACCAATCACCCTTTTTAAACTGAAAAAAATAAATTATATGTACTAAATAATTTCTTGTATGATGGATAAATTATCCTGTAATTTAGATTACATGTTTATAAATTTCATGGATATTACAAGATTAAAATATGGTTAGATATAGGTTAGGAATAAAGGTAAAAAGCGTTAAAAAATATCCACCATCATATTTGTTTGGTTTAAAAAAAACGCATTTTTTTTGAAAAAGATCATTGAAAAAGTTTAAATAGTAATGTTTCTCTGGACTTATTTTATGAAATAGATTATTATAAATAATATAATAAAATAGTTTAAAACACTTATCATGATTGAAATTTATAATTATTAAAAAATCACATAGAACATGAATGTTATGTAGTAAATGAATAAACAAAAAAAATTATAAATTTTAGATTAGATGACAAAATAATTCTATAATTATATTGGATATCATAATAATAATTAACAAGTAATTTATTTTCAACAATTCGCAATTAAATGTTTTGCTTTTATTTACATGTGTTTTCATAATTTTCATAAGTAAAGAGATGTCTCCAATTAAAATTCTCTTAGTCCAATGATTTCAAGAAAAAATAAACATGTTTCCAATAATCCTCCCACCACACTTCATTTCTAATACATTATCCACTATTTAAAATCAAGGAGAGATAGATGAAAATGATAATTATTTTAAATACATCATAGTAAATTATAAAAATTTATGAAAGAATTAAGGTCCTCCATGATTTATGTATGATTTTATTCCTTGATATCTGGATGGAATTTACTATATAAAATTCCTCTGAATTGATGGATTGTGGTGTATTTTACTTCCTAAAATGAAAACATTGAACTAGGTAACAATATAGTGTTAAAATGTTATATTTATAATGTTTAAGAAAAAATTAATGAAAAAAATATTATACTATTTGTTTTTATTCAACAATTTACATAATGGATAGATAATAAACACAACAAGAAAATAAATATATTAAATTATAAAAAATATGATTAAGTAAATAAATATAAGGCATTAAAAAAATTAAGGGTGAGGAAATCCTATGACACCTAGGTTCCACCCCCCCATATCCCCATTGATATCCAACAAAACTATGATTTTAGTCAATGAAATCATGAAATCCCTAAAGTACTACACATACCAGGATTGAATCACCAAAATAGATCTCCAAAATATTTTCCTAGACAACTAATGTTTTATAAGGGATGGTAGAGTATTCCAAACCTAGGTTGTGTTAGAAACTGCCTATATCACACCCTATAAAGGAGGAATGAAAATCAATGATTGTGTTGGAAACTAATGAGATGAATGATCAATCAGGTATATTTCTAAATTAGATTGTTGAGAGCTTGATAATGGTAGTTATATAGTAATTTGGGTATATGGTTCCCCACTAGGTAGGGTAGTCGTAGATCCATGACCCTAGGAATATTTAGTGTTTACAAGAGGATCAAGTAGAATATAGATATATGTATTGGTAGTTTTGATTTGTGTATCAAAAGGAAGGGATATTATAGTGACTATTTTAGTAGTTAGAGTTAGTGTATGATCATTATCTTGAGTTGGTATCTCCCATATCCTTAGGGAGATCATTTTTTGATCAACTAGGTCAATATAGGGAACCTCCATTGTAGGGTAATTTATCAGTCCCTTTCCATTATTTTTGGAATCCAACTTGAACTATCATCATTCATCAGTATCCATAAGATAACTAGTATCCTATGTGTCAAAATTTGAATAGAGGAGGGTTGGGGGTGGTATAAAAGCTCAATTTGGGGTGTTATAATAAAAAATAAATATTTGGATGGTTGAGTGGGATAAAAATACTGAGATTGGATGAACCTAAAATATTCCCACTAGGTTGGATATAATAGAAAAATCGGTGTTGTTTTATGTCATGTGGTAGAATGGGAGGTGGATCAAATTATACCTTTATCTTATCATATAAATGGTGCTTTATCCCAATCATTCACTAAATTAAATTGGAAAATACTAATTCAAATCCCCATGAGGAATGTGTGGAGGTTATTTCTAATCACGTGAAACTTCTATTTATCCTCTCGGAGTTGGGTTTTATTAGGAAGTGAAATAAGAATATGATTGTCCATCAATAGAATCATAATCCACCATTAAATAAGTATAATTTTCACCCAATTAATTCTCTTTACCTTTATCATTAATGGGACCATTTTACTAATAATGGGAGGTTAGAAAACACAATCTACCTGAATGAGGATAGGTTTAATGATTACTTAAAAACTCCCAAGTGCTTTGCTTGTTATGTAGTTTAATTCCTACCCATAATAATACCCTTGGTCTTTTTAAAAATTCATTCTTTATATAATGAAAATTATTTTGACATGTTGATTCTTAAATACAATATATAAATTTTATAATGAATAATAACATATAATCAGATCACAAAGCCTTATCATGATCCCTTAGCAAACCAATAATGATAGATTTCCCAATGTATAATCTTTAAGAGATAACTTCTCAAATAAATTATCTTAGTTTTTTAGGTTTGTTCCTTCTCAATGGGTAAATTGTTCTTTTCGTATACTACTTATGGATAGTGTTATTACCATTCCTCAGTATAAAATCATTATAATCCACTCTCTCTATAAACTCATATTTTGTGACACATTATCCTAATCCAAACTCTATAAACCAAAGGATCCAATTATGTTGAACAAATTTTCACTTAATATACTCATGTTTAATATCAAATACTAATTGTAACTCTCATATCCACTCAATATAATCTTCCTCCAACACATGAGTAATATGTTAGAAATTCATATCATTGAATGAATATATATCATGATCATCTATATCAAAATATTCTATAATATTCATGTCAAAAATCATTTTTTTATGAATTATTGAAATTTAATGTCTCCCCATACTCTTCCAGTGTTTGGGTTCAGTGAACCATATAAAATTTTTATGGTGATTTTGGAATAAATTGCCAAACAGAGATTAGTGATGGGTTGTTTGGTTGGTTTATATTCAGTTAGGTTACAAATATGTGAATGGGTTACGTGAAATTATTAGTATGGGATCATGTAATTGTGTGGATAGTTTATCCATTTTTTATTTTTTAGGTCACATATGTATATTATTTTTTTTTGTGTTAATGGGTATTTATCTTTGTATTTATTGTTATTGGTCATAGTTTGATCCATTGTGGGATGGATAGGGATATGGATGGGTAATGGATCGAGATGTATTCACAGGGGGTTTTAAATGTGTTGTTTTAATTGTTTGGAAATGTTTTTATTTTTATATGGTTATAGTGAATTTTCAATGTGGGGGCTGGGAAATAGTGAAGTTAGTATGTTGAAATAGGTATGATGTGAAGTGAAAGTCATTCTAGAGAGGATCTAGAAGTGTATATTTAATACATGAAATGACAATAACCATATCAAACAGCTAATAAAATCAATTTAGGGAGAACTAAGAGATGGGTAGAAGGATACTAATAGAATAATTTAGATTTTTTTGTTCAGAATTAAATGTATTTTAATACGTTGTGGCATAACCCAAGTCATTACTACATGGCGTCATTGGATACAAAACCATGGTATATTTCAAACTCTGTCCTCTAGAGTTGAAACTCTATGGGGGAAGCCACCATTGAACAACCAGGTCAGTTTATCTCTATGTGATTCAATTCAGTTCAAAATCATGATATTAATCCTACCGTAAAAAAATTAATGTTTCAATTTTTTGATCTCTAGAAGAATTATAGAATGAAAAATTACATCCTATAACAACCTGATTTTTCACTCCATGTTATATTATGTTCGGGTTGAGACATAGTGTAAACACACCCTATTTGGGTAAGTCTCTTTTTTATAAAATAACTTTACATTATTATACTGTAGTTAGTTATTGTGTGTCATAGTTCTAGAATGTTGACTTTAAGGAGTAGTGTTTTAGGAAATGATATATCTGGATGCACTTTAAAACCAATTCCTTCTATTCAATGGTTATTACTCCTCTCAATTTTTATCTTGTCTCAATTAGATCTTCAGTATGGGAGTAGGGGAGAGTTCCCAAAATTCTATAAAATAATTTACCCTAATAATTTCTAATAAATATAAAGTAAAATTAAAATCTTAATAAGGAAAAAATACCTAGGTTTTTATCACTCCTAGATCTTTAATTAAAGTCAATATCTACATGTAACTTTTTATTTTCAGGAAATTTTGAGAGATAGAATAAATTAATTATTGAAATTATACATGTATAGATTCATCATTTTTATTGAACTTTAATGATGGTTAATTAACTCTCTAAAACTAAATGGATCCATGTGAAAATAATTTATACCATGATGGGTTATAACCAAAGTGACTATAGTTTTATTGGAAACAATATCAAACATGATTTAAACAAAAGTATTGTATCTCCTGGTATGAATATTCAATGGTTTATTCATAAATCAAACCACTTATTGATTTTCTATTTATAGGTATTTTAATTCTTATATGTGTGTCTTTCATTATCTTATAATTTATCCAAATATAGTAGTATCTTTCTATCTGGGTGTGAGTCTATAGCCACATTCTTCATTTACCTATATTATCACTGCTTGAGATCCACTTGTTAATGGCCTAGTTTCTCATCAACAAGCCTAAATGGGGTTATACTAGACATCATTTTAAAATATATCATTTATTTCTTTAAAATATTATCATGATTTTTTATATAATCATTCCATATTGATCTTTTAGTTTTCTCCAAAATTGATATAATAAATCAGGTGGATAATTCTACTTTCCAATAGGAATGTTGGTGGTTAGGGGATATGTTATTATTTCCAACTCATTAATTTTATAGCACACAAAAAAATATATAATTCTTTGAATGTGTTCCTCAAGAAATTATGAGTTTCCTAGACATACCAACAAGATAAAATAAGTTATTTCATAACAATTTAATCGTTAACATAGATATATTTTTCATGTGGCCTTATATTATACACATTTAGTGATATAAATCTCATAAACAAATATGTATATGTTTCTCATGGAGCATGGGAAGGGCCCCATAAAATCAATTCTCAATACATCAAACAACTCAACTTTTAGAATTGGTTTTTTTGGAATCTCAATTCTTTTTCCGTTTTTTTGGAATCTCAATTATTCTACCATTTCAATTGTGTCCTCCGTTTAGTGATGAATTGAATAATTATAGTATGATATTCTCCTTGGATTTGGGAACACATCACTAAATTAACAATTCACTTCACTTCATGAATAAAAGTGATTATCACCAAAACAATTTTTGGAATTATCTAAAAAGATAATTCATTACGGATATTAAAAATAAATATTTGTGGTATCATTTTCTGAATAATCTATAATGTTGAAAAACCATGAAAGAGATTGTAAATTAGTATAGAAATGCTTCTTGTCCAGGAACTCATTATCAATTTATCTCTCCTCATCATCTTCTATATTCTTTGGGAGTATTCTAAAAAAATGGTCTTCCACTAAAATATATAATCCCTTTATTTTATTTTAATCGTATAAAACTATTGTAGTATTATGATACACCGAATTAGGCATAGATTATAATCCTTTTTTAGAAAATAAATCAAGAGGTGTGATTAATGTTTATAATCACCTCAACAATTACTAAATATGGTTTGAAATAATCAAAAGAAAAAAAACGTTGTTTTAAGTTTTTTGTGAGTGAAAATTTAATTTATTTGGGACTTATTATGGGAATGGCTGTCATAATAGATATGTTGAAAAATATGATCTACCTACTGTCTTCGAGTATCTCCTATAACGAAATCACTTGGATCTCATGTTATTATGAAATTTTTCTACCAGTTTAGAAATATCTTGATTAGTGTGGCCAAATAATTGTTTTTCAAAGAAATAAAGTCATCCTTACATGATGATTCTAATATAAAAAAATATACATTGACAGAATATGGGTATGTGTCCTAGATATCTTAAAAAAATATTTTATAATGTGGTGGAAAAATCTATCATTTCGAAGAAATATTTAATTACACTTCATTGTATTATGATCATGTAGATCATGTATGAATGTTTTAATTACTATATTAACCTTTATTCCTTGCTTAGATATTATGTTCCCCAGAATGAAACCACCTTGATCTATAATGTGGAACATTCCTAATTGAGAACTATGAATTTTTCTTCAAATATTTTAATTACCAAATCATGTTTGTATAGGAATACTTCAATGGTATCCCATATACTAAGAAATAATCCATGAAAAACTCAAGAAATTCTTCCACCATGTTATGAAAAATAAGTGTCACACACCTTTAAAAAGGAACTAGATAATTAAACATGCCAAAATACAAGATATGATAGGAGAATGTTTGATATGGGTTAGTAGAAATTTCTTTATCATTGTTATTTAGATAAAAAATAATTTGGTTGTAACTAGAATGTCAATATAAAAGGAAAAAATAACTCATATTGAGATAACCTATCAGGAATTGATCCATGCTTAATAATTGAAAGTTATCTTTTATTATCGATGATTCTAGTATTTGATAGTCTATGCCTACAAAGTATCATGTAACTATAATTGTATGTATCATCTCATTTCCATTAGTCATTATCATAGTATTCCACCCTTATTTGGAATTACATGAAATGGGGTCACCCAGTTACTTGTTTATATTGAAATGATGATCCCTCTATCAAGTAGTTTAAAACCATTTTCTTGGAAAATTATTTTATCGTTTGTGTTAGTCTCACCTATATTAACAATCATATTTTTCACACACCATCTAGTAGTGTTATTTTTGTGAAAATGATAGGATTAATTCCATTGATAATTTAAAGAAACTATGTGAGTTATCCCATATTTTTCTCAATGAAGTATCTTATTTTTAACTCTTTTATCAGTTTATACCTTCTTCTAGCCATACATTTTTCTGAAAATAAAATGATTAATTCGTTTTGTAATAAAAAAAACACAAAGTAAGTGATTTTTTCCCATTATTAAAAACATATAACAATTTTTATTCCTATTAATTTATTAATTATGCAATAATAAACATTCTTTAATTGTCCATTTCACCCAAAAATAAGTAACATAGTGTTTGTGTCAATGGATTAAACTAAATCATTAATATTTTGATGATTGAAAAAATTAATTCTGGATAAGAATATATTTACAATATTTTATTCCATTGTATGACTTCCGCTTCTTCCTCACCCTCTGGTTATCAATTATCCTTCTTAGATTCCCCAATATCATCAATTAGTTCCATTGCATTACCTCTTTTACTATTTATAGACTCATGATGGATTTATGTTCTTTATTAGAAAATCTTATATAGAAATACTATGATTTTTTTCATGATTAATAGTTTTAATAAGATCAAATATGACTTATTCATCACTATCTCTAAAACTTATTCATCATTGGTTAACATTTATAAATGATTTTATAGTTTCATTGAATGGGATTCCAAGGATTATGGGAATATATCCTTTTTATTCTATCTTGAGGATAAAAAAATCATCAAGGAATCTATATTATTACACCATGAAAAGACATTTTCAAAAATCCTTAGGGGTACTTCATCGATATACTAATAAGTTAGAGTGTAAATAATATAATATTTTTATTATCTAATCCCATTTATAGAAACACATATATGAGAATAAATGTTTCACCTCATTCATAAGTCGCAATGTGTGTTTTTGAATGTGAATGAACTAATGGTGAATAATATTGATAATAATCCAAGATCTCTCATATTTGTAGGTATATTATATTTAAATTATATTTAACACTCTTTAATAGAGAAATGACACCAGAATCATCTAGAATTTTATTTTTTTATAGTAATTCCAATAAATTGTTTTCGTTATCCATCATTTACGAAATATATTAACTAAAAGATATGTCTATATAATGTTTTATGAAACCATATAAAACTCCAGAAATTGAATTTATAAAATAAATTTCCTTATCCTCACTAATAAGGAAAGAGTGGGTATATAAGGTTCTATCATTTTGATTCATTCTTCTCCTTATAAACATTGTTTTAGAAATTCCCATCTTATAATTTTATTTATAATTTTCTTTTATCTTCATTCTATTATCAATTTTCCTCTTTCATGATTAATTTTTATTATTCCATTTACACTAAATTTTCATTTTATTTTTCCAATTTTCTTCCACCTCTCACCTAAAAAAGTCTCATAGCTTTCACATTATCTCTTGGGATTCCTCCATGAAACTAAATAGGGTATTGAGTAGCCACTATTATAATGTTTGTTATATTTCCCCACATGTTTATATATTTGTAGCTAGAGTATTATTGATTCATTATAGAGTTATATTTTCTTATAATCTACTAATAATGATTTTGGATGAGGTTATTGAACATTCATTTAAGTGATTTTTAGGGGATATGAAGGTGTTTTTTTGATAGAATTTATGTAGAGGATTTTTGGTTTATGGTTGAGGGGGTGGTAATAGTTAGAATACCCTCATGGGTTGTGGTTCAAATGAATATTTGGGTATACCATTATTTTATTTGAAAATTAAGGAACATTTCTATTATTTATAAAAAAGATTTTGTTATGGATTGTGTTGAATTCACCTCCATTTGTTGTAGGTATTTTGGAATTGTTTTTGGGAGTGATTATAACTAAAAAAGTTTCTATCGAAACATTTATTATCTGCTAAACCCTACTGAATCCTTGGTGTATGTGTGTTCCTATTCAAATATCAATATATTATAAAATATATTTGAGTATAAGTGGTTGTGAATACTGTGATTGAGTAAATGCAACTATAAATAATATGTTATTTAATTTATTTATCAATGATTCTAATTGGGTATCCATGAAGGTGATCTCATAAAATTAAAATACCTCTCTCATAGATGGACTATAATCACATTTTCATAATTTAACATTATGAGAAATACCATAGAAAATGTCTTTTTCAACTTAAAATGTTTTCAAAATTAATCATTTACTGGATATTTCATCGATCGTGACTCAAGTCATAGGATGTAAACAATACATTCATTTATAGGAAATCATTTATTCCCTTATATTTCAAATTCCTCATGAAATCATTGATTTTATCCCATGTTTTAAATATATATTTTCCATCAACTTGTGAAATGATTGAGATTTCATTTATGAACCTCTGTATCTTTTATAGTGAAATGTATTTGTTTAATAATCATTTTATTAGTTATCATATGTTTTCATGTAACCAAAGAGTTAACTCATTCAAAAATATATTTCTCAGACATATAGATAGAATTTGAATACCCTTAATCATATATAATTTTATGTTACTCAATTGTTGTTGAATATGCCACAAATTTCACTGAGGATAGTCAAATATCAATGTAAATATTCATTTTTCATGACACTAAATCATTCTATGTTTTTTATTGGTATTAGTCTTAGTTTAATCCTGAAATTTTTCACCTAAATCAAAATATGAACAAAACTAAAGGAAAACCCATCAATAATTGTTAAATCATAGTCCATTTTGGTTCTAGCATGGGGAATTGGTGGTGCTTAATTTTATTGGATCCCATTTGAGAAATTACCATGAGGTATATTTGGTGTAGTTGAGATCATATTCTCTTAGATGGTAAATCATATGTATGGACATAGAATCCTATTCTTATAAGGGTTATAATAAAATATTTCTCATGAATCAAGGCTCCTTGATGATGTTTTTGGCATCCTGGTTATGTGTTATGTTTCGTGAAAAGAAAAAAGAAAAGAAACATGCACATAAAAATAATTAAAATAAAAAAATTTATTAACAATTCATGAATAGAAATTAATTATAAAGAATGTTTTATTATACAGCTATGTTCACCCTTGATCACCACCAATAGTGCCAAAAACATTATCCATTCCACTAGAATTATCAATTCTAGTGGGTAATCATAGTTAAAAATTAAGTGTTCATGATTTCTATTATACTTATAAGATATACATTAGTGAATGTCAAAGGTAGGTCCCATGAGTGACACATATAATCGACAACATAAATCCATAGGCCTTATTGTTATGAAGAATTATATGAATTTATATTGATAAAAAAATTGAAACATGAGTATAATGATTTTAAAAAAATTAAAAAAAAAGATCAATTTCAATAAATTATTTTGAAAGAGATACCAACCTCTTTCATTCATTAATTGGGTTTAATTAATTAGTTTCAATATTTTTTTATGTTTACCATTTTATTATGCTAAAATTTATTGATTTTAATGGAGTCAATCTAAATCTATTGTTCAAAGAGTAATATTTGGCTAATTTCATTAAGTTCAATCTTAAAATTAAAATATAAATACAATATACAATTAATTTCTTAATTTTATCAACTAGTTTTTTTTCAATTCATAATAATCCTTTTTTAAAAATACTAAATAATAAATATGAATAAAATTAGTGACTAAAATTTATTCATAATTGAAATGAATATTCATGAAGAAAATTGATAGATAATTTAAACACACATAATTCTACTCTTAATCCCTTACTTCCTAAGTGAATTTAGACACATGGTAGAGTGAAGATCAACCATATGTTACTTGAATATATTTTAAAGTGAGTGAAAATAGTAAAATAATGTCGATGCATATGGCTACATAAGAATGCCTTTTTTTCAATAATAATCGTCCTTAATTATTTAACACTCTAAAATAGAAGTGAGTTGGATTGGGGGTGTTTCATCAAGCTATAGTGAAATAGAAGAATGTTTTCTGATTTTCTGTAAATCAAGTAACATAATTTTTTTGGAAATATCTTCAAAAATATGTTTTTTTATTTATTCCAAAATAAAACCTTTTTTTAGTTTTATATTTTTTTCTTGTCAATTTTATATTTATTTAATGAAAATAATATATTTCATTTATTTATTTATTTTCAATCTTCTACATAAGAAGGTGATTTGTTTCAGAACTATTTATGTGTAATAGAATTGTTTTTGTGAAAATAAAATCTTCTCACATGATTCAAGTGGGTTCTGAATTTTATATTATATCTCAATTTGTTTTAGAGGTTTACTAATATTTATTTTATATCTATAAAAATAATTTTTATTTATATATTTATAATATAAAGGGATAATTTTGTTAAATATTTAAAATTATTTCTATATTTAATATTTTCTTATGAAAAATTGGTTTTACATGGCATATTATTCGATTGTGAAAATCATTTTTTAAAAATAATATTGAAAATATATATATATATATATACATATTTAAATGTTAAAAATCATGCACGCCCACATTTTTCTCTTTATATAATTATTTACTTGATTAAGACACTTTATGTGAAAATGAAGTTATCAATGTTTTCAAACTTTCTGATTAATTTAAAATTATTTTATTTTTCAATATGAATATGTGTATAAATATTTATACATAAATATAAAATTTCATATGAAACATTTTTTATAAAAAATGTATACATATGTCTCTACAAATGTATTATTTTTGGGTGAAACAAAATTTTAATCCAAGATCAATAGATACATTTATATATAAATGTATTTATATATGTATCAATTTATGTAAAACTATTTATTTCCTATATTTATGTAAATAAACGAACATATATATATATATATTGTACATATATATGCATCATTATTCATACCTATACATATGTGTGTGGAGATGCAGTTGGGTTTTATTCTAATATATTTGAAAACAAATATATCTATATGTGCATATTTTTATGTAAAAATATTAAATATATACATATATATATGATTTTATTTTTACAAATTTCATTTCAGGAAAAACTATCTTTATCATAGAACATGAATAACAAAGTAATTTACCTTTTTAAGAAATTTATATCGAATCTCATGATTTTTTAAGAAACATCCTAGTCTTTATGATATAAAATAAATGTTATCATATTTTTAATAAAAATAATCACACTTGGATATTATTTCAACGAAGGCATGGAATTGGGCGTGAACCCAAACCCTTTTGGTACTTTTATCCAATCATGTGACGGGTGTTCCTGGAATTTTATTGCACTCCAACTCATTTGGTATTTTTGAAATCTCATGAGATTTCATGTATGGTGCACGAGATGTGTATCCTAAGAACACTATGGTATTAGAGAGTGAACCTAATCCATGATGGGACTTCTTTCATCATATTATGTCTTCTCTAGATTGAACTATGACTTCATCATATGATCCAAGTTACATTGGAGAACTATTTATGAATGTTTATGAGTTATGAAGAGAATTCTTATTATTTCATAAATGAATGAAATGTATTTTTCTATAGGTTACATATGTTGAAACCTATTTAGAAATAAATATTTTTATTTTTAGATCAATTGATGATTTTATATATTTTAATTATCAAGATGTATCACATGTTTTACATTTTATGATGAAGTGAAAAAATCATGATATGTTTCCACATGTATTGAAACCCCTTACTGAGTTTTTTTTCTCACCCTATGATTTTCAAAAGTTCTTTTCATAGAAAATAAGGACACATAGAAGTGAGTGACTGTCCAAGGATATTTTATATTGTTCAACCATTATAATGCATAATACTAGTTTTATTGTCCCTTTTTAGAGTTTTAATTAGAATTATCCAATGTATCCAATTTTTCTAAAGCCCAAAAACATTGATGTCTCATATTGTTATATAATAAATGATTTATAATAAAATGTAACAGGTTTTGGGTAATCATAGTTTGTATCGGTGATGAGGTTTAGAAAACTTTAGAGGTGAATATATCGAGATACACTTTGAAAATTTAGAGTCCTTTAAATTTTATAGGATTTTACATTAAGGAAAAATATGGCACGCTTAGTTTTCTTAATTTTGAATTTTGAAATTCATAATTTCTATAGGTGTGGTAATGGAATTTAAAGGATGAAATTCGTTTAGTGTGGAATAATGTACCATCACTGATATTAATAATTTATTTATTTTAAATAAATAAAATTACATTTTTGTCATATGTTAAGATTAAATATGTGTAATTAAATAATAATACATTAAAATATTTGTATTATTACTCCAAAATAATATTTATAATAATGGTTTTATGATAAGTGATAATTTATTAAATTATTTTAATCATTATACTTTTATTTATAATATTTTATAATGTTTTAAATAAATTATTATATGTTTAGATTTTAAATTATAAACAAATGATGTTCTATAGTTGAAAAGAATATTTTATCATAAATATGTGTAATGGATTATTATTGTAAAAACATATGTTTTTTATGAACAAATAAAAATATTATTTGAAAGGTAAACTAATTATGAAATTATTATCATAAATCATATTGAATTACATGTTAAATCGATAACTAAAATAAGTTTTAATAAAATATTTTTAAAACTAAAATGTTTTTCATTAATCAATGTTGGTTAACATATAATTAAAAAAATATTTCTTATTTTGTATTCATATAATAATATGTGGTGTTTATAATTAAATTGTAATAATTACAATTAATAAAAAAAATTATTATAATTAAATTTAATAACCAATTTTTCAAATAAATTATAGTAATATGTTTTTTATCTATAATAAATTTGTATATTTTTTTTGAAATTTGAGTTTAAATATATTTATATAAAATTATGAATTAAACATAATATGATAAATATAAAACAATTTTTAAATTTATTAAAATATTATATTAAAAATGATAAAACAAATTAAAATAATAAAGTGATAAAATTTTTTTTAATAAACA
The DNA here is from genome assembly GCA_963277665.1 of Viscum album. NCBI lineage: Eukaryota > Viridiplantae > Streptophyta > Magnoliopsida > Santalales > Viscaceae > Viscum > Viscum album. The sequence continues at coordinate 766,662,342 of OY728162.1, forward strand.
TGGTATAATTTGTTAAAATTAATAAAACCAAATGATAAAAATGGAGAGATAACATGATAACAATGGTGGGGGAGGTGTCTATTGAAAAAGGAAATCGGGCAAGGGGAAAAAGGGATCGTTCTTCGAGTGCATCAAAAAGATAAGGATTGATCCCAGAACGATGGAGGTTGAGTAACCGAGTGGGGTTTTGACCTAGGGAGGACAAATGGCTGTGAGGAGTCCGAGCGATCTTCGAACTCCAATGAGGGCTCCTGAAGGTAGAACGTTGTCACAAGGGACTGATTTGTGAGTTAGGGTATCATTTCTGTGTGAGATATAATTGGTTAAAGGTTCGATCTACATCAACCTATCCATTGTAGGTTTTTGAGTTATTTTGTAGATGTTAAATAATTACATAGACCATCCTTTGTGAATCCATTTTTGCATAGGATGACATGTGTGTATTTCTTCCTAAATTGTATTCATCTATGACCCATTGATCGTTATTTCATTTTTTGGATCTCTTTGATTAGTATACCATATTTAAGAAATGATTCAAATTAATTTCATTTTTTATCTGGTTGATGACTCGTATTTTTATTTTTGGATGTAGTCAACATTTCAAACACCCTTGGATTTCCTTTTTCAATTATTTTGGACTGTTGGTTTTGAAAATATGTATATATATATATATAATATCTTTTTATTTTATTGTTATTGATTTTCCACCTCCACTTAGCTTATATAGGAATCCACTATAATATAACTCTAGAAATTTAAATTTTATGGATTTAAATTATGTATAAACTAGATATATAAGAAACTATTCCATTTTCAAAGAATCATCCCTAAGTATTGCACCCAATGTAAGAGAAGAGAGTTAGATTGGGTGAGTTATCCTATGTTATAAAGTAGAAGAATACGGTTTTCTTATTTTATGTAAATAAATTCAGGGAAATTATTATTACAATATATTTAATCATTTTTTTAATTTTAAAATCAAACATGTTTACAGTTTTAAAATATTTCTCTTCATGTTTATATTTACATAATTGACCAACTTATTTTTCATGCATTTATTTATTTTCAATATTTTTCATACGAAGGTGATTTGTTTCTAAACCATTGATCAGAAAGATAAATTTTCTTCTCATTATGAGTATAATATTTTCTCCAATGATTCAAGTCGGTTACCCATTTCATATTTTATGTCAATTTTTTTAGTAGTATACTAATATTTTTTATCTATCTATCTAAGTAATCTTTAATTAAATATTTATGAAAGAATGGGGAAATTTGGTTAAATATTTAAAACTATTTCTGAATATATGATTTTTATATGAAAAAATTTCATTATTTCATTGGTATTGTCTAATGGTATTTTAATTATTTTTTATAATGTTATGGGGGGTCATTTTGAGTTTATAGAACTGTTCTGCCAAAACAATTCATGAGATTTATTTTCTTGAATATATATATTTTTTAAACATTAATTTGTCTACTATGTATATACATGGGAAGTTATTCGATTATCAAAATTATTTTTTAATTATAATGTTAAAAATGTATGTATATATATATATACCTCTTTTCCTGTTAAATATAATTTTTTCCCATAGTTGGCTCTTTATAAAATTATTTTCTTGATTTTTGCACATTAAGTGTTAGTGATTTTATTGAATTTTTCCAAATTTATGCTCAAGTTAAAATTGTTTTATTATCAATCATTTATATTTGTATGTATATATATTCATAAATTGACTGTTTAATATGATTCATTTTTTTGAAACATACATATATATATGTATCTACATATGTATTGTTTTTGGGTGAAATAGAATATTAATCTCACATAAATAGATACGTATATATATAATTATATTTATATGTGTATAATTTTTTAAAATAGTGTTTATTTCCTATATGTATGTAAATAAATGCATATATATATATATATATATTATTCATACCTATACATATTTGTGTGGATATAAAATCATGTTTTATTCAAATATATATATATATATATAAACGTGTTTATGTAAATATGTATCCTTTTATGTAAAACTGTTATATATGTATATATGTATATTAATGGATATTTACACATGTCATTTCATGAAAAGCAACTTTTATCACAAATCATGTAAAACCCGGTAATTTACTTATTCATGAAATAGTTATAGAAGTTCAAGGTCTTTAATGAAACTCTATAGTCCTTATGATATAATATTCAAGGTGTTATGTTTTTATTTCTAAATAATCACACATGGATATTATGTGAATGAAGCCATGGAATGGGGAGTGAACCCAAACCCTGATTGTAACACCCTGAGATTTTATGAGATATATAATTTTTAATTTATTTAATGTCTTCTATTATACACTACACCAATATTATCTTGTATTATATGCAACACCGTATTAGCTTTCAGTATATGCAACACTATTCTTGGCTTGTGTTACACACAATTTCAAGTTTGTTTTGTGGAACTTATTCTACACAACATTAAGTATAGATTTTGTTTAATGTATAAATGAAATATGTTTTGATTATTTTATTTGCAACACCAAATGGATATTTCACTACAGGTAGCCCAGACTAGGCTTACATTACACGCAATCAAGACCTTCTTCGATAGCGTGTGTAGTACGCAATACAGTGTTTCACTAAACAAGATATTATTATAATATTATTATGAACTAGTAGTTATGAAAAGTAATACCCACTATTTGAACATTTATAAATTTTATCTTTAAAAATTGACATAAATTTTGAATTCGGGATATCGAAATTAGCCTAGGGTTAAATTTTGTTATTTTTCAGAAAACTTTCTATTTTTGAGGAATAGTGAAAAACACTGAGATATAGTTTAGAAACCAAATTTTTATTTAAATAGTTAAATATTTTATTTAAATTTATTTTAGGTCAAAATAGATACATAATAACCATATATTTTCAATGTAATTCATTGGATTCATTTTAAAATAATTTTAGATATATTATTTTTTTAAACTTTCCACCGTATTTTACCCACCTCCTAGGAGAATTTGAAAATTTACATAAAACGTAATTTTACCGCTTCTGTGAGTGGAATTTAGAATACCCAAGATACATGGTTAATATCAAGGAGTAAAATTTTGTTCAATAAGATAAATAAAATTTTTGGTGGATAGTAACTTTTTACTTGTATTTACCACGGTAAAAAGTAAATAGGGTAATTACCTGTAAAAATGATGTTATTATTACCCTAAAACATCACTTAATTATATTGTATAAGTGTAATTAGACCAACAACTACCTTTGGAATAAAATATTACCCTTTAGGTCCACTTGGATTATATTAGGAAACTTATTATTATTTTATTTAAAGAAGAGTTAAAATAGTTAAAATCAAAGTTTAATAACTAAAACATATTTAATATTGGGTTATACATAAGATAAATTCGACTATAAATATTAATTAGAAATCTTAACATATTTCATACCTAATTTTATTTTATTTATAATTTTTAGGCTTTAAATAATTTAATTTATTTATGACACAATGGTCATGCTGTAACACCCCAAGATTTCATAGTGTGTTATTTCTTCAAAATAATTCAATAACTTGCACTATACGCAACACTGAGTTCAATTGCACCATGACATACCAAAAAAAGTCATTAAAAGAGGTCATGAATAGTATTAACTAAATTTTAAACTTTATATAATCCTTATAATTTTAGAATCCATATTATGAATTTCTTAGTCATAATGTAAGAACAGATTCATTTTCAGTATTGCACTTTTATCAACTTTTGATAGTGAAACCTTTTTAAATACAATATTTTAAACTTTTTGACTAAATGGAGACTTCAAAAAATTTAAAATGAAACATCCCAAGCTTCCACGGTACGCTTTCCTTTGAATAAAACAGTAGCGTGTGTTGTACGCAACTTCGAGTTCTAACACACCGTAACCAATCAAACTAGCTGTTATGAATAGTAATACCTACTTTTTGAAATCATATATATTCTATATTTCAAAATGGACTTCATTTTTGGATTTGGAATATCAAAATTAGCCTAGGGTGAAATTTTGGTACATTTCGGATAACTTTCATATTTTTATGAATAGTGAAAATTTCTAAATTTTAATTAAAAACAACTTTTTTAATCAAAATAATTAATAGTGATAAATTATGAATTTGAGTGGTTTTAAAGTATATTTAGAATATATTTTTACCATTCAATTTAATGTTTATCATTGGACATAATTTTACAATTAAACCGAACATAAACAAATGTCAATCTTTTGATAGTTATTATCTCTTAAAAACACGCTTTTTGTTTTGACAACGGGAATTAATTTTAAATTAATTTCTGTCACTTCTGTGTTTTGAATTTAGGAAAATGGATTCCATATTTGGAATCAGGATGTTCAAATTGTGTAAATAGGTAACTTTTATTTTTACACATTTTGAATAATTGCTGCGGTAAATATTTTATTTACCATGGTTAAAGGGTAAATCCGGTAAATAAGGGTTAAAAAAATAATATTATAATAATACTAAATTACCCTAAAACGTGTCTTAACCCTATTGGTTGATACATGGTCGACCATGGGCATCCTTGTGTCAATTTTGGGACCCCATGGATCCACTTGTAAGTGATAATGACACTTTATTTTAATTAAGTCAAAATGAATACAAAAATGACACAAGCATATATCTTTTAGAAAAACAATTGTTACATAGGGTTATATAAGTTGGATTTTAGATTATAAATATTCATTAGAAAGATAAAAACATTTCCTACATAATCATATTTTATTTATAATTTTTAGACATTAAATAATTTATTTTATATATGACACAATGATGATGCAGTAATTACTATAATAGTGAAAAATTAAAATAATTGATATTATAAATACCCAAATAAATATAATATGAACCTTTTAATGAATTAAACTAATTTTCTAGGATAATATGATATATTAGGATTGAGATAATTGACTTTGTTCGAAGTAATCAATCTGTTATGAGTTTCAAAAAAATCAACTATTGAATAGTGTCAAAATTGACATAAAAGAGTTCTTAAAACAAATATTATATTATTAATTGATATTAAATTCCTAAAAATCTAAGGTTCGGCCAAGAGACTTATATCATGATAGGTTCATCATTAATGTACCACTTGGGGGTCGCTTTATGCATATAGTAAGTTTATTGACCATATTATATAAAAATACAAAGAGACATTGTAAAAGTGAAACTAATTAACTTAGAGTTAATACTTAAAGATAAGGTTAATATAAGTACCCAAACCTGTCTAAATTCTATTGGATGAGTGGTTTTCGACTTATCCCCACCTTAACCTTTGAATAATAAGCTTTGGAGCCATTAGAAACCGAATATGAATTTATTATAAATTAATATTTCTAACTTTTCCAAAGGTGCCCCTCACCCCTCTTATAAAAGGGCACTCCTCCTTCTCATTTCTTCACACCTTCAAAGCCTTTTGGTTCGGCCAAACTCTGCCCAAATACTCTCCCAACATCCCTCACTACAACCTATAGGCCTTATTTTGATCAGAAAGCCAACCTAAGGAGCCCTTTTGATCAAATCAAAAGGAAGAACCCGAAGAAGAGGTAATGATTTCACCACCCTTTTCTAAGTTCTTTTCTTCTTCCACTTCCTCTTTCTTTGTTCTTACCATTCTAAAATAATAACTCCAGTATCTTACATATACTGTGATGTTATTATAAATATGGTACAACCATATTCAGTATTCTATCCACCCTTTGAATAACATGTCACCATACGTGCGTACGTACGGCTTACCGTCTCCACGTCGTGGTGTAATTGTTATTCAATATAATATTATTTGGATGGGTATAATAATGATGTGTAACTCATGTAAATAATAAATATAACATGTTAATGATTCTGTATATATGATATACCATCCATTTATATATTATTTTAATATCAAAAGAATGATATTGTCGCTCGTGCGTACGTACGGACTACCGTCTCCACGAACGCGATGAGATTCATTCTCCATCGTATCCATTCAAGTATAATTATCATTTGATGATTTAAAAATGATGTTTAAGGACTTTATATCATTCTGGATATGAATAAGATACAACAACCATGGCTTATGTAACAAAACATATAAAAGAAAATGAGTAAGTTAACTCCCGAAACGACGATAATTCTAAGATATTATTAACAAATCAATGTTAAAAGATCATATATGATATCATATTAATATATATGATTCTTGTATAATTTAATAACAACTATTTCACCATTATACAGGAGGTTAACCTACCCCAACCAAGGAAAAGTACAAGGTAAGGGTTATTTCACAATCTCTTCTTTATCCGAGGTTGTTTATACGTAATAATCTACTGGGATCTCGTTATCATCCACATCCATGTTTCTTCAAAATGTATTTCAAAACATTTTTACTATTTACAAGAATATGGGTTAAAGTCATTTATACCCTTGTTTGACTTTTTATAAGAGGTTTATAAAGGAATCTTTCCGTAGTTTTCAAAACAAGGTCCTTTTTAACCTTTTCGACATAATTGAGGTAAGAATGTTTTTTTTAACTTATACGGCGGGTGAGGTTATTTTCCGCCATTATAAAATCGTCGAAGCTTTCCATACAAGCTTATAAGAATATTTTCAAAGAAAATGTTTTATTTTATATGGATCTTAAATGATTTCAAAATAAAAGGAGATACTTCTTTAAAAAGAATTTTGATTTCATCTATGTCAACATCCTTTGATGGATTTTAAGATTATTTGAAGTTGATTTATTATGATACAAAACTTCTATATTGTATTGAAGGTTTTGTGATATGTTTGACTGTGGATGTTCTATTTTTATACCATTCATAGTTTATTGTGAAAGTATTGACATTTCGTATGCTAGTTTTAATACGAATGTTTATGTTATGTTTAAACCTTTTCATATGGGAATGCATTGGACTTAATAAGTGACGGGTGGAGCCCGCTATAGCTCCTCGATGCATCGGTAGGTCTCATGAGACAAACTAGTGTCTTGGCACAAGGCCTTGACAAAATCTTATTTGTAGTCTTGGAACGAGGCCTTGGCTATGTGGTTATGATAGTCTGGCATTATGCATTCCAACATTATGAAAGTGGTTATTGATATTGCATGTGATTATTCGATTAGTAGAATATCCATGTGAATAAGTAAATGGCATTATTTCATTTTTATTTTTGCCATACTATGTTGAAGTTCAATTTTAAAAGGCTTTTGTTTTAGTAATTCATTGCCTTAAATGTTTATGCTTATTATGAATGTTCCGCTATATTGTTATCCTTACTGGGCATTTGAGCTCACCCCTTTTCTATGTTTTATTTTTCCCAGGAAGTGAAGATGTAAGTTATGAATGACCTGCAGGGATATTATGAGGGGATTATAGTGTGGACTGTAGATACATTATGTTGTTGTAGTAGTTTTTCAATTCATGATGTAATGTAAAACTTATGAATATATCTAGTGTTTCCAAGGCTACTAAACCAATCGGTCTTTCGAGATTTGATCTTTCTTGTGATCATGCCAATGTTAGGTAGTAATGCACCGACTCTGGGCAACTGGGGTCGGGGCGTTACAGTTGGTATCAGAGGAAGTTTAGAACAAACCTTGGAAGCTAGATTTAGATAAACTCTGATTAGATAACGTAGACCTAAGATTAACTTTGAGGATTAGTATAGAAGAACTTCCTAGAATTTTGGTATTGTAGAGATTTTGTGAGTTTTCCGAGCAATACATCCCTGTCTGGATACGAGCAGGTAGAGGCGGCTCTGGCACAGATGTACCTAGGGGTAAAACCCGAAAACACCGCTTTGAGCTAGACTCGAACGGGAACTGGTGCACGACAACGGGCCTTGCTGCACTCTTGGTTACGACACTCCCGGGGGATATGCTTAGGATAACTCTCATTTTCTTTACAAATCATTTTGAATGGATTATAAGTATATACTTCCTCAAAGAAAACATTCTTATGATTATGGATTATATCCATAAATAGTTCAATTTATTTTGGTGTTTTATAAGTATGGGATTATGTATTTTGATTCATAAACTGATCTAGTTTATGCCATTGTTTAGAAATGGCGCCCAGTAGAAGGAATGAGAACTCCAGAAATGCACATGATCCAAAGAGAAGGAAGGATCATATCTTTCATGGTCTTAAGCTAGAATTTATAAGAGAAATAGTCTCCCATGTATTATCATCATATGAAGAAATAATATCATGTATTTTACTGAGTCCGATGGATTTTAAGGGAAGAAAGAGAAGAAAAGGATAGAAGAGAGAAAGATGGATAAAGGGAAGAGGGAAAAGAAGAATTTTCCCATATGTGGTAACTGTGGAAAGAAACACCCTGGAACTTGCCTGAAAGGAATGGGAGTTTGTTATAAGTGTGGAGGAAAAGGGCACAAAGTACGTGACTGCAAGGGTAAGAAAATGGTTTTAAATGTACAATGCTTCATTTGCAAGGAGTTTGGACACTACGCGAACCTATGTCCCAGTCATCAGACTATGCCACAAATGATGTTATTGGATAATAATCAAGTTATGATACTACCACAGATGAAGAGTAATGATTAGAGTTCTTATGTTGATTATGTCAATTGAGTGTTGTATCAACAATGTACTTGCTACAATAATCATGGAGTATATAAGGATTGTACTGCAGTACTATTTCATTAAGGACTTGAGATTGTGTGGAACAAAGAAAAGTGACTCAATAGAAGGTTAAATTTTTGGAAAATATATGGTTGAGAGAAAGATAAACCATAATATGGTTCTGATACCGAAGTACTGATTTTAGAATAATACATGATTGATTTGGATAAATTATATTGGATATTCTTGACTACCTTGAAGCTGATTAATGATTTGTATATTCCATCATTGTGGGGTTTAAAACATTTTTGGATTGATGAAGTATATCCAGCATTCTATATGGAATAAGGGAGCATGAGTGTAATCAATAAGGATTATGGTAAATCAGGATGTTTCAGTATTTTAAAATAATACATGATGAAGGTATTAATATTCTATTACAGTGTAAAAAGGATCTACATTATGTTTACCTTCATTATAAATGTTGGACTGTGAGTTTGGACAGAAGTATTTTGAATAAATTCTAAGTTTGATATTAATTTTGGACTGCCATAAAAGGACAACCCGGAGGTCGGGCGGCAACCCGTCGCGTCCGGCAAAGCTGTGAGACTTGAACCCGCAACCGAAGGGCGACAAGGGTGTATCACCTACCACTGGCCCACGAGATGTCCTGGATTAAATAATTTAGTTTTTATTAAAAGATCTTGTAGATGAATTATAAATTCGATTATTTTGGAACCCTATACGAATAGTGTAAATAGAATATTTTTTACGTTCTATTATGTTTTAGAGTGAAGGATGAGTTTGTGGTAGAAATTTATTAATGGATAAAACTCTAATTATAAAGTATGTATACCTCCTTATGATCTTATCCAATCTCATAAATAAATTCCACAACGTTAAGAAAAGGAACATAGAACAAAAATGTTGTCCTAGATGGTACCTTAGATCATCACTAATTTATGGCTTTGGGATTGTTGGCCTGTTCATAGCCATGTTCTCTACCACTCTCCATCAGATAATTGATGGTTAGATTTCTCCTCCATATCCATATTTTCCTACATGGAACCCTAGTATGTGTTATTTTCGGTAATCTTCATACTTTCCATTCTTTATTTTAAATAGAGGCCTCATTAATTCATTTTTCGATGTGGGATTTCAACTAAGATATTTTGAAACGTCAAAAATGTGTTATCCTAATACCCTATGTTTTGTTGAACCGATGGTATTTCAAATCATCATAGATTGATGAATTTAAGGACCTCAATTATACACTTGTTTGTGATTGATGACCTCAATCACTACCTATAAATATTTACGTTTTTCCTCCGATTATATGTCTCTAATTTCCACCAATGTTCTCCTAATCGAGATCATAATTTGGTGGTGACCCTTTGATTTCTCTTTTCCTCATATTAAGACTAAATTTTAGTAACCCAATTTCCGATGTGGGTTTTCCCACAAATATATTTTCTACTTTCAACCTTTTATTTTTGAAGAACAATTTCAAATTGCGAGGACGCAATTTATTGAAGGAGGGGAGAATGTAACACCCCAAGATTTCATAGTGTGTTATTTCTTCAAAATAATTCAATAACTTGCACTATACGCAACACTGAGTTCAATTGCACCATGACTTAACAAAAAAAGCCATTAAAAGAGGTCATGAATAGTATTAACTAAATTTTAAACTTTATATAATCCTTATAATTTTAGAATCCATATTATGAATTTCTTAGTCATAATGTAAGAACGGATTCATTTTCAGTATTGCACTTTTATCAACTTTTGATAGTGAAACCTTTTTAAATACAATATTTTAAACTTTTTGACTAAATGGAGACATCAAAAAATTTAAAATGAAACATCCCAAGCTTCCACGGTACGCTTTCCTTTGAATAAAACAGTAGCGTGTGTTGTACGCAACTTCGAGTTCTAACACACCGTAACCAATCAAACTAGCTGTTATGAATAGTAATACCTACTTTTTGAAATCATATATATTCTATATTTCAAAATGGACTTCATTTTTGGATTCGGAATATCAAAATTAGCCTAGGGTGAAATTTTGGTACATTTCGGATAACTTTCATATTTTGATGAATAGTGAAAATTTCTAAATTTTAATTAAAAACAACTTTTTTAATCAAAATAATTAATAGTGATAAATTATGAATTTGAGTGGTTTTAAAGTATATTTAGAATATATTTTTACCATTCAATTTAATGTTTATCATTGGACATAATTTTACAATTAAACCGAACATAAACAAATGTCAATCTTTTGATAGTTATTATCTCTTAAAAACACGCTTTTTGTTTTGACAGCGGGAATTAATTTTAAATTAATTTCTGTCACTTCTGTGTTTTGAATTTAGGAAAATGGATTCCATATTTGGAATCAGGATGTTCAAATTGTGTAAATAGGTAACTTTTATTTTTACACATTTTGAATAATTACTGCGGTAAATATTTTATTTACCATGGTTAAAGGGTAAATCCGGTAAATAAGGGTTAAAAAAATAATATTATAATAATACTAAATTACCCTAAAACGTGTCTTAACCCTATTGGTTGATACATGGTCGACCATGGGCATCCTTGTGTCAATTTTGGGACCCCATGGATCCACTTGTAAGTGATAATGACACTTTATTTTAATTAAGTCAAAATGAATACAAAAATGACACAAGCATATATCTTTTAGAAAAACAATTGTTACATAGGGTTATATAAGTTGGATTTTAGATTATAAATATTCATTAGAAAGATAAAAATATTTCCTACAAAATTATATTTTATTTATAATTTTTAGACATTAAATAATTTATTTTATATATGACACAATGATGATGCAGTAATTACTATAATAGTGAAAAATTAAAATAATTGATATTATAAATACCCAAATAAATATAATATGAAACTTTTAATGAATTAAACTAATTTTCTAGGATAATATGATATATTAGGATTGCTATAATTGACTTTGTTCGAAGTAATCAATCTGTTATGAGTTTCAAAAAAATAAACTATTGAATAGTGTCAAAATTGACATAAAAGAGTTCTTAAAACAAATATTATATTATTAATTGATATTAAATTCCTAAAAATCTAAGGTTCGGCCAAGAGACTTATATCATGATAGGTTCATCATTAATGTACCACTTGGGGGTCGCTTGGATGCATATAGTAAGTTTATTGACCATATTATATAAACATACAAAGAGACATTGTAAAAGTGAAACTAATTAACTTAGAGTTAATACTTAACGATAAGGTTAATATAAGTACCCAAACCTGTCTAAATTCTATTGGTTGAGTGGTTTTCGACTTATCTTCACCTTAACCTTTGAATAATAAGCTTTGGAGCCATTAGAAACCGAATATGAATTTATTATAAATTAATATTTCTAACTTTTCCAAAGGTGCCCCTCACCCCTCTTATAAAAGGGCACTCCTCCTTCTCATTTCTTCACACCTTCAAAGCCTTTTGGTTCGGCCAAACTCTGCCCAAATACTCTCCCAACATCCCTCACTACAACCTAGAGGCCTTATTTTGATCAGAAAGCCAACCTAAGGAGCTCTTTTGATCAAATCAAAAGGAAGAACCCGAAGAAGAGGTAATGATTTCACCACCCTTTTCTAAGTTCCTTTCTTCTTCCACTTCCTCTTTCTTTGTTCTTACCATTCTAAAATAATAACTCCAGTATCTTACATATACTGTGATGTTATTATAAATATGGTACAACCATATTCAGTATTCTATCCACCCTTTGAATAACATGTCACCATACGTGCGTACGTACGGCTTACCGTCTCCACGTCGTGGTGTAATTGTTATTCAATATAATATTATTTGGATGGGTATAATAATGATGTGTAACTCATGTAAATAATAAATATAAAATGTTAATGATTCTGTATATATGATATACCATCCATTTATATATTATTTTAATATCAAAAGAATGATATTGTCGCTCGTGCGTACGTACGGACTACCGTCTCCACGAACGCGATGAGATTCATTCTCCATCGTATCCATTCAAGTATAATTATCATTTGATGATTTAAAAATGATGTTTAAGGACTGTATATCATTCTGGATATGAATAAGATACAACAACCATGGCTTATGTAACAAAACATATAAAAGAAAATGAGTAAGTTAACTCCCGAAACGACGATAATTCTAAGATATTATTAACAAATCAATGTTAAAAGATCATATATGATATCATATTAATATATATGATTCTTGTATAATTTAATAACAAATATTTCACCATTATACAGGAGGTTAACCTACCCCAACCAAGGAAAAGTTCAAGGTAAGGGTTATTTCACAATCTCTTCTTTATCCGAGGTTGTTTATACGTAATAATCTACTGGGATCTCGTTATCATCCACATCCATGTTTCTTCAAAATGTATTTCAAAACATTTTTAATATTTACAAGAATATGGGTTAAAGTCATTTATACCCTTGTTTGACTTTTTATAAGAGGTTTATAAAGGAATCTTTCCGTCGTTTTCAAAACAAGGTCCTTTTTAACCTTTTCGACAGAATTGAGGTAAGAATGTTTTTTTTAACTTATACGGCGGGTGAGGTTATTTTCCGCCGTTATAAAATCGTCGAAGCTTTCCATACAAGCTTATAAGAATATTTTCAAAGAAAATGTTTTATTTTATATGGATCTTAAATTATTTCAAAATAAAAGGAGATACTTCTTTAAAAAGAATTTTGATTTCATCTATGTCAACATCCTTTGATGGATTTTAAGATTATTTGAAGTTGATTTATTATGATACAAAACTTCTATATTGTATTGAAGGTTTTGTGATATGTTTGACTGTGGATGTTCTATTTTTATACCATTCATAGTTTATTGTGAAAGTATTGACATTTCGTATGCTAGTTTTAATACGAATGTTTATGTTATGTTTAAACCTTTTCATATGGGAATGCATTGGACTTAATAAGTGACGGGTGGAGCCCGCTATAGCTCCTCGATGCATCGGTAGGTCTCATGAGACAAACTAGTGTCTTGGCACAAGGCCTTGACAAAATCTTATTTGTAGTCTTGGCACGAGGCCTTGGCTATGTGGTTATGATAGTCTGGCATTATGCATTCCAACATTATGAAAGTGGTTATTGATATTGCATGTGATTATTCGATTAGTAGAATATCCATGTGAATAAGTAAATGGCATTATTTCATTTTTATTTTTGCCATACTATGTTGAAGTTCAATTTTAAAAGGCTTTTGTTTTAGTAATTCATTGCCTTAAATGTTTATGCTTATTATGAATGTTCCTCTATATTGTTATCCTTACTGGGCATTTGAGCTCACCCCTTTTCTATGTTTTATTTTTCCCAGGAAGTGAAGATGTAAGTTATGAATGACCTGCAGGGATATTATGAGGGGATTATAGTGTGGACTGTAGATACATTATGTTGTTGTAGTAGTTTTTCAATTCATGATATAATGTAAAACTTATGAATATATCTAGTGTTTCCAAGGCTACTAAACCAATCGGTCTTTCGAGATTTGATCTTTCTTGTGATCATGCCAATGTTAGGTAGTAATGCACCGACTCTGGGCAACTGGGGTCGGGGCGTTACACATGCAGTAATTACCTAAATAATGAAATATTAAAATAATTGATATTATAAATACCCAAATAAATGTAATTTGAGACTCTTTATGAATTAAAATAATTTTATAGGTTAATATTAAATTTATTATTGATTTAGTTAAATTTTTTCTAACTAAACATGCTGCTATCATTTTCACAAAAATCAATTACAAACGAATGTCAAAATTGACATAAAATAGTTTTTAAAAAAAATATTATATTATTAATTGTTATTATATTTTAAAAAATCTAAGGATCGGCCAAATGAAATAGATAAGGTTATATATATTAATAATTATCCACTTGGGGTTCTTTTGGCTGATTATAGTATGTTTATTAACCATATAATGTAAGAAAACAAGAAGACATGGTAAAAGATAAATTATGTAATATAGAGTTAAATGTAAAAGATATGGTTAAAATAGTAACCCAAAGTTCTCTAAAACCTATTGGATGAGATTATTTAGACCCATAACCACTTAATATTATATATAAATCAATTTGGAGATATTATAAACTGAATATTACTTTATTATAAAATAATATTTTAAGTTTTTCCCAAGGTTCCCCTCTCCTCCCTTATAAAAAGGGCACCACATCCCTCTTCTCTTCACAACCTTTTGAGCCTTGAAGCTCGGAAAACACCTGAAAATTACTCTTCTAAACCTATATAGTTACATCATAGAGGTTATGGTTATCTGAAAAGACCAACTCTAGTTCCCTAAGAATAAGTTTAAATGAGGTGCGTTGAGGAAGAGGTAATCTCTTCTACCGACTCTTTCAAGTTTAATTCCACTTCTACATCCGTTTATTTAGTTGTTTCATAATTAAGTAATAACATCAGTATCACTAATATTCTGTTATGTTATTATAAATATGAAACACCCTATTTCACCTTCTATCCATCCTACAGATTACGAAATCACCATGCGTGCATACGTATGGAATACTATCTCCACGTCGTGGTGTGATCTGTTTTTGACCACCACCATACATGGATGGATATAATGGTGTAAATAAATGAATATATATGATTATTTTAAAGTGATATTGATTCTTAATTATTATACACACACTTAAATAAAATTCCATGATCATGGGAATGATATCATCGCTCGTGCGTACGTACGGACTACCGTCTCCACAACGTGATGAGACTCATTCTCCATGTTAACCATTCATGAATGATTATAAAGTATATATAATAAGTAATAATGAAATATATGATATAATAATGATACTGGATTTATTTCTATATTCATATGTTGGTCATCTACTTAATTCCATTCAATTCAATAAGGAAACGAAAACAACATTCATGCGTACGTACGACCAACCGTCTCCATGAACAGTGTATTTCATTTCATTTATAGATCTATCATATATATATGTATATGATGAATATATATTATATATAAATCATTTTTTAAATTCTGTAATTATGTAAATTAGGATATAAGTAATAATATGAAGAAAAATAAGTCGAAACACGTACAATAAATGAAACGATTTTACCCAAATCACTGCTTTTACATCGATTTTACAAATGAAAGGGTAATATAAAGTCATAAGTAAACCATATATGATATCATAACAATGAATATGATTCTATAATAAGTCAATGACATTATTTAAATCATTATACAAGAGTTTTGGATATATACGAAGCATATCGTACATAATGTAATGGATCACTATTCCAATATCGTTCTTATCTGAGATAGTTATTCGTATTTATTTACTGGGGTTATTGTTATCATCCATGCCCATGTTTTCTAAAAAGTTTTTCATGTAATTATAAATTCCTGTTTACCCATTTTTTAAATTTACCGCATGTTAGTAAAGGAATCTCACTTTTGATTACAACACGAGGAACTTTTTGACTTTTCTGACAAAAGTACGAGAAAAATGTTATTTTTAACTTATACGGTATGAATGGATTTTTACGGTATCATAATGGCTAATTTTCATGAAGCTTACTCTACATGATTTGATGAATATTTTCAACAAAATTCTTTTATTTTAAAATATCATGGAATTTTTTGAAAAGAAAATGATTTTGAAAAAGAAAGGATATTTTCCACAAGAATTCATTTCAAGTGTTTTATCAAAACCATTTTCCATCTAAGATGAAATTATTTCATATGTGTATGTTTCAAGTATAATGTCTCTATGATTTACATGGTTTAACTTTTCTTATGATAAAATATGCATTTTTTTATATGGATTATGTGATGATGGGATGATGTTTATGAAACCCATTTTATTCTTTGGGTTATGAGGAATGTTTTAAGTTTATTTTGTGGCACAGGTAACAATGATTTAATTATGAGATGGGTGGGACCAATATCTCCCTCCAATGCATTGGGTAATGATTTATATCTCATGAGATAGACATGGATAGAATGGTAAGTTAATCTGGTTCAATAATACAGGACTATAACAAGGAGTGAACTCAATTCAGAAAGAGACTTTGTCCAATAAGATGGGCTTGGCAGTAATGGCTTGGCTACTATAGAAATCATATCATCTGTTTAATGGTTTTCCACAATTACGTGTTTTATTCCCATGCTATTTTATCATGATTGGTGTTCCATTATGATATACTTCTTGTGTACTTCCATGATTTATGTCTTTTCTCAAGCATTTGATTTTTAGATTTTATGTTCATGTTTTTGCATTCAAATGTTTATGGATTGTTTTATGTTCTCTATGTTTACCCTTACTAAGATTTTGAGCGCACCCTTTTTATGATTTCCTTTCACTATGATATAAAGAAAGGATTTAGGTAAGAAAACCAAAATGGGAGGATCTTTATGGGAGATGTTGAAGATCTTTCAACATGATTTGAAGATTACATTCTGAGTTTCCAATGACACTAAACTAATACGATCTTTGGGCGTATGTTTTTTTCATGTATTAAGTATTACACAAAAGTAATGTATTGTCCATGTAAGTCATGCTTTGGGTCTATACAGTTGGTATCAAAGGTTTGGTTTAGTTAACCTTTAGAATCTAGGATGCGAAAACTTTAGTGAAATCCCTAGATATATTTCTAAGGTATGTCTAGGGATGTCCCTAAGGCTGAGTATAACTATAGGTTACCGTCCTAGAGTTATGTGGACGATCATGAATAACCTAGGGTGAAACTAAGGTGTCATGGATTAAAGAATGTGTGATAAGTTATACATCCCATAAGTGACTTTTAATGATTATGTGGTTCCTCGTTATTTTAACTATTTCTTACACTATGGTTTCTGGTCTTAGTCAATGGAGGGAACGAGAAGTAATTCAGTTAACGTTGATCCCAATGGACAAATTGGTGACTATGATCAAAATAATTGTGTAATGCCTAGAGATAATAATATTGTGATTATGTCGAATCAGTCATCATGATATATGATTAATGAGGAGAACATTGGTGGTATTCCAAAGTCATCAAATAAGAGGAAGATGTAATTTTATGCATGTTCTCATGGTGACGATCATAGAGAAAGGAAGATTTAGATTTATAAAGAAGAGAATAAGAACCTTGAGGAATACCTCAAATGGAGGGGAAGATGTTATCTATGTGGAGAAAAGGGTCATAGAGTGGTAGACTATTATAGAGTTTAATGTCATATTTGTGGAGAACATGGGAATTACCCAACTCAATGACCTGACCTAAGAGGTTTCTTATAAATCAATGAAGCACTTACTCCATTACAATCATCGAAGAGGATGGATTTGAGTGTTTATGTATTGGTATTCAAAAATAATGATATTGAGGTACTTTTATTGTATATTGGAATATTTTTGTATTAGTCTATTGGAATTTGCAATAAATTTATGGTACCGGTAACCATGACAAGTGATTCAAATATTTTGGAAAGAAGATGATATGCATATAATAAATGGATAAGGAGAAAATAATATGTTTGATAGAATTCATGAGCTCATGATTGATATAAGGACTAAGTGGTATCATGGTTTAAGTATATAGATTTTTTTTGGATTTTTTTATATGGAAAGTGTTAAATTTTATCTGGATTAATGTTTTCACTAAGGTTCAATGGGTATTCATTTTTCAAGAGAATACATAATTAAGGACTTTGAATGTTTTAAATGTGACCAACAAGATATATTGTATGATATATGGGGGATAAATGATTGTTTTCACATGATCGGTAGATGAAATTTCTAGTAATTGTTTTCTTTATACTCTGAGAATGGAGAAAAGTATCTTAGATAAGCCTAAACATTGGAATGAATTATGATGGACATAAGTTATTATTGTTTAAAGTTATAATTTTTTTCGATATTATTGATGGAATGTTATAATAGTGTAGTTTATGAAAAGAGAAAACATTCAGAATGGGCGAAAACCCGTAGCGTCGGACAAGGCTGCAAGAATCAGTCCAACAACCGAAGTGCGACAGGCCTTTATTTCCTACCACTGGCCTACAGGAAGTCCTTGGTTAGTAGAAACTAGTTTTATTTTATTAAGAAGTATGATAGATGATGTATAAGTACATTTTTGGAATAATATAAGATTTATCTCACTATAGGTGGACTTATGTATTTTTTCTAACATATGCTAACATTTTTATCATAGAAATAGATGGGATGACTTATCATTCTATCGCATGATTTACTAACACTTCATAAATGAAAAATTCAACATCATTTCTATAAATAGAGATGTAGTGGAAATTGTTCACGGAATGACCAACGATGATATTACACTGAAATCAAGTAAGTATTTCTCCTAACGTAAAAGTTCACCAACATTAGGGAAATGATCTTGAAAACCAAAAATTTTGTCCTGGTTATCTTATATCTAATGAATCATATGGTACTATAGATCATCAGAAATTTATGGCTTTGTAATTGTTGTCTTTTTTATATCCTTGTCCTCTACCACTCTTCATCCGATGTTGATGGTTATATTTCTCTTCCATATCCATATTTTCACCTATATTGTCCTATGTGGAAACCCAGTGCTGAGTTACTTTGGCTGACTGTTATGATTTTAAATTCCCATTTTAAAATGATGTTTTAGTATTCCTTTTTATGATATGGGATTCTATGAAAGAAACTTTCAAGTAGTAAACCATTTATTATTGCGACAAATTTTGAGGGTGTAATTAATTTTAAGGGGGGTAGAATGTAACACCCTTAGATTTTATGAGATATATTATTTTTATTTCTTTAGTGTCTTGTATTATACACTACACCAAGATTATATTGTACTATATAAAACACCGTATTACCTTGCAGTATACACATCACTATTCTTGGCTCGTGTTACACACAATTTTAAGTTCGTTTTGTGGAAATTATTCTACACAACATTAAGTATAGATTTTTTTAATGAATACATGAAATATGTTTCGATTACATTATTTTCATCACCAAATGGAGATTTCAATACACACAACCCAGAATTGGCTTTCATTACATGTAATCATGACCTTCTTCGATAGTGTGTGTAGTACGCAATACCAGGTTTCACTAAACGAGATATTATTATAATATTATTATGAACTAGCTGTTATGAATAGTAATACCCACTTTTTGAAATTTTATAAATTTTATCTTTCAAAATGCGCATCATTTTTGAATTCAGGATATCGAAATTATCCTAGGGTGAAATTTTGGTATTTTTCTTAAATCATTCAATTTTTGAGGAATAGTGAAAAACACTGAGTTATAGTTTAAAAACCGAATATTTATTTATATAATTAGTTATTTTATTTTAATTTATTTTAGGTCAAAATAGATACATAATACCTATATAAGTTCAATGTAATTCATTAGAGTCATTTTATAATAATTTTAGATATATAAAAATTTTATTAAATTTTTCACTGTCTTTTACCCACCTCCTAGGAGAATTTGAAATTTTACATAAAACATAATTTTACCGCTTCTGTGAGTGGAATTTTTAAAATCCGAGAGACACGGTTAATATCAAGGAGTGAAATGTGGTTCAATAAGATAAAAATAATTTTTGGTGAATAGTAATTGTTTACTTTTATTTACAATGATAAAAAGTAAATAGGGTAATTAAGGTTAAAAATGATGTCATTATTACCCTAAAACATCTATTAATTATATTGGATAAGTTTAATTCGACCACAAACAACCTTAGGAATAAAATATTACCCTTTAGGTCCACTTGGATTATATTAGGACATCGATTATTATTTTATTTAAAAAACAGTTAAAATAGTTAAAATCAATGGTTAATAACTAAAACATTTTTAACGTAGGGTTATACATAAGATATATTATACTATAAATATTAATTAGAAAGCTAAAACGATTTCCTACATAATGGTATTTTATTTATAATTTTTAGACATTAAATAATTTATGTTATTTATGACAGAATGGTGTCACAGTAATTTCCTAAATAATGAAATATTAAAATAATTGAAATTATAAATACCCAAATAAATGTAATTTTTACTTTTTATGAATTAAACTAATTTTATAGGTTAATATTACATTTATTATTTATTTAAGAAACTTTTTTCTAACTAATCATGTTGTAATGAGTTTCAGAAAAATCAATTACCAAATAGTGTCAAAATTGACATAAAATAGTTTTTTAAAAAAATATTATATTATTAATGGTTGTTATATTCCTAAAAATATATGGTTCGGCAAAATGACTTAGATAAGGTTATATATATTAATAATTAACCACATGGGGTTCTTTTGTCTGATTATAGTATGTTTATTAACCATATAGTGTACGAAAACAAGAAGACACGGTAAAAGTTAAATTATTTATCTTAGAGTTAAATCTAAAAGATAAGGTTAAAATAGTAACCTAAACTTGTATAAAACCTATTGGTTGAGAGGATTTCGACCCATCCCCACATTAGCTTCTAAATAAATCAATATGGAGCTATTATAAACCGAATATCACTATATTATAAAATAATAATATAAGTTTTTTCAAAGGCACCCCTCTCCTCCCTTAAAAAACGGAACCACTTACCTCTTCTCTTCACACCCATTTTAGCCTTGAAGATCAGAAACACCCTGACAATTACTCTTTTAATCCTCTATAGTTACATCATAGACGATCCGGTATTCTCAAAAGACCAACTCTAGTGCCCTAAGAAGATGTTTAAAGGAGATGTGTCGAGGAAGAGGCAATCTCTTCAACCGACTCTTTCAAGTTTATTTCTTCTTCTACTTCCTCTTATTTATTTCGTTCATTTTGAAGTAAGAACATCAGTATCACTCATACAATGATATGATATTATAAATATGAAATAACCCTATTTAACCTACTATCAATCCTAGAGAAAATGAAATCATCAGGCGTGCGTACGTACGAAATATCGTCTCCACACCGTGGTGTAATCTGTTTTCGACCACCAGCTTACATAGATGGGTATAATGGTGTAAATAAATAACTATATATGATTATTTTAAAGTTATATTTATTCTGAAATATTATAAATACTTTTCTATTAAATTCCACGATCATCGGAATGATATCATCGCTCGTGCGTACGTACGGACTACCGTCTCCACGACACAATGAGATTCATTCTCCATTTTAACCATTCATGAATGATTATAAAGTATATATAATAAGTAATCATGAAATATATGACATAATAATGATAATGGATATATATATATATATATATATATATATATATTTCATCTACTTAATTCCATTCAATTCAATAAGGAAACGAAAACAGCGTTCATGCGTATGCACGGCCTACCGTCCCCATGAACGGTGTATTTCATTCCATTTATAGATTTATAAAATATATATGTATATACTGAATATATATTATATAGAAATCATTTTTTACATTCTATAATTACGTAAATATGTATATAATTAATAATATCAAGAACAACAACTCAAAACACATACAATAAATGAAACGATTTTACCAAAATCGCTGCTTTTACATTGAATTTACAAAAGAACGGGTAATATAAAGTCATAAGTAAACCATATATGATATCATAACAATGAATACGATTATTTAATAAGTCAATGACATTATTTAAATCATTATATAGGAGTTTTGGATACATATGAAGAATATCAGACATAAGGTAAGGGATAACTATTCTAATCTCGTTCTTATCCGAGATTATTATTCATAAGTATTTACTAGGGTTATTGTTATCATCCATGCCCATGTTTTATAAAAATGTTTTCAAGTATTTTTAATGACCTTTTTAACAATTTTTTAAATTTACCACATGTTATAAAATGAATCTTACTTTTGTTTATCACACGGGGAACTTTTTGACTTTTCCGACAAAAGTACAAGAAAAATGTTATTTTTAACTTATACGGCGTGAACAGATTTTTACAGTTTCATAACACCTCATTTTCATGAATCATACTATACAAGATTTTATAAAAATTTTAATCAAAATACTTTTCTTTTAAAATTGCATGGAATTTTGTGAAAAGAAAATGATTTTGAAGAATAAAAGATGTTTTCCTCAAGAATTCATCTCAATTGTTTTATCAAAACCATTTTCCATCTAAGATGACATTATTTCATATGTTTATGTTTCAAGTATAATGTATCTATGATTTACATGGTTTCACTATTCTTATGATGAAATATCCATTTGTTTTATATGGATTATGTGATGATGGGATGATGTTTATGAAACACATTTTATTCATTGGGTTATGATGAATGTTTTATGTTTATTTTGTGGCACAATTAAGAATAATTTCATTATGAGATGGGTGGGACCTATATCTCCCTCCAATGCATTGGGTAAAGATTTATATCTCATGATATAGACATAGCTGGAATGGTATGTTAATCTGGTTCAGTAATACCGGACTGGAACGAGGAGTGTACTCGATTTAGAAGGAGACTTTGTCCACTAAGATGGTCTTGGCAGAAATTCCTTGGCTACTATGGAAATAATATCATGTTCTTAATGGTTTTCCAATATTATGTGTTTTATTAACATGCTATTTTATCATGATTGATGTTCCTTTATGATATATGCCTTACGTACTTCCATGATTTATGTCTTTGATCATGATTTTGATGTTTAGATTTTATGTTCATGTTTTTGCATTCAAATGTTTATGGATTGTTTTTTGTTCTCTATGTTTATCTTTACTGAGCATTTGAGCTCACCCTTTTTATTTTTTAATTTTCCTGGGATATAAAGAATGGTTTTAGGAAAGAAAACCAAAAAGGGAATATCTTTATGGGATATGTTGATGATATTTCACCATGATTAGAAGATTACGTTCCGAGATTCCAAATACACTAAACTAATACGATCTTTGGGTGTCTGTTTTTGCCATGTATTAAGTATTACGGAAAAGTAATTTAATTTCCATGTACTTCAAGATTTGGGTCTCTACACTTATCATAATTTTTTCTAATGATGTGATCAGAACACACAAAATTATATATCACACTAATACATTGGGTAATGTAGAAATATCATGTGATGTCATGTATGGTGTGAAAAAGGTGTATCCCAATCACACTATGGGATAAAAGAGTGAACCTAATTCATCATGTGACTATGTACATTATGTTATGTTGTCTCAAGAGTTAATTGTGACTTCATGTTATGATCCAAGGTACCTTTGAGAACTATTTATGAATGTTTATGAGTTATCAAGAGAAATATTTATTATTTCATAAATAAATGACATGGATTATTCAAATGGTTTCATATGTTGAATCCTATTTAGAAATAAAAATTATTATTTTAAATAATACTCATGATTTTATAAATTTAAAATTATCAATTTTTATCTCATGTTTTACATTTTCTAATGATGTAAATAAAATTGATTAGTTTCCACATGTTTTTAAACCCCTCACTATGATTTTTGTCACTGAAACTTTTTCAAACATTTTTTCATAGGGAATAAGGACTCATAGAAGTGAGTGAGCGGTCGAGTCCCCTTTATAGTATTTCACAATTATAAAAATCAGAATGGTTTTATTGTCTTTTATTTTTTTGTGATTTGTAATGAGAATTATTGAATGTATCTGGCCTTTCTAAAACCACTACTAAAAATATGTCCTTTATCAACGCTAGAAAAGGGAATTTACCGCACTAGAAAAGCATTGTAAAACGAGTTGAAGATATGGGGTCTCTTTTATCAGTGCTCAAAAAAGTGCTGATAAAGGCCCCTTTTATAAATGCTAAAAAAGCGCTAATAAAATGGGTCTTTTATCAGCGATATAAAAAAGTCCTGATAGAAGGGTTTTTTATCCGTGCTTTTTATAGCAATGATAAAAGATCCCTTTTATCATCAATTTTTTTAGTGCTAATAAAAGTTAAAAAAATAAAAAATATTAACAATATTTGTTCAGTTAGGGGTGGTGTTTCAATGTCGCCCGACCCCCACTTTAGGCCGCATTCCCCAACCACCGCACCCCATTTAACAATTCTAGGAATTATTCCCACCCACGTGCATGACCTACCTCCTCCAGGATTCAAACTGAAGACCTGTTGTATGCATGCCAAAGCCTTTACCACACCACCATATTGATTTTATCTTCATTTTTTAATATATATATATATATTTATATATATATAGTTATATTTATTCATGTATTAATATATATATATATATATATCTGTATATTAATATATATATATATAGTTATAGTTATATATTAATATATTTATTCGTATATTAATATATATTTCAAAGATCAGGTTAAAAGAAATTTATAAAATAACCTTTTGTATGTGTGTTTATAAATAAATAAATAAATATATACAACACATAGAATCACATATTATATGTGTATTTGTAAGTATAATTATAAATATTTATATATATCTACAAATATTATATATTATTTTGTATATACATATGTTTATAATATATAGATAATATATATCAGATTTACAATACAGACACAGACCAAATATATATACACACACAAGCACACAAACACATCATATAAGTATATAATTTTTAATTTATTGGTATATTTAATAAAATGGATATTATTTCATTATTTAGATAAGCCTTATATATTGAGAAATATTCTTTATATATAAATATGATTAATTATATATTTATGGAATTAAAATTGTATCAGTGACTATATAAAAAATATGTATATATTGATATATAATTTATTATAAGTAACATCACATTATGAAAAATGATAAAATTTCAAAGCCATAATATATATATAAATTTAACCCCTCAGAAGAAATTCATTCCTCAGTGAAAAATGTCAAAAAGACCCCCTAAAACATGGATGAAATTTCATCGAATGTTAAAAACCATTGGGTATATGTAATAAAAGCATAGTTTTGGAGGAATTTTGGGCCTTTTGGATTCAAAAAATGTGATAGAAGGTTCCCATGTTTCATAATGCGTAGAGAACATTGGATTCATCGATTTGATATGTTGTGGAGCTCAAACAGACACCCAGATTTAATGTAATGAGCTTTTGAAGTTTGAGTTACATTTTTAAATTATTTTATATATTTTATTAAATTTTTTTATTTTTTGTGTCTTAAAATTGTTATTAAATGATTATTAGTCAATGATAATAATAATAATATTATTAAATAAATTTTTTAAATTATTTTAAAGCAATTATTACTAAATTTCTTATATAATAAATGTAATAGACAATTTATTCTTATCTATAACACATTAAAAAAAATATATTATAAATATACATATATATCAATATAAATATACTTATATATCAGTATATTATTTTAATGATTTTTTTGAAATATAAACTTTATCTGTGCTAGGAAAAATCGCTGATAAATGGGGCCCCTTTAACAGTGCTAATGAATCACTAATAAAGATGGTGCATTTTTCAGTGCTAAAAAATCACTTATAAAGGGTCACTTTTAAGAATGCTTTTCTCAGCACTGAAAAAGTAACCCCCTTTATCAGTGCTTTTTTTAGCACTGATAATTGGTGGTGATGTAGAAACATAGTTTTGTGGTAGTGAACTATAATCCTTTTGGATCTCAGGTTGTCAAATAAAAAATAAATTATAATATATAAAAAAATGGAATAGGTTTTGGGTCATCATAGGGTCACCATAGGATTCAGATATAAGAGATGTTAGTTTCTAGGTTTTGGGGAAATTTTGTGTTTGTAAAGAGAGATGATACGGTGGAAAATCGATTTTCATTTCCATAGAGGTATAGTGCAATGCACGGTGTTTTTCATGTTCCACTACTTTAGAAGTATCACACCGAGCCTATAATGTGATCAATTTTTATTATGTATAGTTTGATACACATGCATCATTTTACAATCATAAGATACATGTTATTGATTGTAGTGATAATGTGTTCTAGAGAAAGTTCATGCCGATAATTCAAGTATTGTGGAAATATTGAAGTGTTCAGGTAGATATGTGGGAGAGATAAGTAGATATGTGGGCTCACTGGCCCGATATTTTTACCTTAGATTCTAAGAGATTCTTGGGAGTATGGGTTGATGACATGATGTTATAAATTGGGGATATTGTAAGATATCAATCATTTCTAAGAAAAATAATTCTCATTTTAATGTACTATTTTAACCTTATTTTTGTATATATTTGGTGGTTTTTTTTGGTTATTTCATGTAGAATTTTTTATTTGGTAAGAAAAATGGGTACATCTTGGTTAACGAATAGTTTTCTCAAATGGTGCACCTCCCCCAAGAAAACCATATAATCCTAAAGAGATGGGAATTTCACAGTTGGAACATGGTTTTTCAAACAACGTGTCCACTTTGTAGAAATCACACTCCCCTAGGATAAGGTGCATGGTTATAGATAATTGTTAGGAAAACCATACATATTTACCTAAGAAACCATCCTTCTAGATTTTAATTACCCTAATATTTATAAAAAAATCATACCCCGATATTAACCTCAAATCGACCTAGTATGAACCTAAACCAATTCCTCTAAATTTTGAAACTCTAGAGAGGGTTCTAAGGCTCACTAAACCTCACTATTAATGAATCAAAGATCCAATTGAAGGATCATCTCTCATTCTACATGTTATTTCTTCCCCATTTGGATTTCATCTATGTTCATTATATCTTTCTCGATCAAGAGTATTTATTTATAATCCACTTCAAATGGTTTAGATTTACCTTTTCGTGGATTTTAATCTATTTATCTTGATCTTAGGTTTTGGTCTTAGATATTCCATGACATTGTGATCATGAATTTTTCTCTTCCATTCGGGGATTTACTGTTTAGAGTACGTCCATAAAAAATCAGGAGGTATGTGGATTAAATATTAATTGACATTGTCTTGAATGATAATTGTGTGTATGTAATTTTGGAATTTCAATCCCCAAATTTGGTAATTGAATCTTGAAATTAAATTAATTAATTAATTAATTAATTAATGGGTTTATGGAGTTGGTAGAATATTGTTATTATTGAATTATATAAAGTAGTAATTATGGAATTAGTGTTTATGTAATTGATTGGTAATTACAATTAAAGGGACTTCTTGGCTTAACCATGAAGGGTTAAAGGTTATTATGAATAAATTTCAATAAATGGTTTAACAGTAAATTTTTCATATTATTCCATGTGATTTAAATAAATAACCATGATTTTTGGGATAAAATAAAATTGTGCAAAATGAGGAGAATATTTGGTATGATGGATAATGATTATTAACCTAAATAAATGTAATATTTTTGAGATATGTGATATATTGTGATATATGTGATAACAATTGTGGGATACATACTTATTCTCCCAATACCAATATGTGATAACGAGCGTGTGACATGTAATAATGCTTCAAACACCCATATGTGATAACAACGAGGGTTGGGATGGGGACAAATGATCCAAATATACCTAGGGTGATATACATGAATTTTTAGGCCCAACACATTGGCATTGGAGTGGAGTTCCTATTAGAAAAGATATAAAAATTGGAATTAATTGATTAGTTAAAGCTTATGATATAATGAATTGTGATTCACAATGTTATAAGGTTCAAAAACCATCACATGTCGAAGTATGTATTGATTGTTTTGGTGTAATATTGAACATTGTTAATTATGTGGTTAATTAATGAATAATGAATGTTTATTTTTTTATATTATTTATTAAACATTATTCATTATAAAATGGTATACTATGTTATAGACTAGATAATGTATAGACATTGTTTGTGGTGTCTTATTGATTTGTATTCACACCCTAATCGGCCTTCTTTATCGGTACCAAAATTGACTTCATTTTTATCAAAAATGACTAGGGTAACAGAATAATGTTATATGGATGAGTTGGGATGGAACATGGATGAGGGAACATGACATGATTTCAGGACTCACTTAGGAGTTTTCAATGACTTTATTTTTACTTTCTCATATGGACACATGACACATATTGAAATAACATATCTATTATTTTAGTTATGGTTAGTGATCTATCTTTTTGGATTATCATGTGATGTTGGAATTTATTGTTAATGAAATTATTAATGTTATAGTTTATTACCATTTGACTATTATTTATTTATTTATGATTTTCAATCTGATAGATAGTCTATCATATCCCCATGGCTTATATTAGACCCTCCCTACAAGTCGAAAGCCTATGGAATACGAGGAGGCATGCTTGAGGTCATCTAGCCAACAAGATCGAAGAACCGGTGTGGGGTACTTGGGGTCATGAAATACAATGTTAATCAAAAATAATTTCAAAATTATATATAAATTAATTGTAATATGTACTATCAAAAAACTAATGAACCTATTTATCTGATGAAATATTAATTTAAAGAATAAAAAGAATGAATTAAAAATTGAGAAATTATTTACTAATCTTTTATCAATACATTTATATTACGTGTGAATATTATATACATTTAATAAAGTAGTAAATCTTATTCATAACCTCTAGTTTAATAGATTGGTTATAATTTTCCTATTAAAATAAATATAATTAATGGTTCATGACGTCTCAGTTTTGCGTATCTTGTATTCTATCGAACATAATGTTTATTTAAAATCATAGTGTCTTACATCCTCTAATAATAAATAAATTTTATCCTCATTATTTTAACGTGTTCTCTCTTAATTATCAAATTGGATTCATCCCAAGTGATATTTTATTATAAATGAATTATAAAACCTCAGTGATACATATTCCTAATAGCAATGAAATATCTCCCAAATATCAACAATAACCATGATAAATAAATATATAACCTTTCAATATAATGAAATTTTCCAAACTATCATGAATCAGATTTATATATTAACCTAAAAGGTAACACATTACATTACCATAAATATTTTTGATGATATATACATCTCAATGAATCAAATTTCATCAATCATGATTATTTATAATCAACATTATATTAAATCATAATTAACATCATAAAATATACTAACTCAAATGGTTTATATGAACCACAATTGATTTTTTATTCCTAATTCACAAAAAAAGATTTAAATAAATTCAAAATCAAATCACATAAACATAAAGAATGGGTTTTTATGGATATTTTACTTATGGTTTACTATAAACATATACAACCATGACAGTCTCCAGAACTTTTATTTTAACATCAAATGAAAAAATATATTCTTCCAAAAATTAAAACAGTCCTTATTCATTAAACAATTTCACAAACAATTTAATATATTACATAAATAAAAAAATAAATATCATCAAATATTACATAAATCAATAAGTCATCAACTAAATATTTTAATATTCAACAATACTATCATACCAATGTCAATAACATCTTTATTCCATCTAAACATATGTTTTCAAATTCTACTGTGGAATAATCCTTAAATGTTACAACATCCATGTATCAAAAACATCATTGATATAAAAGATCAATAAAAAATTTATTGAATCATAATAAATAAATACATTAAACATTTCAATTCATAGGTCATTACTTGATATATTAGATAAAACCTGGATTGGGAAATTTTCTCAAATAATCCTCATATTCCATACGCAAATTACATTGAACTGCAAATGAGACCTTTTGATGATTTTCATTTACCTCCATCAAACATTGAATTTTTCCCAAAAAATGGATCTATATATACCCTTAATTTACACATAAAAATAATATTTTTGTAATGTTTATACATTCACTTGAGTGCTTCCTCAATCATTATCTACACAAAGGAATGTAATTCATTACATGGATAAAAACAGTTTTTCATAAAAATGTATTTTACTTATAAAAATATTTTTTTCAATATCATTAATAAAATTGGTTCCAATGAACCTAATTTGATTATTTAATTAATTTTATAACAAATTTTAATTTCTAACAATTATATTAAAAAATACAACCATGTACGTGATTAAAATGAAAATATTGTTTTCAATCAAAATATATACTTATTTATTGTTCATTGAAATATCATACTTTTCAGAAAATAATCAAAAAATTCATCCTTAGATAATTTTTACACGATGAATTAAAAAAATGATATTCTTCTAATACAACATAATTTTTAAATTCTCTAGAAATTATTTTTAATATTTTCTCAAAAATATAAATTCAAAACTATTTTTTAAGAATGTGTTTAGTTGAAGAATAAAAATACTTTACTAAAACTTTAGTTATTCTTTAGTAATTATTTATCAATAAACTAATAATTTTTATGAAATTTAAATTTTTATTTCATATATTTGAGAAATTATAAATTATCGGATATGATATCATGATCATATTTAAATAATAACATTTCCTGAGTTGATTAGGCTTGGTGTTTCATATTGTGTACAGTAATGAACATAGAGTTCATTAAAAATATTGGGGTGTGAATATTTTAATAAATGGAGGACTATTTAAAATACATAATATCTACTTGATAAAAGATAGATGTTTGTTTAATTGTATTCATCTTCTTTTTTTGTACAAGAGTTATCCAATCACCAGTGACATTTTGTTCATTGACATTATCCCTCATTTTTTCCATTCATGCAGATATTGATCATACATTAACTACGACATAATTGTTTTCTTCTTATAAGAATACTCCATCCCCGTATTCTCCCCCTAGGTAGGTCACTTATGAATCTCTTTAGTATTGCATTCCTCTAAATTGTTTTCACTATTTTTCCGTGATAAGTCCTCATTTGAATGAGATTTCATCTCATTTTCACAAAAATGGATCTTCAATTTTAAATAACATTCATGAATTTTATTAGAATTTGTATTTCATGATTTTAGATGAATTACAAAGGAAAATTACATCTTCCCCATGATTTTTAATCATTCATTTATTCTCCTTATTGAGAATAAACAATTTACCCCCAAGATTCAAAAGTATTCCAATGGGGGATTATTCCAAAACCATATTTTGTATAGTGGTTTCTCTGCATTGGAACTAAAAATCACATTATGAAGATATAAACTAAATTAAGCACTACTTTGTTTTAATTCTTCTTTTAATCATGTATTTTTATCATTTATTTATTGGGATGTTCCTCCATTTTATTATTTTTTAATTAAATAGAATTTTCAATCCATAACTTCTGGATTTTTATCTCTAGTATCTTCTATACTAATATCATGTAATATTTAATACAATTAAATAATATATATTTGAAGGATAAGTTCATAAACCATTTCATCCTACCATAATCATCAATAAATAAATCGTATTAACATTATTAATCCATAGACAAGGGCGAAAATGGACCCCACACATCCACTATCACTAACTCAATAAATCTCATTGAAGATTTTTCTTTTATCTTGTAACTATTTAAAATGATTTCATATTTTTAAAAATAATAATAGCATTAATTTCATCATGAGAATTTTTTAGGATATTATGAGATCCTTCATTATCCATCATATCTTACAAGGACTTTTGGATTAAGTGGCCGATATTTTTTCCCGTATCATTTTATATTCTACCATGGATATAAAGTTACTATATTATTTTCCACTAAGGTGTTAGTCATTGGATGTATTAATTTTCTCAACCTATATGGTCTAAATCCATTCAAAAGACTTTTTTTCAAGGAAATACTAACAAATAATATATATATTAGAAATTTAATTCCATTCATAAAAAAAATTATATCCATGAAATAAATTTATAGATAATATTAACACTTGTCATTTTACTATTGATCACTATCCTATTAAGTGATGAGGTTATAATGGTTATGTTAATCTAATTAATGATTTATTTTACTATCTTATAAGGAGAGAAAATATTTTAAAATAATAGTATAATAATAAAAAAATATTGAAAAATAAAATTAATTACATTAATTAATTATTATAAAAATTAATGTTAACTTATAGGGAAAAAAAGAGTATAATAGGGTCAAAAGATATAATTAAATTAAATTTAATGACTAATTATTCACAAAATTTTGATGGAATATCCTATTTATAGACATCATCTTCATCCTAACATTATTACTTTCATTGGGGAATGAATTTATATACATTCGATATAAACCCTTATCTATTCCTCATATGTTACATCATTGTGGTTAAAGGGATGGTGTTTGTGTTCCATGGATACATCATTCTCTTTCAAAATCAAAATCTCTCAAGTTTCATGAAATAACATTCCAAGCACTTCAAATGTAAATTTTTCTTCCCTTATATATGTCGGTATCGTTATATACTGAAGTAAAAAATTTTATTGTTTAATTATTAATTTAATCTATATCAATATTAATTAATAAAGTCATATAATAATGGTTATATGTTATAAAATGATCTTCTACAACTCCTCAAATGGGTAACAATATTTAAATTCAATATGATGTGGATACATCTGTAATAGCACTAAATTATTTCTCTATTAGATCCCATTAGAGTAATATCGTATTAAAACTATACATTATTGGTATCCTCTTTAATAAGAATTAGTTATATTACCAGCTTATATGGTTCTCCCCTAGTGTCAAATGATACCACACACATTCTCCTATACTAATTATAGAATATAGTCCCCTCCAACCACACTTCATCCTTGAGCATTAAACTATTTCATGTCCTAGAGATCGTTTTACTACTTCAATGACTAGAGAAAACCTTGGTGAGAATCCATTCATAGGAGGATTTGGGGGAATTTTATTTCTCCTTTAACATTTTACCTAAAATATATTATAGAATAGCATAAAATCCAAACATCATAAATACTTCTTGGGTAATCATATATATCCTCTTTGGTGTCATGTTGTGGAGCGAGGTCCCTTATTTTTTTCAATATATTCAATATCACATTCATCCACTACGTGAAACAATTTTGATGAATTATTTCCTTCTAGGATTACCATTTCTATTATTGTCCAACTAACTAAGTAATGAATTTTTTTTTAGTGTATCCTCTATACAGTTACTCTAAAAACATCATGGGAGGATGAACAAGCTTCCTCAATCTCTATCCTTCCATAAATCGATAAAAATAAAAACAAAATTTAGCATTATATCCCATAATCAATGAGAGACATGATAAAAACACATTCATCAATAATAGTTATCAAATTCCCCCCAAAATAGAACATTTTTTATCCTTAAGAAAAATATATTTACAAAGATTCCAAATAAGTTCAATCCTTTAACTAATGAAAATAAGTAGATAAAATGTCAATAAAAAAATATTAGCTGAAAATTTTCAAATTCTAATATACTCATCCTCGCTAATATACTCATCTCACATAAATCTTTACTTCTCTTAATGATTCCCATCATGAAAATTCAACAATAATGACACAATCTTTCATCATATTTTTCTTTCCAAATCTTTTTTTTACAGTGGAAAATGCACCAGGATCAAGTATCACCCCCATCAAACTTCCTTATAATAGTAATAATAATATCATAGATCATGTATGAGTGATCATTAAAATTTAAATGATATGATATATTATTTAAATGTCTTCCATAATAATATGGGAATCATGTAATGAAAATATAAAATATATGTGAATCAACTTCCAAATCATTAATTACAATTATACCGCCTTATCATACATGGTATTCTCACACGGTAGTTCCATGTATCATCAAACACCCTTTTTAAACTCAAATGAAAAAAATCATGTATTTGTACTAAATAATGTCTTTTAAGAAGGGTAAATTATCCTATTATTTGGATTACTTGTCTAAAAAATTCATGGATAATTAAAAGATTTAAATATTCTTAGATATATGTCAGGTTTAAAATTAAAAAAGGGTTAAAAATATCTTTAATCATATTAGTTTGGTTTGAAAAAACTCATTTTTTTAAAAAGATCAAAGAGAACGTTTTAATAGTATTATTTTTCTGAACTTATCTTATGAAATATTTTATTAAAAGTAATATAACAAAATAATTTAAAACCCATATCAAGAATAGAATTTCCAAATATTAATAAATCACTCATAAAATGATTGTCATGTAATAATTGAATAAAAAAATTATAAATTATAAATTGGAGGCCAAAATAATTCTTTAATTATATTGGATATCATATTATGAATTATCACGTAATTTATTTTCAATAATTCCAAATTAATTTTTTTTTCTTTTATTTTCATGTGTGTTCATAATTTTTACAAGTCAAGAGTTGTCTCCAAAAATTGTGTCTTTGTCCATTGATTTCAAGAAAAAACTCATGTTTCTCCAAGAATCACTCCACCACGCTTAATTTCAAATAACATATCCACTATTTAAAATCATGGTGGTATATAGGAAGATGATTTTTTTAAATACATCATAGTAAATTATCAAATGTAAAGAGTGAATTATGGACCTCTATGACTTATGTATGTTTTTTTCCTTGATCACTGGATGGAATTTACTATATGAAAATCCTAAACTTTAATTTATTGTGGTGTATTTGATTTCCTCAAATAGTTAAGGTTATTTGGGGATAAATACCCACACAGAGATGGGTGATGGGTTGTTTGGTTGGTTTGGATTAAGTAAGGTTACAACGATGTGAATTGGATAGGTGAAAGGATTAGTTCGAGATCAGGTTGTTATGTGGGTAGTTTATCTATTTTATAATTTGCAGGGCTCATAGGTATATTATTTTTGGTTTATGTTAATGGGTATTTATCTTTGTATTTATTCATAATAGTCTTAGTTTGAGCCATTATGGGAGGGATAGGGATATTTATGGGAAATGGCTCGAGATGAATTCATAGGTAGCTTTAAATGGGTTGTTTTCATGGTTTGTAAATGTTTTTATGTTTATATGGGTATAATGAATTTTCATAGTGAGGGATGGGAAATAGTGTCGTTATTAGCTTGAAATAGGTATTAGTATGTCTGAAATTCATGAAGGATATGATCTAGAAGTGTAAATATACTGCATAAAGGTGACCAGAACCAAATCAAACAGCTATGAAAATCAATATAGGGGCACTAAGAGATGGGAATGGGGATATTAATAGAACAATTTATGTTTTTGGGTTTAGAATTAAATGTTTTTTAATAAATTGTTGCATGGACCAAGTCATTACATCATGACGCCATTATTTCTAAAACCGTGGTATTTTTCAAACTCAGTCCTTTAGAGTTGCAACTCCATGGGGGATGCCACCATAAAACAACCATGTCAGTTTATCCATATGTTATTTATTTCAGCTAAAGAACATGACATGAATCCTACCATATAAATATGTTTTTTCCTTTTTTTCTATCATGAATCATTATAGAATGAGAAATTACTTCCAATCTCAACCTGAATTTTCCCTCCATATTATGATATTTTAGGGTTGGGATACGATGTACACCCACCATATTAGGCTTATGATCTTTTCTCTCCATGAACATTACATTATTATAGAATTCTAAATTATTGTGTGTCATAGGTCTATAATTATGACTTTATATAGTACTAATTTATGACATGATATATCTGGCTGCACCTTAAAAAATATTCCTTTTTTCTATTGGTTATTACTCCTCTCAAATTTTATATTTTCTCAATTAGATCATTAGTACGGGAGTAGGGGAGAGTTCCCTAAAGTCTCCAAAATAATTTATTCTAATAATTTCTATCCAATATAAAGTATAATTATAATCATAAAATAGAAAACATACATAGGTTTCTCAACACCAAGATCATTAATTAATTCCAATATCTAGATGTAACTTTTTATTGTTAGTAATGTTTGAGAGATATCATAAATTAATTTTGGAAATTATCCATGTATAGAATCATCCTTTTTTATTGAACATGACTGAAGGTTCATTACCTATTTAGATCTAAATTGCTCCATTTGAAAATGCATTTATACCATGACTGGTCGTAACCAATGTGATTGTAGTTTTCTTGGAAACAATATCAAAAAATATCTATAAAATGTATTGTATCTCATTGTATGAATATTCAATGGTTTATTCATAAATTAGGCTAGTTATTTATCTTCTATTTATAGATATTTTAACTCTTATATACATATCTTTCAATCACTTATAATTTATCAAAATATAGTAGTTTATTTCTATCTTGGTGTGAGTCCATAGAAACATTCTTCATTGTCCTATATTATCGATGATCAAGATCCACCTGTAAATGGATTATTTAACCATCAATAATCTTAAATGGGTTTTTAATAGTCAAAATTTTTAAATATACCATTTATTAATTTAAATTATTGTTAATATTTTTTCTATAATTATTTCATATTAAACATGTAGTATTCTCCAAAATATTTATAATCACTCTGTTGGAAAATTTTATTTTCCCATAGGTTTGTGGGTGGTGAGGGGAGATGGAATTATATCAAACTCTTTATTTTTCTTGTGCACAAAAAACATGTAATTATTTGAATGTGTTACTCATGAAGTTACGAGTAAGCTAAACATAACAAAAAGATAAATTATTTCCTTCTAAACAATTTCATCTCTAAATTGGATATATTTTCTATGTGGCCTCATATTCTACCCATTTAGTGATATAAATCACATACGCGTGTATGTATTTATTTCTAATAGATCATGGGAAGGGCCCCATAAAATCAATTCTCCATACATCAACCACCTCAAATATTAGAATTGATTTTTATGTAATCTCAATTATTTTCACATTTTTATTTGTTTATTGGCATCAATCGTAGCCTCATATGAACTCCCTTGCATATTTGTGGATTTCATAAAAAATTACCCACATTGTATTATCAGGGCCATTATTTTAAAATGAAAATTATTTCCTCTCTTTATATTATCATGGACATTATTCTACCATGTCAATTGTATCCTCTATTTACAAGTGTTTTATCCATTGCATGACTTCATCTTCTTCCTTACCCTATGGTTATAAATTATCCTCTATTGATTCCACCATATCATCAGTTTGTTTCATTATATTACCTCATTTACTATTAATAAACTCATGATGGATGGGTGTTCTTTTGTAAAAAATATTATATAGAAATCATATGATTTAACATAGTGATTAATATTTTTATGAAAAAAAAATGTATTATTCATCAATAACTCTGAAAATTATTCATCATTGGTTTACATTTATAAATTTTATCTTGGTTTCAATGAATGATCTTCAAAGTATTATAGGAATAACCCGTTCTTATTCTATCTTGAGGAAAAAAATCTATGGGGAATATAAATTTTTTTACCACGAAAATACATATTAATAAATCCTTAGGGGTACTACAATGATATATATATATGCTAGAACAAAAATAATATCATATTTCGATTATCCAAACCCATATTTGAAAACACACATAGGGGAATAAAATTTTAACCTCACTCATATGTTACACTATTTATTCTTGAATGTGCATTAACTAATGGT
Source organism: Viscum album (assembly GCA_963277665.1). Taxonomy (NCBI): domain Eukaryota; kingdom Viridiplantae; phylum Streptophyta; class Magnoliopsida; order Santalales; family Viscaceae; genus Viscum; species Viscum album. The sequence continues at coordinate 766,700,384 of OY728162.1, forward strand.
TAATAAGATGAAATTATTCCAATATATCCCTTCTTTGGAGGTATATTATTTTGAAATTATATTAAACACTTTTTTTCATAGATAAATAACACCACAAACCTCAAGAATTATCTTTTTATATATTAAATCCATTAAAATTTATTCAAAATCCTACATCTAAGAAATAAATTCACAAAAAGAGATGTCTATATAATGTTGTATGAAACCATATAAAACTTTTTTTATTGCATTTCAAAAATTCATTTCCATATCATCTCTCGGAAGGAATGAGGGGTCTATATGATTCTATGTTTTTGATTCATTCATCTCCTTACAATCCTATTTTCTATATTTACCCATAATATAATTTAGTTTTATTATTCTATTTTATCCTCATTCTACTATCATATTTTCTCTTTCGCCCTTACTTTTTATTAAAAAAATTACAAATAATATATTTTTATTTTTCTTATTTTCTTCCACCTCTCACATGAAAAATGTGTCATAGGCATAACCTTATCTCAAGTGTTTCCTCGAGGTTACTCTGTAGGGTATTGAGTGGTCACTCTAATATTGTTTGAAATATTTTCCCAACATTTTTATAGAGTTCTAGGTTGAGGATTATTGATTCATTATAGAGTTATATTGTCTTCTAATCTAGTGAGAATACTTTTGGATGTGGATATTGACCATTCCTTTTAGTGATTTTTAGGGGATAAAAAGGTGGTTTTTGTAAGAATTTATGTGTAGGCTAGTTGGTTTATGCTTGATGTGGTGGAAATAGATAAAATATCTTCATGGGTTATGGTTCAAGTGAATATTTGGGTTTACCATTAATTTTTTTGAAAATGAAGACATATTTATATTAGTTATAAAATGGATTTAGTTATGGATTATGTTGAATTCACCTCCATTAGTTGTAGGTATTTTGGAATTATTTGGGGGATTGATTATAACTAACACAGTTTTAATCGAAGGGTTTGTTATCCTCTAAACCCTACCTAATAATTGGTATACATGGGGTCCTATTTACATCTCAGGATATTATATATGTGTTTGAGTGTTAGTGTTTGTGAATACTGTGATTGAGTGAATGCCACTAAAATTTTTAAGTTATTTTATTTACTTATTAGTGATTGTAATTGGTTATCAAAGAAGGTGATCTCATTAAATTAAAATATTTCTCTCCTTGTGGACTATAATCAATTTTTCATAATGTAGAATTATATGGAATCTCATATAGAGTTTCTTTTACAACATCAAATGATTTCTTGATTAATCCTTTACTGGATAAGTCATAGATCATGACTCAATCCTTAGTATGTAAAAAATAATTAGTTGATTAATTTATAAGAAAAAATCTATTCATTTATATAAAATCATCCTCATGAAATTGTGGATTTTATACCATCTTTCAAATATAGATTATCCATCGACTTGTGAAATGATTCATATTTTATTCCAGAATTTCTCTGTCCTCCACAATGGAATGTATTTTCCAAAAAAACATTTTTATAAGTTAAACTAGGTTTTCATGTAACCGTAGAGTTAACTCGTGTACTAATGTATTTCCCAGATATAGGGTGAGAATTATAACACAATCAATTATATAGAATATGATGTTTCTCAAATATTGTTGAATATATCACAAATTTCTCTAAGGATAGTCAAATATCTATGTAGATAATAATTTTTCATGAAACTAAATCATACTATGTTTTTATTGGTATTAGTCATAGTTTAATCAGAATAGTTTTCAACTAAATCAAAATATGAACAAAACTAAAGGAAAACCCACCAATATATGATAAATCGTAGTGTATTGTGGCTCTAGACTAGGGAATTTTTGGCGCTCCATTATGTTTGTTCCCATTGGATAATTTTTCTTCAGGTACATTGGGTGTAGTTGAGATCATGTTCTCTTAGATGGTAAATCATATGTATGCACATATGAACCTCTTGTTCTTAGGGTTATAATCAATCATTTCTCATTAATCATGACTCCTTGATCATGTTTTTGTCAAACTGGTCATGCATTATGTTTATTGAAATGATAAAACAAAAAATAAACACATTCATATAAAGAGAAATAAAATAAATAATGTATTAATAATTTAAGAATTGATTTGGTAAATAAAAGTTTTTTATTATACTCCTATGTTCACCCTTGATCACTACAAATAGTTCCAAAAACATTGTTCATCCCACTAGACATATCATTTCTAGTGGGTAATCATGATTAAAAATTAAGTGTTCATTATTTTTATTATTCTACTAAGTCATATAATAGTGAAGGTCCAAGGTCGTTCCCATGAGGGATATATATAATACACAAGATAGATCTATATGAATTATTCTTATATAGAAATGTAAAAATTTAGATGGATCAAAAAAATATGAAAAAAATTCTAATGGTTTTAAAATATCCAAAAAAATTAAAGGATCATTTTCAAAGTATATTTTTGAAATTGATACCAACCACTTTCAGTCATTAATTGGGTTTAATAAATCAGTTTGAATATTTTTTTAAGTATAACACTTTATTATGGTAAAATATAATCATTTTTATAGAGACAATATAAATATATTTGTAGAATTTTATGATTAGACTAATTTCATTAAGCTCAATCTTTAAATTAAATGATAAATAAAATATATTGTTAATTGATTAATTTTATCTAATATTTTTTATTTACATTCTTACCAATCCATTTTTAAAATACTAACTAATAAATAATATTAGAATTATTGACACATATTTATTCATAATTTAAATGAATATTCATTAATAAAATTTATAGATGATATAAAAACCCATACTTCTACTCTTAATCCCTTACCACCTAAGTGAATTTCCACACATGGTTGAGGGCAGATCAACCATATTTCAATTGATTATATTTCAGAGTGAGTGAAAATAATAAATTAATGCTGATGAATATGGATATGTAATCATGTATTCCCTTCAATAATAATCATACTTAAGTATGTCACCTTGCGTAATAGAAATTAATTAGATAGGTGTGTTGCTGAAAGCTATGATGCAATGGAAAAATATTTGCTGTAAATCAAGTAACAAAATTTATTTTGGAAATATCTTCAAGAATTTTTGTATTTATTTCAAAATAAAACATGTTATCAGTTTTAAATTTTGTCTTTTCATGTCTATATTTATTTAATAGAACTATTTATATTTAATTCATTTATTTATTTTCAAGGTTCTATAATAGATGGTGTTTTTTGAGAACTATTTATGTGCAATAGAACTTCTATTTTTTGTGTGAAAATAAATTCTTCTCAATTGAATCTAGTGGGTTCTTCATTTTAGATTATATATCAATTTGTTTTTTTGGTTTACAAATATTCATTTTGTATCTATATAAATAATTTTTAATTATATATTTATAATAGAAAGGTGAAATTTGGTTAAATATTTAAAACTATTTCTAGATTTGAGATTTTCATAAGGAAAATTTGTTTTATTCCATAGATAATGTATAATGGTATTTCATTTTTCTATTTATATTGGTATGGGTGTCATTTTGAGTTTATAAAACTTTTCTTCCACAATGATTCATGATATTTATATTATTGAATTTTTTTAAAGAACATTAATTAGTCTCTAATATATGTATATGGAATTTTATTTGGTTGTAAAAATTATTATTCTAATAATAATATTGAAAATTTATGTATATATATATATTTGAATGTTAGAAATCATGTCCATCCTTATTTTTCTCTTTATAAAATTAGTTTTCATGATTAGGCCACTTTATGTGAAAGCGAAGTTATCAACGTTTTAATTTTTTTTAATTTAAAATAACATTATTTTTGAATAATCAATTTATATATATACATAAACAAATCATTTAATAATATTTTTTAAACATGTATAGATATATATCAACATATGTATTATTTTAGAGTGAAATAGAATTTTAATCTAAGATAAATGGATATGTTTATATATAAATGTATTTATATATGTATCAATTAATGTAAAACTATTTATTTCCTATATGTATGTGAATAAATTAATGTATATATATATAAATGAATAATTATTCTTACCTACACATATGTGTGTGGATATGAAATCATGTTTTATTCTAATATATTTGTAAACAAAAGTATATATATAAATATATTTATGTAAATATATTATGTACGTATATATATATATGAATTTATATTTACAAATTTCATTTAATGAAATAATACATTTATCAAGGAACATGAATAACCATCTATTTTACCTTTTTTGGAAATGGATATCGAAGCTCATGATTTTTTAAGAAACTTCATGGTCCTTATGTAATAAAATACAAGTTTTAATGTTTTCAATTCCAAATAATCTCACTTGGATATTATATCAATGATGTAATGGAATGTGGAGTGAACCAAACCCCTTTTGGACATTTATCCAATAATGTGATATGTGAGCCTTAAATTATATAGCACTCTGATTCATTGGGTAATGTTGAAATCTCATTAGATTTCATGAATGGTGTGTGAGACATGTATCCTCAGAACACTCTCGTATTAAAGAGTGAACTTAATCAATCATGGGACTGTTTCCATCATGTTATGTTTTCTATGGAGTGAATTGTGACATCGTGATATGATCCAATGTTCTTTTGAAAACTATTTATCAATCATTATGAGTAATCATGAAAAATATTTATTATTTCATAAATGAATTGAATTTATTTTTCTAGAGGATACATGCGTTGAAACCTATTATGAAATAAATATTATTATTTTCAAATCCACTGGTGATTTTATAAATTTGGAAATCTCAAGATGTATCACATGTTTTACTTTTTACGATGAAGTATGAAAATATAAATTTAGAACGATTTTTTTCACTTTACCTTTTTTAAAACTACTTTTAATATGGAATAAGGACTCATAGAGGTGAGTGAGTGGTTGATTCATCTTTATGTTGTTTAACCCATATATACATCAGAATATTTTTCTTGTACTTTATGTTTTTTGAGAGTTGTAATTAGAATTCTTCAATGTATCAAGACACTCTAAAACTATAAACCTATGTGATCTCGGGTTGTAAAATAATATATTATTTATAATATATATATATATATATATATAATGGAATAGGTTTTGGGTTGTCATATGGTCACTATAGGATTCGGAGATAGGTGACGTTAGTGACTTGGTTTGTTGGAACTTTTTTGTTTGTGGAGAGATTTGATTGAGGGGCATTCCACTATTCTATTCCATAAATGTATAGTGTAATGCACAATGTTTTTCATGTGTCACAACATTGGAAGTATCACCCCGAGCCTTATAATGTAATTGATGTTGATAATGTTGAGTTTGAGATAGATGCATCACTTGAGAATCATAGGATACATGTTATTGATTGTAGTGAGAAAGTGTTGCTAGGATGGATCATGCAGATAATTCAAGTATTGTGGAAATATTGATTTTTTCAGGTGGAAATGTGGGAGAGATAAGTAGAGATGTGGGATCATTGGCCCGATATTTTTACCCCATAATATTTTATATTCTTGGTAGTACAGGTTGATGATGTATGTTATAAGGTGGGGAGATTTTAAGAGAGGGGTATTTCATAGTTGAAGCATAGTTTTTCAAACCGTGTGTCGACTTAGAAGAAATCATAAAACCCTAGGATGAGGTTCATGGTTATAGAGAATGGTTTATAAATCCATGCATCCCCACCTACGAATCCATCCGTGTGGATTTTAATTACCTTAAAATATATAAAAAAAATCCTACCACCGGTATTTACCTCAAATCAACATGGTATGATCCTAAACCAATTCCTCTAAATGTTGAAACTCTAAAGAGGATTCTAAGGTTCCTTGAACGTAATTATTTGTAATTACATGCCAATTATCATTGTCTTAAGAGTTAAACTAGTCACTATTATGCCTTAAGAGACATCCCCAAGATGTAAAAGGCTGGAAATAAATGATGATGGTTTTCAAATAAAAGATGGGGACAATTTACCCTTTTGGAAATAAACCAATAAACAGACCAAAAATAACAAAATATTCACTATATGATGCATGATCAAATGAAGTACAACTCATCAACTTCATGTATTTCAAAACCACATCGAAGTAAAAAACAATGGAAGAATAACCAAGTATCAATGTACAAATTAAATAAAAAACACATGACTCTCCAAATACAACAAGACTCTATTCTCCACAAGCTCCAACATCCAAAATCTACGAGAAGCCCAAAAATCATGTGGTAGTTATAAAAATGTGTGAAAATTTACCTTTTCCCATGTCCTGGAAGATAACATCTGCAAAATCACCAAAGTGCCAAAGTAGGGGTGAGTATAAAACTCTGTAGGTTTTCCCAAATTACATCCCTACTCATCACACTAGGATTTAAGAGTTAGATACAATTATATAAAATATTTTATATAAAATAATTTCTGAAAAACATTTTATAACTAAATATAAACAAGTTTCCAATACCATTAATTACCAAAAGTATACAAGTGCAATTAAAACCAATTTTCCCAGAAAGATATTTTTCTAGAAAAATAACTAAACAATCTTTACATCAATTTCAAAATAATCCTCTAATAGCATAACCAACCATTCCTCATATCCATACCAAAAACCATTAATTCTACGTTATGGTAGGTCAATACTCATTAGTGGTTTCTTGTCGATCTACCAAGTCATCACAAGGTAATTGTTTCCCATGCACCATTAACCCTTTGGCACCGAGCACAAGGTCATATTTCAAGAAATCCATATGAATGAAATTACCATGTGTCATTAATCCTTTGGCACTAAGCACAAAATCATATTTCATACAAGCCCCATATAAGCAACATGGACACACACCACATATTCCCAACGATAATGCCAAAAAAAACCTTTCAAAAAAACACCTTTTTATTGAATACCATTTTCATCAAAACCATTTCCAGGCCAAACCATTTCAATTCCAAACAATTTCAATAAAACTACATTTTTATTGAAAACCATTTCTATATAAAATAACTTTTTCATCACCAATTTTGAAACTCAAGAAAATCCATAATTTAAAATCATCATTTTAAATTCATGAAACTAAACCTCCTTTTGCATAACTATTCACAAAGATCACACAGTTTAAAAAAAAACCACAAATCATCACAAATGAAGATTTTTACATTTATTTAAAAATCAATAATACAATTGGAATCAAATCCAATCAATAATATAAGGATTAGTTGATAGAGACACCTCCTACCTCGAAGGTTTTCACAAAACATTCACAATAGATGAAGACGCACAAGAAATCGGGTCGATTCTCCAAGAACGTCCTTAGTTCTATTATCCTAGAAAGATCACGAATCAGTATTGAATTATTTATAATCAAAAAATGTAGATCTACGCACTATATGTTCAGATCTGAGAATGAATGCAGATCGTCGATGTAGATCTATGAAAATCATAGAAATCATGAAAAATCCTGAAAAATTGGTGACAAACCTCAAGAATTGGACTCGAAATCACCAATGGAAGTCTCTGGGATAGCTCCAACTCATGTCGGGAGGGTTATACAGCCTTCTAGGTGAGTAATCTAGAAATAGGGGCGTTTTTTAGCCAAAACAAAATATATATAGAAAAAATGAGTATGCTCACAGAAAATAGGATCTAGATTTGACCTCTACGCAATGTTTGACCACATGGTTTGGGCCAACCATATATAGATCGTGCGATCTTCCTTTTAGTCCCAAAACTCCTTATAAAACCCCCAAACTCTTCAATACTTAACATTTACCCTTTTTATGGAAACAATTTTTTTATGGAAAGATCCCACTTTATGGAGACACACAACTTTTTGAAAAAAAACACTTTATGGAAACACCACAATTTATGGAAACAACCCACATTATAGAAACAACCACTTTATGGAAAAAAACCACTTTATGGAACCACCCATCTTTTTGTAAACAACACACTTTATGGAAACAACCAACATTATGGAAACACCCAACTTAATGGAAACTCTCATTATTATGGAAACTCACTATTTTATGGAAACTCTCTATTATATGGAAACTCTCTATTTTATACAAACCAATTACAATAACATATGGAAAGGGGTTATGTACCCAAAATTGGGGGTACTAAATTTCTCCACTATTGGTCTTTCCGTCCTAAAAATGTAGAAAACCCTCATTGGCCAAAAAGGTGTTCCGTCCACTGCTCTTTGATTTCCTTATCACATTCCCATGTCTTTTTCTGAATCTTACCATTTTCCCATAAAACCCTCACAAGGCTGATTCATTTCGCAAACTAGAGATTGTGTTTTCCATCCATTATCCTCACTAGGATATGTATCTGTGATGCATCCGGTTCTAGCTCCACGTGATCCCATCTGATCACATGGTCAGGATCCGGGTGATACTTTTTCAACTAGGATACATGGAACATATTACACACCGAACTAAAATATGGTGGTAATGCCAACCAATATGCCACCTCTCTAACCCATTATTGTATCTAAAAATGATCAATTTATGTAGAAGATAACTTTCCCTTCTTCCCGAAGTGATGATGTCCAAGCCTTGGAGAGATACTTAAAAAGACATGATGACCCACAGCGAATGACAATAGTCATCGATGGTGATCTGCATAAGATTTCTGATGACTCTGAGCTGTCTCCAAATTGTTTCTAATCAACTGGATTTTCTACGTTGTTTGTTGGATTTGGCTTGACCAAACTAGTGATGTTCTTCCCATTTCCACCCATCATAGTGGATAACTACAAAAAATCCATACAATGCTTAAAACAGGGCCATGTGTACCGAGGATTGATAGATATTATTGTATGAGAACTCCATTAATGGTATATGATCCTCCCATGGGCCACCGAAATCCATTACAGAAGACCTCAACATGTCTTCCAATGTTTGTATCATACGATCGAATTTCACATCCATCTGAGGATAATACACCATGATCATAGTAAACTATGTCCCAAGGGCTTGCTGTAAGGATTTCTAGAAATAATCCATGAAGCTCGGAACTCAATATAGGACTATTGACACTGGTACACCAGGCCTCTTTACTACTTCTCAGATATAGATTTTTGAATGATTTTACACTGTATGAGTTTCACTACTATAGATGAAATGGGCTGACATGGATAGATGATCCGGTATCACCCAAATGGCATCGTGTTTCTAGACCATTCATGAAAGACTTGTAGAAAAATGCATTGTTATTTGATCCCATTTCCACACTGGGGTGGGAAAAGATTGTAACATACCAGCTCGTCTCTGATGCTCTTATTTAACCTGTTGAATAGTTAAGCACCGCGAGACGATCTCGGTCACCATCATTTTCATGCCTCTCCACCAAAACTGCACCATCCACACCTTATACATATTTTGTGTACCTAGATGCACAACCAATCTTGGATAGTAGTAATAACGAAGGAGTTGTTCTGAAAAAACCATAGGTATAACCATCCGATCACTAAAACACAAAACTGAACCCCCATCATGTTTCCATTCCTTAATGATCACCCCACCATTAGGTTTTGAACATACAACCAGACATTCTGCATCAGATGTTTGTTCCACTTTGATCATATTTACTAAATCAAAAATAAGTTTAGATGAAAATAAAACAACAACATCACCTCAGTCTTCACATTCCACATGAATGTCGGCTAAGGCCAACATGAACATCCATTCATTAGAAGTTTATTTTTCCAACTGTGCATAAGGCTTTCTACTCAATGCATCCACCACCTAATTTCATTTCACTGATGTGTACATCAAGTCAAATTCAAAAAATTGGAGATACTCCATCCATATATTTTTCCACAGATTGAAATCATGCTGTGAGAAAAGGTGTTTAAAACTTTTGTGATCTATAATCACCATAAATTTATCACCAATGAGATAATGTCTCCATGTATTCAAAGCATGGAAGAATTTAGATAACCTCAAATCATGTGTTGGATAATTCTTATCATGCACCGTAAAATTCCTTAAACAATAAGTAGACACATATTCTATTTGCATGAGAACACATCCCAACCCAATTCCTAAAGCACCACAATACACCGCATACCCCTATCCTGATTCTGGAAATATCAAGATAGGTGCTGATGTAAGGCGAACTTTCAGTTCCTTGAATAAATTCTGACAATCCCCCATCGATTGGAATGGATCATTCTTTGCAGTCAGAGTTGTCATTGGTGAATCTAGTCATGATAAATCACGCTCAAAGCATCGGTAGTAACCACCTTGACTAGGAAAACTTCATATCACGAAAGAATTCATTAGTGGTTATCAAGAGATAATGGATTATATTGTTTCAGGATTATTAGAAATGAATTTCTCATAAATGAAATAATAATGAAAATGTACTTCCTGTATCCAAAAATCACAATTTCATTATTTGGAATAAAAACGTTGATCAATCAAGATTTGTAAAACTATTTCCAGGTAAACCTCATGATCTTCCCTTATCAATGAATAGACCAAAATCATGTCCATAAGAACCACAACAAAATAATACACTTATTGATGATATATATGATTCATCATTGCCATGAAGACCTCTGGTGTATTCATTAGACCTAAAGGCATGACTACATATTCATAGTGGATGTATGTACATAAGAAAGTTGTCTTTGGAATATCCTCTTTCCAAACTCACAATTGGTGATATCCTAATCTCAAGTCAATGTTGGAGAACCACTGAGATCCCCTTAATTCATCAAACTTATCATCATTGCGTGGAAGTGGATATATGTTCTTTATCATAAATTGGTTAAGCTTACGATAATCAACACACAGCTGAAGAGTTCCATATACCTTCTGCATGAACAAAACTGGTCCTTCTTATGGAGATGTACATGGTCAAATGAAACCCTTACATTCTAGTACCTCTAACTGCACTTTCAATTCTGGTAACACTATTGGTGACATCCTATAAGATGGAAGAGAAATTGGAATGGTCCCCAGAAGGAGATATATCATAAAATTCACATCCCTTAGAGGTGGTAACCCAATGATGTTCTTGGGAAAGTCATCTGGAAATTGATCCACAACTGATGGAAAACTATTTTCCTTGATCTCTTCCATTGGTTCCAAAGACAACACTTCCAATTAGTAAGAGATAATTCCCACCATTTGTGCCAAAAATCTCTTTTCACCCTTCTTTACAATCCTCTCTCCTCTAAAGAGATTCCCAATGTCGTCCTCTGTCATGAAACTAAGGGTTCTCATATAATAGTCGATTTGAGCTTTAAATGTTGTCAGCCAATCCATATCTAAGATTACATCATATAAATTCATATCCAACATCGAGAAGTCTCATTTTAGCTCAGCTCCATCAATAGTTATAGGTCATTCTATACACAAAAAGGCTTTACATTCTCTTTCCCTGTGAGGAGTTTTCAGTTTTATAAAATATGGCATCATTTCTAGTTTTAAACACCGATAATATGTTCCCCATTTCGTATTCATCTTAGCACTAGTGTTATCAACCCCTATAGTGAAGTCAAATATACTTCATCAACATGGATTTTCAGTAGTGAAAGATATCGTTAATGGAGTATTTGGCCACAGTCCCAACTCAACAGTTTGAAAAGCATGAGTGATGCTTTGAACCAACTATTGGTTCACCTGTGGCTCAGGTACAACCAAATTGTCAACAATGTCTTCTGACTAGTTCTAATGATTCCTATCAGTTTCCATTTCTAAACACACAAAAAAACCTTATAATACTCACTTTCTAGAAACTTATGTCTTAGCATTTAAAATTATATCTGATCAAATATCACAACATTGTTTTCCAAAACCTCATTTTTCCCATGTTCAACCTTTTTATAAAACGCTTTACAAGATTTTAAAAATTAAACAATTTTCAATATATAATAAAAATTTCTCTTTAAAATATTTTCATTTGAAAACCAATTCAATAATATTTAAAAAAAATAACACTTTTTTTCACAATATGAATAATTCCTCGAAATGATGTATGTACTACTAGTGGGAATTAATTCCTCTAAAATTCATGTCATGCTCATCTAATTGACTAAACCCATGACAATGATATTTAAAAATCCTAGAAGTGTCTCCAAACAATTATTTACCAAACTCCCTGATAAATTGAAGTTCAACATAAAAGGGTTAGCTAAATCCTTCTATGATATAAATTTCATGTTCTGACAATCCTACTCCTTTGTAACATTTCCACCAAAGTAATAGAAAAGAAGGTATTTCATCTCCAAAATGAGGAACATCGATGAAAAATTATTTGAAAAGGACCAAACAAGCTGGTACAATTTGTAATGACACTCCAATTCTCATTTCCTTGAGAGTACAATGAGACATTGCACGACATGAAGGGATATTGCCAATACGCCAACGGTTGGCAATAAATACCAAAGGGTTTAAAATATAAGTGGGGGATGACTTACCCTTTATGAAATAAACCAATAAAACTACCTACCATAACCAATAAATCACTATATGATTCATGAAAAAATGAAAGACAAATCAAAAACATCATGAATCTCACAACCACATCAATGTAAGAAACATTGGAAAAATGACCATGTATCAAAGTACATAGAACATAAACCACACATGACTCTCCAAATACCTCAAGAATACAAGCTCCATAATCTCCAAGATCCAAAATCTCTGAAAAACCCAAATATCATGAGGTAGTGCAAAATACAGTTGAAACTTTAAATTTTCACTTATCCTGGAAGATAGCATCTGCAAAATCACCAATGTTAAAAATCAAGGGTGAGTATAAAACTCGGTTGGTTTTCCCCAATGAAATTCCTACTCACACCACTAGGATAGAAGAGTTAGAAACAATTTTATAAAATATTTTATATAATACAATTTCTAATAAATAGTTTATAACTAAATATAAAAAAGATTTTAAAACCACCCATTACCAAAAGCATACAAATTTAATTGAAACCAATTTTCCCCGCATGATATTTTTATAGAAAAATAACTAAGCAATCATTACAAGCATTTCACAATATCACTTTAACATCATACCCAAACATTCCACAAACTCATGTAACCAACCATGCATTATACATTTTGACAGTTCTATTCTCATGATCGGTTTCTCGTCAATCTACCAAATTGTCCCAAGTAATTATTTCCCATGTTCCATTGACTCTTTTGAAACGAGTACAAGGTTATATTTAAACCAATCCACGTGTATGAAATTTCCATGTTCCATTAAAACATTGGCACCGAGCATAAGGTCATAAATCTACCAAGCCCCATATATGCAACATGAACACATACCACATATTCCAAACAATCATGCCAAAACAACCCTTTCAATAGAAACACCTTTTAATTGAAAATCATTTCTTTCAAAAACATTTTGATGATAAACAATTTCAATTCCAACCCATTTCAATAAAACTCCATTTTTATTGAAAACCATTTCTATTGAAAAAATATTTTTCATTAATCATTTAGCAATTCTAGAAATCCATAATTTAAATTCATCATGTTAAATTCATGAAACTAAACCCACTTATACTCAACTATTCCCCAAGATCAAACAATTTCACAATAACCATAAATCAACACAAACGAATATTTTTCCATTAATTTAAAAATCAATAAAACAATTTGAATCTAAGTCAATCAATTCTATCAAGATGATTCAATTTTGAGGACTCCTACCTCAATGGTTTTCACGAATCATTCCCAATAGAGGAAGAACACACAAGATAGTGGGTCGATTCTCCAAGAACAGCCTTAGTTATCTTATCCTAGCAAGATATCGATTCGAAATTGAATTATTTTGAATCCAAAAATGTAGATCTACCCACTATATGTTCATATATGAGAAATAATTGAGATTGTAGAAGTAGATCTAAGAAGATCAAAGAAAAGACGACAAATCCGGAAAAAATGGTGACATACCTCAAGAATCAGACATAAAATCACCAAGAGAAGGCTCTAGGATAGTTCCAACTCGTGTGGGGAGGGTTATCTAGACTTATAGGGAGATTAAACTTGAAAAAGGGGCATTTTGAAGCCAAAAAGAAAAATATAGATAAAAAACGAGTAAGCTCATAGAAAATAAGATTTAGATTTGACCTCTACGCAAGATTTGGCCACATGGTTTGGGCCAACAGTGTATGGATCATGCAACCTTCCTTTTGGACCCAAAAATCCTTATAAAAACCCCCAATCTCCCCCATCCTTCACCTTAACCCTTTTTATGGAAACACTTTTTCTTTGGAAACATCCCTCTTAATGGAAACACCCCACTTTATGGAAACAACCCACTTTATATAAACACCCCACTTTATGGAAACCCCCCACTTTATTGAAACAAACCACTTTAAGGAAACAACCCACTTTATTGAATCAATCCACTTTATGGAAACAACCAAAATTATGGAAACACCCAACTTAATGGAAACTCTCTATTTTATTGAAACTCTCTATTTTATGGAGACTCTCTTTTTTATGGAAACTATCTATTTTATACACACTAATTAAAAAACATGAAGAAAGTGTATATGTACCAGAAAAAAGGGGTACTGCATTCTTAATGAATCAATGATCCAATCGAAGGATCATATCTCCTCTAATATGTGATTTCTTTCCCATTTGGATTAATCTATCATTCATCTCTCTTTATCAATCAAGAGGAATGATTTATACTCTAATGTAAATGGTTTAGATTTACCTTTTATTTGACCTTATTATATATTATATTGAACTTAGGGTTTTTTCCAAGATCAACCATGAAATTGTGATATTGAATGTTTCTCATCAATTTGGGGATTTCTGGATTTGCATGCGTCCATAAAAAATCATGAGTTATGTGGTTTAAATATCAATTCACATACTATTGAATGGTAATTGTGTGTATGTAATTTTGGAATTTCAATTCCAAAATTTGGTAATTGAATCATTAAATTGAATTAATTAATTACTAATTAATTAATTGATGGGTTTATGGAGTTGGTAGAATAATAAGATTATTTAATTACTTAATGTAGAGATTATGGAATTAGTGTTTATGAAATTGATTTGTAATTAGAATTAAAGGGTTTGTTGGATTGACCTTGAAGGGTAAACGGATATTGTGATTAAATTTTGATAAATGATTTAACAATTATTTGTTTATATTTTTCCTTGTTATTTAAATAAATAATAATGATTTTTGGGATAAAATGAAATGGTGTACCATGATATGAATTTTTGATAAGATGATTAATGATGATTGAACTTCATAAATGTGATATTTATGAGATATGTGATATATTATTATATATGTGATAACGAGTGTGGGATACTGACTGATGCTTCCAAAACCCATATGTGATAATGAGCGTGTGACAGGGACTGCTGCATAGAACACCTACATGTGATAACAATGAGGTGTGGGATAGGGACCTATTCTCCATTTATCCACCGGGTGCTAGGCATGATGTTCTAGGCCCAACACATTGGCATTGGAGTGGATTTTCTATTAGAATTGGAATGAAAACTGGAATTAAATGATGAGTTAAAGGTCATGATATAATGAATTGTGATTCCCAATAATATATGGTTCAAACATTATCACAAGATAAAGTAGGTATTGATTGTTTGGGTGTCATATTGAACATGGGTAATTATGTGGTTAATTAAAGAATAATGAAGTTTGGAATTTTTTTACTTGATTTATTATATGGTATACATTATAAATCAGCATAAAGTGTTATAGAATGGATTCTGTTTAGACACTGTTGGTGGGGTATTACTGGTTTGTATTCACACCCTACTCGAGCATCCTAATCAATACCCAAATTGCAATCATTTTTATTATAAATGTTAAGGGAAAGTGAACAATGTTATATGATTTAGTTGGGATGTAACACAGATGAAGAATCAATAAATTATTTCAAGACTCTCTTGGGAGTACAACTGACATATATTGAAATGACATATCAGTTATTGGAAATAGACTAATATCACACCGCCTCGGTAAGCAGTCCCTTAGACCGCGCGAGTAGTAGGAACCTTGATCATCGAACCAAAAAGAACACTCCACCCATCACAGCCTCCACATAGTTACGAGGAATCAGCTAGCCTCAGCACCTATGGTATAGAATCACTGTCACCCTTCGCCGACCATGCTGTCAGAAGAAGATCCCACATACCTGTAAAATATATCACACCACCGTCATTGATATTAGAGAATAACTGAAATCGCCTTGAACAGAATCAACAAAAAATGGAGAAACAACACTCCACGGGAAACTACATAACCAAAAAAGCACCAATGAAAATCGAACAAAATTACATTTGAAAATTCCATCAAAGGACCAGAGCATGCAATGACATCACCAGGAAGAAACCACCGAAAAAGGGGACCGAAAACCATCTAAATTAACTGGAAACCAAATTAGTAGATATCGCCAGGCCAGCAGAGAAGATCCCCCGCCACCGACTCACAACCACCGAAACACCCCCATACTGACACAAAATAGACTAGCATAAGGGGAAGGGAGCCAGAGTGGAGGAGGGTGAATGAGCTAAGGGGAGAGCTGTCAAACCTCACACCAACACATTCTCAAACCACTGGAGTGCCTTCGTGGTAAAACAATATGGGGATTTTCACGATGTGTTTTTTGATAAGTGCAGAGGAGTGAAATAAGGAAGCAACGAATTGATAGCAAAAAAACAACTAAAACTGAACCAACAAAAATAAACGCTAAAATAATGAAGAACGTCGCAAGATTCGACAATAGAAAAGAGATTCAGGAGCACCGAGTAACAAAATAGATGAAGGAAAAGGAGTAAAAATGATGACAAAGCAAGGAGAAAAACCCGAGGATGAAATGAGATTAGAATGAATAGAGAGTGAATTGGCAAGATTGGAAATAGTAAGAAGAGATGATCCACTCTCTGGTAGGGGGAGGAACCCTAGATGGGGAAGATGGCACTGGGAGAAAACGGACCCATCCTCACTTTTCCACAATATATTAAACCATAATTAACATAAAAAACATATATTAACCCGAAAGGCTTATTTAAACCTAAATATATTATTATTTCTAATTCCCAACAAAATAAACAAATCAATTCAAAATTACAACTATTATATAATAAAAAACCGGTTTTTTATTCCTTTCCTCTTATTATTATATATAAACGTATACACCCATAATGGTATCAAATGAAAATATATAATCTTCCAAAAATTAACGCAGTCCTTATTGCTTAAATAAGTTCAAAAACTATTGTATATATTACATAAATCCAAAAATTCAAAATCATCAAAGATGGCATAAAATAATTTTTCATCAACTAAAAATTTTCACATTCACCAACACCATCATACGAATCTCAATCATCTCATTATTCCAACTAAACATATGTTTTAAAATTATAATGTGGTATAATCCTTAGATGTTCTGTGATCCTTGTATTAAAATCCTCATTGATATAAAACTTTCATAACATAGTTCCTGAATCATAATACAAAAATACTTTAAAACCTTTCAATTAATATGACATTCCTTGGTATATTAGTTGACAATTGGATTAGGAAATTGGCTCGGATAATCCCCATATTCCCTATGCATAATACATTGAACTATAAATATTACCTTAGGATGATATTCATTCACCTCCATCTAGAATTTCATTTTACCACAGAAATAACATGCTCTATAACCTTGATTTATGCATAAAAATAATCTTTTTGTTACTTTGATACATTCACTTGAGTTCTTCTTCCAACATTATCTATATAAATGAAATCAAATCATCTTTCCTTCACAATCCCCACCAATACATCTCTTAGTGAACTATGTCCTTCTCTTAATTGGGGAGTCTGAGAGTTTATTAATGTGAAATATATTAATAATATATCCTGAAAATTGATTAGGAATAATCCGGAGGAATCTCATTATAGCTCAAATTTTAATTTTTTAATCACGAGGATAACCATTCCATTTTCTGTCAGTGTTAACACGAGACCAAAAAGTTCCATCAATTGACTAAAACCAAAGAGCATATTATGAGCAATAATAATCATAGTGAAGAAAGATGAAAAATAATTTATAAGATATATACATCATTAAAAATTACATTTCAATATACAACACCTTATATTAAACCCAATCTATCCATAATAATTACCATTTTTTGATGATATCATATAATTAGACATATACCTATGGTTTTAAGTAGTGAATTCTCATCCTAGTTTCCAAAGGATAATTAATCCTTTCTCTAATACAAACTACATTTACCTGTACATTTAATAAATAGTTATCACATTTTAATAGATTAATATCCATTACATTACATAATGATCCATGCTAGAATTGTATTAGTATAGTTCCTTTAGACCCATAGACACATAAAAAAGTTGTTAATAAATGATCTAAATTATCTACCACTATACTCTTCATAACAATAATACATCATAGAAAAATCATATATAAAATTGTATTATTAACCTGGTGAAACAGAATAAAAATAAACGGTGTGCTCAGATGTTCAGAAATGGAAAACAATTGATATTTTAATGATCCCTTGATCTCAATATATGAGTCAGGTTACGAGAACATGATCATATCATTATAAAATCAAACCCTACATATCATAGATCATAATAGTATGTCATGGAATAACTTTTTGGCATTTCAGAAGATATGAATCATAAAAAATTAAATGAATACATTCCAAGAGAGAATGACATTGGCATAATAAATAGTTCTATAGAATACGCATAATAACAGAAAATAATTTTCTTATTAGTAAAGGATCATTGTGAATACTATCATAGTTGAATGTATTTTTTCCCCAATCCATCATAGAAGTCAAGGTTCAATCCCAAGACAATCATAGATGAACCCCCCCCCCCCCACATAAGTGACTTCAATCCTCATTCTAGTCATGTTTATCTAATGGGATATAAATCATTACCCAATTCATTGGATTAAGATAGAGGTCCGAATAATTACATAATGAAAACATTAAATATTTTCTCCACAAGATCCTAAAACATTCTTCATATCATAAACCAATAAAAAAATGGGATTCATAAAAATTTCATCATTTAATCATAGAACAACCCATGGAAAAAGAAAAATGTTTCATAAAAATATAATAATCATAAATATAATCCTTACAAATAATGAATAATATTGGTATATTGGATCATATCCCCCATAAATTATAATTGAAATTAAGGTTTATTATCTTTGTTGATTTTAAATACCATTAAAATATGGGTAAAAATTTATTATGGAAAATATCCTTTCAATATTAAAATTAAATATTTAAAATATTAAAATGATAAAAATATTATGATAAACATTTTAATTGTAAATATAAATGGAAACTTATAATGGGAACTTCAAATTATCGAGTGGTCAGGATGGTTTGACCTTTTTTTTCAGATGAATAAATTAAAAAACATTCATGTAATACTAGTAAAAATACAAAAACGTAACTCATTGGAAAAATGAAAACAATATTACCATTGAAATAAATTTTTAAAAATTAAAACATACATAAAAATAACTTAAAAAAATAAAAATTTGATATTAAAAACACTATTTAAAACATTGATATGCAAGAAAAAGTTTTTTTGTTCGAAGAGATAAATAATGTCAATTTTATTTAAAAGAGTTTTTTAGTATATTGAGTACATCAAGAGAGGAAAATGTAATAAAAAAATGAATTCTCCAGAAATAAATAGAGGATAATAAAATCAATGATATTATCTAATGTTATATCATAAAATTTCAACATCATAACATTATCATAGACAATCCCAATAAAAAATGAGATTATAACATAAAAGCCTTTTGCATAAGTAACAACTGAATTGTAAGAACTAGGAAATAAAGAACCATAAAATTAAAGTTATACCCTATCAAATTTCATAATAATAATCATAAAATATATTCCTGGGTAATATATACACCACACAAAAGAAACAATTTGTGAATATGGAATTTGTCCCCTAAAAATAAAAATGGGATGAAGATTCCTTACCCTAGGCATGTCTTCATTTGTGGGAATTGGAACCATCTATATAGTAAATATATATTTATTATAAATATACTATAGAATCAAAATAATATATATAACCCCATATATAATTTACTTATTTCCATTTATCACCTACTTGTTATGAAATCATTATTAAAATCTTTGTTCTAGGTGATATCTACTTCGTTTTTAATGTATGTTTTGGTACGGTAGTTCTGGTCCATTTACATTGATCATGGTTATATAATATTTTTAACATTAAAAATATTAATATAAATATCATATATATTCATTTTATAATTATTTATAATCACCCATAAAAGTTAAGATACAAAAATGAATTACACTGTTCATGGAGACAGTTGGTCGTACGATTGTATGAATGATGTTTTCATTTCTCGACGGATGAAATAAGAGAAAAATAATAAATAAATAATTTTTCCAAAATAATTATTTTATAATATATTAATTATATATTCATTAAATATATCCTTATTACTATCAAGGTAAAACAGAAATGTAAAATAATTTACATTGCTTAATGGAGGTGGTAGTCCATAGGAACTCAAAAACGATGTGATTATTTTCCAATAGAGTGGAAGGTAAGAAGGTATATATGATATTATAAACAATAATTTTTAGATATTTAATATGTATAATATATAAAAAGTAAAACCTTCATAATACCCATCCATGAAATTTGGTGATGACAAATGAACTCTACAACTATGTGGAGACGGTGAGTCCTACATACAAAAGAGCGAAACATTCACTTCTCATTTCATGGATATATTGGTAATAAATTTTGTTTCATAAATTTAAAAATATTTAATTATATTTAGCATAATTTATTTATTATATAATATAAAACTGCAATATTTATTGTCGGTAAAAAATAATTAAAAATAATGTGACATGTTATGGTGATTGACTCTTTTTTAAATAACTCCTTTAAATATCCCCTTAAAGACCAAAGGGTTGGTCATTTTTGAATACCATCTCATATATCATGTGTATAAGTAAGTTTGTAAAGAATTTTGCAGGGTATGGTTGGGATATAAGGTAAAAACATTCTAAAAAAGAGATGAGAGGAGGTACCCATTTGTAATTGTGGTTTGGGGATCATTTGGAAGTTTTAAAAAAGATTAAAATATAAAAAAGTCATTATCTATCCAAAGCGACACAAAACTCCAAAGGATTATAATTTCATATATTAATATATTTAAATAAAAACATCCAATATTAGTTATACATGTTTAAGGGGTGTTTTAGACCTTATCATTTGGTTTAACCTGTTAATTAACTCATTTTTACATTAATCACAATATCATATTTTTCACATAAAAAGGGTTATAATTTTATATATAACATGAAAATTGCATAATAAATAGAAAAGTTATTATATTCAAGACAATATATTATCCTATTTTTTATATTTAAATATTTTTTTTAATTTTTAAGAAAATTTATGAAATATCATTTTGATAAAATATAATTAATGTCAATTATGAAACTATTAATTTGATTAGAATAAAAATACATAAATAAAAAGTTTTAATCATAATATAATCATTTAACATAACAGTAATATGTCATATTCATCTAATGGAATCATGCAACACTATAACTAACTAAAATTATATAATATTTAGATTTCTTAAAATCATTTATTTTATTTTTTTAATCATTGTATAAATACTACGATAGCATTGTATATGAATTTAAGGTAATTTTATAATTTATGAAAATTATAAAAAAAATATTTCAGGAAATTAATTTAATTAATTTCAAAATAAAAAATTATCTGAATTCATATATTTATTTTTTCCCTATGTGTATATATAAGATATATTTAAAACGAAGAGATTAAAATTTTGGAACATTTTTTTCATTAAATATTATATTTGTCATATTCTAGGAAAGGTGTCTATTAGACAAATAAAGTTAAAATAAAAGTTGATAATTTTTGAATATCCTTCATCCAATAATTATACTTATAATAAAATATAACCTTGTCACTTAATTATAACATAGATTAACTTTATTTACCCTTTTCCGTGGTGATAATTATTACCACGATTATGTTTGACATTGACCCTAAATAAAACGGAATAATAAAAAAAATTAAAAGTTAGATTAAATAATATTGAAACAAGTTTATAAAATTCAATTTCAATATTTGGATGAAATTAATTTTAAAACAATCAAGAAACATGCAATGAAAACTGCTTTTCAGGGAAATACATTTTTAAGCATAACACTCGGAATGTTATATAATGCAAGAAATAGTTTGGTATGATTCAATAAATTCATCCAAACAGTACATGATTTATCATATATGCCATGCTATGATCATTTCATAATAATACAAAAAAATTTGAAAACTATTTGAAGAATGTATTGTGCATAAGGAAGTGTAGTGTTATATGATGAAAGCATCATTTTCATAAGAATCAAAGATGTGGACTGATAGTAGGTTACATTCCATACTTGTTATTCTATGATCATTTCATGATCCTTGGAAAATTTTAAAATACTGTTTTATAAATATACAAAGAATAAAAAAATATTGTGATATATGATCAAAGCATATATACGCTATGCATCAATAAAGTGGACTAATAGTATTATACATATCATATATGTCATGTTATGATAATTTCATGATCATTGGATGAATTTTTCATAATTTTTGACCAATATATAAGGAATACAAAACAGATGTGCTATATGATCTGAGAATTAGTATGCTATGAATCAAATATGTAAACCAACAATACGACACATATCATACATTTTATATTAGGATTATTTCATGTGAATGTGGTAGATGTTGTATACTTTTGGAATTTTACATAAATGGATAAGAAAATGGGAATTCCATGAAATACACATGATTGCATGATGTATTTTAGTGGAGATTCAAAGAACATATTATTATGAGTTATTCAATTATATATCTTTCATTATTTATTTTTGAAGAAATTGTGTGCATCACATGCACACATTATTTGAGTTTGGGAATTCATTATAATAAGGAATAATCATTGATCGAGTAGAAATATATAAATAGTTGATCATCACTTGATATGAGAAGTTGAAGAGATTGAATTCAAAATATACGTGCAGGAGAAGGTAACCTGGTTTAAGAATTCAGTAATATGATAATATCTATATAATTCATGATATGTTGTGAATGGTTTTCAAGAAAAATAAGATTATTTCAATAACCTATTGAATATCATTAATTTATATATGAGTATAAGAGATCTAGTACACTCATGGAGGAAGATTTGTTTTAAGTGTTTCTGGAGAAACCTGAAGAAAATGGATATATTTTTATTTTTGGATCATTAAATTTTCAAGAAGGGTCTTCGAACTATGGTGTATACCTAGTTACTAAAGAGGCTTGAGGCTGGGGTGTCTAACTAGATGAGAATAAATCGAAGATAATATGATCAGGGTGTATAATTTTGATCAATTATGGCATTGACTATTGTGGTGTATAACGAGTTATTGACTTATTCATTTAAATCACCTTCCTAATTAGTTTAGAATAAATGTTGGGGTTATTAAAAAACATGGAACATAGTATGTATTTTTAACAACCCTTGTACATATTGTGTTCTATGATCACATTGATTATTTCAAAATATGAAGTGAGATTTTTAGATATAACTGAGCTGATAAAGATCCTTTAGAAGTTCTAGAGTGTAAATTCAATAGAAATAAAATTGAAAAGTAAACCACTGATTCACCCCCCTTAGTGTTCAATTTATCATGGGTCACTACAATTAGTATCAAATCCCATGTCCCTCTAACGATCTAAAAGTCGTCCTGGATTTTGTTTAAAATCCATTATGATGTGAGGATTTCAGGAATTTTTTGAGTTCCATCAAATGTGAAAGTAATAATTTACTCCTATGGATTAAAATATTTATAGTTCATACAAAAAAAAAATAGGAAGGGATGAGTGGAAATGTAGTTAAAGAATAATCTGAAAGTTAATGTAGAAATACTAATGACTAATGGTAATCATATTTTTACAACTAGTAATAATTATTATGATTAGGATTCTTCTATTGAACAGCTATGGGGACAATTAATCACATAGTGATCTTCAATTTTAATTAATGTAACATCTGAAGAATATTCCTAAATAAGTTGTTAACTGTATTTTTTGAAATATAAAGGGACTTCTTCTCTTTATAATGCACAACTATAATAGAACTTTTAGTAATTAGAGGATGCAGTAAGTAATAATTTTAGAATGTGAATAACTCTCATAGAACTAGTGGAAGAATGTGAACATCCATTTTTCAAATTGAATAATAATTTCAAAGGTATAACTATAAGAATGTTGTATTTTAGATTATTTTTAATGAATACATTCACAGACACGAAAATTTGATGAAATTTTTTATGGATGTAATGAATTCTTAACTGGATATCAAATCCAAGTGGATCAAAAAACTTGAATCATTTTTGAATGAGAATATTGTATTTCATCAATAGGGTGTTCAGAATATGGGGAATTACTATGAAGATAAAGTGGAATTTTTTAAATATCATAAGAATTCCCTTAGCATGAGATGTCTTGAATTGAAAATTAATTGGCCAATTTTGGAATGACTTATGTTTAGACCTCACAATAAAATATTTATGTATCTACTTCAACACAATTATCTTTCATGTATTCAATTGTTAAAAAATCATCTTAACATGGTAAGAAGACCATTACATCATCTAATGATCTTTCTAAAGAAAAAGTAATGAAACTGGTACCATCTATATCACAATTGTGACACCCCAAGTAAATAAAGAATATGACATTTTTATATTTATCCATATTTTTGAATATAATATTAATATGACTTTAAAGGGGACGCTATAATCGATGGCATACCCAACACGCAACAAAGAGTTTCTTGGGAATCTTACGTTGCACTCTAATAATAAAATAATATTATTTTAAATGGTAGTTAACATGTAGCCGTTGTATTGGTGGGAATGGATAGAAATAACTAAAATATGATTATATATGTTTTTAAATGTATTTACATTTATCCAATAAAAGATAAAGGTATAAAATATGGAAATAATTCAAATTTAGGCATATATGCCCTAGTTTTCACTAAAGGATCACTTATCGCCTTTTAATGGAGAACCGTCATTAAATATAGTTTTGTTCACTCTTATACATCCTTTTGGACCAAATAAAACTCTTCTTAAGAATTGGGACATCAAAATTTACTTTCTGTAAATTTTTGGTATCTTTCTGATAAAGTTCTTTTTTTAATGAATAGTATAAAATGTTGTATTTTAATTCAAAACCTCTTTTTAATCTAATTTATTTATATGATTAGATAATATTTTGATTTGTTTTTAAACTGAAATTATAATATATTTTTACCATTAAATCCAATAGTGGTCGTTGGAATTAATTTCACTTTGAAATCAGACTTAAACTAATGTCAATCTTTTGATACTTATTGATTCATAAAAACCCGCTATTTTCTCTAACAGAGGGAATTAATTATTAAATTAATTATTGTAACTTATATGTTTTGAATTTTGTAAAATAGACTTCAATTTTTAATTCAGAATATAAAATATAGCTTAGGGTGAATTTTTGGGATTTTTCTGAAAAACTTCAATTTTTGATGAATAGTGAAACCACTAAGTGGTACTTATAAAAAATGATTTTTCCATTTAAATGAAATTTTGCCATCTTTGTGTTTTTAATTTAAAAAATCCAACATACATGTTTTTCATTAATAAGTAATATGTGGTTCAATGGGATTAAAATAATTTTTTGGTGAATAGTAACTTATTAAGTTTTTAATCGCGATTAGATGTAATTAGTGTAGTTTATGGTATGAATAATGTTTTAATAAAACTAAATGAACTTGAAACATGTCCTAACCTCATTGGATGTGTCATGGTCGACCAAGAAAACCCATGGGTCTACTTGGGGACCCCATGAAGCCACTTTGGTTGGAAAATGACATTAATATCTTTTTATTTAAAGTTAAAGTAAAAATGAGACAAACATGAAATGTTTTACTAAAAAAAATTTTACATGGGGTTATAAAAATCAGAGTTTTGACTATAAATATTAATTTGAAATCTAAAATGATTTCCTACATCATAGTATTTTTTTTAATTTTTAGACATTAAATAAATTAAATTATTTATGACATCATGATGATGCAGCGATGACCTCATTATTTAACTATTTAAATAAAATGGAATGATAATGTAATATCTAAGACTTACATGTCCAAAAACCTATTTAATGAGTGGATTTCGAACCCTTATCACCTTATCTTCTAAATAAATCAATTTGGGACCTTTAAAATCCGAAAATCTTTTGAAAATAAAGTAACATTTTGTAACTTTACAAGAGTGCCCCTCCTCTCCTCTTATAAAAGGCCCCCAACTCTACCTCCTTACCCACAATCTCAAAGCCTTTGGCTCGTCCAACCTCTGCCCATTTTGTCTCTACACTTCCCTCTATTACTCCTTGAAGCCTCACATTGGGCAGAAGTCTTCCCAAGGAAGCCTTTGAGCTCAAACCAAAGGGAGTTACCCGATTTTAAGGTAATGCCTTCACTTGAGTCCTTTTGATTTATTTTTCTTCTCCAACCCCCTAAACTCTTTTTATTCATTTCTTTTGTAACAAATACAGTATCATCAATATACTAGGATTTTGTTATAATAAGTATTCGAGCTACACTTTTACACAACTACATCTAATGGTTAAAGAACATATTGTTTCTGTGGATGGCGAATTTCGGCCTCCCGAAACGATGATTGTTCAAAATTATTTTAACACCTATAAAGGTGGCCATTAAGATGACACTATATTTATATATGATATATAATATGTTTATGTTTTCCTTAAGCTTATTTATTTTTCATTTTGTGTATACCTTTATGGTTTCCATTATGGGTAAACGCGATATCTTCATTTAAGGAAGTGCGGACTACCGCCCCCTCAAAGTGATGTGATTCATTAATTCCATATGTGGGATGTATAAAGGATGGATTTAATGATATTATATATTATAACATACTGTAATTAAAATACTATTATGTATCATTATGTTTTAATTCCATTAAATATGAAATTGAAATGGAAGTAGCGTTCATGCGTACGTACGACTTACCGTCTCCATGAACGGTACATTTCATTTCTTATCTCAAAATGTTATGTAATATTATAAGTAAATATATATAATGGATATATATGTAATATATAACATCTATATTATGGATATCATTATGGAATTATAACATATATATATATCTCAATTTTTTAATTCCATTAATATGACAAAAAATGAAAGTAGCGTTCATGCGTACGTACGACCTACCGTCTCCATGAACGGTGCTTTTAATTTTTATCTCCAAATGATATGGAATAGTATAAAATGAATATATAATGGATATATATGATATTTAAAACATCAATAATATTCTGTATATGATGTACCTATAACTACATGAAAAATTATTTTCCAACAAGTTCAATTTTTGACTCATGTACCAAACATCGGCAAAAACGCCTAATATGAACTAACATTATTAAACAATTATTATAACATTATAATATGTGATATGAACTGAATTATAATATCTAAAGGAGGTAATTAGGAAATAATTAATTGACCAAAGTTTATTATTCAGGAATATAATGAAACGAACAAGACAAGTTGGACTTGAGGTAAGGGATCCTACTCCTCTCTTTCTTTTTAAGTACACTCTTTTATGTCATTCCTTCTAAGATCATATTTCTTGTTATTGGGATGTTATTTTATATACTATTACTTTAATTTTTATGTTCATATGATGAGAGAACATACTGTCTCTCATCAATCCATTTTGGATGTTTTGAGTGGTGCCGTTAGGCTGCCGAATTTTCATAAGAGATCTAACCTCTCTCTTTCTCTCTATGTACTCCCCTTTATGTCACTTATTTTAAGCTCCTCTTTGTTATTATGGGGGATGTTATTTTATATTCCTCTTTCTGTACGTTTTATTTTAATGTTATGAGATACCCTATTTGATCTAATCAAACCATTTTTGGATGTTTTAAGTGGCGCTGTTAGGCTGCTGAGTTTTCGTAAGGGATTTTTCATCTCACTTTTACTCCTGTGAGATTTATGCTACATTTGCCAAAATTTCCTTTGAGTGGTGTATTTACTAACCATTATTTTACTCATTTTTTAATATTGTTTCATTTATTAGTATTTACATCAATGATGTATTTTCCTTCTTTCACGGGGTGTATGTTTCGAAAGATACCCATGTCGGTAAGGGAACCTTTCACCCTCCTCTTTTTAAAAGACTTATTTTTTTATGTCTTTTAATTCACATAATATTATTTTGGGATATGTTCTTATATATCCTTATTGGTGTGAATTTTATGTCCAAGTGATCAGATACCCTTTTTATCTCTCATCAACTCATTTTCTAAATTTTGAAGTGACGTCGTTAGGCTGTCTAATTATTGGAAGGGAACTTCTTAAACCAATTTCGATTCTTTGGGATAAACTTGTACACCTTAAATATGTCGTTCAAGGATTATGTGTGAATGACCTCTGATTGTTTTACACTTAATACCCACTTATATTTTTTGTATTCATTTGTCACACATAGTTATGTAACTGATATATACTTAATCCAAGGATACCGTCTTTGTGTGGGACTTCATCTCAATCTCATTTCATTGAGGCATATTTTGTTTTATACACAACCTTCTTTTATATGGTGTATAAACCCCTTTGAATTTTACGGTTATTCAAAAGTAATCTTTTTATACGATGCGTTTTACTAAATGACAAAAGGTATTGTTTTTGTCGTACGTATGCGACGACAACGACTTCTTCGCCACCGTGACCATTATTTGAGTTTTGGATTCCTCTACAAGCCATACCTTCTTTTTAAAAGAAAAATAAATACCGTGTTTTACTTTTATTTTATTTTTGTATTGAAAATGATTTTCATAATGTATTTATATCAATGTGTTGTATTGATATCTTGTTATTGAAAGGTGGAAATGTTATGTTTCCTTTATGCTTGTTTTATGTGATAATATTATGTTATGGTTCTTGGGCATTGTTATGAAGACGGGTGGTTCCGTAATAAACTAAGGGCGGGTGAGCCTGATATAGCCCTCCAATGCATTGGGTAACGCGAAGGAGTGTAACGTTAAGGTTTATCCGAAGAGATTTACGAAATATAGTGTGATGGGTATTCCAAACAAAACCAAGAGGGTTACTCCCTACGTAAGAATGTTATGAATGTCTCAAGTTACCTTTATGTCTTATGATTTCTATGATTTATTCATGGTTTGATGAGGTATGTTAAAATGACTATGTTTTATGTGTAAAGTATGATTTCATTCTTATGTATATATGTACTCATGTTTCCTTTCCATATTTTTATAACCCTTACTGAGCTTTTTATGCTCATCCCATGTTTTTGAAATGTTTTTCACAGGTCAACGGAAAGGTACAAGATGTGATGATAGTTTCAAGGATGTGTCAAGAAAGAATCGATGTTTTATTTTCAATATGTTTCCGTTGATGGGAAGAATGAATATTGTCTTTTATGTAACCACTTTGTTTAAATGTGTAATGTAATGCATGTTTCATGATCTAATTCACTAAAACTCTAAACCTGAAAAGATCCTCAATGTGTAATCTTGTAATAACTCAATATTAAGTAAGGTTTAAGGCTGGGGCCTTATAGTTGGTATCAAAGGTCGGTTTAGATAACTTTAGAGGTTAGGGTATTCTTTAAGCATAAGTGACATTACCATAATGGTTAGGATTTCAGAAAGAGTCCTAGTTTTAGATAAAGTGATTGAGTAAGTATATCTTAGTGTTTACCTTCCTCATTAGTACATGATGGTTTTTTTGATATACTCACACTGAAATTTCTGTTTTTAGTGAATAGATGGATCTAGTAGGCACCAAGGTGATAATAGGTTTGAAATAAACTGTGGTGGTTCTCTGATTAAGAGACTATATAAAATGGGGGATTTAACGAGGAAACTCGTGGTTGTTCTAAACCAACTATCAAGGATTCATGATCAACCACTTGAACCTTGGTATGATATTTAATGCATCATGTACGAGATGACCAATCAGTGTGGAAGTTCAGGTAATAATTATAAAGGTAACCATTAGAGTTTATATGATCCTTACTTTTGAGGTAATTATTGGTTACTATATGTTATGCTGGAAAATTAAAGGCATGAGATAAAATTGAGGTTAAATTATGTTATGGTTATTTTTGATGATTTTATCTCTTCTTGGCGAATGATTTGAGAATTATATAGTTTTGGAAAAAGGACAACACACAGACCATGTGACTACCCATCGCGTCGGACAAAGCTGCGGGAATCGAACCCACAACCAAAGTGCGACTGGTATTTATCGCCTACAACTGGACTACGTGATGTCCCTGGTTAGTTTGACCGATTCTTTTTAGTTGTATTATTTTATGAAATAAGAGTATGTTGATTTTGGTTATTTATGAAAATGATTAACCTATCATGGAGGATATGTGATTAGGTTAATTACTTTTCAATACGAGACTTTATGAGCAACTGATGTTGTTTGGAGATAAATGTTACGATTTAACATGGAAGTCTATGTGACTAAATCCTTCAAATTTTTGGGTTTCAATCTTATATCGGTTTACTTTGAATAATTTTATGGACAAATAGTTTTTCGGATGGTCCTCGATGAACATTGGGTTTTGTTGGACAAATTTTGGAGATTAAGCATAGATTTTCTTATTAAAGGGTTATCCTTTTCTGGATTATCTGACCTTATACTAACATTTTGGGTTTTGTTATTGGTTAAATACTAAAGACATGGGATGTATATATTTCTCTTTGGTGGATTAAGTGATTCTCTATAAGTTGATTATAGTACTCTTAATGTGAACAAGTCTTCCTAAATACCCGTCTTTTGGAGAAAAATATGAGTTTGTGTAAGGAATCTAATAAAAATTGAAATTCAACATGATAAGTGATAATGTTTCCAAATGAATAAATTCCTCAATAAAAAGTAATTTAAAACAAAAATGTTGTCTATTAACTTTTTCTACTGTGGAATCGAATACCATTTAACCCATCACAAGTTTGTGATTTTCTCGTGGTTAACTTTCTTCTAAACATGTTTTCTATCACTCTCCATCAGAACATGACCCTATGTTTTCTCCTCCATGTCCATCTTTTCCTACATGGAATCCTATTATGGGTTATCTCGGGTGACCTCTATACTTCTCTTTCTTTATTTTAATGTGATTGTTTTACCGAATCTTGTTCCGATGTGGGATTTTCAAGGATGTTTCCAAGCCCAATTTTAAAAATTCTGAGGACGCAATTCCCAAAAGGAGGGAAATATGTAACACCCCAGGTAAATAAAGAATATGAAATTTTCATATTCATCCATATTTGTGAATAAAATATTAATATGACTTTATAGGGGACACTATGCTCGATGGCGTACCCAACACGCAACAACGAGTTTCTTGGGAATCTTACGTTGCACTCTAATAATAAAATGATATTATTTTAAATGGTAGTTAACATGTAGCCATTGTATTGGCGGGAATGGATAGAAATAACTAAAATCTGATTATATATGTTTTTAAATGTTTTTACATTTATCCAATAAAAGATAAAGGCATAAAATACGGAAAGAATTCAATTTTAGGCGTATATGCCCTAGTTTTCACTAAAGGTTCACTTATCGCCTTTTAATGGAGAACCGTCATTAAATATAGTTTTGTTCACTCTTATACATCCTCTTGGACCAAATAAAACTCTTCTTAAGAATTGGGACATCAAAATTTACTTTGTGTATATTTTTGGTATCTTTCTGATAAAGTTCTTTTTTTAATGAATAGTATAAAATGTTGTATTTTAATTAAAAACCACTTTTTAATATAATTTATTTATATGATTAAATTATCTTCTTAATTGGTTTTAAACTGAAATTTGAATATATTTTAACCATTAAATCCAATAGTGGTTGTTGGAATTAATTTCACTTTGAAATCAGACTTAAACTAATGTCAATCTTTTGATACTGATTGATTCATAAAAACACGCTATTTGCTCTAACAGCGGGAATTAATTGTTAAATTAATTAATGTTAATTATATGTTTTGAATTTTGTAAAATAGACTTCATTTTTGAATTCGGAATATCAAATATAGCTTAGGGTGAAATTTTGGGATTTTTCTGAAAAACTTCAATTTTTGATGAATAGTGAAACCACTAAGTGGTACTTATAAAAACTGATTTTTCCGTTTAAATGAAATTTTGCCATCTTTGTGTTTTAAATTTCAAAAATACGACATACATGATTGTCATTAATAATTAAAATGTGGTTCAATGGGATAATAATAATTATTTGGTGAATAGTAAATTATTAAGTTTTTAATCGCGGTTAGAGGTAATTAGTGTAGTTTATGGTAGGAATAATGTTTTATCAAAATTAAATGAACTTGACACATGTCTTAACCTCATTGGATGTGTCATGGACGACCAAGACAACCCATGGGTAAACTTGAGGACCCCATGAAGCCACTTTGGTTCGAAAATGACATTAATATCTTATTATTTAAAGTTAAAGTAAAAATGAGACAAACATGAAATGTTTTACTAAAATAATTTTTACATGGGGTTATACAAATCAGAGATTTGACTATAAATATTAATTGGAAAGATAAAAATATTTCCTACATCATAGTATTTTTTTTATAATTATTATACATTAAATAAATTAAATTATTTATGACATCATGATGATGCAGCGATGACCTCATTATTTAACGATTTAAATAAAATGGAAAGATATTGAAATATCTATGACCTAAACATGTCCAAAACCTATTGTATGAGTGAATTTAGAACCCTTATCACCTTATCCTCGAAATACATCAATGTGGGACCTTTAAAATACGAAACTCTTTTGAAAATATGTAACATTTTGTAACTTTACAAGAGTGCCCCTCCTCTCCTCTTATAAAAGGCCCCCACCTCTACCTCCTTACCCACACTCCCAAAGCCTTTGGCTTGGGAAACCTCTGCCCATTTTTTCCCTAAACATCCCTCTATTACTCCTTGAAGCCTCACATTAGGCAGAATGCTTCCCAAGGAAGCCTTTGAGCTCAATCCAAAGGGAGTTACCCGATTTTAAGGTAATGTCTTCAGTTGAGTGCTTTTGATTTATTTTGCTTCTCCAACCCCCTAAACTATTTTTATTCATTTCTTTTGTAACAAATCCACTATCATAAATATACTAGGATGTTTTTATAATAAGTATTCGAGCTACACTTTCACACACCTACATCTAATGGTTAAAGAACATACTGTTTCCATGGATGGCGAATTTCGGCCTCCCGAAACGACGATTGTTCAACAATCATTTAACACCTTAAAAGGTGGACATTAAGATGACAATATATTTATATATGATATATAATATTATTATGTTTTCCTTAATCTTCTTTATTTTTCATTTTGGGCATACCTTTATGGTTTCCATTATGGGTAAACGTGATATCTTCATTTAAGGAAGTGCGGACTACCGCCCCCTCAAAGTGATGTGATTCTTTAATTCCATATGTGGGACATATAAAGGATGGATTTAATGATATTATATATGATAACATACTGGAATTAAAATACAATTATGTATCATTATGTTTTAATTCCATTAAATATGAAATAGAAATGGAAGTAGCGTTCATGCGTACGTACGGCTTACCGTCTCCATGAACGGTACATTTCATTTCTTATCTCAAAATGTTATGTAATATTATAAGTATATATATATAATAGATATATATGTAATATATTACATCTAAATTATGGATATAATTCTGGAATTATAACATATATATATCTCTCATTTTTTTAATTCCATTAATATGAAAAAAATGAAAGTAGAGTTCATGCGTATGTACGGCCTACCGTCTCCATTAACGGTGCTTTTAATTTTTATCTCCAAATGATATGGAATAGTATAAAATGAATATATACTGTATATATATGATATTTAAAAAATCAATACTATTCTGGATATGATGTACCTATAACTACATGGAAAATTATTTTCCAACAAGTTCAATTTTTGACTCATGTACCAAACATCGGCAAAAACGTCTGATATGAACTAACATTATTAAACAATTATTATAACATTATAATATGTGATATGAACTGAATTATAATCTCTAAAGGAGGTACATAGGAAATTATTAATTGACCAAAGTTTATTATTTATGAATATAAAGAAACGAACAAGACAAGTTGGACTTGAGGTAAGGGATCCTACTCCTCTCTTTATTTTTAAGTACACACTTTTATGTCATTCCTTCTAAGACCATATTTCTTGTTATTGGGATGTTCTTTTATATTACTCTTACTATAAGTTTTATGTTCATATGATGAGAGACCATACTCTCTATCATCAATCCATTTTGGATGTTTTGAGAGGCGCAGTTAGGCTGCCGAATTTTCGTAAGATATCTAACCTCTCTCTTTCTCTCTAATTACTCCCCTTTATGCCACTTCTTTTAAGCTCCTCTTTGTTATGATGGGGGATTTTCTATTATATTCCTCTTTATGTACGTTTTATTGTAATGTGATGAGATACCCTATTCCATCTCATCAATCCATTTTTGGAAGTTTTAAGTGGCGATGTTAGGCTGCCGAGTTTTCGTAAGGGATTTTTCATCTCACTTTTATTCCCGTGAGATTTATGCTACATTTCCCACAATTTCCTTTGAGTGGTATATGTAATGACCATTATTTTACTCATTGTGTAATATTATTTCATTTATGAGTATTTACATCAATGATGTATTGTCCTTCTTTCATGGGGTGTATGTTTCCAAAGATACCCATGTCGGTAAGGGAACCATTCACCCGCCTCTTTTTAAAAGGCTCATTTTGTTATGTCTTTTAATTCACATAACATTATTTTGGGATGTTTTCTTCTATATCCTTATTGATGTGAATTTTATGTCCAATTGATGAGATACCCTTTTTATCTCTCATCAACTCTTTTTCTGAATTTTGAAATGACACTGTTAGGCTGTCTAATTATTGCAAATGAACTTCTTAACCCAATTTCTATTCTTTGGGATAAACATGTACACCTTAAATATGTCGTTCTATGATTATGTGTGAATGTCCTCTGATTGTTTTACACTTAATACCCACTTATATTTTGTGTATTCGTTTTTCACACATAGTTATGTAACTAGTTTATCCTTAATCCAAGGATATCGTCCTTGTATGGGACTTCGTCTCAATCTTCTTTCATTGAGGCATATTTTGTTTTATACACAACCTTCTTTTATATGGTGTATAAACCCCTTTGACTTTTACGTTTATTCAAAAGGAATCTTTTTATACGAAGCGTTTTACTAAATGAATAAACGAAATGGTTTTGTCGTATGTATGTGGTGACAACGACTTCTCCGCCGCCGTGACCATTATTTGAGTTTTGGCTTTCTCTACAAGACATACCTTCATTTTAAATGAAAAATAAATACTATGTTTTACTTTTATTTTATTTTGGTATTGAAAATGGTTTTCATAATGTATTTATATCAATGTGTTGTATTGATATATTGTTATTGAAAGGTGGAAATTTTATGTTTCTTTTATGCATGTTTTATGTGATAAGATTATGTTATGGTTCTTTGGCATTTTTATGAAGACGGGTGGTTCTGTGATAAACTAAGGGCGGGTGAGCCCGATATAGCTCTCCAATGCATTGGGTAACGCGAAGGAGTGTAACGTTAAGGTTTCTCCGAAGAGAATCTAGGGAATATAATGTGATCGGTATTCCAAATGTAACCAAGAGGGTTACTCCTTACGTAAGAATGGTATGAATGCCTCAAGATACCTTTATGTCTTATGATTTCTATGATTTATTCATGGTTTGATGAGGTATGTTAAAATGTGAAGTGCACTGTGTTTCATTTGTTGTCAATAAGGCATGAAGTTGTCTTGGAATGAATGGAAGTCAAGGAATGTCAAGAGGTGAATGACAAAGGTTGTGATGGTGTTGGTGGTGAAGGAGAATGGCCATGGTACTAAGATGCATGTAACTTAGGAGATTCACTAAGTGGTATTGGAAATTGTGGTTGAAACATTCTCCATGGACATCTGACGATTGTTGAGCTGATCATTAAGTTCATAGAACTTGTATCCTGATGATACAAAGTCACAACAATGATAGAAGACCATGTATTGTATTGAAAATGCATGAGGAGAAGCAAGAGATCCATCCACAACTTCTAAGTGGATGAAGTGGATTAAAGAAGTCCATGTTCTAACTCTTAGTGCATGTGAATCAGAAGAAGATCCAATTGATCTCTGATTAGATCAATGAAGAATGTTGAAGAACATGTGTGATTTATGAGATTCAGTTGAAGAAGTCCCTCCTAAGTATTGAACACATATGGAAGAGGAGATGAAGAAGATTAAGAAGAACCTTCTGAATTCCCTCCTAAGTTGTGAAATGGTGAAAAGGTATTAAGAACATGAGGAGGAGATGGGAAATTCCTAAGAAGAAGAAGAATTAAGAAGTGATAAGTGGATTGGAATTTGGCATTTTACATATGGGATACTTTGTTTTTTAACAAAGTGTTTATTCATGCCTTAGCCAAAAATTAGGCCAGCCAAGGCCAACCCACGGGTTCAACCCCAAGGCACTTGTGGGCAGAAGGCGCCACGCCCATGGGGGATCCCATGGTGCAAGCACAAGGCGGCAGGGGGCCGTGTGTAAGCCCTCGAGGACACGCGGTGGTGAAACCCGCGCGCCCGAGGTGCATAGTGGGCGCCAGTGGCGCGCCCGCAGAGGCGAGAGTGGGCGTAGAGCGCGCCCGCAGAAGAGAACACGGTGCGGGGCGGCACCGTGGAGGGAGAGGATTCAACTGAGCGCTTCCCGGAAGCGCTTGGTTGTTAAACCACGGAAAAACAGGAGCCCATTTTGATGTGGGACGCGGAATTTTTCCGCGGGAGCGATCCTGGCCGCACGATCGATCGCGCGCCAGATCTCGGCCGCACATCTGATCCGCGGTGAGGCGATCTGATTCAGGCCGTCCGATGTATTTCGATCGCCCAATCCAACGTCTCCCGGCTCATCTCCTTCGTCGAGCCACCCCGAAGCCACCCGACATCTCCCGCTGAACCAGAGGCCTCCCGACGATGACATTCGAGATTCCGGCCACCTCCGACGAAGATGAAGACACCATTGAGCTCGTCTGGACCTACTGAACCGATCCATGCTTAAAAATACACTTGCATGAAATGTTTGGAGAGTTTTGATATTCGGCCGAGGCAAGACGAAGTTGCTGAGGTTTGGGTGTTCATGCTTGCATGTTTTGGATCGAAGGAAGGTCGTGCATGCGTTCTAAGTCGCATGCACGTGGAGGAAAAATAAACAATAAAAGAACCCGCGTGCACCGACGAGAAAACACAAAATTTTTGAAAGGTTTTGAAGATCTGAAATCTTTGGTGATTCAGGATTCAACACGCGGATGGACAGAGGCGTTTCTCTGCCTATATAAAGAGAGCCCGAGGCCTTGGAGTGCTTGCTGAAGTTATGTTGAAAACCCGAAGTCCCGTGTGTGCTCTGCCTCGCGAAGAAGAAGCCCCGTGCAAGTTTACTTGCACGACTGGAGTCCCTTGCGTGCAACACCTTTGCGCGACAAGAAGAGGAGTCCCCTGTGTGCCTCACTTGCGCATTAGGAAGAGCTCTCTCTACCCACATACTTGCGCGGCAGGAGTAGCTTGCGCGCCCAAGGTGTCCGCACCCTTGTGGCTTGCGCGCCTCGTGGTGTTGCATGCTGCACACCCGAGTAACTTGTGCACCCCGCGGCTCAAGACACTTGCGCGGTAGTGTGTGTGCCAAGTGGAGAAGAAGACCCGAGGACATTGGGCCTTGTGTGCTAGGTGAACAAGAGAAGGCCGTAGCCTTTGGGTGTATGTGCAAACAAGAACAAAGAAGGCCAAGAGTTTTGGGTGTGTGCAAGGAGGAGTGGAAGGCCACCACATTTGTGTGTGTTCAAAACAAGAGGAAGGCCGAGGCCTTAGTGCCTTGTGTGCAAAAATAGTGGAAGAGGCCGTAGCCTTGTGTGTGCACACTTTGAAGAACAAATAAAAGAACACCTTTTGTATGTGTGCAAAACAATAAGAGGAAGTTGGCCAAGCTTATGTGCATGCAAAACGTGGAACAAATTGTGTGTGGAAAACAAACGAAGGCCGAACCTTAGTGTGTGCTAAGTGGTGTGTACACACTAAGAAGGAGAATAAGGAGAACATCCACACTAATGTATAACACACATTCAAGTGTGTAAGCAAATTGAATAAAGTGTGTTAAGAGGTGATAAGCTGGTGTGTGCTTAAAGATACTACACCCTTTGTGGGTTTATTGCACCAAGAGTAGAAGAAGGAGAGTGCATGCTTACATGCATGCACATGCACACGTGAACAAAGACAAATCTGGTTGTGTGCATTTCAGAAGACCAAGACCAAGAGTTCTTGAAGAATTTGAGAAGGCCATGCAGTCAGTGCATGAGGAAGCAGAGTTTCCATGCACTCAGTGCATGAAGATGATTTGTAGTGAGACTGGACCAGACTGAAGTTATAGATATCAGTTGTTTGAGTATTCAGTAGTTGGAGAGAAGCCAGGTCATCCTGAGAAGAAGGAGATAAATCCTGAGCAAGACGAGAAGACCTGTTCTTCACAAGTGAGCAGAGGTACAGAGCAAGGCCAGCAGTCTTTATCCCAGACTGCTGAAGATACTTGAAGAGCTGAACAAGAAGAAGAGCTACTCGTGTGACTCGAGGAGCCAGGAGAAGACCCTGTGGGACTCAGGGAGATGAAGTCTTCAGTGGGATTCTGGATCAGGCCAGTGGGACTCTGGTAACACTGTGTGAAGCAATATAAAGACCCTCCTGTGGGACTCAGGAGAGATACGGTGGGAAGCTGTATCAACCATTGTAATTCTAACAAGTTATAATGGGAGAATCCATGCTGGGAGAGCATGGCAAGGATGTAGGCCTTTGGTGCCGAACCTTGTAAATCCTTGTGTCCAGTGCCTTTGCATTTACTGCATCATTCGTGGAAAGGTGAGAGATACAAGAAGAGTGGATCGAGGCTTTAACCCTCCATAGGGGTTTAATTGATAAAGAATCAATTAGTAGAAAGTTTTAAGGGATCACTGATTCACCCCCTCCCCCTCTCAGTGATTCACACTGATCTGGGCACATCAATTGGTATCAGAGGGAGGTTACCTCTAAAAGATCCAAGGGAGTCTTTATGAAGTGCAGATTTGCGGAAACGAGCGACCAGCCTCCAATGGAGATATCTGCCAAGACTCAGGAAAATAGAAAGAAGAAACAGGCCAAGAAGATGAAGAAAGCCTGTCCTAGCTGTGATGAAGTTGAAACAATGAATGATCTTCAGAGTGCACTCAAATATTTCAGAAGACAGTTCCCATGGAAGTGCCAAAGTGTATAGCTATAGGCATCCATGATCTTCATGAAGAAAAATCACAGTTAGAAGAAGAAGCCAATGTAATGGAAGATCAATTGGCTAAAAGGGTTGGCATAACCAACTCTCTCAGAAAGCTGGTGAAGGCTAAGGAAGAAACAGTTTATCTTTGCAATGATAGATATGAAGATACTTGTGAAGAATTACAAAGAAGCCTTTCTGAGAAAGAATTCTTTAAAGTAATAATCAAAGATGTTTACCATGCACTGTAGAAGAGGCATAGAGTATCAATGGTTGTTAAAGATGCTCAACTTGAAGACAAAGTAAAAAGGGTGAAGGAGCTTGACAACTCATTTCTTGAATTAAAGAAGGAGCATGAAGACCAGATGAAAAAACTGGTGGAGAATTGGGTAGGAAAGCTAAGAACTGTTGAGGATGAGAAGAACTCCCTCAACATGAAATACTTAGAACTAGAGGTGATATTGAACAATCATCAATCACCCAAAGCCAAAGCCTCCCAGTCAGCTGAAAGAAGAAATGTTGCTACTCAAGTGAGCTTTGAGAAGGATGAATCTAAAAGAAAGACATCCTCTAATAAAAGGGCAACAACTTCCAAAAAGAAGGTACCATCCATCCCATCTTGTACTGATGCTTCTAATTGTGTTTCCACAAAAAGTGCAGGATGGAAAAATAATTCCAAACAAGTATGGATGAAGGCAGTAAAGAAGCAGAGCTCTCCTGAAACAGCACAACAGGTCAAGAAGAGTACCCTATAATCAGAAGGACTGAAGAGGTCAAGATTCGTGGGACAATGCTGGTGTTGTAACAAGTATGTGCATTGTGCAAAGGATTGTTGGTACAATCCACTGAATGCAAAAGCACAGAGGAAGCCCATGCCAAGGGGGAGCAAGCCAGAAGGAAGGAAGCAACATCCACAGGTCCAGAGACATCTATTTATTGCAAATAGATTTGGATTACTTGACAACATCTGGGATGGTTGCAAAAGTGGTCAAAGAGTTGATACATATCAATCTACGAATGTATCCGAAGCTGGAATGAAGAGAAGATCACTGAACCTGGCTCAGAAAGAATCCTTGGGAAGCAAGAAGGAAGTTGAAGATTCTCCCAAGAAGGTTTTGAAAAAGGAAAAGAAGTCCTTGGAGTCTAAATCCAAGAAGGGTGATGCATCCAGAAGGACCACCAAGAAAACATGCTTCTACTGTGGAAAGAAAGGACACACCATGGATCTTTGTAAAGAAGCCATGAAATTAAATAGAAGCAGACTGGACTCAAAAAGACAATCAATCTAGAAGAAGAAGAAGGGATTGATTGAAAACAAGTTGCCTAAGAAAGGTATCTTGACAGCATCTAAGGAACCATGTGGAACTTCCAAAACTGAGGTCACTCTTCCAAATGATTTACTAGTCATATGGCCAAATCAGTTGCAACTTTCCAAAGATCTGCAAAAAGCTGAAGATAAAGTTCTGGCAATTGCTAAGGCAAAAGGGAAGAAGAAGATTTCACTTGAAGATGTGTTGAGAACCACACCAGCACAATCATCAATGAAGATCAAATGTGCAAGTGTGAAGACTGGTGAAAATGGGACATCTCGGTTGAGAGAATCTTCTCAACCTTGTTGTTCACATTGATGAACCAAGGAGGTTCCATCTTATTCCCTTATACTTCTGGTATTTACATGTGCTGACATTGCAGGTAATTGAAGATGATGATCATTCTCAACTGGAGGATGGTTTAGAAAGAATGGAGTGCACCCCTTGAGGGGGATCCAATCAGAAGAAGATGGTATTCTACGAATTAATACCATCTTGAAGAAAAGTGAAGGTATTCCAATCATACTTTCATCCCTTGTTTCTTAATTGAGTTTATCTTGTCAATTAAGGGGGAGTATGGATTGAAGACAGATGGATGAAAGGGGGAGCTTTATCTTTGCACCTGAACTTTCTAATGAGTTTTGTGAAGTTGTGTAGGATTTAGCAAATTCATTGTTACATCTGGAAAATTTCAAACCCCCAAGCATGATCTCACATGTATAGTGAAATGTTGACAGCATTGAAAAATCGTGGTTATATCACTCTTGTTTTCTACACCGGGTTAGCCCAAGTAGACTTAGAGTTGATTTACTAAAGGTTCTTTGCTAAAGAGAACATGTGGCATCATCCCTCTCTTAGTGATTTTTAAAGAAGATGCTATTCGAAGGGAGGAAGAGATTTTTTTTGAAAGAGAACCACACCACACCTTTGCATTTGATTGCCAATAAGGGGGAGAAAATATTGGCACACATATTGACCCATTCATATGTGCTGAAGGAGTGTATTGACAACAAATACAAAGGGGGAGATTGAAGTGCACTGTGTTGCATTTGTTGTCAATTAGGCATGATGTTGTCTTGGAATGAATGGAAGTCAAGGAATGTCAAGAGGTGAATGACAAAGGTTGTGATGGTGTTGGTGGTGAAGGAGAATGGCCATGGTACTAAGATGCATGTCACTTAGGAGATTCACTAAGTGGTATTGGAAATTGTGGTTGAAACATTCTCCATGGACATCTGACGATTGTTGAGATGATCTTTAAGTTCATAGAACTTGTATCCTAATGATACAAAGTCACAACAATGATAGAAGACCATGTATTGTATTGACAATGCATGAGGAGAAGCAAGAGATCCATCCACAACTTCTAAGTGGATGAAGTGGATTAAAGAAGTCCATGTACTAACTCTTAGTGCATGTGAATCAGAAGAAGATCCAATTGATCTCTGATTAGATCAATGAAGAATGTTGAAGAACATGTGTGATTTATGATATTCAGTTGAAGAAGTCCCTCCTACGTATTGAACACATATGGAAGAGGAGATGAAGAAGATTAAGAAGAACCTTCGGAATTCCCTCCTAAGTTGTGAAATGGTGAAAAGGTATTAAGAACATGAGGAGGAGATGGGAAATTCCTAAGAAGAAGAAGAATTAAGAAGGGAGAAGTGGCTTGGAATTTGGCATTTTACATATGGGATACTTTATTTTTTAACAAAGTGTTTATTCATGCCTTAGCCAAAAATTAGGCCAGCCAAGGCCAGCCCACGGGTTCAACCCCAAGGCACTTGTGGGCCGAAGGCGCCACGCCCATGGGGGATCCCATGGTGCAAGCACAAGGCGGCAGGGGGCCGTGTGTAAGCCCCCGAGGACACGCGGTGGTGAAACCCGCGCGCCCGAGGTGCATAGTGGGCGCCAGTGGCGCGCCCGCAGAGGCGAGAGTGGGCGCAGAGCGCGCCCGCAGAAGAGAACACGGTGCGGGGCGGCACCGTGGAGGGAGAGGATTCAACTGAGCGCTTCCCGGCAGCGCTTGGTTGTTAAACCACGGAAAAACAAAAGCCCGTTTCGATGTGGGACGTGGAATTTTTCCGCGGGAGCGATCCTGGCCGCACGATCGATCGCGCGCCAGATCTCGGCCGCACATCTGATCCGTGGCGAGGCGATCTGATTCAGGCCGTCCGATGTATTTCGATCGCCCGATCCAACGGCTCCCGGCTCATCTCCTTCGTCGAGCCACCCCGAAGCCACCCGACGTCTCCCGTTGAACCAGAGGCCTCCCGACGACGGCATTCGAGATTCTGGCCACCTCCGACGAAGATGAAGACACCATTGAGCTCGTCTGGACCTACTGAACCGATCCAT
This sequence comes from Viscum album, assembly GCA_963277665.1. Classification (NCBI taxonomy): domain Eukaryota; kingdom Viridiplantae; phylum Streptophyta; class Magnoliopsida; order Santalales; family Viscaceae; genus Viscum; species Viscum album. The sequence continues at coordinate 766,743,631 of OY728162.1, forward strand.
GCTTAAAAATACACTTGCATGCAATGTTTGGAGAGTTTTGATATCCGGACGAGGCAAGACGAAGTTGCTGAGGTTTCGGTGTTCATGCTTGCATGTTTTGGATCGAAGGAAGGCCGTGCATGCGTTCTAAGTCGCATGCACGTGGAGGAAAAATAAATAATAAAAGAACCCGCGTGCACCGAAGAGAAAACGCAAAAATTTGGAAAGGTTTTGAAGATCCGAAACCTTCGGTGATTCAAGATTCAACACGCGGATGGACAGAGGCGTTTCTCTGCCTATATAAAGAGAGCCCGAGGCCTTGGAGTGCTTGCTGAAGTTCTGTTGAAAACCCGAAGTCCCGTGTGTGCTCTGCCTCGCGAAGAAGAAGCCCTGTGCAAGTTTACTTGCATGGCTGGAGTCCCTTGCGTGCAACACCTTTGCGCGACAAGAAGAGGAGTCCCCTGTGCGCCTCACTTGCGCATCAGGAAGAGCTCTCTCTGCCCGCATACTTGCACGGCAGGAGTAGCATGCGCGCCCAAGGTGTCCTCACCCTTGTGGCTTGCGCGCCTCGTGGTGTTGCATCCTGCACACCCGAGTAACTTGTGCACCCCGCGGCTCAAGACACTTGCGCGGAAGTGTGTGTGCCAAGTGGAGAAGAAGACCCGAGGACATTGCGCCTTGTGTGCTAGGTGAACAAGAGAAGGCCGTAGCCTTTGGGTGTATGTGCAAACAAGAACAAAGAAGGCTGAGTGTTTTGGTTGTGTGCAAGGAGGAGTGGAAGGCCACCACATTTGTCTGTGTGCAATACAAGAGGAAGGCCGAGGACTTAGTGCCTTGTGTGCAAAAATAGTGGAAGAGGCCGTAGCCTTGTGTGTGCACACTTTGAAGAACAAATAAAAGAACACCTTTTGTATGTGTGCAAAACAAGAAGAGGAAGTTGGCCAAGATTAAGTGCATGCAAAACGTGGAACAAATTGTGTGTGCAAAACAAACGAAGGCCGAACCTTAGTGTGTGCTAAGTGGTGTGTACACACTAAGAAGGAGAAGAAGGAGAACATCCACACTAAAGTATAACACACATTCAAGTGTGTAAGCAAATTGAATAAAGTGTGTGAAGAGGTGAGAAGCTGGTGTGTGCATAAAGATACTACACCTATTGTGGGTTTATTGCACCAAGAGTAGAAGAAGGAGAGTGCATGCTTACATGCATGCACATGCACACGTGAACAAAGACAAATCTAGTTGTGTGCATTTGAGAAGACCAAGACCAAGAGTTCTTGAAGAATTTGAGAAGGCCATGCAGTCAGTGCATGAGGAAGCAGAGTTGCCATGCACTCAGTGCATGAAGATGATTTGTAGTTAGACTGGACCAGACTGAAGTTAAAGATATCAGTTGTCTGAGTATTCAGTAGTTGGAGAGAAGCCAGGTCATCCTGAGAAGAAGGAGATAAATCCTGAGCAATACGAGAAGACCTGTTCATCACAAGTGAGCAGAGGTACAGAGCAAGGCCAGCAGTCTTTATCCCAGACTTCTGAAGATACTTGAAGAGCTGAACAAGAAGAAGAGCTACTCGTGTGACTCGAGGAGCCAGGAGAAGACCCTGTGGGACTCAGGGAGAAGAAGTCTTCAGTGGGATTCTGGAGCAGGCCAGTGGGACTCTGGTAACACTGTGTGAAGCAGTATAAAGACCCTCATGTGGGACTCAGGAGAGATATGGAGGGAAGCTGTATCAACCATTGTAGTTCTAACAAGTTATAATGGGAGAATCCATGCTGGGAGAGCATGGCAAGGATGTAGGCCTTTGGTGCCAACCTTGTAAATCCTTGTGTCTAGTGCCTTTACATTTACTGCATCATTCGTGGAAAGGTGAGAGATACAAGAAGAGTGGATCGAGGCTTTAACCATCCATAGAGGTTTAATTGATAAAGAATCAATTAGTAGAAAGTTTTAAGGGATCACTGATTCACCCCCTCCCCCTCTCAGTGATTCACACTAATCTGGGCACTTCAAAATGACTATGTTTTATGGGTAATGTATGATTTCATTCTTATGTATATATGAACTCATGTTTCCTTTCCATATTTTTATAACCCTTACTGATCTTTTTATGCTCATCCCATGTTTTTGAAATGTTTTTCACAGGACAAGGGAAAGGTACTTGATGTGATGACAGTGTCAAGGATGTGTCAAGAAAGAATCCATGTTTTATTTTCAATATGTTTTCGTTGATGGGAAGAATGAATACTGTCTTTTATGTAACCACTTTGTATAAATGTGGAATGTAATACATGTTTCATGATCTAATACTCTAAAACTCTAAACCTGAAAAGATCCACAATGTGTAATCTTGTAATAACTCAAAATTAAGTAAGGTTTAAGACTGGGGCCTTATAACAATGTTATAATTTATTATAATCTATTTCTATAAAAAGTTCGGTATTAAATAATAACTCATAAAAAATATGGATGAGGAGAAATGGAGAAGAACCTACCACCATGTAAATGGTGGATATAAGATTATGTATAATGACTTCTTCCCCACTGGAATCCTAGATGGTGGTGAAAAAGACCCAACAAAATTATGATGGAAATATTGGACAACAATCATAAAATAAAATAAGATGATGGTTTTTGGTTCAGTTTTTGTTATTAAATAGATTTGGAAATATTTTTTTGGATTTTTCGTACAATAGTTTAAATTATAAGGCACAAAATAATCTTATTCAACGGGGAATACTTTCCGAAAATAAGCAACAATATTTACAGACTAAGAAAAAAAAACACGTTCAAACTCTTTTGAAATTCTGGGTTATGTATATTATGTTTTCAATAAAATTAGTGAGAAAAGTGATACATGTACATCTAAAAATATATTAATAAACAATGAAAAATATCAGAAATAAATTACATCCATGGATAGAAATATATAAAATGATTAAAATCATATTTTTCCTAAGAATTTTCATGTGATGAAATCAATGGACTCAACACATAATGAAGATAAAAAACCAGATCCATGAAGATGAGAATGAGTTATATATCTTAGAATAGAGATAGTAATAAAGTCACTCATGTTAATCCATGTGGAAATTGAAATCAAGAAATAAATATTCCTAAAGATATTCATGTGATTTTTTCACCTGATTTGTAGAAATCTAGAAAGTTAGAAGAAGCACAAGACAAAGCTCATGATAATGTTAAAATGAAGATTCCACATGAAGAAGGATAATTTCATGAGAGGTTTTCCTATATATAAAACTGATGTTTTGATAATGTTTTTTGTGAGAGATGTAATAAATATGGACATAATTCAAGTTGATTATTCACCATATTTATAGCATAATAAGAAGTCTTGAAGAGAATTGAATGTACATTAGAAGATGTATAATACATTAAGGATAAATAAATAAGAACCATCTCACATAATCAAATTATATTTTTGATATTATACATGACACCAAAGGAGAAATAAGATTTGAAAATTATATATGGAAGCATGAATTCTAGAGAAAGTGGAAGAACATGGTTGAGAAAACGATCTCAACATTGATTTTCACATTGAGGAACAAGTGACCCTTATAATTCCATTATATATTTGTGTGTTTTTACCTAAGATATTTTTAATTAAATGATATTTTTGAGGCTATGACTTATGTTCATCATGATGATATAGTACTTCATGGAGTTTATTTACATCTATGAAATAAGATAAAAGTGTGTATCCCTTGATTAGGAGCATTGATGATATGAAATTATTAAATATGCATTTCTTAGTGAATCATGTACATATAAACAACTTTATAATTATTTAATTTATGGAATTCCCATCACACTTTCATCCATTATTCATAATTATATTAATAATATCAATTAATGGGGATTTCTCGATTGATGTTATGTTAAGAAAAATGGGGGATATATCATTTTCACTTGGTTTTTTTTGATGTGTTTATTTTATTATGTGTAGGATATACTATTTAATTGATTAATTAGATTATTTCTAAACCCAATAATAACAGTTGAAGAATTATGAGCATGATTTCACATGCCTAGAATATATTGATATATTGTAAAATTGTGGTTGCATCTCTCTTGTTTTCTACACTACGTTAGCTGATGTAGACAAAGAGTTTACTAACTGAAATATCTTTTATAAGAGAATAATATGAGATAACTCATCTTTTTTATGTGATCAATAAATTTTCATATAAGGGATATTATCATGTTTTTGAGAAAAGTGTGTGATAAGAAGATCCACCACTTACCCTTTGCATTTATATTATATAAGGGGGAGAAATATATTGAATTTGTAATGTATGGTAGTATCAAAAAAAATTCATGGGGTATTGAATAAAACAAGTTCATGATTGTTGAATGAATTTTTTATTTTCTATTAGAATACCATACTTTCAATAAATGTTGAAGTCTTATATGTGGATATGGGGATGCATGGAGAATTGTGATGGACTCACTTGATGGTATCTAATGTCATTTTTTAGAGATTATCAATATTAATTGTTCTGATTTTTGTTATTATATTAAATGTAATTCCAGAAAAGTGTTGATTATGAAGGAACATTATCTATGACAAGTGAAATACTGTGAAAATTTTTATTTAAATAAATTTAATAAGATGAATTAAAATATGAAAATTAATATACTGATCATAAAGATCAAGGGCCTGTGTCAATAGTGATACATTGTTTTCATCATAGAAGATTATTGATGTTCCAGAAACTCTTCATTTTCATACGGATTTGGTTAGAAGTCCATTAAATATATTTATATTTGGAATTAGGTATTGATGATGGGTTTTCATGTCAAATGATATTTTTCAACATCATGTTCCATGAGGGGTCATCCAATGCTCAGTGGAATTATGGGAATCAGATATGTATGGATTTCTGGAAACTATAAGAATATTTTGTGAAGATGAGTTTGAAAATGAGGATTCCATGTGAATGAGAGATCATGGTTTTCACATAAAAGTACAATAGTTCACTAAAAATCAACAAAATGATAACATTTTATGCTATTTTACCTAGATTCCATGTTATATTCATGTGAGTTATTATAAACAATTTATCATACTATTTTAGGTATATTTAGTGGTAAATAAAAGCATGTTAATATAAATCAGTTGTGATTCCCAGGAATAGTACACTAATCATCAATAATGTTAAGTTATAGTATGGTATTATAAAAATATTCTATTCTAAATTCATGTGATATGAATATACACAATTTAATATTATATTTGAGGTATATAGGTTTGAAAATAAAATCAGGATGATAGAACACAATTGAGATGCCCATGCACAGTATGATAAATTTTAATAATGTGATTCCACAATACGCTGTTTAACATAGATGCTATGTTATATTCATGAGATGTGGATTGGAATAATTTATCATACTATATATGAAATATATAGTTGAGAAGAGTACTATAAGGTAATTTCTTCACTAAAATTCTATGGTGGTACGTGAATGAATAATTCCCCAAAAATTACATGATTCATGGATAATAAATCTTTGTGAACTGACATGAAGTATGCAGTGATGGTCCATTGTGGGTTTCTATGAAATTAGAAAATAATGATTTCTTCATGATTGATGAGATGTTGTATGGGTGATGCCCTTTGAAAATATCCATTCTGATGAAGGATATGCAGAGATAAACCTATTTAAACATCATTACATGAATAAAAAATCATCATGTTCTAAATGGATTGATAATCACTATTTTTTTCTTATAATTTCAAGGATAACTCTCTCACTAAAGACAATCCATTATATGTGGGAAGTGTTTATTTTGAGAGGAATTTATTATTCTGCTCGATTTGGGTTCTGTAAATCAATTTGTTCTTTTAGAGAAGTATAAACTGTTATGTGGTGTTCTATTCTAAGTGAGGCACTACGCTAAGTGTATTTCATTTCAATGTGGTGTTTTGCTATACTATTCTCTATTCATGTGAAGTTCTATGAAAAAATCAGAAATAATTCAAATCATATTCAAGAATCAGTTCCCTAAGAATCAAAAAATTCGACCAATAATAAAAAACTATCATATATGCTATGCTAGGATCATTTTATGATAATAGGAAAAAATATGAAAACTATTTGAAGAGTTTTATTTGAATAGAAAAGTGAAGTGATATGTGATGAAAACACCATCTCACTATGTATCAATAATGTAAAATAAAGTATGTGATATATCATATATGCTATGTTGTGATAATTTAATGATCATAAGAACAATATTTTTTGAATAACGTATAGTGAATTGATAAGTGATGTGATATGTGATGAATGAATCAGTTCGATAAGAATCAATGAAGTGGACCAGTAGTTCTCAAAATAGCATACATTCTATGATATGATCATTTAATTATTATTGGAAAAATTTAACATATTTTTTGAACAGTACAAGTTAATAGAAAAATGGCGTGCAATATGATTCGAGCATTATTACACTAAGAATCAAAGAATTAGTCCCACAGTATGATACATAATATACATGATATGATATGATCATTTCATGATCATTAGAATAATTTATCATATTTATTGATCAATATATAGTGAATAGAAAACGTATGTGCAATATGATCAAAGCATCAGTAAAATAAGCCTCAATGAAGTAGACAAACAGTATGCGACATATCGTACATGATATGTTAGAATCATTTCATGTGTGATGGATAAATTTAGAATATATTATGATGTTTATAAAGTGGATACAAAATTGGTATTTCAATTAAATACACGTGGTTTTATGATTTATTTGAGTTGAGATTTGTAAAAATAGATTATTCTGATTTTTTCATGTCTATATCTTATATAAAATTATAATGAAGAAATTTTTTTCACCACTTCCGAATATTATTTGTGGTCGGGACTTCATCATAAGAAGGAATAGTAATTTCCCATGAACAAACCTGAGAAATTTATAATCATAAATAAATATTAGATTTTGAAGAGGTATAATCTAGAATATACTTGCAGGAGAAGGAAGTCAGGTATGAGCATTCAATTATCTAAGAAGATATGGATAATTCATGACCTGATTTGAATGTATTTCAAGACCAAAAAGCATATTTCAAGAATTTATTGATGATCTTCAATTACTTAATGAGTATAATAGATCTATTAAACTCATGGAGGAGGACCTATTTGAGGTGTTGTAGAAGAAACCAGATTCAAACAATGGTCTTTCTATTTGTGGATGAAGAGCATTGATATAGAAAAGCATGGGACTGGTGTGTCCAACCTGTTACTAAAGAGGCCTAGGTAATGGTTGTCTAACCCATCTAGAATATTTATAAGAGAATATGTTTGTGGTTTCTAACCAACCACAGAATAATATTTTGTTGATGGGGTTTAGAATCATGATAAATTGAAGAATTGACTATTGTGGTGTTTGGAGCGGGGAACAATGATAGTTATGGAATATTCAACACACATTACATGGATGTAGTGTTTTTCACTCATGTGTCTTGTTGATGAGGAATTTAGGGTAAAATTATTCAAGGAAGGTCTCATAAATGTTGTTCAATCTCAAGTCAATGTGTTCATATTGATCATTATTACTGAGATAGTGAATCCGGAACTGATTTCATAGCATAAACTGAGATAGTTTGGGGGCACTAAGTAGAGTATTATAGTCTCTCAGCCTAGTGGTTCGGCATCCAATGTAAGGAAGAAAGGATTTGATGATTGTTGTGAGATGACCACTAGCAGGATCACTAATATTGGTAGTGTAGTTTTCTTTCATCAATTTAGAATACGGTGAAACAAGAAGAATAACTGTGATCATCAACTAGTGGAGTGTTGATCTTGTGGAAGGATGTTCCATCTGCAACATTTATATAGGAACATCCCTCTAGTAGTTAGTGAAATATGGTCAGCCTGAACTCTTGGTTCAGGAGAAGGTTTCACATCTCTGTAGCAGGTAGGGAGCTATAGTAGTAAAATCATTATGGTTGAGGTGTTGGGGGGTTTAGTTGAGGAATTCAGGCACCGATTATACCTAGATAGTATAGTGGGAATCCTTTGAGTAGTGAGTATATATCATTTGTTTTTTTAGTATAAATATATTTTTCACATCATACACTCAGGAAGTAGGGTGTTGGACTCTCTACAGTTAGAGGAACGATCATAATAGACTCTACTCTTGTATATGTACCTTTTTACATTGTTTCAACACATATTTTCATATTTTTACATGCAGTGGAATTCCTTAGGCCTATCATTTAGTATTCCAATGGAATTATAATGATTAATAATCCATATGAGATTAAAATAGTGGATGTACATCTGTGAAGGGATTTACCCATTATGATTGGTGGGTGTAACATCATCTAGAATGTTATTTTACATTAGATTACCGAGATTTATGGCATACTTGGTATGAACTGGATATTTTATTATTGAGCCACCATTGATTTTTATCACCATAGTGTGATATTGACTTCACCAGATGATGTAGTGTTTATTTACTAGGATAAATGGGATGTCCAAAAAACCTGAGTAAGACCGAAGCATCGTGGTCTTGGAAGGAGGATATCCCATACTGCAAACATTTATCTTGATGATAGGGATCGTGTAAGGTGGAATTTCCTCCATCGTTTTTTCATTTCAGGGATGGTTTCTTGAAAAACGTTTCTGGTTTACCTCCTATAATATAGGCTGAGTTCTACATCTATATAGTTCTATGAGAATCATTGATATCCATTACTCCTTATAGTATGGATACAATGGACTTACTGAAGCTTAAGAGGTAGCTAGAGGACTTGCAAGAAAAGGGTTTTATTTGGCCCAATGGTTCTCTATGGGTTTCACTAGTACTTTTTGTGAAAAGGATCAATAATAACACTAGAATATATATGGATTACTAGAAATTTAAAAAATATATAGTCATGAACTAGTATCCATTTCCATAGATATATTACCTTTTTGATAATACCTGAAGAGATCTGGTGTTCTAAAAAATTCATTTGAGATCTGGATATCATCAGGTATGTGTTTGACCTAAATACATACCTCATAAACATTTTTTGTAGCATGTATGGTCTGTATGAGTATTTTTTTTATTTCATTTGTCCTTATAAACATGCCAATGATTTTCATGGAGCTAATGATCCTAGTTTTCCAAATTTATTTAGATTTTTTTGTGGTTTTCATGGATGATATCTAGGTGTATTCGTAAATTTGACATGACCATGAAAAACATATTAAGAGCATTTTGGATGTATTTAGAGAGAATGAGTTATATTATATGCTCAAAAGTGCCACTTCTTGTCGAATAAGATTCACATCCTTGGTCATATTATCCCAGATACAATAGTATTAGTTGACCCAAGGAAGGTGAGAGTTGTAGTTTCATGGGAGAAACCAAAGAATGTCTTTCACATACATAGTTTCTTGGGGATATTATGATTTTATACACATTTCATATATTAATTATCACTCCCAACACCACCGCTTATAGGCATGACCATGAAGGGGGTGATGTTTTTATGATGAGATACATCGAAGATAGACTTCCTAGAACTAAAAGGATGACTAACCTTAGCACCAGTACTGATTCCTCTAGATCATGGTATAAGCTACATTGTGTATTTTGATTCATTGGTTTTTTGGATTGAAGTAGTAATGATGCAGTGGGATAGATTCAGGATGTATGGGTCTCGGTAGTTGAGGACACATGATTGGAATCAACTTACTGTCGAACTAGAGTTAGATGCATTTGTACAAGGATTTCCCTATTATATACAATCTTTATTGGGAGATAATTTATGGTGTAAAATAACCACAGAAGCATCATGTAAATATTCTCATAGAGTGATATGAATTTAAGGCAAGGATGGTTGGTAGAGAACCTATAGTCTTTTAACTTCGAGTTGTACTACACACCTAAAATAGGTAATGCGGTAACTGATGAATTGAGAATGAGGACCCATAAATAGGTGTTATAGTAGGAAAATAGAAAGTGGAATAATATGGATTTGATCTTTGAGATACACTTGTACGTGAAGGATATTAATGTCAGAATTTACATCTATTCTTATTTGTGAACTATACCCCTCAATATAGAGTAATAATGAAATACTATTGGATTTAGAGGTCTTAGTTCTATTGGAGAGTGTGGCAGCTGAAGACGCAACTCCTAGTTAGTCTATAGTTTAGGATTATATCCTACATATACATGGATGTGTATGGGTTCTAGTAGACATATGTGAGGATCTGATGTAGGAGTTTCATGCCTCATTTTGGTATATTCATTGAGGTGTAACCAATATGTATTGTGACATAAGTCTTCAGTTCTGGGGGTTGGGGATAAAACACAACGTTTCTAGTTTTTTCATGTGGTGTTCTATCTGTCAATAGGTGTTTAAAAAACGTCAGTAACCATCTATTCTTTTATAGCAGTTACATATTCCCAAGTAGAGATGTGATGATGTCATGATGGGTTTCATAACCGGTTTGACCTGGTATCCTCGAGATAGTGATTTTGTACGGTTTTATCTTGATAGGCTCATAATGGTTTCTCATCTCCTTCCGATCAAGGAATCCTTCAGTGTTGATGATATTGGTTTGTTTTATATATGATTCATTGTAAAAATTCATGGGGTCATATGAATTATCATTTTAGATAGGGATTCCTAGTTTATGTCTTTCTTATGGCAGATTTTGCAGAGGGCATTGGGTACACAGGTGCATCAGAGCACAGTATACCACCTTCAAACCGATGGCCATTTAGAGAAAATTATACATGTCCTTGAAGACATGCTTCAAGAATGAATATTTGAGTTTTGGGGATATTAGGAGAGTCATATTACCATTTAATAGTTATCCTACAATAATATCCATCACGTGACTATACATATGGAACCATATGTTCATTTGTATGTCCGTCCATTTTGAACTTTGATCTTATAGTTAGAGGCAGGTGAGGTAGCTTTACATCGACCATGTCCCATGCAATAGACATTTGTGCAAGTCTATTTTATTAGAAAATTGATGGCTCTTACACTGTCTAGATTGGAATCTTAAATTGATCATCATTGATGAACTATAGCATTTGAGGCCAGGTATCGTCAGTTTTTACGTATCTCACCATGGTTGGGAAACATATATATTATCATATAGGGTAAGCTTTAACCATGATATTCTGAGTTCATTGAGATTCTAGATAGATCCAGAATCATAGACTATCTGTTTCAGTTACCTCAGGGGTACCAGAACTTGCACAACGTCTTTGATGTATCTCAATTATGACATTATCCCTTTGACTCATCTCATGTACTCCAGCCTATGTATGTGGAGTTGTATATAGATTCATCATTTGAGGATCATCTGATTCTTATAAGTGATAGGAGTGAGAAGGTTATCTGTGAATATTTATAAAATCTAGTATGGGTGCTATTTCAGTATGACCATTTACAAGATAATACATGGGAGCTGGAGGATAATGTATCTTCTAAGTGGCTGGAGTTATTCTTAGGCAATTCATGACCTCCCTTGAAAGGGAAATCTGAAGAAAATTTTCATTATGGGGGAAGATTATAAGATCTTGTGTTTTCCTATGAGGTTTAAATCTTTTTTTTCTATTTAAATGCTTAATTACATCCTAATGTTAAGACACATTGGTGTCATTGGTTTATCAGGGGTGTCCAGGGATTTTTTAGAGCCTGGAACCAAATCCTTGGGGAAAAATATGTGGGTTACATGGTTAGGAGTAATAGTGTGACCTAATCCATAAGGTTTTCTCATGGTTTGACAATCTATGTGCACTAACCATGCAAGGTTCCCCTACATATAGTGAAGGGTGAAAAATTGGTGAATAGTTTTGAAAACCATGTATCCAAACTGAGCAGACCAGATTTTGGATAAGAAATTAATATTTTGTCCTTAAAACCATCAAAACCTAAAACATAATTTATAGTTCTCATTATAGTGGGAAAACACATTTCAGATCACCCCCTTCATTAAATTTTTAATCTTTTTATCTCCTTATTTCTTCCGAACATGGAATCTAATGTCATTAGTCATGTTGGATTCATTCCTATGAGTACTCATTTCCTTTTGATCATGTCTTAATTTGTCTTAGTATCATCTGTTCTATTAAGGGAAAGCTAATATGCCCTATTTTTTTGGTTTTCATTCGTTCTTCATTTTTCTTCTAATCTGATCCAAATCAAAAGATGATTCTATATGAGCACACAATCATAGACCTACGTTAGGTGTTCTATACATTTCCACTAGTTTTTGGTGCATTATATTCCTTTTATTTTTGTTATTCTTCATGCCATTATTTTTGGTTTCTCCCTAATAATTAATTGAATTATTAAATTGAACATTTTGGAACATGTTAGGTATTATATTTATATCCTTGATCTTATTTAGATGTTTTCTTCCCAACCTATTACTCAAATGGGGTGTGTCTTGTGATTGATGTTTTCTTTACATTTTGTTAAACAATATAAGGGGTGAGTGGTTGAGCATTCCTAGTCAGAGGAACACTTCTTATATGTGAACATGATTAAATTTATTATTTAGGAAATGGTATGCCACATTCACTATGTTTTACATGATGTGTATTGTTTGCCAATTTACATTTTAATTGTTATATGAGTGGGTATAATAATTTAATGTATTTGAATGTTAATTTTTATATGAGTTATAAGGGAAAATGAATGTGATTTTATGACATGATAATTTAATTGAATTATGGATAATACAATATGATTCCATGGGTGTGATACACCATGGGTCATGATATTGGTAGTAGATTCCTCAAATGAGATTTCTCCTCGGGCCTTGATTTCTTCGGAGGACATGGGCCTTTATACCCCTTGTATTTGGATTTCATAGGCTTATTTTTTAAATGTAATGTGGAAATTCTTTTAAGACACAAATCCAAGCCTAATAATGTTACCATTGAGATGCTCCTGGGACCCAACAAGGAAGAATTTGTCTACTATGCCTCAGATTCGTCCCCATGGGGTATTATACTTCTGTTATATGGCTCAGATGTGGTAATTGTATTATTCTTGATTATACAGAATTGTTTTTTATATAATATAAAGGTTATATGGAATAGTTTTCATTGGTATGAGATATTGGATATACAACATGGTCATGGTGATTATTTCTATTTTTCCTTGTAAATGCCTTGTTTGAGGATCTTGACCCTTGTTTTGTAGGAATACTTACTAGGCATGATAATATCTCCTTTTTATTATTAATTTTCAAATGAAATTTTACTTGAATTACTATCATATGTTTTATATACCTTTCACACATCATATATTTTATTATACATCCTATATTTTTATAATCACTATTGATGGGGGCCTACTGGTATTTTATATCACACCCTGTATCAGGACTCCATTGGGTACCCAGATAGACATTATAAATGAATGATGGGATTGGAAAAAACACCCGATGTTTTATTCTATAATTTTTCCATGCCTATGAGTATGGGATCATAGGACCAAATAGTGGTTTATGATGTTATCATACGATAAATCTTTTTTTTTATGTTTTCTATTTTGATACATGTATTATATCAATGCCTATATACCTATTTGTGATTATTTGTAGGAACGTGACATTATATATCTTTTTTGTATATGATATTTCTTTTTTAATTGTTGAATATATGACTTTGGATGTTATCTCCTATTCAATTATTAATGTACATATAATAAGGTGGGTTTCTAGTCCAGTGGTCTTAGTGTTTATTTTTTCTTATTATTAATTGTTATATAGATTCTATTACTAACCTATTTGATTACTACCACTATGTTGTTATATTATTACGGGGGATTATATCCCCACTAACACACCATTAGCCCTCTCTTGTAGTCATCATCCTCTAGTGTTCAGGAAGATGCACCTGAGGCCATGTGGCTAATCAGTATCAGAGCTTTTTTAAGTGGAATTGGGGTCCGAGATGGTACAGTCCAAGAAATTAAAACTAACTAAAATCACTATGCTCAATAGAATGACGATTCCAAATAATTTTAAATAATTAGGACAATCACCTTGGTGTTAAAATTTTAACAATAATCTTGAATAGATTAGAAGAAAAATTATTCAAGAAGGAAAAGAATATTCTTCATTAAAAAATTACAATCTACTGAAAAATAAATTAAATATATAGTGAAATGCATGTACTCATATGGTTTTTACCATTGATCCCCACTACCATAGGCTCTGGGGTGTTTAGCTGAGCATGTCTAAATCAATTCCATATTATTCCTCCTCTATTTTCTATAGTAACACTATGAGAATCCTTCAACTAGTAGCTCTTGATCATGAACCAAACCATCACCTCCAAAATTTTAAAATCATTTTTTTCTAATTAAATTTTACGTCAATATTTCAGAAACAATAATGGGTAGATCATTTTAAATGATATCAATTTTCAATCATTCATATTGAACCTCTATGAGAGTACAAAAAATGAATCTTGATTTCTTCAATGTGGTAGTAGTATAAATATCATTAGTAACATGGGATAAAAATTAACTCCATGCACACCAATGTTTTATATCCAATTTGAGTCATCCTCTGATCATAAAATCACCATCTCCTCTTTGATTGAATCCTTGTTAATTGGAATAAATTGTGAACTTCAAAGGTCAAATGGTGACATCATCATTTACTCATACAATTATGTAGTAAATTATCCATGTGTCTATCCTTATCTCCCAGGACCTTATGTAACGCCCGACCCCAGTTACCCAGAGTCGGGCCATTATTAAATAACATTGGCTTGATCAGAAAATATCATGTCTCGAAAGACCAATTATTTTAGTAGCCTTGGAATCACTAGATACATTCATAAAGTTTACATTACATCATAAAATGAAAATTACAAAAACATAGTCTCCATAGTCCACACTAATATCCCCTCATACTATCCCTGTAGGTAATTACTAAAAAATTATTCACATCCTGGGAAAAATAAAACATAGAATGGGGTAAGCTCAGATGATGAGTAAGGATAACAATATAGCAAAAAAATTCATAAATAAACATAAACATTTAAGGCAATGTGTAACTAAAACAAAATCTTTTTAAACATGAACTTCAGAATAATATGGAAAAGATAAAATAAAATAATTCTATTTACTTATTCACATGGATATTATACTAGTCGAATAATCACATGCAATATCAATAACCAACTTCATAATGATGGAATGCATAATTCCAGATTATCATAACCACATAGTCAAGGCCTCGTGCCAAGACTACAAATAATATTTTGTAAAGGCCATATGCCAAGACACTACTTTGTCTCATTAGACATACCAATGCATCGAGGAGCTATAGCGGGCTCCACCGTTCACTTACTAAGTCCAATGAATTCCTCATATGAAAATTTTGAAACATAACATAAACATTCGTAATGAAACTAGCATACGAAATGTCAATACTTTATCCACAAACCATGAATGGTATAAAAATAACACATCCACAGTCAAACATAACTAATTCAATACAATATAGAAGATTGTATTGAAACAGATAAACCTCAATCAAGAATACTGATGGATATTGACATAGATGAAAATAATCATCAAAACTATTTGAGATACATATCCCCTTTTTCTTGGAAACATTTAAAAGTCACACTATTTATCAAGAAGCCATTTAAAAATAAATTTTTGAATCAAAGTGTCCCATACCTCTTTAAAACTTTTAAAAGTATTTTTTATTTGAAAAAATTAATGTCCATTTAAATACATCCTTATAACCATTTTTAAAACATGGACATTAATGAGAAATATTTAGAATAATAAATCTTTAAAACATTTTAAAATGATATTTTAGTTAGAGTTCCTAACTAAAAAAGAGACAATTGAATACAAATAATTGAGGTAGTAAAAACATTATAATATCATGAGAATAAAGTGATACATGATATACTATGTCAATGTACATTATATACACCATATAAAAGTGATTTGGTGTATAACAATAAAGGAGTCTCAATGGAATGTAAATTGAGATGAAATCACTCATAAAGGCCGTATCATTAGGATAAGGATAAATCAATGACATAATTATGTGTGAAAAATATAAATACACTCAATATGATTGGATATTCATTTTAAAACAATCAAAGGACATTCACACATATTCTTGTAAAAACCACAATAATGAATTAGATGTTTAACTCAACAAATGGAGATTGAGTAAAAAGTAATCTTATCAAGTTCATACCGATGACTTGAGAATTTATCAACGGAGTGATTATGTGTATCAAAAGTATATTCACAGAAAGAGGAGTGGAAATTATGACATAATAAAATGAATTGTGATTCCACTCATAATATTGGTGTAAAATAATCAATGAAGAATGCATAAAGCTGAATGAGAGGAAATTGAAATTTCAAATTCATTTATTGATTTGGTAACATAAAAAACATACACCCATGAAATAAGGATCATAAAATGATGATGTAAATATAAATGAATCAATGTATATTATACAATGAATAAAAACATGGGCAGTAGACACACAACATGCAATAAATAAGTGGCGAACAATGGAAATCTCACAGAATTGAAAGTGAGATAAGAAACCCCTTACTGTGTACTTTTTCCTTGGTCGGGGGTAGGTTAACCTCCTGTAGAATGGTTAAATAATTTTTATCGATTTATAAAATAATCATATAAATTAATATGATATCATATAATATCTTTTAGCATTGCTTTGTTAATAATATCTTAATATTATCGTCATTTCGGGTGATAACTTACTCATTTTCTTTTATATGATTTTTTACATAGGTCGTGTTTATTATGGATATGTTGTATCATATTCATATAAATAATTATATCAAGTCCTTAAACATTATTTTTAATCATAAAATGAGAATTATACTTGTATGGATATGATGGAAAATGAATCTCATCGCATTTATTGAGACGGTAGTCTGTACGTAAGCACGAGTGATAATATCATTCTTTTGATATTAAAATCATATATATTTGGAAGTTATATCATATATGTAGAATAATTATCATGTTATACGTATTATTTAAATGAATTACACATCATTCTTATACCCATACAAATAATAATGAATTGAATAACAATTACACCACGACATGGATATGGTAGGCCGTATGTACGCATGTGTAGGGACATGTCATTCAATGGATGGATAGAATACTGAATATGGTTGTACCATATTTATAATAACATCACATTATTTAAAAGTTACTGGAGTTATTATTTTATAATAGAAATAACAATGAAAGAAGAAGTTGAAGAAGAAAGGAAATTGAAATAGGGTGGTGAAAACATTACATCTTCTTCGGGTTCTTCCTTTTGATTTGATCAAAAGGGATATTTAAGTTGGATTTATGATCAAAATAAGGTCTCATGGTTGATCTGATAATAGTTTAGTGAATATTTGGGTAGGGTTTGGCAGATCCAAAAGGCTTTGATGGTGTGAATTAGTTAGAAGGGGTAGTACCCTTTTATAAGAGGGATGAGGGGAACCTTAGGAAAAGCTAGAAATATTAATTTATAATAAATTCATATTCGGTTTCTAATGGCTCAACAGTATATTATTTAATGGTTAAGGTGTGTATGGGTCTCAATCCTTCAACCAATATATTTTAGATAGGTTTGGGGCACTATATTAACCTTATCATTTATATTTAACTATTTGTTATATAGTTTGACATTTACCAAGTATCTTTGTATTTTTGTATTATATAGTTAATAAACATACTATGTACCTCCAAGAGACCCCCAATTGGTCCAATAATGATAAAAAAATCATTATATAATTATTTTGACTGAACCATATATTTTTAGGAAGAACATATTAATTAATAATATAATATTTGTTTTAAAAACTCACTTATCTCAATTTTGACACTATTGGGTATTTTGTTTTTGATTATTTCATAACAGCATTATTACTTCAAAAAAAATTTATTTAACAAATGAAAATATATCATAGTAACCTATAAAATTAGTGGTATTCATAAAAAGGCTCAAATTACATTTATTTTGATATTTATGAAATCCATTATTTTAATATTTCATTAATTAGTTAATTACCACATCACCATTGTGTCATAAATAAGTTAATTATATAATGTCTATAAATTATAAATAAAATACTATTATGTATGAAATATTTTTATCTTTCTAATGAATATTTATAATCAAATTTATCTTATTTATAACCCTATATTAAAAATGTCTTAGTTAATAAACTTTGATTTTATCTCTTTTAACAGTTCTTTGAATTAAATAATAATAAATATCCTAATCTAATCCAAGTGGACCTAAATGATAATATTTTATTCCTAAGGTTGTTTTTGGTCGAGATAAACTTGTAAAATGGAATTAAGACATGTGTTAGGGAAATATTAATATCATTTATACCCTTAATTACCATATTTACTTTTAACCGTGGTAAATAAAAATAAAAAGTTACTATTCCCCAAAAGTTATTTTCATCTTATTGAACCACATTTTACTCCTTGATATTTACCATTTCTCTCGGATATTTTAAATTCCACTCACAGAAGTGGTAAAATTATGTTTTATGTGAATTTCCAAATTCTCCTAGGAGGTGGGTAAAAGACAGTGAAAAGTTCAATACAATTTTTATATATCTAAAATTATTCTAAACTAACTCCAATTAATTACATTGAACTTATATAGGTATTATGTATATATCTTTACCATAATTAAATTTAAATAAAATAAATAATTATTTAAATAATAATTCAGTTTTAAACTATAAATCTGTTTTTTCACTATTCATCAAAAATTGAATGTTTTCAGAAAAATATCAAAAACTTAGGCTAAGCTAATATCGATATTTGGAATCCAAAAATAAAGTCAATTTTGAAATATAAAATTTATAAAAATTCAGAAATTGGGTATTACTATTAATAACAGCTAGTTTGATTGGTTGTGGTGTGTGTTGGAACTCGATGTTGCGTACAACACACGCTACTGTATTATTCAAAGAGAAGCATACCATGGAAGCTTGGGGTGTTACACCTTAACACAATGGTCATATTGAGTTCAATTTGTCGTAATGATTTACAATGTATTGAATAATAAGACTTCAAATGAATCATATAATTTCCATTTCATATGACTTTATAATCCATATAAATCAAAACATCATATGATTAGGAAAAAGTTCATATATGACTCAAAAATATCTCATGGGATCTAAAAAATTTATATTGTATCATATATTGTTTGTAAAGTAAAATATCATATAAGTACTATAAAATACCAAATAAGTCTATAATTATTTCATTCAGCCACCAAGAGTCGTACTATTAGTGAAAAATATCCTAGGGGGTCAAAATTTTGCAAAATTAATTATGATATTGGTGCTCAGAAATTCTCTTGTGTGGGTCTCAAAAGTCATACGAGTTCCAAATTATCTTCCAAAACCATATTATAATAAAGTTAATTATCATAAAAGGGGTAAATTATCCTCTGAGGGCTAAACTTACCTATTAAGAATTCTGAAATACCCTTTAATGTAGGATATATAAATGTAAAACATCATATGAAATATTATCTTACGATGTAGAGAAAATTATCTGACATGATAAATTATATTATGATATAGATTATCTGATGGGATAAACATAACAAAAATTTTCCTATTTTGAGTTCAATAATAGGACATAAAAAGTAATTTTATACATTAACACTAAAATTGTGGCTTTTTTCAATTAAATTCACAAATGAATAAAATATAAAAACATTGAATTAATCTATTTTTTTTAATAATTCAAAAAATTTACTTGGATAAAAATGATGTAATTTTAATTAAAAAGAGTGTGGATTAAATAATTTAAATACAAATTATATAACATTATTATATCATATATATTAGGAAGGTTAGCATAATTTTATTAATTACAATAAATATACATAAAATCTATGTTTTATTTTTTATAAATTGGAATGTGATATTAGGAAATCACTTATATCAATACGTAAAAATTAACATAGCCTCACTATCAGAAATTTCGATGAGTTGAATGGAAACTTGAACATATTACTAACATATGAGAGTAAATAAAATTTGTTGGGTTACCCACTACAAAATGAATAGCCTCAGGAAGATAGTGAGTGTCAAAATTACTCCTATTGTAGTAACATGGATGAAGCATTCAATATTTACATCATTATGTTATCATCATGGATATAGCTATAATGGTTCCTCCATTGCTTAGATAAATCTCTAAGGTGTATTACATGATTTTTTATTTGGTAAAATGTTTATTCCCCCATTAATTATTAAAAGTTTGAGAGCCAAACAGATTATAGAAATAGATCAAAAATATGAATATAAACTATTTCAAGTAGAATATAGGGGTAAATATTCATTGTTCAGGACATTTTGATGATATGAATAGTATAAATAGAAATATATAATTGATAATTCATACTTGATATTACAATTAAATATTTATGTATTATAGAAGTTAAACAAATATTGATCTTGGTAAGATCATAAATGATTCTTTAATTAGGGTGATTTTGAGAGTATTTTAACCAAGAAATCATAAATAATTAATTATATAGTATATATTTTTCCAAAATTCACATTTCCTTAAACAAATATGATTTATAGTGTTATTAAAAGGATAAATTGCACCTTTAATTTCATGGTTATATTGATTATGAGTCGTGAAATAATTTTAATATCTTTTTATGATATTATTTACTAATAATTTCATTAAAACATATCCATATTCCAAATAAAATGACAGTTTTAATCTAGTAAGAGTTATAATATGAATTAAATACATTATTTCATAAGTTTGTGTGTCATTATGTGAATCAATTTTTAAGGATAATTCTATAAAAAACATGCTTCAAGAATACAATGTGTTTTATTTTTAATTATCAAATTGTTACATACAATATTCTATAAATCCTTACGATGGAAACTAAAAATTAAAATGATAGATTGTTTTTACATGAGAAAGGGAACATCTAAAATTTTGATTGTGCGAGAATTAATGATTATTTTAATTTCAAGTCTTTAAATGCATACGATTTTATTTAGTAACAAGATCCATAATAGTTCATGGAAAATAATGTTCCTGAGACACATTATTTATAGCAAACATAGAACCAAGGATAAGTGGTTTACAATCTCTATGTTGGGTGATATAGTATTTATATGAGATAATGAATTCTTATCCTTCAAGGAAAGACTAAATAGAAAATAATCTTTTAAATGGAAATTAAAAATGAATTCATAATTGAATTATTTGTATTAAAATAAAGATAGTATTCTGGTAGAACTTATTACAACTGCGAATCCCAGTGGGTCCAAATGGCATTTCAAGACTGTTCTCCAAAAATATGATAACTAAAATACCTATAAATAAATATTCATTGAAAAATGTTTTATGATAAGTCAAGATGTTGGATTAAATGAAACAATTTCATCAATAAATATATATTATAATTTATTTATATTATAATTATTATTGAAGTGTACCATGATAATTTGTGACATGCTTCATGTCATAGGTATGTTATACTTTGTCCATCTGTTATCTCTATTTTGGATATATAGTTTTCATGAGTTATTGGTTGATATGTTGGATTATAGGAGAAAAAATATAGGTGAATGATTTGTACATGTTTAGTAGTAACTGGGTGGTAACCGTGTGATACGGGGTATTTGGTTCTAGTGGATCTTTTCACATTTTGAGAATGGTTTAACGAATTTGAATATTTCCAGGAAACCAGGTGATAGTTTAGGTTTTGGACTAGAGGTGGTTTCATGGATTTCTCATGACTTTTCTAACCATGTGTTCTTTTCTAGGTAATATTGTACTTCATTTTTCAAGGGACATTCGATACTAAATAGTTATAAAACAATTTTTCTATCCATGAAAAATAACCATTTGATCTATATGAATTTTTAAAAAAGAAAAATTACCCCAATACCAATGGTTGTTTTGACCCATATTACACCCTAATAGATCATTAGTATGACCCAACATTTTTTAACACTCTGGGAGGTTCTACCATGGGTCTCATTTTGATTTTCTATCGATTTTGGTGTATCTATTTAAGGTAAGTGTAATGTTCTTCTTCATTCATAATATGTTCTCTAAATTTACTTTCAATCTCTCGTCCCCAAGATTCATTGGAACCCAAATGGGTTTTGATGGGAAAATATAAGGTTTAATGTGTGTAATTGATTATTTTTATTATGGATCTAGAATTGGGTGGACTAGATGTCTTCAATAATGATTAATATTTTTAAAAGAAACCATGATTCCTCTATTGGTTTTGTATGTGACTCTATATAATAGTTAATTTTCATGGAATAGTTTATCAATATTTATTTCCCTTTAGTTATTCTAGTGGAAATGTTTTATTTTATATCTGTTAGGGTTTATTTATGAAATTTAATATTTTTCATGGAAAATGTTTTAAAAGTGGGTTTTCATTAAAACCAGTTTTATACACATCATTTTTTTGATAAAATGTTTCATTAATGATTTAGATTATAAAATGGGATTGCTATAATCGGAGTGGTAATGATTTATATACTGAAATATTTTAATAAATTATTGGAATTATTTACATGAATTTCTTATAAAAAACATATTTCATGGGAACATTAGGTGCATCAGGTTATGCACATATGCAAACCTCAATGATTGTGGAACCACTAAGGGTTATGACTATAATACTGATATAATTTGGAAGGTTTTGATATCATTAATATTCAAATTATATTTAATTAGTGTTTCTTGTGTCTCCTAGATATGTATTGTCATATGGTAGATCCCACTTGTTCATGGTTTTATCCATGGTAGGGATGTTTCATGCTTTGATTCCTCAAATATTTACATTTTGAGGTATTTAAAGTCTCCATTACATCCATTTATATAATCATTCATATTTATTTCCATATTAATATGGTTTTGAATGTGCATTGTTTTAAAGTAAAATCAATGTATTCTTTATTAAAAAAGTTTTCAAATGAAATTATCTCGAAAAATGTTTTTAAAGAAAGAAATAATGGTTACCTAGAGTATTAATTCATGCTAGTGTACTATTAGTAATTTACCTCCAACCTTCTATATTCCATTAGTAAAATTTAATCATGGATTTATAAGATCCATGTAATGGTTAGGTTATCATGTATCTATATGGATTCTCTTGGTTGATGCCTCATCATGGTGATTTTGTAATGTCCCGAGGGATGATCAAATGGATTCTTGGTTTTGGTCTTGGACAGAAGTTGTTTCTAGGAAAATACATCTTTATTTTTTCATTCCATATCTTGTATTTTAATCAATTTATCAATTATATAAAATGGTTCAATTTCATTATCTTATTATACATTATACATGATAATTTTTTATGTCTTGTTCAAACCATTCCAATGATCGTTTGTGTTGGAACCTAGGTTCTTGTCACTAGTTCATGGTTATTGAAGACACTCTTCCAATGTGGTAGGCATGCATAGGTGACATGTCAAGTCGACCCAGGGTGGTTTTTTATAAAAATTCATCAATTGGAGGTTTATTTGGTGGCTTATTATATAATATAGTTACGACCATCTAGACTCAGGTGGTATGTGCGTAAGGGTTCCTGGTCATCTAAATTTTATATCTGAACTTTAGATACCATGAGTGGTCATGTATTTTCAAACAATATTCTATTATTTATGTTGTTTTTATTTAAATGAACCTTATCAAATTTCTCTATTAGTTTCTACTATTTTCTTCAATCCCGGTTTTTAATGTATTTAATATTGATTCTTGAAGATTATATTTTTATTTCAGAGTTTTATTTCAATTTTAATAAGGTGTTACCTCTTGTGTTTATATATACTGCCTCAAGAAGATTATCTTTGATTATAATGGAAGGAAGTATTAGATAACTTCCATATGAAACCCCTTAATACAACCCTTATTTAGTGGAAATAGTAATCTATGATATTCAATCACATGGTCAATATGGTTTTGGAAACTGAGAATGTATGGTTAATTATACTTTGGAGTTTACCAAAAAAATTACACCAATATTACATGGTAAAAAAGGAACCAATGAACCTGAGCAATAGATTGAGAGAATAGAACATATTTTCCACATTATAGGTGCTCTAGAGGACTATATATTATAAATTTAGAGATATATTCTTGAATTTTCTAGAATTAAATTGTTGGATTCCATCATTGTTTCTAAATTACACAATGAACTAACATAGACAACATTAAAGAAGTCCTTCGACAAGCAGTTATATCCTATGACCATACACGTGGAAAAGGGATGGGAGTTTGTCACCTTGGATCAAGGAGACCACTTAGTGATGGATTATGATAGTTATTTAACCATGTCATTCAATTTATCTCCAAAACATGGCACTAATTTCTTCCTAATGTTAAGATGATTTCAGATGTGTCTAATACTAGATATTTGATTGATGCTTATGATCATGTGCGTGATGACCTTTATTGATGTTGTGGATAATGTGGTTATAAATGATGTAGACTTATTTGGGAAAATAGGTCTTAGTGGAGAATATGTTATTATAGGGGTAGTTAGGGTCTGTCACCTATCATAAAAAGGAAGCATAGTAATGGTTCATTGTTTTCATTATGATCTATTAATGTGGGGTCTTCAGTTAAATACTAGGTAGTTTTCTTCGATTGTGGAATTCCTAGCCATTACGAAGCCTAATTATATAGTAACACCCAATATCTTCCATCATTTTGGACAATATGGTCCCCTTAAATATTTTTTATAATAGTTTCATATAGATGTATAGTTGGATACACCTTACCCAAAGATCCTATGATCAGGTAGAGGCAATTAAAATGTTCTGGATCAATTTATAATGTTATGGGGGAAAATTAGGCTATGAAGAAATATCAGATAGGGGTTCCGTTTGGATTTCTTTATAAAGCAGAGTATGCACGGGGGGAATCTGAAATGGGTTGAACTACTATGATATGTACATTGTTTATTACTTCATCTACAGTATTATATTTGTTTGATACCAGTGAATACCATTATTTTATATCATCAAATTTATTAAATGTGTTGGGATTATTCTTGGAGATTATTTAATTCATTATGATAATTCCACTCACTTATGAATGTTTAAATAGTAGGTTTTTAATTATTACTAGTGACAGGGTATGATCACCGACCATGAGGTCATATGATATTTTATAGTTCTTAATCATAATATATTTGATCATATTAATGAAATGGATTATATGGTTCATTTTATGTTACATGTTGATTGTTATCATTTTCATCTTTTTTTTCTCTCTCATAATGGGGTTACTTGTTTCTTTCTAGGTGAGTGGGATCCTATATCTGGTGACTATGTAATATTTTTTTTTGAGGATATAATGATCCCATGTGAATTTTTAGAGATGTTTATTGAGGCCATTTATCCCAGTAAGGTGTTCATATTCCTACTGTAATGAATGGATAGAATAAAGGCTTCCCAATTAACATTTTCTTGCCCTATTTCTCAAATATAGGTCTAGTTTACTATTGACAAGCTTTTGGGAATGATCCTTATATCCTCACCATTTTATAATATGTCATCTACGGAGTAAAATGAAACTAATGTTTATATTGAGTATTTTGAGTCTATAATATTTATTCGTATGTTTGTGTCACCATGTCCTTCTATGATTCCCTTCATAAATAATTATATGGATGCCTTCAGTTGTGTGTTGACATCCAAAAGATTAATAAAATGACTATTCAGAAAGGGTACCCTTTTCCTAATATTGATGATATGTTTGACCAACATAGGGGTTCTCGATCATTTTCTAATATTTTTTTTATTAGGATACCATCCGTTAAAGTCCGGGAGGAGGATATTATGAAGACTACATTCCAGAAAAGGTATGGAAATTATGAGTATTTGGATATTCCATTAGGTCTAGACACACTCATGTGGTAAATTCATCTTTGATGAATTATATCATTTATTGGTTGTTGTACCCCTTCATGGTTGTTATTGTGGATTCTAGATTGGTTAATTTATTGAATAAATAATAACTCCGAGATTATATTGATATTTTTATAAGAACTATGAGTTAACATCATATGTATTTAAAGATAACAAAATTCCAATTTTGGAACCGAAAAGTGAGGTTTATGGGCCATGTTATACCTAAGAGATGTATCACATAGAATCATACATAGGTTCAGGAAATGATTTCCTTGGATAAACCAAGAATGTGTTTGTGATCGATATGTTCTATGTTTTTCATTGTTATTATAGAAATGAAATTCCAGATAGAGTTGAACTATAAGTGTATTGAGTTTTAATGGAATGATAGTTCTCAATGATCATTAGAATAAATTAAAGTGATGTTGACATAATATCTAGTTTTTATTTTTTTGGAATTGGGTTTGGATTGCCACATATTATTTGATGCCTCAGATATAAGATTAGTATGTGTTCTGAAATAGGGGGAAAAAGTAGTGGCATATTGATCATACTAATTAATCCCTCGTTATAATAATAATCAAAAAAATGTCCTTGAATTTACTATGATGATTCATTCTATAAGTACTTTGAACCACTATCTCTTCCTAGAGAGTTTTACTATATATTTGGATTGAAAATGCCTAAATTATATTTCCTTCCAGAGGAATATGTACCTATAAAATAGACATTTGGTTTGGTAACTTTACAATTTTGATTTTGATATTTCATACACACCTTGAAAATATAATGTGGTCACTAAATAATTACGAATGAGTTTAAGAAAATAGAACAAGAAGGAATCTATGGAAGAAGGATCATTAATGATTTTATTAACTGATATGTGCTTTGAAATTGAAGAAGGTTATGAGACGAAGTGCTTATATTGTGTGAAAGATGATTCTTTTTTTGATGATGTGATTCCTCCAAGACAATAAATATACAAATATTTTCATTATTTTTGTGAAATAATCTATTTTGAAGTGACATTGGGTGATCAGAATCAGTCTCATTATGTTGTTTTTCATTTCTAATGTATATTGGTCATTCTAATAAAATTTTGCAGAAATTGATGGATAGTGGAAATAAGTCCAATTTTTCCACACACTATATGACAACCAAGATGAACCACAATTTGAGATTTTGGTATTAATTTTTGGGGATGAGGTAGTTGATTGGTGATTTTTTATCATGATTCCTTATCCTAAAAAATTAAGTTAGATCACCAAATACTAGATTGTTTTTTGTTTCCTTTTCCAATTATAGTATGTATGTCAGATGATATACGACTTCATTATAAGATTAACATGGAAAATTATTGGGAGAATATTATTTAGGTTATCATTAATTTTCTTTCAAAATCATCTCATTTCCCTTACATTAAGTAGACAACAAAGGTATAAGATCTTGAGGACACATATACTTGAAGGATCACGAATCTCTATGAAGTACCTTTTGATATTATTTTTAATAGATATATGTTATTTAAATCAATGTTTTGGAAATTTTTATAAGAGGTGATAGGTATCCAATTGATTTTTACTATAGTATATCTTGCTCATACTGATGGAAAGACTAAAAAATGAATTGAAATTCTTTAAGATATGCCTTATGCAATGATTCTTTATTTTGATGTTTCATGGGAAAAGAGTTGGTCCTTAGTTGAGATTCCCTATAAAACATTTATGTGTATTTTAAAAAAATATTACCATTTTAATAGTTTTATTGGTATCATTGAAGAGATACATTATGTTGGGAGGATTTAGGAACATAATATTTGTTTGGACCAAATCTTATTCAATAGATTAATATAATATTGGAGTTTTTATGAAATATTTTAATGATATATTATTGTGAAAAAAATCATATGTGTACTATTGTCATTTCCTGATATAGTTTTCTATATTTCATTGGGTATTTCTAAAGGATCCACCTCCTTAGGGACATATTCATTTGTGTTGATATGTAAATTTGGTGACAAAGTTTCTTGGAAGTTTGAAAATCGATAAAAATATTGGAAAGGTTGGATAATAGTTCCACTTACTATCTAACATGAAATCAGTATTAGATGTGGTTCATGTTTTCTAAATAAGGATGTATCAGCCAGACCCTTCCCAATTATTAGAAACGAAATATTCTCATCTTAATCCAAAATCCATAGTGGATGAGAACCCAATTTAGATTTTGGATCTTCTGAATAAGGTTTTTTGTGAAAAAAATGTTTCTTTCTATCCATGTAATATGCCATTGTGGATGGGATAGAATCATGGTATTGGAACATTAAGTGTTGAGGATGCAACAATGTCCTCTTTACATTGTGAGTTCAGAATCATAATATCATTATATGGAATAAATTTGGAATGGTGGGGAGAATTTTGCCACCCTCCAGGTCACATGTATTGTATGTTTTGGGCCCCTTTTTTTATCATGGTTGTAAATGTATTTAGAAGTTAGGGATAAATATTTTCTATTTTGGAGAGAAAAATTATAGTCATATGGCTTGTGAACAATTTATATTAACTATTTGATAATCATGAAATATATATTTTTTTAATCCAATGAAATTTTTAATATTTTTATCATGGTCTTTGAAACTGATAAATAATTCTCGGAACACTACATGATAGGATTAGTTTTGATATAGTGGAAAATTCATGGCTTTCACATAATTTTTATAACTATATGAATATTCCTAGGTAATCATTAACTTTAGTTTTTAAGGGATAATAATTACCACATGGTTGTTCATTGATTGTCTAACTATGAATACAAACTGTGTGACTCATATTGGATTTATAAAATTATATAAATACGCAGACTCCCTTAGTTTTTTAACCAAAATTTTACATTATACTCGCATTATTTTGACTCATACATTCCTTGACACTCAATAATGTTCGTTAATTTTTTATCTTAGTGATTATCTATCTATTTAGGTGGATCTCTTCAATGTATGAAAGAATATGAACTTGATTCCTCATCTTTTCCCTTGATCTACCCTCATTCTATCGTTCCACTAACACATTAAAACTGTTATGTGTCTTGAAAATAATATCTAAGGGTTTGGGTCAGGAATTAATTTTTTTCATATAGATCTAGGCTTGTGTGGACTGGATCACTTCATTTTTAATAAATGTTTTTGATGGTGACTATGTTTCATCCAATAGTGAGATATGTGTCTCCAGATAATTGTTATTTCTCATTGAAAAAATTTTAATTATCAGGTGATCCTTTGGTTTGGATCATGGAAATGTGTGGTTTGATATTTATTAGGTTAAATTTATGAAGTTGTGTCTTTATTATCATGTAAAATGGTTTAAAAGTGTTTTTAAAAAAAGTTTTACACACATCATTGGATTGATGAAATCCCTCAAATATGGTGTTGACTATAAAATGGATATTCTGGAATAAGAGCTGTAAATTATTTTATATAGAAGTATTTTATATAATTATGGGCATGATTTACTAGAACATCATGAGAAAACATAGGACATGGGGACCTTGGGTGCATAGGGTTCTGGACATATGAAAAGAATAGTAAGTGTGTAACCATTTCGGGTTGTGGTTATTGTACTCATATATTTTGGAAGGAATCAGTATCACAAGGATTCACATTATGTTATCTTACTGTTACATGTGTGTCCAAGTTACGTATTATCATAGGATAGAGATCAATTATTCTTAGTTTTATTCATGATAGTGATATTTCATTCTTGAAATTCGTACATGATTCTATTTTTAGATACGAAGGATCGTTATCAATTTGATCTATGTTATCATTCAAATTTATTTCCATATTTTTATGAAATTGATTATAGATTGTTTTAATGGAAAACCAAGAATTAGTTTATGATAAATATTTTTAAATAAAATACATTATAAGTCCTATTTTTATTGAATATAGAACAAATGGTTTCATTTGTATAGTCTTTGTATAGATTCATGGTGGTATCCTACTAGGTGTATCCCTCACACCCTGTAGTTATATAAGATGTAGATAAACGGATGGATATCAGAATTCTTATAACCTTTCTTATACAATTTCACTCCATGGTGGTTTATTATAGTTGTGCAGGATGGACACATAGAGACATAGTTTTGTTCTTTGATTTATGTTGTTTCTGGGATTAACCTTTTGGATTGTTATGTTATGTCTCATGGTTTTATACTGCTTATTACCTGACACACATTTTTTCCACCTTTATCCTGTTATATATAAGACATGTTTTTTATGGTGAAATCATTCCCATTTATGTATGTATTGATACCAGGTCTCTGTTTTCATCTAATGGTGATCTGGAATGTGTTTTAGTCCTTGTGGTGTGCCATCTTGGGAGACCTGTGAGATCTAAGTGGGTTTATTCATGACATAAATATATTTTATGGTTGAATTTAAAAAAGAATATTTCTAAATTAAAACCATTAAAATATCTTTTATTATACAACTATAGGGGTTTAAGACCTCAAAATATTCAATATATTAAAAAATACACATAGATAAATTAAATGATCAAAGAAAATATTCAATCATGGAATTATAATTTTTATTCATGTGTCTAAAAGTGTATAGTGGGAGAATCATAGTTTTCCATGTGATATATATTTATAAAATATGAAAAAAGAGTCATCTTATAGTTCATTATGGTCTGGTTGAAAATATTTACTCATGAATGACATAAAGTAACAACCCATGTTTATGGGATAAGATTTACTATGATCTAACTATGGGTTTCTTGGACTAATTCAACATTCAAAAATTGATAATTAACTGAAAAATAAGTGTTTAAGAAATTGGGGAATATTTTTCTAAAATTTCAGATGTCATAAATCATTACATGGTGGAATAATAGTATAAATATGTGGAGATTAATAAAATAAATAAAACTATATATCCTTTAGTGATTGAATTATCACATATTCCATAGTATATACTAAATTTTATATTTTCTATGTTTAAACAATGGTAAAAAAAACTCAAAACAATCCATGATAATTCCATTGATAGGTAATTATAACTATCCAATATTACTTAAGAAGTAAAAGGGACATGTTTATGGTACATATAGAATAATAGCAGCAAGTTATCAAGGGGTATATTAACTACCATCTGAATATATCAATATGATATAGTGTTGTATTTATGAAAAGTAAATGAGAATCATAAGATCATTATAAATAGTGCTCAAAACATTTATAGAATATATGTATATTACATTTTCTAGTTCAGTTAATGAAGTATTATAAATGTGTATCTTTATTCTAGATCATTGTAATATACCCAAGAAGAATATATTGTCATCATTTTTATTATAATAATATTATCATAGTGATACTAGGAACGAACTCTAGGTTATGATAAAGGTCAAGAGTAATATACTTTTGAGATATCATCCCTTAATATATTTTACCTATAAGGTGAATTTACAGGTAGTAAACTATACATATGAAACATGGTATACCTAATTACTAACAATATATCTTAGTAGAAACAATATTTTTCATTGGAGAGTTAATACATTGTGAATTGTAAATTTCTATCTCTGGTGAATGTTGGGATTTTATTATCATCTATTTCATTTACATAACACAAAAATAAATATTTTTATTACTATGTAATGCATGAAGTATGATATATGGATAATTTATATGTGCCATGAGAGTAAAAATAT
This sequence comes from Viscum album, assembly GCA_963277665.1. NCBI lineage: Eukaryota > Viridiplantae > Streptophyta > Magnoliopsida > Santalales > Viscaceae > Viscum > Viscum album. The sequence continues at coordinate 766,775,310 of OY728162.1, forward strand.
ATTTAATAGATATTATAATTCAAATATATAACTTTTTGTATAAAATATTTACAGGAAAATATATTTATAATGAGAATCCCACGAAAACATGAGTGTAATATTAAACATATGACCAATTATCTAGATTCAAAAGTATGATTGGCAAAAGTTGATGTATGACATTCACTTGTTGGGGGATCATAACACTATATGAGAAATGGATTCTAGAAGCAGTTTACAATACCAATAATTGGTTCTATTAATTTTCTCAACCAACTATGGTGAACTAAGTCAAATATTAATTAAAATAATTTTTACTAATTTTGGTCTTGAAGAACATTTATGAATATATAAATCATTTCTATAATGATGTGGAAATTTAAATTATTTTATTTTTATAATATTTACTGGTAGTTATAACTATTGTGGAAATATTTTCATGGTGCTATCAAAATTATATATATATTAATATGTTAAAGGAACTTATAACTACTATTAAAATATTTCATGATGGTTTAGTAGTGCATTCCATAAATTGGCAATGGATTAGTAATAGGTATTTGATGTTAAAACAAATGATAAATAAATAGAGACACTTTTTATTTCATAGTAGTTTAATCCATTTTTAAAAAATATAAAAATTTAACAGGGAATATGGTATATCAATATACACTAAAATCATTTATTTACTGTGTAGATATATCTATAACATATTGACTTTTTTAGTTTCTATAGTTTAATAAAACAATATATAATAATTTTAAACATTATATAAGAATAAATTTTTAAAACATAAATATATTATATCAATGAAATACTACAATGGATGAATATATAATTTTTACAAGAAAATATATGACACATTAATAGAGGGATATAATATCAACTATATCTTGAAAAGTTAGGCTGACTTCCACCATGTGATCTAAACTACTCATGTTCATGTTGACTAGTAGCCTTTGAAAAATATAATTCTTAATTTAAATATAATTTTAAATATAAATTACTTTTCATTAAATATTTTCTTGAAAAAATAAATTTATAAAAAGTATCATAATAATATAAACGTATTAATATAAATGTACGAGATTTTGTAACACCCATATCAACGTTGAAATTTTCAGAGGAGTTATCTTTTTCCTACCCTGAAATAGATATAAAAAATAGTTACACATTTATTTAATATAAATATAAAATAAAATACACAATAATTATTTTTTGACTTACATATACTTGTTCGTAAAAAATATAATGCATCTAAGAGATTATAATGTTACTTCAACGATGATATATGTTTCCAATGGACATCATGTCACGTGCTTATTTCCCATATATTTACTAGTATAATCCTCTAGGATCATCTGCATGTACTCCATATATATCAAATGGGTTAATAATTATACCTATGTGAAAAATTATTCATTCACATTAAAATTGTCAATCCAATCATGGCCATGATCTAATACCCACATAATCATAATTAAAACACCATATTCTCAGTTAAAGGACAATCCAAATAAACTCTATCGAATCTCAATGTCATCATTTGATCAAAATACATCAAAATAGTGGTATTTTTTATAAAAAATTCCCAGGATTGGATTTTGGTGAGTACATGTTTATAATCATAAATTAAACATCATTAATTGCTGATATAAAACCATTTTTTGAAAAATTATAATACCTATGTCTATATTGGCCAACTATATTGAAATTTTCATATATTATATAATTTTTTACAAATATCAAAAATTGATTGTTTGATTTTAAATTTGATTTTCTATTGCCATATTATACTATTTTAAGTAATTTATGTTGAAATATTTGGTATATTATTTAGTGTGAAGTCTTAATAGAGTGTTTAGGGAAGGAATTACTATTTTATTGATGATAGTGGGGCTATATAATGTGATAAGATAAACCTTATATTTTAGAGATCCATAAGATATAGTGAATTATGAAAATTGGTTATTATGGTATTCTGAGAGTTATTTTTCTGAGTGTTGTGTTTTGATATTATTTGTAAATTTATTGGAATCATGTAATGAAAATAGAATCTTGATATAATTAAACTATGGAGAATACCTGATGAAGGTGTGATAATATAATATGGGTCTGATGACATATGTTTTTCTAAAGACTTATTGTTATCATCAATTTTTTTGGTTTTTAGCATACCTATATCCAAAAATAATATAAAATATTTTATAACATGATATACGATATAAAAAAAGGAAAATATTTTTATAATGATGTATAATGATTATATTACATGGAATAGTATAATGAACCAAATAATATATAAGTAAATGGAGTAATGAGAATAAAATAAATTTATTCATCAATGAACATATTATTTTAATAATCTGTCATTAACATGATTTAATCATCTTCACCCTCTCTTACAAGATTAACTACTTCAATATCATCATAGATAGATAGAACAATATTATTTTTCTAATATATTTCATTGTCCAAAAAAATCGTCAACATTATCACCCATATCATACATTTCTATTAGCTTGATATGTACTCCAACACACCCCCTTCTTGACTCTATTATCTTCATTTTAGAAAATTTTATCATGTGAATCCAAAATATAAGGGTCATGTTATATATTCTCACCTATATTGATAAATTTAGGTAATCTAAAATTAATAAATTTTAGATCATAATTCATTATTCCCCAATAAATATTGAGACGCTTAAATTTTAAAAAAACAACTGAAAATTTTCCATGATAATTTAATTCAATAATGAAATAAAAATTCTAGAGTATACAAACGTTGCGAATTATATAAAAATTATTATATTTTTTTCTTTAAAACCTTCATCATTCAAAACTATATAACACTTGGAGCCATTAATATTATAATCATAAAATATCCTACACTTCTTTAAAGGTCCCCAATATAAATATTTCAAACCGTCATGCACTATATCTCAATTACCAATAATCATGATCTATATGTATAAATAAAAATATTTTTTAGATATGTAAGATAATTTTATTGAAATATTATGAATATTAAATTGATTATGATCTTAGAAGATGTGTAAAACAATCAATAATGTATTTGTTAATAGATTATATTATCTCTTTATACACTAGTGTTCAACTTCATATTCATATATTTGTTTTCATATTCAATTATTTTACAAAAGGATTTCAAATATGTCAATTTACTATCACATATCCATGTTCTTATATAGTCAATATTTTTGTTAAATAAATTAATGATATTTTCATAACAAGATGACATATCATTGGATTTTTTGTTGACATGTTGTAGGACTACAATAGATTTGTGTTATCAGAAACATGTCTAACTCATCTAAAGAAGGTTTCAATATTATCCAAACACCTGGAACAAAAGGTAAGACTCCCTTTAACTACATAACCTTTATAAATGGAGCCATATGGTTGAGATTTATTTCTCATAAAATAAATCAAATAACCTAAATACCTAATAAAAAAGTAACATGGAATAATTAACCACATATGTAATGAGTTTGAAAATTACAATATTGTATTGATTAATAAGTAAGATGAAAATTCAACCATATGGTATACATCCATCAATAAAGAATGAGCCATCTAACATTAACTTCCTCAACCAAAGGCATAGTTAGATTAACCATCATAGTGAAAAATTATATAGGGAATATAATATCCAAATTAAAAAAAATAATTAAAAAAATTATGAATGTTTTTCATGCTCAATGGGGTTTAATTTTTTCACACAAATATATTTAAAGAATCAAAAAAACTCAATTACAACTACTATTACTTTATCAGGTAATATTCTATAAAATACCAATGGTATAAATATCTCTATGAAATTATGTTCGTCTTAACTTTTAAGTCCAAGTAATATATATTGTTTATGAGTAAATTCATATTGATATGTCACTCTAATATCAATGAGGTAATTTCACATTTTTCAGTATTTAATGGAAAACATAGTTCTATTAATTATTCAATGAATATTATTTCTAAAGACATTAAATTATCATTTTGACATATATCATTCTTTATATTCATTTTTTCTAAGTCCATATGATAATTAAGATTATATTTTTGTTTTACCAAATCATTAAATATTTCTAAAAACTTCCCAAATATTATTTTCAATGTTCCTAAAATAGAAATTATGATGTAACAATTGAAATTACCAATAAGGTGGTTGGAAAAAAATACTCAACTTGTTCTTTTTTTTACCAACTCCATCTGATGAGAAGTGAATCTTTTCCTAGAAATGTTCAACGTATAATCTTTACTAAATTTTTCATCAACAATTAATAATTTTGACTCTAAATTTGAATCTGAAAATAATTCCGGTGGAGGCCTCAAATAATTTCATTCATTGATTCACGACTTATTAAACTGATATCTATGAGAAAAAACTAATATTTTATGATGACACATGAAATAACAATTTCTTTTATATGGTATTATTCAAGGGTTGAATTCAAATTTAAAAACTGGACATGCCTGGATAGTGATAGTGTTCAAACTAGACACTTTCCTTTTCACAGGAAATCAGTAATCTTCCACATTAGAGAAACAAATATTTTGAACATTTTTTCTTTTGATGTCTCATATGTATCTACACTATAGTATCGTAACTCATGAAATTATTTTATAAAAGGTTGAAGGTATAAAATTATTTCATTTCTAGGAATATTTTTCCTAGAATGATCAGCAAAGAAATTAAAGATTTTTTTTTGCATACACATCATCTTAATAAGATTCTAAGAGAACAAAATAACCAACAATCTATTATAGGTTAAACATCGATTTCTGAATAGATTAAATCTATTAGTATAAAATACCAAACATACATTACTAGGATATAATGATAAATTTGAATATAAAAAATAAAATTAATTTCATGCTCAAAAATCTATTGGATGATGTGTAAACATATCATTATTATTTTAGATGGATTGACACTTCAATTTATTTACTGTTTTAAAAGACATAAATAATCCATGAAATAATGGTTTTAATGGAATGTAATATAAAAAATTTATATTAGTTTTATTTATATTATTATTTTAATGAAATTAATTCAAAATCAATCATTATTAATCGACTTCCATCTAGAATTATGACATATTTTACAGTATTCTCTATCGGAATCTTCCCCCTAATAAAACAATCATTCATTGGGACATTCATGTATCCTTGTTTAATTAAGAAAGATATTGTTAATAACTTTTTTCATCTTATAATCTAAATCATGAATCATATATTCAATTAATGAATCATATAGTAACACCAATATCATTATCATTTGATTATGTGTAATTCCGCATAAGCACATGATATGCTAAAACATCAGTATAATGGATAATTGTTTATATTTTCTACATATTTCATAAAAATCCTCACTTCTATTATCCAAATAATCATAAAATTAATTTTATTAGTTAATCCACTTATATATTGTATTAATATCAAAAAAAGTAAAAATATACACCATTAATATGATAATATAATTATCTTGTTATGATTTGTATCAAAGCATCATTAATAATGTTTAGAATTGCTAGTATCTACTATTAGGCCAATAGTCTTTTATTCTATTGATGGAATCGTGTCAATATTTATACAATCATTGATTCCCCATGAAAAATAAATCTAAAATATCCAATAGTAAAATATTATAATGACATATTTTGAAAAACATCATTTATTTTCAAAAATCATATGAAATTATAATCAATATTGAGACATATAATTCTTCTATCTACAGATTAATTTACAATTTGAAAAATAAAAAACACCTCCAATAACATAATACACTGAGTTGTATTCTAGTTAATATAATCCTAATTTAATCTATGTGTACCCTACTAATAAATATCTCTAAAAAATATAACACACCCTAATTAAATTAAATCATGTTAAAAATAAAACATATCTAGGAATAATATATAAGGATTAAAAAAAATTAAATAAGAAAAATTAATCAAATACAATATAATTACAATCAACTTATTTTATGATTTCATATTATATTATATAAATATATCAAAAAACATGTAAAAATTATATGTGAAATAAAAAAAGAATGACTAATCAATAGTGTATCAAAAAATAAACTATAAAAAAAATTAATTTAAAATACATCAAAAAAATTTACAAATGAATCGAAAACAAAAAAATTCCCCTATTAATCAACTAAAAATTATTTTTATTATACACAATGAATAAAACTAATAATTAATTAAATAGGATATATATCCCAACATTATAAATTTTAAAATCCCCAATTCATTATAATGATTAAAAATTATATCCCATCAAGTAACATCCACAATATTAAATACCTCTATAAATCCCATTGAGTTCATTTAAATAAAATAATAATAATGAAAATATTAGATTAGTTCTTCCAGAAACATACCTTTTACCCAAAATAAATGTACAAAAAAGGGTAATAGGTTTATGTGACATAACATATAAAAGGATAACCAACTTCGAATAAAGAGTTGTGATGGAAAATAATGGGAGTAGGAGATTGGTAAATATAATATTTGTTTAATAAAGGAAGGAAATGTGGATGGGAGGTTCATGGGATTGAAGGAGGGGGATAGGGGATGGCGCGGTGGGGTTGTTTTTCTAAGGGATGGAGAACCATAGGGATTCATGTGATATAAAAAAGGGAAGGAGAGTTGGTTTGACTATAATAAATGGGTTTAAAAAAAAATGTTTTTAAATAACTATTGATATAAAAATATTTGTTTTGGGTTTTAAAATAATCAACACTAATATTTCATTACTTGGTGATTGTAGGTAACAACCACTAATAAATTTGGATGTAATGGTAAAAGGCTGAGGTGTTTAATTATCATTGTTTTTTAAACAAATTCTAATAAACCACCACAATGGATGTTTTTTCTTTGAGTGTAATCATTTAATATTCTACCCATTAAGTTCCCAGTTTTCGTTCTTTTGTATTAGAGATCATGCGGAAAATATATCAAATTAAAACACAATATATTTTGGGTATCTATGAATATTTCTATATATGAGAATGCATATTTATCTATTAACTTAAGATAATATTAAATATATATTATTGATTATATACATCTAGATATCATGAAAAAACCACATTTTATGACTTTGGGTAGGTATTTTCATTTAGTGTGGTATTAAAATTATGATATTTATTGAATGATCATGACGAGATTTATCATATATTTGTTATGTAATATGATATCTCTAGGAATTCAACATGGAATTTAGTGCCTAGAATAAATTCATGGTCATCATAGATGAAGGAATTTGAATCAATTATGGTCATATAATGATAAATAAACAATGATAGGATAGTGAAACAAATAATCCATCCATATTTTTGAGATATTGTATGTTAAGGATATTATAATAGAATTTAAGATCTAATAGTATGTTTTTATAGAGATAATGAAATATTTATCTCTTTAGAAGGCCATGGTTTTTTTAGAAACACCTATTAGTGTATCATAAATACTATACACTAGCTATGAAAAATACAAGAGTTTCACAGACAAAGTTTATTGATATGTTTCAGTAATTCTAGTGAATTTGAGTTCAGGATGAAGTGGGTATCTTATCTATCAGTCAGTTAGTGGCCAATATTAAATGATCATAAGTAAATTAATAAATAAATTAAATTATATGTTATACAAGTTTACTATAATTATAATTTAATATATTTATCAATGTAGTCATAATTTATTTGATATTAAACTTCTGGATCTCAGACTTTGTCTTTCTGAATTAATATTTAGTATTCATGTTTTATTATGTATATTTGAGAGGAACAAGCTAAGTTTGTGGTGCTTATCTCATCACATTATATTTTAAATTATTACATGTTACTAGTGAAATAAATTTTACATTTATGATAAGTTAATGAAATCATAAATGGAATTTTGGGTTAGGCTTAAGAATTAGTCTTATTAAAATATCTTAATACACCAAAATAAAACATAATCCACATTACATATATTTATTTAAGACCAATGGATTTTTATATATATAATTTCCATAAAACTGAATCCTTATAAGAAATCACTCAAACATTAGAGAGAGAAATGAAAAGAAAATTGACATCATGTTACTTACTCCTCTTGGATAACATTTGTATTATTATTATTATTTTATATGTATCATAAAAAACATTATTTTTTATCATAAAAACTAGTTGAAGGATTATAAAATAGTATTTTATGGTGTGTGTCTGTGGATGATTTATAGGGTTCATTATTTGGTTCCATTAATTTAAAATAATTTTAAGCTGAGTAATGTATGTTGGGATTACATGAATGAATGTGGTATTCATCACATTATCTTTATTATACACAAATTTTTCATATGTTATGCATTGATGAATTTAAGAATTATTATGCCCGATATTATTTTCAAATTATATATAGTTCAAAAAAAAATTAAAACATTGATACAGAACCCTTCCCTTATCTCCAAAATTTAGTTTGATTACAAATTTATCATACACATGTAGAGAGATATGTTTATATAATTATGTTTCTTTCATCTCCTTAATATGAATTAGGTAATATTTTATAAATCATGCCTATATGTTATTCCAAACATCAAGGAATTCTACATGTAGTTTATGGACTGTATAAATGAATTTGAATCAATCAGAGTTTTATCTTTTCTTGGTTATGATATAATAAATATTATGGGACTATAGTTTGAGTAACATCATCTATAAAAAATCAATAAATATGTTACATTATATGACCTTGATAATTTTTTTCTGATAAGACTTCGAAGAAATTTGTTATTGAGATATTTAGTGGAATTCTCCCATATGTGATTGAGGTGGATAACTTTTCATTACAAAAAATTTTATTATCATAAATTCATTTTTTATTTGATTTCAAGGTGGTTATCAAAGAGGTGAATATACTTAATGGATATGTATGTAGTATAATTATTACTAGTAATACAATTATAGGGTTAGTATATGAGGTTTGTTATCATACATCTTGTTTATGCATGATGTATTTTTTGATAATGGATTATTTTATTTATCTAAAAGAACAGTGAAGACTTGTGATATTCAAAACAATATAGATTATATACATAATAAATTTAATTATTACTATCATGTTTGTTATTTATATTTTTAATGATCTTTGGGAGGTAATAATGAATAGATGAAAGTGATTATGATATATTATATTGATGACTCTCTAGTTTTATTGTGTTTCATTCATAGGCCTGGTCTAATTTGATTATGGTCAGTTACATGTATTCATTACCATCTATGTTTGATATGAAAGTATGGGTTCCTAACATACTGTTTAACATTATGAAGCATAGTAGTTAATGGTAGTAGTATTCCAAACATGTAAAGACAAAATTTATTATGGATTCTAATATGTAGAGAAAGTGTATTTTTTAATGCATTTTTAGGTGAGATTATATCTTGGAAAACTAGAGAGAATAATGTTTAATTTCATTTAGGATTATGTTGAATGAAATTAATTTGGAATCATGATTCCTAAATAATTATGTGATGACTTGGAAGAAATGATGTGGGGGTAACTCACTTTAGTGAATTTTATATGATGTTGATAAGAACATATTGATTAGTATATAAATTCTTGTCATATTACAGGAAGAGTAAATCAATAATATGATTAGAATATGTTTATGATTTAGGATTATTATTAGATAGATAAAAACCTTGGTTTTATAGAGTCAGAAATTTTGTTTATGATGTATTCACTTATATGAGATGGTTAAATATATTTCAACTATAATATCGAGAGATAATACATGAATTGTGCAGTTATTTATAATGATGTAATGAAGTAGTGATACAATAGTTGATATGATACCATGATTGTTTAATTAATAATATCCATATTTAATTGAGATATTCTAAAAAATATATTTAAATTTATGTTGGTAATATGAATTGAATTATTTTTCTAGCTATCAATCTTTGATCAAATGTTTTACAGTTTTGGTATATCATATCTATTGTTCCATCAATAAACATTCCTTTCAAATGGGAACTACAAGTGAGATTGAGGGTTTCAATTGATCAATTAATGAAATACATTTGATATTGATCTATTAGGTGATATTAATAATTTTCAATTAGTGGATAGTTTAAGCAAAGAGAATATTTATTTTTTGTATGATTTTTTAGGGATTTCCCTAGATATATGTTCTTATGTTCCAGATGGTGAGGTAATGAAAAGTAAGACAATAACTAGTTTTTTTTATTTTTAGGAGGTGTTGTGATCTTTTTTAATGTATAAAATTATTATATATGAATAGATTAAATGTTTTCATGTGAAACTCCTCAAAATCATTCATTAATTTAGGAATATTAATTGTATTTTCTATATATAAATAGAGAAAATATGTAAATAATGTCTCTCACTTTCAGATAGTGGAATTATAAAAATTATGAAAATGTAATTTGGATTGAATTCTTATGATGTTTGAGCTTGGTATTTATTGGTGTATTAATAAAATGTTTCCTTGCCTATGAGATAAAAATTATTCTATGAATTATTTTTGTTTTGGTGATCGATCATTTTCCATTCTATAGCTAAAATGGAACTATTTTAGTAATACATGTGTGTCCCCCTACAACCTTGGTTTTCCACTATTATTTTTTTGGCATTATTTATTTTTTAGTCTCTATGGTTTCTCACTCCATCCATGCCAAATTCAATTTAATTTTCATATTTTTGGTTGTGTAGTTCATATTTCATAGTTTTGCGAACAATTATTACATATATTGTACCAACCACGTGACATGAATATATTTTTGATGATAAATTATATGGTTGGAACATAATTTGTATAACTGTTCACCATACTCTAGGTACCCATGTAAGGTATGCATGGTTTGGTCAATCATGCATCCACAACATGTGATATCCCTATGTTTTAATTTTTGGGAATCCCTATTTTACACCAACTTAAATTAAATTGTCAAAATCACACCTCATTCACTTATTCACATGATGACCCAGCCATGGATCCTTGATAATTCCTCTTTCCATTCTATACTCTCATTATAATGGAAATTCCCTGGGGGTTATTTCATGATTTGAGTCTGTATCATCACATTATGAACTCATTTCTCTTTAATTCCTCCTTTATTCCCTATTACTTCATGTTTCATCATCTCCCCGTAGTTTTTTTTCTTATTTAGATCATCCTAAAAAAGAATATGTTTTTATTTTGTTAATTTACGTACCTAGGGATTGTGGGGATCTCTTGGAAACATTTTATATCTAAATTCACCATTGAATATGAGTTTATCTTGATGAAGGTTTATTTTCTCTATTACATAACTCTTTAAAAATTTTGAACAATGATTTCATGGTTTTAAACCAAATTTTAAATGCTTAATGATAAGTAAAATATATGTCTATTAATATTTTGAAAAGGGAAACCACATTTCACTTGGTTTCAATGGAATGTTATGGGACATTAATTTAAAAATATGACTTAAATATTATTATCAACTACCAATCACACATTTTTTTTAAATTCCCGAATGGATCTTATTAATGTATTTCATATTATATAAGGTTTTATAGTTTTGTAAACTAATTTTTTAAAGAAACACATGGGTTTTTAGGGTGTTATTATCCATTATTGAATGTGGGTTGAGTTTTTTTATTTTTATATTTCATTTTTTTTGGGTGTTTGGTTTTCAAATATTTTTTATAACCTAGATACCAAAAAGATATTACGAGGCCCAACTAGATCATTCAAAAATAATTTTAACTGTCACCATAAATTCTTCCACTTTTATATTTTTGAAATGTTTTATGGATTATATATTTATTTACATAAAAGGGGTATTTTATTAATGATGATTATTATAAATGAAATAGAGGGGTTGTTTTTGTGAATGGTGTTCAGAGGTGGGGGTGAGTTATAATTCTTGTTTTTTTTTCATTTTTTAATGTATGAAATTCATACCTCTATTTATATTTCAAAAGGAGAAATGGGTTGTTAGGTGACACCTCCAGTTAAGCATGCTATTCTTGCTCAAGATCATGATCTTTGTAATTACCCCGAGATAGACTATGCTCCACTTTTTTTATTTTATCATCAATTTGGATGGGTAAAGAAATGTTGGGATTTATCGAAGTTTTTTGTTACTAAGAAACAATCATATTTATTATTTTTATTTTCATGTCGTATTTTATCCACTATGATCCTTGGTTCCCATGAAAATTTATATTTTACTTTGGATGCTACTGTGTTGTTTTCTTATTCATAATATTTATATTTTTTTCTAAAAGGTCAGGAAGATTTTTTTAAACAATATTTTGAAATAAAATTAATTCCTTAAAAATCTCTTTTTAAAATTTAATTTAACATCAATGATTTTATTAAAATATTCATAAGATAGTTATATTTTATTTAAGTGATCATTTCATTTAATAAAATAGAAGTGTGTGTTTTATAAAATGGCATATACTGGATATTTATTTTTCTTATTCTTGTCTTCAAAATATTGATTTTATAAATTCATTTTTAAATATTATTGAAATCGATTTAATTTTTAACGATTATGAATAGTGTGTAGTGAGGATACCTATTGGGACTCCATGATCACACCTATTGACATTTTTTGTTCTATTTTAGCAATTTATTTCTCAATTAGTATACTTGGGTTGTGGTGGGATGGTTACTCATGGAGTTAATTTGATGTATGTTTATTATTTTTTTATTTAGTTTGCATTGTTTCATCAATGAGATCATCATTGCCTATTTTACTTCCTTTATCTTATGGGTGTTTTTTATGAATGTGGTATTATAGATGTTCAATAAATGGATTTTTTTATTTCATGGGAGTTAGATGAAATAGTGATTTTTTGTTTCTAATTTATTTTATATTTATGCACATTTATTTTATTCGTCATCAACATCCAATGTATATATGAATCATTCTATAATTTTGATTAAATTTTATGCTATGAATTTATGTTATTTTATGAATGAAATCATCCCCAATGAGTATTTTTTTTCAGATTCACTAGTGCTTATTTTCAACCTATGTGGATCGTGAAAACCCCGTTGGCCTTTACATGGGCTGGTTTTGGCATTTGAATGATGAGAAATCCAGGTTGGTTCATTTCAAAATAGAATTAGATCTCAGGTTTTTATACAAGACTAGGTTCTTGATGTACCCTTTAATATTTGGGTGTATCTGTTATATTTTATATAGGACTATTGGAACCCCATATGTATGTATATAATGAGTCAATATAACTCTTTTACATTTTATACCATTATTTGCGAAGGAAATTAATGTTTCAGTCCTGATTTTTATGTTTATATCATTTACCCCTAATTTGTGATTTTTTTGTTACTCTTTTATTTTGGGTGATGATAATGGGAGTGAACTAGGGGCACAGGGTGGGATCCAAGGGCTTCTAAAGGAATATTGAGCCAAAGTTCATGATTCATTTTGAATCCTAGTACTAGTTTTATAGTTGTCACATGTCCCTCCAATCCATGTTTCCATATAGCACATAGATAGTGGTCCACCTTCTAATAATTTATTCAGTTATTTTGTTTTTAATTCAATTTTCATCCCGTCATTATATTATTTTTTTTATACAACTTCAGTTTTAACTTTAAAATCATTCTCCTAAATGTCCAGGTTTTATTTTTCAATATAATAAATGAGTATACCTAAATTTATTTAATGACAATCTCGGTGTTTGGATTTATGAAAAAAATGGATTTTATAAGAAGGTGTTTCCTTAATAAATTATTTGGTGGGGAGTCCCCTATTTTAATAATTTGTGTGTGTATGTTTAAAGGTTTTAAATAGTTCTTAAGTGGAAGGGTGGTATCAATGAAGCAATATGGGTTTTGGAAATAATCATTTTTGGTTCCATTATGTAAGAAGAAATGATTTTTATATTTTAAATATTGTCAGACTTTGAAATAATGATTAATGTTTAAAGGTATTGAAGGGTTGGTTTTCCAAAAAAATGGATATTCACTGGATGTTCACTTTGATAACTACAGTTTTTAAATAAATGGGGATTGGATTTTATGTGATGTAAGGTGCTTTTAAATTTAATTACGTGAAATTTTAATGATGTGTCAAAAAATTTTAGTAAATTTTTTTCATGGATTTTAAATTGTAAATTAATTTTAAATGAAAAAAATAAATTTTAAATTTGGTAATGAGAAAATTTAAAATGTTTTGGAAAAATCAAATTGATTTTACATTCTATTAAAATATTCAATAAAGGATTTTGGAAAATAATATGTTGGGTTTTAAGTGGGAATGTGGTGGATTAATTCATAGCGGTTATATGAAAATAATATTTTTCAATTTATAACTGCAAAATGGAACATACAATAGGTTTTTTGTTTTAAAAGGGGGGATCTTCTTTTATGGTGTGCATTGTTTTGGAAAATGTTTTATATATTTTATATGAAATTGATGAGTTTTAAAAAAGGAAGATAATTTGATAATTTTTTGGAAAATGTTCTTTTAAAAATTGGTATGTGTATTTATCGGAACATCAATTGATGCAATTTGAATTTTTTTTATTTTATTTTGATAAATATATTTTTATACTCCTATTACATATGTTACATTTCATTTAACTCCCATAAGGTTTTAGATCAGTAGGATGAGTTTCATACGAGCAGAATGCATTTCTTCCATTTTCTAGGTGTATTATTGTTTTAGTGTGGTTATGGTTTTCTATTTTGTTATTTTTTATGTTGATCCATAGATTTTATGGATTTTCTAAAGTGGTATTTGTTTGATCATTCTCCTTATGTTTTTACATGCATTCTCTTGGTGGGATTTTTATCATTTTAGATATATTTTTCTTTAGTGATCTAAGGTTCCTTTTTTTCCCACAAGGATGTTAGACTTGTTATTTTTCTCATTTGTGAGGGGTTGTGATTTGGAAGCATCACGTGGGTTCAATGGTAGTTTGGAAGAGTGTTACCCCTAGTGTAGGTTAAATTCTAGATGGTTCCTTGGATATTCGGATTGCTTCACTAGGTATTGGAGTTAAGGGAAAAATTCCACAAGTTACTTCCACTTTAACCTCTATTATAAGACAATAATTTTTTATTCCCATTTGGAAATCTACATTCTTAGGTAATTATGGTCATGTATTGTATTCTATGAAATAGTTTGGATTAATTTTTCATGGTTAAGGTGATAAATATCATGAGATCTTGTTCATAGTGGAATATTTGAGGTCTAGTAGATAAGGATTTTTATTGTGTTACTTCTAAAATTTACTGGTGTCTTTGTTAATCATTCCCTTTTTCTGGGAATATTTCATCCCTTGTTGTGTTTTTAATATTTCTTGTTTCTGGGAAAGAATTGTTTTTTTGGAGAGTTGGTTTATTATTTGAATTCAAATATGGTGAGGAGACCTCCATTAAAAATCGTTTTGTGGGTTTTTAAATCTATTTTAAAAAGTACATGGATTTCATATTATGATGAATCTAGGTTATTGGGTGGGATAATGTGGTTTGATTCATTACCAAATACTCCCATAAAAGGAAGGGTGTTGACCATTAGACTCTATTTCGGTATTGGGTTGATTCATCTATTATTGTTTTGGCTTTTTTCATTGGTCCATCATGCCCTTTGATTTGGGGTATTCCTTGGGTTTTAAGGTTGTGGTTTATGAAGTCGACATTTTTCTATCTTTGGAGAGCCTTACAATTGTTTTGTGTCTTTGTTTAATTCTATTAAATTCCATTATGGTTATCTATGAGGATAGAATTAGATAATTTTTATGTTTTCTATCTCAACATTTAAGATAGATTCATCAATCATTTTGAGTAATTTCATTTAATATAACTATTTCTCAAATCATGACCTTAGTATGGGGGTTTGTTTCCATTTCTTTTTGAATCAACCATTTTATTCAAGTATCTCTAATGAAAAAATTATTATTTTCGGGATAATTGTCACACCTTGACCATAGTTATCCTCTATTATTTTATTTATTTTAATTATTTTATTCGTTTTATTTATTTTTGAATCTCTACTATTTCCATCTCTCTCTAAGACAATTTACCTCAATGTTTGATGTTTTTTGGTCTATAGTGAATGCTTCATGGTTTTGATCATTGTTCATATTAGCAATGTATAAATTATGTGATAGGTCAAAGACATTTTAATGTTATAATTGCACAGTTAAAAAATGGTATGTTTAACTATGTGTCTTGCCTATTATACATGATTAAGGTCCTCGAGTGAAACTTTCTAAGTCGGAACATGGTTTTTCCAACAATTCTATATATATAATTTTTATTTTTTGGGGATTCATAGTTTTACCATGTTAAATTAAATACTCACCATCCCCCATATTTATGAGATGTTCCACCTTGGGTATCCCCAAATGCACCTCTTCCCATTCCATCATATCCCACTCATTGTGATTCCATGGGATTTGTTTATGAATTGATTCTGGATAATTAATTTATAGTCTTATTTACCATCTATTTCATTATTCGTAATTGTTTCTATTAATTTCCTCTTCATCCCATTGTTTTGTTATATTTGTAAAAATCCCTAATCAGATGGGGTGTTTTTTTAATAGTGTTTTTTAACTAGAACTTGAGACACATTCCTTGAAACATTTTTAGAGGTATTTTTCAACAGATATGATTTTATCTAGACTAAGGTCAGTTTTCTCCTTTGTATAACTATTTAAAATTATTTAACCATGGTTTCTTCTTTTTAATCCATGTTTTAAATCCCTATTGAGTTATACTATATATTTATATCAATATTTTAAAAATTCAAACCAATTATTACTTTGTTTCCAAAGAATACCATCGTCCTTTCTTTTAAAACACATGTTCTAAATATCTTTTTCCATAGTCGAGCACACCAAATATTCTATGAAATTCGTCAATGTATATTATTAAGGTATTTCAATTTATAATTCATTTTAGATATATAAAATATTTTTTAATGGAAACTCTGACTTTCAATCGGTGTTCTTGGACTATAAATAATGGGTTTTAGTGGTTTTGGATGTTAAGATTTCCTGTTAGCTGTGTGTATGATTTTCAATGTGTGTAATAATAAATTGGTTTCTCATACAATATTATAAGGATTTATTGGAACATGTTTGAATAGTTTTAATGGTCACACTTGATTAATTATTTTTTTTTTGAAAAAAATATGGTTTATGAATTAATTTCCTTTAAAAATTGCACTAATAGAAATTTAGGCTATAGCCATAGACCAATAACCATAGTTTTATATATTTGTGGCTATAAGAAGTTTCTAACACACAATTTTTTATACATCCATGGATAAAAATTTTCCTTCTCTTTTTTTCCAAAATGATCGGGCTCTACCTCCATCCTTCCTTGATCCACGACCCTCTGAACCCTTGAACTCTCTAATGGAGGCACCTTCCTCCCTGATACCCTATGTGTGCGACCGTCCTTCCCCAACCCATCATTTCCTCTACCCTCATGGATCTTCATCCACCGATGGTTCCCCTTACTGCCATCAAATAATGAATCCCCACCATGAGGTCATGCCACTGAACACAAGACACCTCATCTCACCCCGATGACTATCCTCCTAGTTGGCCGCGCCACCTCATCTGGCACGCCTCCGATATGGCCACCCCCTTCTAGGTGATCCAAATCCTCCATTTTATGGACAATTTTGTGTTTATTATTTTGTTATCATTGTGTATAGAAGTAAATTGGAATAGTTTCACATGTTTTTGTATAGTAAAAAAGTTTTTTTAATTATATACATTATTCTAATTATAATTATATTCATGGAGTGAGGGACACGTAGTTTTTAGTGAAGAGGAAATTAGTCCAGATTACGAATCCGAATGGTGGAGTTGTGGACAGTTGGAATCAATAGAAATGGATGTTATAAAATATTTATGGTTAAATTTGGAATCAAGTGATCATCTTGGATTCTTCTAAAGGATTATAGTTCTGATGGATGAGTGTTTTTAATGACCCAAAATATTACTGGATTGGTAATTTCAAAGGAAATTTTAATTTTTTTCCTGAAGTAGGGATATTTTTGAGAATTGGTATATGAACTGGAATTTGAAGAGTTAGTGCATCTCTGGTAAGTGTTTTCAAATGAGGATAATGGGAATTTAGAGTTATGGGCGCCAAATCATTGGGTGGTGTCTAACCGGAAAAAACCACAGTAGACATTGTGTATTTGATTGGGATGCACTAGGTTCCTCATTATTGGGTTTGTAAAAAACTACAGACTTTATACGGTACCCAATGGAGGGGTACCGAGTACACGGTGGGATGGAAAGTATAGTGGACCATTTATAAGGTCTATAAAGTACATAGTTGTGGTGGATTCGTTACCCAGTAGGGATGGGTGTTTTTTTAAGGATGATCGAATAGTTATTCTGGATTCCACCTTAAAAAGGTCATATGGGTTTCTTCTCATTTAATTTGTTAGAACTAGGGGAGGGGATATCCTTTCTCCTCTCCATTTTTCATTTCCATATTGAGATTGTGGAGGTCCAAGATTGTTTCATTATTCATGATAGAGGTAAATATTCCTCTTCTACCTCCATTATTCTTTCTTATTCATGTCATTTAATATTATGTTTTTAGGGTATGGTTGATGTCATAATTAATTATGACATGGTAAAATTCGACCATTATTATGGGGATTTATAGAGTGGTGGAATAAGTGAGTTTTTTGACATCCTCCCCTAGTCCACAATGACTAAGAAATTCATAGATCATAGGATTAGTCACTATGACCTCAGAAAGTCCTTCCCGTATACCAAAGGCAATCCATCACCAAATAGGGAGATGTTTCAAAGAATTATTTATCTATTGACATGTGAAAAATATTGTGGGAGATGGAAACATTTTCATCTTTTTCTCATTATGTTAGATTCTCCAATTCTTTATTATTTATTAATGCTTTATTTTATGAAATCATTACACTTCCAACATTCCATCATAGAATGTGGTGCAATGGTTGTAATCTTCCACATTCTCATCATTAACCAAGATATCATCTGATATTATTATTTATTATCTTTTGATAACTTTTCCCAAAAAGAAATACCAATTGATATAGTATATGTTTACTACCATGATTATTATTCATCATTGTTTATTCCCTTCATAAATATTCCCACAAAAGTCTTTCATATAGATTATATGTTAATAAAATTCTAATATTTCTTGGATTCAGGTTTGAGAAAACATGACCAAGATATATCATGATCAGATTTTGGTGTTATATTTAAAAATATAGAAGTTTCATAATCATCTCTAAGATAAAGGTGAGATCATGGAATCTACAGATCTATCTTATAATGATAAAGTCAATTATTTTACTATGGATTATTCTTTAGTGGTTCATCATTATTAGATTCAACATTCTAAATACTGATAATGAAGTTACCATCATTAAATCTGCTTTTCAATTACATGGGCCCAATGATATTCACCCCAAATGGAAAATTGTAAATGATATATCTTCCTCTATACCTCTAGTTGTCAAAAATAATAAATTTTTTCAAAAAACAATAATTAATTTCATAATTATGAAAATAAAACTCTAAACATGAAAGATAGAATTGATTTTCTTCAACATGTTAAATTTACTACATTCATAAATAGTACTAAATTAAAGCACAGTTAATACATGGTAATTTTATTAAATTTCAACTCCTAATTTTTAGAACTACATAATTACATTTCATTATAAGCTTCAAGTCAAATCTTAACCACTTATTTTATATAGAATATTATAAATGGTTGGATGTGATCTTAATTCCCATATAATGATAATGAAATCCTTCTTGTTTATTCAAGAATCCCACTTATGTTATAAGAATCTTTCCAATTTTCATCAATATATGGTGTGACATAGGTTAATGATGAATCCATTCATGAATAACCTTTAGATATTCACCCAGTAACATATGGTGTTCCCCCTATATAGACTAATTTTCATTTATTTTCATTAATTATAATAATTTCCCCCTCACATTAAATCTATACATTAATGAACATATAGAATAACAGAATCACTAAATAAAAATATTTGATATTTTAACCATTTCCAAACATGATTAATATCTCATTACTATTTTGTTCTATTTAGACCATCAGAATCATACAATTACTCTATTTTCTAAACATCCTTCTAATTTCTATAAAATTTTATGTTCCTGAATCTGCATACAGAAGAATATTTCAATATTTGCATTAATTAATGTTTTCTCTTTTTTATTAATTATATTTATCATAGTATTTTATTGGTAACATAATTATATTATATAAATCACCATATAAACACTGGATGTTTTCATTAAACAAATGTGTTCTCATTTTTATTCATTATGTTTATCATGATTTTTATCGCCATAAAGTGATTTAGGATCATAAACCAATGGATATTTAATTGATCATGATGGTGGTGTTGGTGGTGCTATGAGAGGAGGTGATAATTATGTTGGTGTTTCTATAGAAGATGATGAGGTTCATGATGGCTTTGTTGATGTTAGTATTGAGGAACATTTCAGATGTAAATTTTATTCATAGTTTATACATTTAATTTTATCAAATATTTCCTTTTATTATGATGATATTTATATTGAGGTATTATATTTCTTATATTATATCTATTTTGAATGATTACGATATATATTGTATTATGATTAAGTTTATTTATATTTTGAAGGATGTGTTTTTTTCTCATTGCGTGTTGATCTGAGTACTGCTATAATGTGAAACTAATATGGAATCATTTGGTGATTAGTTGTTGCTCAGTAAGAACCAATTTAAATGGTTATTAACTATGGCTAAAGTGTCTATTTTCCATGGTTTTGGAAGTTTTATTAGGTACCAAGATCCATGGTTTAATCATGGGTGTAGTTAAAAATTACCATTGTTAAGATAATGGTTTTATACTATAATCTCAATGGGATTAAACATCTTATTATACACTAATTTAGAAGGTTATCCCATGACCCTAAATGTACTACATCCATATTTCAAGCAATTTCAATATGTGGAATAATACAATGGATTAAAATGCTATGTTGAAAACCCCTACTACAATAGCTTTAGCTGCCACAGTTAGGGATACCATGGATATAACCTATTTATATGGAATTTTTACCTACTCCTACATTTACAAACAATAAATATAGGTATTATTTCCAGTTATAATGAAAATGGGATGATGAGATCATGTGGATCAGAATCCACCTCAAATTTTTGGAAAATTTAACTCACTACCCTAAATGATTTGACTGTATGAATGATGTATCATTTTCATATGTAGGAACAAACCAATATTTTAAAAATATGAGTATTAAAAAATTCTAGGAAACCCTATAATGGATAAATTATGTAGTTATCCTAGATTAATAGCTTAATAAACTAGGAAATAATGTTTAAGGGACAACATAAAAATAGTAAATGTGTCTAGTTGAAAAATCTTGACAGATTTCATTAATAAGGTAAAAGGGATTTGTAGGATACTAACTATTTTGTTATATGTTTGGTCACATGATAATAGTTTTTTTTTCACAACATTCAGACATAATAATTTTCTAGAAGATCAATTTATATGGGATATAATATGAATGCTAGAACTAACATGTTGTAAAAAAGAAATAGGTTTCACAAAATAAGAATAAATTATCATTGAAAGATAAATTATAAACTCATGAAAAATTCTGTGAAGCTGGAAACATATATGGAAACAAATATGATAAATTTTTGAATGTTCATAACATCCAATTCACTAATGATTATAATATAAATAGTCTACAATAGTAGATGATAAATATGAATGAGAGGAATGAAAATACTTCCTTGGGACAGCATACAACTCCCCCATAATAAAATGAAGGATTTGATGGATATTAAATAATATTTATGTAATGAATACTTGAGATAAGATTAAACTATTAAGAATAAGTCAAACTATGATTTCACAGAAAATAAAATAAGATGCTTACATTTTGTTATTATGTTCCTTTCATGCATTAATTGGATGTTTGAATGTGGAAAAAACACTGTGAAAACAAGTGTTAGTTCATGAATATAATCATTTATCTAATTAGTAAACCTAATAGATCATAGTTTGTGATGTCCAAGGTGTTATGGTGGTCCTTAGGGTGACCAACTTGGAGGTATTTTTAGGATTTGTGTGTGTGAACAAAACACATTGAAAAAATATGTATTTATTTGAGAGGATAGTAATTGATATAATAATTTGTATTGAAATGATAATAATTTAAGGTGTTCTGGATAATAAAAAATCGAAGAACATGCTCATGATTGTTGGAACCTATATTTTCTTTATCCTCTTTAACATGATTTTAAAAGATATCTCAGAAGATGTTTTACCTTTTTTTAAATTGAATTTGATTTTATGTTCTTAAAATATAGTCCCAACGTTATTTTTGAATATTGAATATGCATTTAAGTTTGTTCAAACATTGTATTTCATTAAAGAAGTTTATGTACACTCTATTGTTGAGTATAAAGATCTCCTGATCAAGGAATAATGGAACAATGAATTAGTAGGGTTTGGTGGGGGGATGGGTGTGTTCTGGGGGTGTGCAAGCAGTGTGCATGGGGGTGGGGAAGGGGAAATGGGGGTGGTGGGGTGTGTAGGGGACAGGGTGAAGGTGGGGTTGGGGTGTGGGGCATGGTTAGTAGTGGTGAATATGGGTTGTGATGTGAGGAGGGGGTAGGGGTGAAAGGGACAAAGGGAGGGTGCATGTGGGGTGAAAGGGTGTGGGGCAGTTCGGTGTGAAGTGTGGAAGGGTGTGGATGGGGAAGTGCATGTGGGTGTGCCGTGAGAAGGGGGAATAGGGTAAAAGGTTTATGGGGATTGGTCAAAGAGGTAGAGGAAGTGCATGGGGGAAGCGGCGCTGGGGGTGTGCAGGGTGTAGGGTGAAAGTGGTGGGGGTGCAGGGTGTGGGGTGTGGGGCTGCGGGTGAAAGTGGGATGTGAATTGATGAGGGGGTAGTGGGTGTAAGGAGAAATTGGAGGGTGCAATGGGGTGGGGTAGGTTGATGTTCAGGGGGCAGGGTGGGGGTGTGCAAGGGGGTGGGCAGTGAGGAGGGGGCAGGGGTTGAAAAGGGTCGGAAGAGGGGTGTAAGATGTAGCGGAATGTGCAGGTTGTGTGAAAGGGGGGAGGAGTGGGGTAGGAGGGGGTGAAAGTGGGGAGGTGTCGGGGGTTATCTAGGGGGACGGTTCATGGGGAGGGGGGAAGGGGGTGTGCAGTGAGGAGGGGGAGGGAAAGGTTGCAAGTGGGGTAGGGGTTGTTCATGAGCATGGGTTGGGTGTGTTGGTGTCGGGTTGGAGATGTGGGTGGGGGGGTTGTATAGGCGGGCTATGTGAAGTGGGGATAGGGTTGTATTTCATGTTTTAGGTGGTTTATGCATGGGGGTATTGCATTTCTAGGTCTCATAGAGGATGAAACATTACTGAATCTTTATTTATTATATAAAAATTATTTCTAAACTTGTATTCCATTATTATAATGCAGTTATTTATAATTCGGATTTATTCAATATCCACAAGAATTATTATAGAAAAGATATTTGTGATTTACATTTCTTCAGGATCACCATCAAACTCTATTTTGTTTATAATTTTTCTAACATATGAATTTTGTTATTCTTTTATCCCATCTTAGAATATGCTCATGCTTATGTCTAGTGATTTAAAATTTATACATTTTATATCTTATCAAATTAGACTAGTTTCCTTTTTCCACTATTATGGGATTCATTGTTGATTTGGATTTTAAACATACATAACTGAATTAGAAAATCAGTTATCACTCCTTTGACCACATTGATTAAAATTACAATAGATGCTCTTTTTGTTTTTAAAATGTAAGATGCTAGACTTCTCAGAACATCATCATAAATATGAAAATCATTGAATTTTTTTTTATTATCCTCTCTTTATTATTCTTTAGTATGAAAGGTATAAATTATCTTCTATCTCTTTCTTGAGTTGTAGCAGACAAAGTGGGTTTCCATAAGAGTATTATGTATCTACTAAATGAAATAGTCTAGATTATTCAGAACACCAACTAGAATATAAGAATTATATAAAAAGGTTTTATTCTCAACTATTCCTATTTAGTATAAATGGTATGAATTATTCATGCTACATTTATTTTTCTATAACGCTTTGATATTAAGATTCTATAAATAGTTTTTTTTGTTCAGCTCAACTATATTATCAATATCTAAAATATTTATTATCATGTGAAGGGGGATTGTACAGGGTGGGGGTCTTTCTAGGAGGGGTGATGTTAGGGGTGGTATGTGTAGGGATGGGTGTGTGTAGGGTGGGGGAGGTCTGTCCAAGGAAGGGGTATGTGTAGTGTTTGTGTGGGGGGGATGCAGGGGGCATCTGGGGATGATGATCATTCACAATTTTTTAGTATTTTTCCATTGTTCTATATTTTATGTAAAATAGTAGGCCCCTTTATTTTTTTTGTTTCATATTACTTGTTCTCATTTTTAGTGGAATAAAATTTTACCAAAAGATTTATCGATCATTGTGGACTAGGAGGGGGTGTCTAGGGGTGGAGGGGGTGCTTTCAGTGGGGGGGGTGTCCACGATGGAGGGTTTCTAGGATGGGGGAGGGTTGTGCAAAGGGTATGTTTGAGGAGGAGGGGCAGTCTAGGAGGGGGATTTCTAGGTGGGAGGGGCTCTCTAGGAGGGGGTGGTCCAGAAGTGGGGGATATCCTAGAGAGAGGGGGTGTCCAGTAAGAAGAGAGGGGTCTCTCATGGAAGGAGGGGTGGTTTTCTAGGAAGTGTCCAGGATGGGGGGGAGGGAAAACCATGGTGTTTCCAGTATGGGAAGGATAGTTTTGAAAACACTAGATTTATTAAATCTAAAGAGAATGATAGGTTTGAAAACTCTAGTATTTAAACTAACTAGAATAGGATGATGATCCGAGTTATGTCTTAGTTGGGTGATGCTAGAAATTGGATCCCAATTATCAAGGGTTTGATTTTTTTTTGTGAAAGCTATATCATGTTTACTGTATATAATCTTATTATGTTGCCTTATATAAAAATATAGAATATTCATTTTGACCTACATTTGGGGCTACGATAACTTATATTTTTTCCTCCAAAATTATTATTCCTTACTGACTTCTAGAGGGGCTTGTTAGACTTATCCTTACAATATGCTGAGTCTCAATCCTGTTTAGGCTTGGGAATGAAAGGAGAAATTATATTATCATTCATACTTGAGTTCTCCACTATTTGAGTCATTCGATCATCATTACTAACTTCATGATTGATGACATATCCTTCAATGATATCATTTCCCTCTTTAATTTTGAAATCATTATTCTTAACTATGTTAAATTTCATAATATTGTTGTCATTTTGTTCCGGGTCAGAAAATGAAGACCTAAAATTATCTTAGTGATTGATTTTAATAGGTGTGTAAGACAAAGAAATCATTTCTAGATGTTCCACATGACCCTTGATATATGGAATATGAGATGGTATCATTTCTATAGATACATCATCATATTTCATACACACATTCAGTCTGCACATCTGTGCTCCATATAGGTGTCATTGTAGTCCATTTTTTCATTATATATTGCAAATTTCTATTTTGAATTCCATCATATTAACAGTTGTTAGAGGGATTATACATGTAATCATGAATGAAGATCTGTGTTTACATAGAGATGGTAGTGTTGAATTGTGTGGCTTTCTCATTTATTATTTCCTTTTACGATCCAACAGAATCACTACCCATTAATCCAAATTTATTAGAGACATCATTGTTGACATGCTTTTTAGATAAGGTTTCCAATTTTTATGGAATGCCTTCAAATATACATATTCATGGTTCATTGATTTTTTTCTTTTAGTTGCCCATCAACTTGGTTATGTCTGTACTTGTAAGATCTTCTTGATGTCCATTCATCTAGACATATTCATTGTGTTCAGCAGTGGTTTGCATGTTGTCCAGACAGGCAGATTGTTCCACTAGGTTTAACACTATACTAGTGTTTTCATCATATAAGAGTTCTTGTTGATCCTGCTTGACAAAATCTAAAACATTTCTCAAATTCATTATAAATTACTTAATAATCTATTGTATTATCATCCTCTTCAAAAAGGACATCCCAGAATATACTTGCATTCCCTAAGGAATTATGGTATCCTTGCATTCTAACCCAAACACCATTACTCTTTTTGAGGGGTTTAGGAATATCAATAGGATATTTATGATATCTCATCCTTTTAACTATAGTCCACTATATTTCATTGTGCGGGAAATTTTTTTAACCATACTACATTTTGCAATAGAGTCTCTAATTATCAAAAAAAATTATAAAAATGGATAGGAGGTGAGGGGGAATTACAAGGTCTTTACAAGGGGGTGTCTAGGAGGAAGGGGGTATAAGAGGGGGGGGGGGGGGGGACGGGGGCTAGGAGGGGGGTTTTCCATGTGGGGGGGGGGGTTTCCAGGAGCGGGGGTTTCCAAGAGGTAGGGGTGTCTAGGAAAGGAGGTGTGGTGACCATAAGGGGGTTAGGGGGTTGTCGAGGGGGTTTGTAGGGGGATGGGTGTCCAGGAGGGAGGGGTGTGAGGGTTATGTAGGGTGGCTGCAAATGGGGTTTGTAGTGATGGTTTCTAGGGGTTATGCAAGGAGGGTTTTGATGTGTGGGTGCATGTGGGGCGTGTAGTGAAGGAGGGGCAGGGGGTCTATCCAAGGATGGGGTGGGGTCTGTCTAGGGTGCAAGTGGGGTATTTCTAGGGAAGGTGGGGTCTATGCTGGGGGGTATGTCTAAGGTGAAAAGGGGTATTTCAAGGGGGATCTGTCCAGGGTGCAAGGAGTTTCATTCTAAGAAGGGGTGTATGGCTAGGGTGCAAGGGGGTCTGTCTAGGAGGGGGTCTGTTCAGGGTATAAGGGGGGTCTATCCAAGAGGGGGTATATCCAAGGTGTATGGTGTGTCTATCTAGGATGGGGGTCTATATATGTCAGGGGGTCTAGCAGGGGGTGGTGGAGGTGGAAGGCATAGGGTGGGGGAACTTGGTTAAAGCAGAGGATATGGAACTTGGGGGATATAGGGGGTGGGGGAACCGAGTGGAACAAGAAGGCATATAGTCAAACTTTGTTTTTATTAATATTTCATATATAGCCATGGTTTAAACCTTGGCTATAGGGAATTTTTATGTTTTTCCTAGAAAATTGAAGATATATCCCGGGTTTGAACTATGGCTATGGGCCTATATCCACGGTTCAAACCATGGATAAAGCCTTATATCCAGTGTTCGAACCTTGGCTATAGTCCATATATGGCTTAAACATTTTCCACAGTTTCAAACCATGGATATAGGGACTTAGACACAGTTTGAATCGTGGCTATATGGCTATAGCTAGGGTATCAAACCATGGCTATTGACCTTACCCTACGGCCATTCCAATACCATCCACGATTCATTAATCAGTGGCTAAAACCAATAACCAAATTTTTTTGTCTTATAGACAAGATTTCAAACCATTCCTATAGCCTAAATCCCTAAAAATGTTGAAGTTTATTTTTTGTTATTATTATGAATGAAATATAGGGGGTTGTTTTTCTGAAGGGATTTCAGAGGTTCCAATAATTTTTTTCTTATTTATGTTCTTTTTTTATGATTAAGAAGGACACCTACATTTTTATTTCATGGGAATACATTGATTGTTAAGAAGGATCTCTAGGTAAATAGGTTGTACTATGTCCAAATGATGCTCTTACTAGTATCACTTAGATAGACTATATTCATCTTATGAGATTGTTCCACACAATTAGGCTGTGTATAACAATAATTGGTGTTAGGATATGTGGTTTTTATTTGAATCCGGTATTATTTTTGGAATTTATAGTCGTTGCCTAGTTTATCCCCAAAGATCATAAGTTCTTATGATAATTGTGACTATCCTTTTTTATGATGGTGTGTGTATTTTTCTTAAGAACCTGGAATTACATATTTTATAAAATACAATGAGACTTTTTATAAAACATATTATGAATTTAATTTCATTAATTTATATCTAACTTCTTTCCTGTGAATTTAAAAATTATTGAATCAGTTAAAAGAGTTGTATAGTAAGAAAATCATTTCAAATTTATTGTTTCATTTAAAAGAATGAAGTGGAAGTTTTAAAAAATTGATTAGGCTTGATATTTATATTTCATATTCTCACCTACCAAAAAAATACATTTTTAGATGTATTTTTAATATATAATGAAATGGTTTCCCTAATTAAACATTATGTATGTGGATTTGGGAGGATACCTTTTGATACTTTATGTTCGACCATATTATCATTTTAGTTTATAGTTCATCTATTGATTGCTCATGGATCATGTTTGTTTTTAGGTTTTATGGCGACTCATAGAGTCACTTGGTGGTTTGTGGGTTATTTTGTTTTATTTTGTTTCCCTTATTGCATAATCCATCCTTTCATTCCTTCCATTCCATTATGGGTAGTGTTTATGCATGCGGTGTTATAGATGTTGAATAATTGCAGTTGTTTATTGCAAGGGAGGTAAATGTGATAGTGAGTTTTTGTTTATTTATAATTATCTCATTATACGTGTTTAGTTTTTTGGCATGGAAATCCAATGTTTGTATCATTCATGGTAGATTTTTTGATAAAAATTCCAATGCAATTTTAATTTATTTTATAGGAAAAATCCTTCCAACTGAGTTTTTATGATTTCCTGGTGATTTTCACCAGCCAAAGGGGCATAGGATTCCCTCTAGGCCTTTTGATATTTTTGTTGGGGTGTTTGCTGGAGGAATCTCAGGTTGGTTCATTGAAATGTTCCTCTTAACCATCTTATGATTATAAATATTCCTTGGTATATGTAAATCATAATTCTTCTCATGTTAATAAACATTCTATCTTAAACCTCATTTTATATTATAAATTAGTATTCATATATGGGGATATCATTAATATTGAATAAAGTTATTGATGTTTTAAAATAGGATGATTAGTATCCACTTGAATCTTGTGAATATATGACTATTTATTATTTTTATTCTTTATGTATTTCTAAATAAGACATTATTTTTCATATATATATATGTGTAACTAGTTATATTTCATGGGTTGTTCATGGATTGTTGGTTAATCGAATGTGTTTTTTGGAAAAAAATTATTTGGGAGTATAGATGTTGCTGACTCATGTAATAATCACGTGTTCTATTATATTCCTATTTAGGGCTATGTGATTTTTTTAATTCTAATACACCATTGAAATTGGTTTTGAATGGGTTTTAATCCTCATATTTCATAATTATTTTTGGTAACATATTTTTATATTTTTTTCTTGAGATTATGGAATGTTTTATGTAAAATTTAATAATCTACTTTTCCAAGTTACTTATTCTGATTTATTTGTTATACAAAAATAATATATATTTGATTTATAAAACTAAAATATCAATAAAGAATATTAGTCTTTAAATATCATACATGTTGTGGATTGTTTTGTTTTTCATTATAAAAAAATTTAATGGTGGTTACATTGTAATAATAAAATAATTCAATGAGGATGAAAAATCATATTGTTAATATTTGACTACAGTTATTTTAATCATATTATATTTGATGATTTATTTATTTATTAAATGTTTATTTTACTACAAAAATATAGGTATCCACAATGACACACTTTAACAATGCTAAAAAAAGTCCTGATTAAAGGGCACTTTTAAGTGCCCTTAAAAAAGCGCTCTTAACAATACCCCTTTCCAGCATTTCTCTAGTGGGGACTAAATTTATTCCCAGGGATTTTATTAATTTTGATATAAAGTCTTTGAAATATTATCATTTTTAGTAATATATTATTATTTATAATAAAATATATAATAATATATACATACTTTTTATATACTCACACATGCAAATTTAGTTTTATAATTAAATAATTAAACATATTCACATATGAAATATATTTCTCAATATGTCTGCTTAATCAAATAAAAATTAATAACCATTTTATTTAAAATAAAAATATATGAATATTTATATACCTATATAATGCACGTGTGTGTGTGTCTGTATTGAAAAAGTCAGATATATTATCTATATATTCTAATATATGTATATACATATTAATATATAATTTACTTAAATATATATCAATATTTATAATTATACTTAAAAATACACATATATAATATATATGTGTGTGTGTTATATATATGTATTTATTTATCAATTAATTTATAATCAAGCTAAAATCATATTTTATAAATGTTTTTAACACCAGACTTATAAATTTATATTAATGTATGAATCATATACAGATAAGGAAATATAAGTAAATATATATAAATAAATATATATTAATATATATTTATATATGAATATATGAAAAATAAAAAAATATAACTATATTTGTATATATATAAAAATAAATACATAAATATAATTGTATATATATATAAATATATATATAATAAGCTAATTTTATTTATAAGAACGTGTGTTTTATTTATTTTGGATGGTATCACCAAAAAATGTTTTAATGTTCATTTAAAACAAATATCCTTTGATTATTTTAAATAAAATAATTATGAAATTTAATTTATATGTTTAAATGATTTATATATACCATGTTTGTTTTTTATGAAACACATACCATATAATATGTGATGTATATCAAACTGTTAATTTGTTGTTAAAACATATAACCTTTGAGATACTTTTATGGCTTTATATTAATTATTTCTCCTACCTCTTCTATTTAATGACATTTGAGATGAAATGAATGTCAAAAAAATATTAAATAGTTATGTATGTAACTGAAGAAGAATAAATGAATGAAGTTTATAGATTGAGGTTATTATTAATGTGTATTTATTTAATCTCACACTCCTCCCTGAAATTTTAAGTCCATACAAATAAATAGAAATGAAATGGATTATATTTTCAGAATTATTATTTCAAGCGATTTCAAGAGACATATTATTTTTTATTTTTTGAAATCATGTTTGGAAGATAAACTAGAGAGAGGTTTTATCATTATTTATTATTAGCATTTTAGACACATCAAACATTGGATAATAGAATTTAAAATAATATATCATTATTTATATTAAAAATAAATGAGTCCAACGAGAGTATGAATGGAACAATCTCATGTGAAAATTTAATGATATTGAGTAGATAATTTTTCATGAATTATACTCTCTCAGAATTACTTGGCTCATAATAAATGATTTTGAAAATAAATTTTAAATTTTTTGAATCATTGTATCAAGAAAAATATAACAATATTTCTGATAAAAAAGTCAATGCGCCAATTGACTTGCTGATTGAATAAACATGATTCCTAAATATAAAAACCTAAAACCCCTTTAACTAAAAACTATAAAAAACCCCACCTTCTAAAAGTGACACTATATAATTTTAAGGATATACAAATAAATTAAAATGAAATGTAATATATTTATATAATATTTATTTCAATAGATTTAAATATGCATGTTATTTTTTATTTTTTGAATTCAAGTTGGGAAAAGAATTTAGACAATTGTTTTATCATTATTTTTTATTAACATTTTAAACACATGAAATAGTGAAGAATATAATTTAAAACAATACATCATTATTTATATTAAAAATAACTAAGTCAAAGAATATATTACTTTAAGAATTCATTTGAATATATTTAAAAACATAAATAAATAGTATTAAATACAATTAATCATTTAACACAACACTAATATCTCATATTCATCTAAAATAATCATGCTACACTATAACTCAATAAAATTATTTTACTTTTAGAATTATTAAATTCATTTATTTTATATTTCTAATCATTGAATAAATACCATGATATCATTTCAAATGAATTTATGGAAATTTTATAATTTATGAAAATTATAAGTAAATTTATTTCCGGAAAATAATATATTAAATATAAAAATAATAAATTATCTTCATTAATTGATTTATTATGTCCTTATATGTAAATATTATAGATTTTTAGAACTAAGAGACATGCATTTTGTAATATCCATTGCATTAAATATTATATATGTAATATTCATGGAAAAGTTTCCATTAAACAAATAGAGTTAAAATATAAATTTATTATTTTAGAATATAATTCATCCATTAATGGTTATTATGAAAATATATAGGCTTATCCTTTTCTTTTATCATATATTAACTGAATTAACCATTTATTGTGGTTATAATTTTTACCAAGATTATGATTGATATTGACGAAAAATACAATGGAAATAATTAAAAAATTTAACAAGATAGATTTAAAAATTTGGAATCAAGTTTATAAAATTAATTTTCAATATGTGGATGAAATTAATTTTAAAATAAGCATGAAACATGTGAAGAAACCCACTTTTTAGACTAATACATTTTAAGCATAACATTGGGTTTTTTCTTATCTCATGCATAGAAGAATTGTTAAAAAATTATTGATTTTTTAATAAATATAATACATGAAAAAATTTCACTAATAGTGAATAATTTAATTCATTTTGGAAAACATTCATTACATGCATAACAATATTTTATAAGCAAAATGTATTTTACTTATAATATTTTTTCAAATTCATTTATAAAATTTATTCCAATGAACATAATATGATCATTTAAAACTCAGGGGAACTAATTTTACTTTTGAACAATTTTATAAATAAAATAAAACTCAGTACATGATTGAAATTAAAATATAGTTTTCAATAAAAATCTATACTTTAAAAGTTCATTGAAAAATCATACATTTCATAATATTCTAAAAAATTCATCCTCAGATAATTTTTACATGTTGAAATAAAAAATGATATAATTTAATTAAATATAATTTATAAATTGTGTATAAATTATTTTTAATAGTTTCTAAAAAAGATATATAAAAACAATTTTTATGAAAGTTTTTTATTATTGAATATAAATACATTACAAAATATTAATGATTATTTTCTAAATATTTGTCAATAAAATTATATTTAGTATGAAATTTATATATATTTCAAATATTATTTAAAATTTTCATTAAATTATAATTTAAGGTATAGGTTATAATGATCATATTTAAATAATAATATTTCATGATTTGTTTAGGCTTGGTGTTTCGTATCGTGTACACTATTGAACATAGTGTTCATTAAATAAATTCGTGTGTGATGAATTTCCTATTTGGAATACTATTTAAAAAACATTGTATCTACATGAGACAAGAAAGATGTTTGTTGAAGAGTCTTCATCATTATTGTTTTACAAGAGTTATCCAATCACCAATGATATTTTATTCATTGACTTCATCCCTACTTCGTTTTTTCTAATAGATATGGATCCAACATTATCTAAAACATTATTTTATTCTTCATATGAGTATAATTTGTTCCCATGTTATCCCCCTAGGTATCTCACTTAAGTATCTCTTTAGTATTTCATTCCTCTAAAAGTTTATCACTATTTCTCTATGACAACTTTTCATTTGATTGTGATTTATGCTCATTTCCAAAAAAATGGATCTTCAATTTTAATAACCATTCATGAATTTTATTAGAATATTTATTCCATGATTTTAGATGAATTACCAAGGTGAATTACATCACCCCCTTGAGTTTTTGTCTTTCAGTTATTCTCCTTGTTGAGAATAAAAAATTTACTCCAAAAAATTAAAATCTACTCTAATGTGGGATTATTCCCATACAATATTTAGTATGGTGTGTTCTCATCATTTAGACTTACCAATCCCCTTTTGTAGATATAATCTAAATTAAGAACAATTTCTTTTTAATTTTTCTTATAATATTTTGGTTTATTATCATTTATTTCTTGGGATGTTCCTCTACCTAATGGTTAGTTAATTAAATACGATTTTTTATCTATATCTTATAGATTTGTATCCCTAATATCTTCTCTACTAATATAATTTATTATTAAATAGACTTAAACGCTATATATGTTATGTATATTTGCATAAATCATGTAATCCTACCATAATAATCAATAAATAGAGTGTAATAACTTTATTTATCCATGGAATTTGGGTGAAATTTTCCCCCACACATCCACCATCACTATCTCAAGCCATCTCACTGACTTTTTTTCCATAATCTTGTAAGTATTTAAAATTATTTTTCATTTTTAATAAGAATCATAGAATTATTGTCATCATGTGAATGTTTTAGGATATTATGAGTTCCTTTATTATTCACCACATCTTACATGGAATTTTGTATTAAGTGGCCATTAATTTTTTTCAATATCGTTTTATATTCTTCCTTGGATATAATGTACCTATATTATTCCCCAATAATGAGTTAAAAATTTGATAGATTAATTTTCTTATCCACAATGGAGTCCATCCCTTCACAATGATTTTTTTTAATGACATGCTAATTAATAGGATATGTATTATATATTTAATATGATTCCTAAGAAATCAATCCGTGGAAGAAATTTAATGATAATATAAACATTCATACTTTTACTCTTGACCCCTCACATCTTAAGTGATGAGGTGCTAATGGTTGAGGGATGCTCAATCATGGTTTATTTTACTATCATAATAAGTGAGTGAAAATTTTAAAAGAATCTTTAAATAATTAAAATATTTTGAAAAATAAAATTACTTACATTAATTAATTATTGGGAAAATATATGTGAACTTCTAGGAAGAAAAATATTATAATAGGGTCCAAAGATCTAATAAAATTCAATAAAAAGGCTAATAATTCCAAAAATTTGGATATAATATAGTATTTATAGATTTCATCTTCATCATGACATATTTTTTTTCATTACGGAATGAAGTTATATACCATAGATAAAAACCCTTATCTAGTCATCATAAGTTACATCATTATGGCTCAAGGGATGGTGTTGTTGTTCCAGTGATACATCTTTCTCCTTCCAAATCAAAATCTCTCAAGGGTCATGAAATAACAGTCCATGTACTTCAAATGTGACATTATATTACCTTATATTTCTCATTATCTCAATATCCGGAAGTGGAAAATATTAATGATTAATTAGTAAGTTATTATATGTCAATATAACCTCATAAAGTCATAGAATAATGGTGATATGTTATAAAATTACCTTCTACATCTCTTCAAAGGGGTATTGATATTTAAATTCAATATGATGTGGATACATCAGTAATATCACCACATTATTTCTCTATTAGATCCCTTGAGACTCATCCCACATTAAAGATTTACATTATTGGTATCCTCTTTCATAATCATGAGTTCTCATACCAACTTATATGGTTCTCCTCTAGTGTCTAATGATAAAAAAACTCACTCTCCTCTACCAGTCCCATAATGTTGTCCCCTTAACCCAAATTTAATCATTGAGCATTGAACTATTACATTTCCAAGAGATCGTTTTAATACTTAAATGTCTGTCTACACACATGGCGTGAATCCATTCATATGAAAATTTTATGGAATTTTTGTTTTGCTTTTACTTTTTACCAAAACATTACTATAGAAAAGCATAAAATCCTTACATCATAAGTCCTTCTTGGGTAATAATATATATCCTATTTTGTGTCATGTTGTGGATTTAGGTACCTTATTTTGGTCCAATATCTTCAAAATGACATTCATCCACATCGTGACACCATTTTGTGGAATTATTTCCTCCCAGGTTTACCATTTCTACTTTTGATCAACTAAATACATAATGAAAAACATTTTTTTGGAGTAATATATTTGCAGTTACCCTAAAAAATCAAGGGAGGATCCATAAGATTTCATAAGCTCTATCCTTCCATAAATAAATAAAAATAGAAAATGCATTTTTTCATTATACAACATAATTAATGAAAAGCATAATATAAACATATGCATTATTAATAGTTATCCAATTCCCCCACAATTGAACATTTTTTATCCTCAAGAAAAATATATTTACAATGATTCCAAATAATTTCAATCATTTCACTAAAATAATTCTTTAGAGAATATGTCAATAAAACCAAATATTAGATGAAAATTTGCATTTTCGAATATACTCTTAATCCCTATGTAATCATATATCCTTTTTAAGAAAATACTTCAATTATTATTCTCATCTATAATTATTTTTCAATAATTACTTAGACATCCATTCCCATATAGTGATAGACTTATTTATAAAATTTCACATTCAACACTCATGAATAATGTAAATATAGAGTTATTGTAAAATTAAATTTCAGGTCTTCTATTTATAGTAATGTATAATATCTATAATCACTTTATTGAAATCTAACCAAAGAAATGAAATTGAAATCCTAAAAATGTTCTAATGTCATTGAGGCTAGATGTGGGTAGTTCATGATGAAATCTTTAAAATTTACTGCTTTAAAAATGTGGATAAGTTATTTAATATAAATAAATATTATATATTTATTCTCAATTAAAAGGGGACCTACTTATTAACATCAAATTCATCATATCCCATAAATTTATACTTCTCTTATTTATTCCCATCATGAAAATTCAACAATAATGACACAATATTTAATAATATCCTTCTTTACTTTTCCTTTTTTATAGAGTAAATTTTACCTGGATCAAGTATCCCACCCATCAAACTACATTTTTCTGATAGTCTCATGGAACTAATTATAATAGTTATAATAATATCATAGATCATGTTTGAGTTATAATTAAAATGTACATGATATGATCTATTATTTAGATTAATTTTCCAAAATAATATACAAATCAAGTAATAAAAATATAAAATATCATATAATCACCTTCAAAATAAATAATTACAATTCTACCACCATACCTTACATGGTATTCTCAAAATGGTTGTTCTAATAATAACCAATCTCACTTTTTAAACTCAATTGAAATAAAAATTCAGGTACTTGTACTAAATAATTTTTCATATAAAGGATAAATTTGAAAATAGTTTTTATTAAATATCTTGATATTTCATAGATATTACAAGATTAAAATAGGGTTAGATATAGGTTAGGTATAAAGTTAAAAAGTGTTAAAAATATATCCTCAATCATATTACTGTGGATTGAAAAAAACCCATTTTTGGAAATGATCTTAGAGAAAGATTAAATAGTAATGTTTTTATGGACTTATATTTTTAAGTAGGTTATTACATATAATATACAAAGTAGTTTAAAACACCTCTCAATAAAGGAATTTGAAGATAGATAAAAAACACTCATAACATGAATGTTATGTATCAAACGAATAAACAAAAAATTTATAAAATTTATATAAGAGGCCAAAACAATTCTATAATTATATTGGATATCATATTAAGAACTAAAAATAAATTTATTTTCAATAATTACCATTGAAATTTTTTTCTTTAATTTACATTTGTGTACATAATTTTCCTATGTTAAGATATGTCTCCATAAAAATGTGTCTTTGTCAATTTATTTCAAGATAAAATTCATGTGTTTCCATTAATCCCTACAAAAATTATTTTTTAAAATACCATATCCACTATTTAAAATAATTGTGAGATATATTAAAATGAATATTATTTTAAATAAATCATAGTAAATTATAAAAATTCAAGATTGAATTAAGGACCTCCGTGATTCATGTATGATTTTTTTCCATG
This sequence comes from Viscum album, assembly GCA_963277665.1. Taxonomy (NCBI): domain Eukaryota; kingdom Viridiplantae; phylum Streptophyta; class Magnoliopsida; order Santalales; family Viscaceae; genus Viscum; species Viscum album. The sequence goes on from OY728162.1 coordinate 766,812,946, forward strand.
ATAACTGGATGGAATTTACTGTATGAAAATACTATGCAATGATGGATTGTGGTGGATTTTATTTACTAAAATGAATACATTGATCTAGGTTACTTGATTGTATGAAAATGTTATATTTATTATGTTTATGAAGAAATTTATGAAATAAATTATATTTTATTTGTTTTCATTCAACAAGTTATATAAAGGAGAGACAATGAACACAAAAAGAATGTAAATATTGTAAATTCTAAAAAATATTATAATGTTAAAGAAAATTAGGAGGTATTAAATCAAATTGGAAGGGGAAGGACATCCTATGAATCCTTGGTTCCATACTATATCTCCCCATTGGGATCCACTCCCACTAAGGTTGTAGTCAGTGAAATCATGAAATCCCTAAAGGAATACACCAACCAATATTGAATCCTCTAATAATTCACCAAAATAATTTCCTCGATAACTAATGTTTTATAATGGAAGGTAGAGTATTCTAAATCATGGTTGTGTTAGAAACTACCTCTATCACACCCAATAAATGATGAATAACTGTCAATGCTAGTGTTGAAAACTACTGAGATGAATGATCAATTAGTGATATTGCTAAATTTGATGTCTGAGAGTTTGAGAATGTTACATATGTAGTAATTTTGGTATATTTTTCCCTACTAGGTAGGGTAGCCACAAAACCATGAACATAGGAATGATTAGTGTTTACAATAGGATTAACTAGAATATAGATAACTATATTGGTAGTTTTAATTTCTGTATCACTTTGAAGGGATATTATACTGACTATACTAGTAGTGGGATTCAGTGGATGATCATTTTATTTAGTTTTTATCTCCTTTATCTGTATGGAGGTTATGTGGTGATAAACTAGGTCAATAAAGGGAACCTCCTTTGTTGCATAATTTATAAGACCCTTTCCATTATTTCTGGGATCCAACTCCAACTATCATCATTCATTAGTATCCATAAGATAAGTAGTATCCCATTTGTAAAATTATAAACAGCGGTAGGTCGGAGATATTATAAATGATCAATTTATGGTTGTCAAATACAAACAAAATATGTTTATGTTTGTGTGGGATAAAAATATTGAGTTGGGATGAACCTAATATTATAACACTATGGTGGATATAGTATAAGAAATAGGTTTTGTGTGAAGTCATGTGGTAGAATGGGAGGTTGATCAAATTAAACCTCTATCTTATCATATAAATGTTTCTTGATCCCTATCAAACACTGTATGAAATTGGAAAATACTATCTATTCTCTCTGTGAGGAAAGTATGGCTGTTTTTCTTAAGCATGTGAAACTTCTATCCATCCACTAGGTGTTGGGTTTGATTAGGAAGTGAAATAAGCAAGTCAGTGTCCATAAATGGAATCATAATCCACCATTAAATTTGTATAATTTTCATACCATTCATTCCATTTAACTATATAATTAATGTGGCCATTTTTTCTAATAATGGGATGTCAAACAACATAATCTACACAAATGAGGATTGGTGAAACTATTACTCGAAAACTCCCAAGTGATTTTCTTGTTACGTTGTGAATCTCCCACCCATTATAATACCCTTGGACATGTTCAAAACACACCCTTAATATAATAAAAATTATTTAGTCATGTTTAATCTTAACTACCATATTTAAATGATTGAAATAATAAGAACATATAATTCAATCACAAATCCATATGATGATCCCTTAGAAAACCATTCATGAGTGATTTCTCAATTTATAATCATTAGGAGATAACTTCTCAACTAATTTATTATAGGTTTTTTAATGTTTATTTATTATATATGGGTAAATGGTTGTTTTAATCTACTAATTATGGATTATGTTCTCGCATAGTTCTAATATAAAATCATTGTAATCCATTCTATATATAAACTCACAGTTTTGAACACATTATCCTTCTCCAAACGCTATAAACTAAAGGATCCAATTATGTTGAACAATTTCTAACTTTATATAGTAATGTTTCATATCCAATACTAAAATTAAATCTAATATCTACTATATAGAATCCTACTCCAATAAATGAGTAATATGTTATATATTTATAGCTTTGTATGAATAAATAACTTTATTGGCTATATCAAAAAATTCCATAATATGCATGTCAAAATCCAATTTTTAATGAATCCCTAACAATTAAAATCTCTGTTGGAACTACAATTGTTTGGGTTTAGAAAACCATATAAATTATTCAAGGTGATTTTGGGATAAATCCCCACATAGTGATGAGTGATGGGTTTTTTGGTTGGTGTGTATTAGGTAATGTTATATAGATTTGAATTGGTTAAGTGAAAGGCTTAGTAAGGGATCAGGTGGCTGTGTTGGGAGTTTATATATTTTAGATTTTTTTTGTCTGATAGGTATATTATTTTTTATTAGTGTTAATGGGTATTCATCTTTTTATTTTTTTAAACAGTCTTAGTTTGATCCATTTTGGGAGGGATAGTAATATACATGGTAATGGATTGAGATGGATTCATAGGGTGTTTTAAATGGGTTGTTTTTGTGTTTTGGAAAGTTATATTATGTTTATATATGTTTGGTAAATTTTCATAATGTGGGTTGGAAAATAGTTTAGTTATTAGGTAGAAATAGTAATGAGGAGGTGTGAAATTCAAGAAGGACAATATCTAGAAGATTAAATTTAAAACAAGAACATGAAAAAACTAGATCAAATAGCTAATAAAATCAATTTAGTTTGAACTTAGAGATGTGAAGAGGGATACTAATAGAACAAATTCAGTTTTTGTGTTTATAATTAAATGTATTGTAATAAATTTTGGCATAACCCAAGTCATTTATACATAAAATCCTTAGTCCTAATATCGTGGTATTTTTCAAAATCAGTCCTCTATAGTTGCAACTACATAGGGGAAGCCGCCATAAAACAACCATGTCAGTTTATCCCTATGAGATTTATTTCAGGTAAAAATCATGACATGAATCCTACCCTATAAAAATTAATGTTTCTTTTTTATATCATGAACCATTATAGAATGATAAATTACTTAACATCACAACCTAATTTGTCACTCAATATTATGATATTTTGGGGTTGGGTTACAGTTCACACCCACCGTTCTAGGGTAAGACTCATTTCTATCCAAGAAATTTATATTATTATTGGGTACTCAATTATTGTGTGTCATAGGTCTAGAATGATGAATTTAGGTAGTAGTGTTTTATGATATGATATATCAGGTTTCACTTTAAAAATGACTCCTTTTTTTGGTTGGTTATTACTCCTCTCAAATTTTATGTTTTATCAATTATATCATCATTAGGGGAGTAGGGGGGAGTTCCCTAAATTCTCTAAACTAATTAGTCCTAATAATTAATAACAAATATAAAGTAGAACTATAATCCTAAAAAAGAAATCATACCCAGGTTTCTCCACATCTAGATATTTAATTAAAATCAATATCTAGATGCAACTTTTTATTTTCAGTAAAATTTTAGGGATAAAATAAATTATTTATGGAAATTTTAATTTTATAGTTTCATCATTATTTATTGAACTTGAATAAAGGTTCATGCCCACTTTATATCTAAATGATTCCATGTGAAATGGCATTTATACCATGACAGTTCATAACCAATGTGACTATAGTTTTCTTGGAAACAATCTCAAGAAACATTTATACAAAATTATTTCAACTCTTTGTACAAATATTCAATGGTTGATTCATAAGTAATTCCACTTATTTATATCATATTTATAAATATTTTAATTCTTATATTCATCTCCTTAAATATATTATAATTTATCCAATTATAGTATTATCTTTCTATATTTGGATGAGTCTGTAGACACTTTATTAATATCTTTACATAATCGATGCTTGATATCCACTAGTAAATGGCCTAGTTTTTCATCGATAAGCCTAAATGGTCTTATACTAGTCATCATTTTAAAATATATAATTTATTAGAATAAATTATTATCATGATTTTTTCGTTAATCATTCCATATTGAACTTGTAGTTTACTCCAAAATATTTATAATCACTCAGTTGGATAATTCTACTTTCCCATAGGTTTGTGGGTGGTGAGGGGATATGGTATTGTATAAAACTCTTTAATTTTCTAGAAAAAAAAATAATATAATAGTTTGAATGTGTTCCTCAAGAAATGTTTAGTTAACTAGACATACCAATATGATAAAATAAGTTATTCCTTATCAATTTCATCACTAAATTGGATATACTTTCCATGTGGAATCATATTCTACTGAATTAGTGATGTAAATAACATACACAAGTTTGTATGTGTTTCTCATCGAGCTTGGGAAGGGCCCCATAAAATCTGTTCTATATTCATCAATCACCTCAAATTTTAGAGTTGTTTTATTGAATCTCAATTCTTTTCGCAATAATAACAATTTATTGGAATCAATCCTAGACTCATATTAAATCCCTTTCATCTTGGTGGATGTCAAAAAATCCACATTATATTATCAGGGAAATTATTCTACCATGTCAATTTTGTCCTCCATTTAGTGATGAATTGAAAAATTATAGAATGGTAATTGCCTTTGATTTGGGAACACATCACTCAATTAATCATTAACTACATTCCATGTCTAATAATTGATTAATACAAAAATAATAGAGTCTTTCAATAATAAAGGAAAACATTCCCTTATTAATCATGGATAAATCCTTAATATTTTATCTCAATATGAGTACATCTTTCCCTTTAAATTGAAATTATAGTTACAACCAAATACTTTTTTATCTATATAAAAAACATAATAAAATGTTTACATTCCCATATCAAACATTATCCTATCATATCATGTACTTTGTAATTTTTAATGAACTATTGACATTTAGAAGTTGTGTGCCACTTATTTTTCCGAACATGATGGAATAATTTCATTAGATTTTAGTTGATGATATATCAGTATATGGGATATCCATTTAAGTATTCCTATACAAAACTGATGAGGTACTTAATTTATTTCAAGAAAAATTATTAGTTCACAATTGGGAAAACTTCCAATTCATAGTACAAGGAGGTTTTATTCTAGTGCATGGAATATCCAAACAAGAAATAAATGTATATATAGTAATGAAAACATTCATACAAGATCTCCATGGTCATAACAAAATGATGGGGATTTAAATATTTTTTGTACATGATGGATTTTACCACAACATTAGAAATTAATTTTTCAATATAACTAGGAAACTCACCCTTATTTTGTCAAAATATGTTAGTTTTTATATTTAAATCATAATGTAAGGAAGACTATATTTCATTGAAAAAGAATCGGTTTGCGACACCAATAAAGATATTTCTGAATTGGTAGAAAAATTTCATCGTAATGTTGGATCCACTTGATTCCATTATAAGAGATTCTCTATGATAGTGGGTAGGTCATATTTTTCAAACTATCTATTATTACATCCATTCCCATAATATGTCCAAAATAAGTTAAAATGTCACTATTAAAACAATGTATCACAATGGTTTTTTATTTTGATAATTTCAAACCATATTTAGTAATATTTGAGGTGATTCCCTACATTGATCAGACCTCTTGAGTTCTTTATTAAAAAAAGGATTCTTATCCATGCTTGATTTGGTGTATCTTTTAACTAAAATATTATTATAGGATTAACATAAAAAATATATTTGATATTGTATGTCTGAACATTTTTGGACATTACTCTAAATGAGTATTTAAGTGGATGTGGAGAGAGAAATTGATAATGAGTTCTTGGATTAGAAGCTTTTTTGTACTGATTTACATACTCTTCCATGGTTTTTCATAAGTGTTGATTTTTCAAAAAACAAGGCCATATATCATTTTTTTCATATTAGTAATGAATAATCATTTTAGATAATTCACAACATTTTTTTGTATTAATCAATTATTTTTCATAGAATTTAGTGAATGATTAATTGACTGATGTGACAATGGTTTTTCAAGGAATGTAGTGAATGATTATTCATTACAGATATGAAAAAAAATGATTTATGGCCTTGTTTTTTGAATACTCAACAATGTTGAAAAACCATGGAAGAGATTTTAAATCAGTACATAAAATTTTCTCATCCAAGAACTCATCATAAATTTCACTCTCCTTATCCACTTCAATATTCTTTCATAGTAATCTCAAAAAATGGTCATACACTACAATATCTAATCCCTTTTTATGTTAATTCTATAATACTATTATTGTTAAAAGATACATCAAATCAGGCTTAGATTAGAATCCTTTTTTGAAAAATAAATCTAGAGGTCTTATCAATGTAGACAATCACCTCAAAGATTACTAAATCTAGTTTGAAATTATCAAAATGAACTACCATTGTTATACATTTTTCTAACAGTGGCAGTTTAACTTATTTTGGACATATTATGGGAATGGATGTCATAATAGATAGGTTGAAATATATGATCTACCCACTATCATAGAGTATCTCTTATAATGGAATAACTCTGATCCCACATTATGATGAAATTTTTCAACCAATTTATAAATATCTTGATTAGTGTTGCAAACAGATTCTTTCTCAATTAAATAATGTCTTCCTTACATTATTATTCAAATATTTAAAAACATATTTTCACAAAATATGGGTGAGTTGACTAGATATCTTGAAAACTACATTTCTAATGTGGTGGGAAAATCCATCATGTCCAATAAATATTTAAATCCCCTTCATTTATTATGATCATGGAGATCCTGTATGAATGTTTTCATTACTAGATATACCTTTATTACATGTTTAGATATTCCATGAACTATAAAGAAACCACCTTGGACTATGAATTGGAACTTCTCCCAATTTTGAACTAATAATTTTTCTTGAAATATATTAGGTAGCACATTAGGTTTGTATAGGAATACTTAAATGGTTATCCTAAATACTGATATATCATCAATGAAAATCTAATTAAAGTATTCCATCATGTTCTGAAAAATAAGTGGCACACACCTTCTAAATGTCAGTAGTTCATTAAACATTGCAAAATACATGATATGATAGGATAATGTTTGATATGGGTATGTAATAATTTTCATATCTTTGTTATTTAGAAAAAAATTATTTGGTTGTAAGTATAATTTCAATCTAAAAAGAAAAAAGAACTCATACTGAGATAAACTATTAAGGATTGATCTATGATTTATAATGGAATTTTTTCCAATCTTATGGATGTTTATATTATTTTATAGTCTATGAATACCCATAGCTTGTAACTATCATTGTAGGTATCATCTCATTATCGTCTCATTATCATACCATTCTAATAGTGATATTTCTATGAAAATGGTATGATTAATTCCACTGATAATGGAAAGTAACTATGTGAGTTGTCTCATATTTTTTTAAGGAGCGATGTCTCATTTTTTGATATTTTCTCAGTTTTAACCCTTATTATTATAGTATGTTTTTTATGAAAATGACATGATTAATTCGTTTTATGATGTAAAATCACAAAGTGATTTTTTCCTTTTACTTAAAACATATAACCATTTTTTCCTATTAATTCCTTAATTATGTATTAATGATCACTGTTATACATTCCTTTTCTCCCATGAAAAAGTACCATTGTGATTGTTTCAATGGATTAATCTAAAGAATTAGTATTTCTATGATTAAAGAAATTAATTCTGGATAAGAATCTATTTACAACTATTTTCTCCATTACATGAATTTATATTCTTCCTCACCATCTAGTTATAAATTATCCTCCTTATTTTCCACCATATCATCACCTAGTTTCATAATATTACATCCTTTACTATTTATAGACACATTATGGATGTGTGTTATTTAGTATAAAATATTATACAGAAATAATATGATTTAATTTCATTATTAATATTTTTAAGAAGATAAAATATGAATTATTCATCACTAACTATAAATATTATTCATCATTGGTTGAAATTTATAAATGATTTTTTAGTCTCAATGAATGGACTTCCAAGGATTATGGGAATATCTCGTTCTTATTCTATCATGAGGATAAAAAAATCTCAGAGGAATCCAAATTTATCCACCATGGCAGGACATATTAAAAAATATTCAGGGGTACATCATCGATATAATAATAAGTTAGACTGAAAATAATATCATACATGGATTATCCTCCAATCCCATATTTAAAAACACACATCGGGGAAAACATTTCACCTCATTAGTAAGTCACAATGAGTATTCTTTAATGTGCATGAACTAACGGTGAACACGATGGAAAATATTCCAAGATCAGTCATATTAGATTTTTATTCTTTTGAAATTATATTGAACACTCTTTTTAAAGAGACATAACACCACAAACATGTAGAATTATATTTTGTATTTTAATTCATTTAAAATTCTATAATAATCCAACATTTATGAAATTGATTCACTAAAATATATTTCTATATAATGTTGTGTGAATCAATATAAAACTTCTTGTATTTCATTTCAAAAATGAATTTTCTTATCCTCGCTAGGAAGGAAAGGAGGAGTCTATATGGAATTGTCTTATTGTATTATTCTTCCCCGTACAAAATAATTTTCTTGATTTTCCAGTATTTTAATTTATTTTTTATTATTGTCTATTTTCATCAATATGTTATCAATTTATTAATTTTTCCCTCAATTTTTATTATTCCATTTACAAAAAACATACTTTTTATTTTTATTATTTTCTTCCACCTCTCACCAAAAAAACTATCATAGCCTTCAAATTCTATCTTGGGTTTCGTCTATGTTTCTCTGTAGTGTATTGAGTATTCACTCTAATAATGATTGATATATTTTCCCCACTTGGTTTGAGAGTTGTATGTAGAGTATTATGGATTCATTATAGAGTTCTATTGTCTTACAATATACTTTGAATTGTTTTTGTATGAGGTTATTGAACATTAATTTAAGTGATTTTTTAGGGTATAGGAAGGTGGAATTGGATAGAATTTATGTGGAGGGTGGTTGGATTATGGTTAAGGGGGTAGTAATAGTTATAATTTCCTCAACGGTTGTGATTCAATTTAATATTTTGTAATTTGATTATATTATTTAATAATTAAGACACATTTCTATTAGTTATAAAATGGATTTAGTTATGGATTGTGTTGAATTCACCTCCATTGTTTGTAAGTATTTTGGAATTGTTTGGGGGAATGATTATAACTAACATAATTTCAATCGAAAGGATTCATATCCCCTGAATCCTACTGAATTGTTGGTATATGCTGTATCCTTTTCACATCTCACTATATTATAAAATTTTATTGAGTTTTAGTGGTTTTGAAAACTATGATTGAGTCAATGCCACTTAAAATTATAAGTTATTTAATTTACGTATCAAATAATCTAATTAGTTATGCAAGAGAGTCGATCTAATCTAATTAGAATACATATCTCCTCGGTGGACTCTAATTTTTTTTCATAATTTATCATTATGAGAAATCTCATAGATAATGTCTTTTTCAACTTCAAATGTTTTCATAATTAATCCTTTAATGAATAGTTAATCACTTGTGACTCACGTTATATGGTGTAAAAATTAAATAATTGATTCATTTATTGGAAAACATCAATTCTCATCTATAACAAATTCCTCATGAAGTCGTTGATTTTATCCCATGTTTCAAATATAGATTATCCATCGACATGTGAAATGATTGATATTTCAATTATGAACTTCTATTTTGTACATAGTGTAATGTATTTGTCTAATAATCTCTTCTATAGGTTATCCTAGGTTTTTATTTAACAATAGAGTTAACTCTTTAATAAATCTATTTCTGATACATATAAATAGAATTACAATTCCCTCAATCATATAGAATATAATGTTACTAAATTATTATTGAATATATCAAAAATTTAACTGAGGATAGTCAAATATCTCTACAGATATTCTTTTTTCATTCCACTTAATAATCCCATGTTTTCATTGGTATTATGCTTAATTTATTCTTAATATTGTTCACCTATTTCAGAAATATGAACAAAACTAAAGGAAAACGATCAAAATATGACAAATCATAGTCTATTATGGCTCTAGCCAAGGGATTTTTTGCTTCTCTATTATGTTTGTTATCATTGGGAAATTTTCCATGAGGTAAATTTGATGTAGGTGAGAGAATATTCTCGTCGATGGAAAATAATCTGTATGGACATGTGAATGTCATGTTATTAGGGTTATAATCAATCATTTATCATGTATCAAGGGTCCTTGATCATGTTATCAGAATCATTGTTATACATTATGATTCTTGAAATGAAAAAAATTAAAATACACATGATCATAAAGAGAATTAAAATAAAAAATTATTAATAATTTAAGAATATAATTCATTTATAAAAAAGGTTTTATTATAATCCTACGTTCACCCTTCATCATAACCAGTAGTGCCAAATACATTGGATGCCCCACTAGAATTATCCATTATAGTTGGTAATCATGGTTAAAAATTATGTGTCCATGATTTGTATTATTATACTAACTCATATAATCGAGAAGGTCCAATGTCGGTCCCATGAGTGATACATATAATCCACAAGATAAGTCCTAGGACTTATTGTTAAGTAGAAATATATGAATTTAGATGGATCCAAAATGTTGAAACAAAAGTCTAATGGTTTTAAAATGTTAAAAAAAATGACAGGATCAATTTCAAAGTCTATTTTTGAAAGATATACTGACCTATTTCATTCATTAATGGGGTTTAATAAATCATGTTTACGATTTTTTTTATGTTTTCCAGTTTCTTATGGTAAAATTTATTGATTGGAGACATGAAAAGAGAGTTGGACACAACCCAACATGTCAAAGAATGTTTATAGGCCTTGTAGGCGCGGGTTAACCACATTAAATAAGGGGATGATAATACCTAGTTAATTCACCAAAAAGCTTCATCCAGGCGTAGGAAATACTCTATTACTGGAATCTTACAACCCGATGGAAGCAAGGTTTCTAACACCAATGGTATCAACGTGGCCTTGACATACTATTTAAAGATCTTCTTCGCTGCAGGAACCCCTTTCATGTCTGTTAATGTGGATTATTGTATCAGACCTATGCTCACTGATGTGATAAATAGACAACTCACAAAAGCTGTGACAGATGATGAGATATGCCTGGCTCTTAAACATCTTCATCCCACAAAGGCCTCAGGACCAGACGACTTCCACGACCTTTTCTTTAAACAATAATGAAACATTATTTGTCTCGAAATCTACAAAATAATGAAAAATATCTGGGCTGGGACTACTAGCATTGCTTCCATAAATGAAAGTGTCTTTGTCCTTATCCCCCAAATCATGAAACCTCTACAAATCCCTCATTTTATAATTATCAGCCTTTGCAATATCTCTTACATGATATTCTCAAAGATCCATGTCAATCGGCTGCGACCTTAGCTATCTGATATTATCTCTGAGAATCAGAGAGCCTTCATGTCCAGGAGACTGATCACTAATAATGTTATTGTGGAACATGAAGTGTTCCATTCTATGAAATCACGCTCCACTGCAAAAAGAGAAACCATGACCTAGAAACTGGATATGACCAAGGCCTATGATAGAGTGGAATGGAACTTCATTCATGTTGTCATGATGAAAATGGGTTTTTTCACTAAATGGATAGTTATGGTCATGGAATTCATATCGACTATCTCCTTAAAAATCAAGGTCAATGGGGAGCTCACCAGAGGATTCGCTCCATCTCGAGGCCTTCACCAGGGAGACCCCATCTCCCATTTTCTCTTCATTCTGGTGGCTGATGTGTTTTATAATCTTATTTCCGGGGCTACAGCCTCCAAATATATTCATGGGGAAAAGGTCTTCCATGTTGTCCAACCAGTTTCACATCTTTTCTTCACTGATTACTGTCTCCTGTTTTCGAAAGCAACAATTAATGAATGTCGGGTGATCAGCCAAGCAATCCAACAGTACAAGAGGGCATCTGTCCAATCGATCAATCATGGATAATCTGAATTTTCTTTCAATTATGGGGTGCCTCTTTCTAAGATGGATGAGATATGCACAACCACTGGTATCCATATGGTTGTGAAACATTAGAAGTACCTTGGGCTTCCCATGGTGATTGGTTTATCTAAAAAATAAATCTTTTCATATCTTGTGGACATGATCGAGAAAAAAATTCTAGGTCGGTCCCCTAAAGGAATATCTAAAGAGGGAAAAGAGAACCTCATCAAATCCGTCATCAAGTCCATCCCCAGATACTTTATGTTCCTTTTTATGCTCTTGACTTTCATCATCGACCAGATCCCCACACACACTGCCAATTTCTGGTGGGGGAAGAATGATGGAATGAATCGACCCCACTGGTTGGCCTGGGAGAAAATCTACAAATCCAAATCAGAGGGAGGGATGGGTTTCATGAATCTGGGTCTCTTCAATGATTCACTATTTTCCAAGCAAGGATGGCGGCTTCTTAACTGTATATCATCTCTCTGTGCATCGGTTCTCCAGGAAAAGTAATTTCCCCACACAGACTTTCTTGATTCCTCTCTTAGTCCCCGTCCCATATTTCTTTGGAGGAGCATCAAGGAGGCTAAAAAGATTCTAGAAATAGGTCATGGCTGGAGGATTGGGTCTAGATCATTGGTCAATATCTGAACTTATTCTTGGATTTTCAATAAGGATGTTATGCGGGCTACATCCCCAGTCCAACCAGGAATTGAAAACGCCACTACCAGTTGTCTCCTCTACAACCAGGTATAGTGGTGGTGTCTAGAAAAAAAATCCATGATTGTTTTAATAAAAGGGATCAAAGAATAATACTTAGATATCCCTAGGACCATGATGCAGGCCCCGACCAGCTTTTCTGGATCATTGACATCTTGGGCGAGTACACGGTGAGGTCCGGCTACAGACTGGCTCTTGGCAGCCACTCAGTCGGCTGGGATGAGGGGCTGTGGAATTTGATTTGGAAGCTCAACATTCCCCAATAAATTATTCCAATTTTGGTGGCAGATCCGCAATGTTACTCTCCCAACCATGAGCCTCCTTGCTTACCGCCTTATGTCTAGTACTGCCTCATGCCCCTTCTGCCTGATCATTCTAGAAACTCCTTTGCACGCCATCATTCACTGCTCGGGAGTTAAAAAATTTGGACTAAAAGGGGCCCAGATTCTGGCTCTTCAATGACATCGGCCTATGACCTTCCCGATCATTTGATGTGTTGGTGGTCCTCACTTTCCTCAGCTTCTTCAGGTTCACTCTACACTCTGGCATGGATTATTTGGGTCCGTAGCAACGTTTCTATTTTTCATCAAGCCCACAAACCCCCCGAATTCTAGATTGAACATGCCACCTCATGGATTGAGGGTTGGAAAGTCCTCAATTGACACTTTATGTCAGTTGTTACCCTCCCCTTCCCCCCTCATTGTAATCCCACAACGGAAGGGACTCTTAAGATTAACGTGGACGTGTCACACCCAATGTTAGGGCTTGTTGCTATCGACCTCCTGGCCCAAAATCATCTGGGGAACATCCTTATTGCAAAGTATGAACTAAATCAGGCTTTCTAGGATCCTACAGTTTTTTAGGCCATGGCCATCCTTGCTGGTATGTTGCTCGCCTTGGAATGTGGATGGAGTGATATCACTGCTGAGTCTGATTACCACACTGTTATAGATGCTATTAACCACATCGATAGTGGGCTCCGGTCTTTTTGCATCATCATCAGGATAATTATCTCACTTTTCCAACGCTTATCTTTATGAACCATCTCCTTTACCAAAAGGGAAGGGAACAACATGGCCCATCAGCTAGTGGCCTCAGGCCCTTTTGACTCCATCCAACTCTGGCTGGACAATTTAACTTCATGGATTTGCACATGTACTTCTGCTGATTTTAGTCATTAATGTTTCCTGTTTTAATCAAAAAACATTGAATATATATTTGTCAAATAGTTAGATCAGACAAATATCATTAAGTAAAATCCGTAAAATTAAATTATAAATACAATAATTTCTTACTTTCAGAAATTTATCAACTAGTTTTTATTTCCATTTTTAACCAATCCTTTTTAAAAATACTAACAAATAAATAAATTTAGAATTTGTGACTCAAATTTATTCTTAATTGAACTGAATATTCATGAATAAAATTTATAGATAATTTAATCACCCATACTTATATATTAAATACCTTACCTTTTAAGTGAATTTCCACACATGGATGAGGGAAGATCAACCCTATTTTACTTGACTATTTATAAAAGTGAGGGAAAATAGTAAATTAATGATGATCCATATGGATATATAATCATGTCCTCCCTTCAATAATAATAATCCTCAAGTAATAACTCATTGTAATAGAAATTAGTTAGATATAGGGTGTTGTTGCAAGCTATGATGCCACGAATGCAGGTTTTCTGATTTTTTTTAAATCAAATATCAGAATTTATTTTGGAAATATCATCAAACATTTGTTTTTTATTTATTCCAAAAGTAAACATGTTTTTGGATTTAAATTTTATCCTATCAAGTTTGTATTTATTTATTTGAACTAATTATATTACATGAATTTATTTCTTTTCAAGCTTCTAAATAAAAAGGTGATTTGTTTCAGAACTATTTCTGTGAAAGTGAAAATTTCATTTTTTATTATGAAAACAAAATATTCTCAAATGATTCATGGGGCTTCTGAATTTTAGATTATATGTCAATTTGTTTTAGTGTTTTACTAAAATTTATTTTTTATCTATATAAATAATTTTTAATTATATATTTATAATGGAATGGGGAAATTCGGTAAAATATTTAAAACTATTTCTAGATTAAATATTTTCATATGAAATTTTTTTTGCCCCATCAATATTTTATAATGGTATTTCTATTATCTTTTTGTAATGGTAAGGGGTCATTTTGAGTTTTTAAAACTTTTCATCCAAAATTATTCATGGGATTTATTTTATTTAATTTATTTTAAATGAAAATTAACTGGTCTCTAATATATATACATTGCATGTTATTCGGTTTTCAAAATTATTTTTTGAATAATAATATTGAAAATATATGTATATATATAAACATATTTGAATGTTAAAATTAATGTCCTCCCACATTGGTTTCTTTATAATATTATTTTCTTGATTATGCCACATTATGTTCAAGTGAAGTTATCAACGTTTTCAAAATTTATGTCGAATTTAAAATTAATATATTTTCGAATAAGCATATGAATATATATCTATATATACAAACATACGAAGGTTATTAATAAGAGTTTTGAACAAACTCATGCTAATATAATCATGCTTGGGCCACCAATTATTTCTAATGACAACCATGTGGTTCAACAGGTGGAGGGAAGGAATCTGGACTAGCCACAGACCTCGGCCGAGCCGAGGGTACAACACATGAGTCAGAGGCAGGGGCTGACTGCCCCCCCAAGACAGACAACAACTTTTTTGAAGCCCATTGCCTCCCCATATGCTAGGTTGAAACCAAACTACAAGGAACCACCAGACCTAGGATCAGGGGTACAACAGCTATGCAACGACCCACCAGACCCGGTTCCCAGTTCAGATGATGTATCTCCCAGTGCTACCCCTCAGGCAGTCGATGCAATGACGAGGATCACGTTGACATGTACTAGAAATCTTCAAAGGTGGAAAAGAATGATTAGTGGGGATAAGGGTGTGGATCCCACCAGGTCAAAGCCCAAGGACAACAAAAGACGCTTGGAGGCATCTCAAATGACTGATAGCCTGCCAAAGAGGTGGAACGTGGTTGAGGACGGGCGGGTCGGTGAAGTTTCATAGGTGGCGGTGGGTTTGTCCCAGCCCCACCTAGGGAATGAAAATCTTATGTTGGAACTGTCGGGGGTTGGAAATCCACGAACAATTCGTGTTCTCTATCACTGGAGTTCTAAATTTCAACCTGACATAGTTTTTGTATCCGAAACTATGTTGGATTGCAAGGATGTGGACCTTATGGGATGAAAGATTTGGTTCAGAAACACCCTACCCATTGGACGACATAGACAGTCAGGTGGAATTTTCCTCTTGTGGAAGGAGGTCCTTGGGGTCAAGATCTCTAATTACTCATGTAACCACATTTTTGTGATGGTTTTTAGCCCAGGGACTCCTAGTTGGTCATTTTTTGGGTTCTAAGGGTGTCCTGGTGGGTAGGATAAACACAGATCAGGGGCCCTTTTGATGCAACTGCGGGATTCCTTCCCTGGCCTTCTCCTGGTGGTGGGGGGGGGGTACATTAACGAGATCTTATCTCCCCATGAAAAATATGGGTGAAGTGTGAGGAGTGGTGCTACAATGAACGATTTTAGGATGTATATTTTTTGGAACTCTCTTCATGACTTCAGGTTTTATGGCTCACCGTTTACCTGACATCAGGGAAGGTCAATTGATAACAAACTAACTGAAAGGATAGACAGATTTGTGATGAATGATGATTAGACCTCTCTTTTCCATGCCTTCTCTATCTTCCACCCGCCTTCTGTCTACTCTGACCACTCCCCAATCATGCTTTCAATAGTCTCACAAGGGAAACAAAGGGGAACTACGCGTTCCTTCCGATTTGAATGTTTGTGTCTCTAAGATAGTGATTGTGAAAATGTGGTTCAAGTGGCTTGGGAGGGATCGAATCAGTGCATTATGTCCAACTTCCGCACCATTTCCTCTCGCCTATAAAAGTGGAGCTTAGCTAGGTTTGGTAACTTTTACTGACGTATTAAGGAGGTGGAGAATCAATTAAAGCGATTCCACTCATCTTTGTGTTATGACTCGGTCCTTAGGAACATCACTGTGGAAGAAAAGAATATCAATGCTACTTTGAGAGAGAAAGAGAGTTTTTGGATCATTCGGGCACGAGAGTCCCACATCAGAGATGGTGATCAGAACACCATCATTTTTTCACCAACGAGCATCTTAAAGGAGAAGGAAGAATCATATTTCTCATCTGGAGGACCCCACTGGAAGATTTGAACATGACATAAATGACATTCACTCCATTATCCTGAACTTTTTCAGCAACCTATTTTCAGCAGAACGTATCAGCACTCCCACTTGCCTAATTAGATGAATCCCAAAGTTTGTTACAGAAGGCATGTATCGGCACTTGGAAAGTGATTTGTCTTATGAAGAAGTTCTTGGGGCCCAACATCTTATTCACTCTACCAAGGCACCGGGGCCAGATGGGTTTCATGCTATGTTCTTTAAATTCTTTTGGCATATTGTGGGGCCCGATGTGGTGGCCCTCATCAAGGAGGTGTGGGCAGGAAGAGATGCTCTTGAATCCCGGAAAGAAACTCTTATTACTCTTATCCACAAATCCTAGTGCCCTTATAAAATCTCAGAGTTTCGGCCCATCAACCTATGTAATGTGATTTACAATATTTTCTCCAAAATCATGGTGGCCATACTTTTGAATTTTCTCCCACTGCTTGTCTCTGATAACCAATGTGCTTTCATTCCAAAGAGATCTATTACAGAAAATGCTGCCATTGCCGTCGAATTATTCCACTATATGAAAATTGCTCCTCATCCAAGCATGGCACCATGGCTATGAAACATGATATAATTAAAGCTTATGACAGAGCTGAATGGAATTTTCCCAAAACTATTTTATCCAGGTTGGGATTTGGGATGAAATGGATCTCTAATGTCATGAATTGTGTTACGTCTGTCTCATACAGAATCAACATTAATGGGGTCCCTTCAATGAGAATTAAACCATCAGGAGGCTTGAGACAAGGGGACCCCTATCAACTTACATCTTCATTCTGGTGGATGTCTTTTGTCATCTCATCTTGAAGGATGAAGATCATGGAGTTATCCATGGTTCTACGGTATGTATAAATGGCCCCTTATATCTCATCTCATCTTTGTAGAAGATATACTCCTCCTCACGTGTGCTACCCCACAAGAATGCAGTGCAGTGATGAATATCATCAATATGTACGAAAAATCCTATGGGAAAAGGATTAATGATTTGAAATTAGATTTATCTTTCAGTAAAGGAATCCCATAAGCTAAGAAAGAGGAGTTGCAGCAAATGTGTGGATTTCCTCTGGTTGATAAGCATCCTAAGTACCTGGTCCTCCCGACCCTGGTTGGTAGATCGAAGAAACAAGTGTTTTGCGTGATTGTCGATTGGGTGGATACTCTGATTTGTCTGTGGTCTAGTAGGAAGATTTCAAAGGTGGGGAAGGAAGTTGTCGTGAAGTAAGTGGCCCAAGAAATACCTTCGTATGCTATGTCACTATTTAAATTCCCAAAAACTCTCTTTGATCAACTCCACTCCTAGTTGGCCAATTTTTGGTGGGGATCTAAGGAGGGAAAATGTAATTCCCATTGGATGTCATGGGAGAAGTTGTGTGTTTCAAAATTTCGTGGCGTCCTCGGATTCCGCAATCATAAATGGTTTAACAAGGATCTTTTGGTGAAGCAAGGATGGCACCTTATTTCCCACCCAAATGCCATATTCTCATAGGTGATGTGAGCAATGTACATCCCTCATTTCGACTTATTGCATGCCCATCTAGGGCCACGACCGAGTTTTATGTGGGGGGGCATTTGGGGATCAAAATATCTCCTTGATTTGGGCTACGTGTGGAGTATTTTTTATGGGCACAATATTAACATATGGAATGATCCCTGGATGACAGAGCGCACTAATCATATGGTTTCCTCACCAGCTATCCTATGCTTTGAAGATGAAATGGTACGTGACCTTCTCAATGACTCACTTGAGGAGTGGGACCGGGAGATGCTTTGTTGCTGGTTTAATGTAGTGGATCGTCAGCTCATCCTGGGATTACCTCTCACACTAGGAATGGGGATTGACTAGATTTGCTGGACTGGGGAACCTCATGGGAGATATTTTGTCCGTTCGGTTTACAAAATGAGGGTTTACGGTCATGCCCCAGCTGTTACCGATAATCGGTGGAAGGGCCTCGGGTCCCTCACCGCTCCCCCTAAGGTGAATTTTTTTTGGTGTCAGGTCTGCACTAGGGTTCTTCCAACCCTTGAATTTCTCGTGCAGCGAAATTTGGAAGAGGACGACTCTTTTCCTTTTTTCCACCATGATGTGGAATCCCCTATGTATGTAATTCATTCCTGTAAGGGGGTGGAAGGGGTGTGGAAGACTTGGAGGCCGGATTTTGGTACATTCTTTTGTCCTTCAATTGGGTTAGTCCCAGACCTTACTAAATGGGTGTCTTTTGTGGAACCAATAGTGGTAGGGATGATTTGTAAAATTTCTTGGTTATTGTGGACTAGACGGAATGAATTCATTTTCCAGATGAAGGTGACCCCTGATCACCTCTGGTTGGATCGAGCTTTGGAGTGGATGAATTGTTTTATGAAAAGTGATGCATGGTATTCTTTGAGCCACACTCAATGAGAGGATCCCTCTTGGTCTCCCCCCTTGAGGGTTTCATCATTATTAATATTTATTCTACCGTCTCTGATAATTCAAGGATTGGTATTGGGCTCATTGCTCATAACAATTTGGGCCAAATTGTGGAAGCCCAGAGTGGGAAAGTTCCTAACACATGGAGCCTTGTTGTGGAAGAGGCCTCGGCCATCCTCCTGGGATTTCTCATTTCCCCTTAAAAATAATGGCCTATGATTCTGGTGGAATCTTACTACTTCGAAGTGGTGAACGCTCTCTCAACAAAAGATGAGTATTCCCAGCCTTATGGCCTCATCTTGAGGAAGATCGGGTCCCTGACTGATGGATTCGATGCATGCAAATTCTCTTTCATCATAAGAGCTAGTAATTCAATGGCCCATCATCTGGATCATTTTGGGAAACAATTCGGTAATCATTATGGGGTGAACATGTTCACTGATTGGCTTTGTAATGCCAACATCTTTGATCAGTAACTTATCTTTCCCTTCATAAAATATACATATATATATATATATTTTTATATGAAACATTTTTTTAATACCTATATACATATGTCTGTATATATTTATTACTTTAGGGTGAAATGTAATTTTAATCTATGATCAATAGATACATTTATATATAAATGATTTTATATATGTATCAATTTGTGTAAAACTATATACTTCATATATTTATGTAATTTAATATATATATATATATATATCCATCACTATTATTACCTATATATATGTGTGTAGAGAGGAAATCATGTTTTATTCTAATATAATTGTAAACAAATGTATCTATATATGTATCTTTTTGTGTAAAATTGTTATATACACAAACATATATATATATATATTTATGATTGTATATTTAGAAATTTCTTCTCAATTAAAACTACCATTACCATGAAACAAGTATAACCAGGTAATTTACCTTTTTAGGAGAAGGATATAAAAGCTCATGATTTTTTAAGAAACATCATGGTCATTATGATATAAAATAAAAATTTAATGTTTTTAATTCAAAATAATCACATATGGTAATTAGGTCAATGAAGGATTGGAATTTCGAGTGAACCCAAACCCTATTGGGAATTTTATCCAATCATGTGATGGGTGGTCCCTGAATTATATAGTGCTCCAATTCATTGGATAATGTTTAAATCTCATGACATGTCATGTATAGTGCATGAGACGAGGATCAAAAGAAAACTATTGAATTAGAGAGTTAACCTAATTTATTATGGTAATTTTTCCATCATGTTTTATTTTCTCTGGATTGAACCGTTACATCATGTTATGATCCAAGGGGCTTTGGAGATCTATTTATGAATGTTTATGAGTTTTCAAGAGAACTTTTTATAATTTCTTAATTGAATGAAATGTATTTTTACAATGCTTACATATGTAGAAACCTATTTTGAAATAAATATTATTATTTTCAAATCAACTCATGATTTTCTAAATTCTTAATTTTAAAGATGTATCACATGTTTTACTATTTATGTTCAAGTGTAAAAATCATGATTTGTTTCCACATGTTTTGAAACCACTTAGTGACCTTTTTATCTCAAATGATTTATTCAAAACCTCTTTTCATAGTGAATAAGGACACATTGAAGTGAGTTACTGGCCAAGGCTCCTTTATGGTGATTATACAATATTAATAATAATAATAGTTTTCTTTTCCTTTCTTTTTTAGAGTCTTAATTAGAATATTCCACTATATCCAGACTGTCTAAAACTATAAACCTTTGCGTTCTCAGATTGTTAAATAAAAAATGAATTATTGAAAAATATAATAGCTATTAGGTTAACATACATGGTATCAATTATTAGTTTTCAAAAACATTATAGGTGATGATACAAAGAAACCCTTTGAATAGTTAGAGTCCTTCTATAAATTTTATAGAATTTTAATTTAAGGAAAAATATGGGAGTCCATGGTTTCTTAATTCTGAATATTGAAATTGAGAATTTATATAGGTACGGTTACACAATTTAGAAGATAAAATTATTATAATGAGGAATAATGTAACATTTCCGATATTAATAAGTTCATTATTTTATATAAATAAAAATAAATTTCGGTCATCTGTTAAGATTAAATATTTAAAATTATATAATAATACTTGAAAATATTTTTATTATTATTCAAAATAAGTAATTAAAATAATTTTATTATGATAAGTGATAATTTATTAATTTTTTTATCAATTATATTTTTATTTATAATATTTTATAATGTTTTAAATAAATTATTATATTTGTTGATTTTTAATAATAAACAAATTATGTTTTATAGTTTAAAAGTCCATTTTAACATAAATATTTTAAATTTATTATTTTTGTAAAAATAGAATTTTTTTATAAAAAAATCAAAATATTAAATGAAAGGTAAAATAATTATGAAATTATTATCAATAATCAGGTTGAATTTCATATTAAAATGTTAACTAAAATATGTTTTAAAAATACATTTTTAAAAATAAAATGTTTTCCAATAATCTATATTGGTTGACATATAATTTTATAAAAATATTTTTATTTACTTCTTGTTCATGAAATAATAGTTTTTTTAATAAAAAAATTATAATAAATAAAATTTAAAAAAACAAATGATGGTACTAAAATTTAAAAATTAATTTTCAAAATAAATTATAGGAGTATATTTTTTAACTATTCTAAATTTTTATGTTCTTTATGAAATATGAGCATAAATATATTTATATGAAATTATAAGTTAAATTTAATCTGATATATATAAAACAATTATTAAAATTATTAAATTAATATCTGAAATAATTTTAAAAAAATAATAATAATAAAGTAAAAAAATGTTTTTGAGAAAAACGTCATATTATTTGTTAATGAAATAAAACAAAATGATTAAAATAGAGAGATAACATTATAAGAGTGGTGGGGGAGGTGTTGATTGATAAAATAAATTGGTTAAGGGGAAAAATGTTTTTTTTTGTCGAGTGGGTATGAAGGAGGTGGATTGATCCAACCATGGTGGAGGTCAAGTAAGTGAGCGGGGTTTTGACCTAGGGACGCTAATTGACTGTGAGGAGTTGAAGAAATATTCAAACACTGATGACGGATCTTGAAGGTCGGGCATTTTCATAAGGGATTCAACTACAAGTTAGGGTGTTGTTTTTGTGTAATATCTAATTGGATGATGTTTTGATCTACATCAACCTAACAATGTTTGGTGTTTGTGATAATTTATTGATGTCGAATATTTATCTAGGCCCTTTTTCATGAATCCCCATGGCATAATATTACATGTGTGTCCTTTCTTCCTCAAACATATTCACCTATTCCCTATTGATCATTTTTTCATTTTTTGGATCTCTCCGATGAGTATGGAAGATTTAAGGAATGATTCAGAATAATTTCATATTTCATCTAGTTTTTTACCTTAATTTTTATTATTGGTTGTAATCATCATTTCAATCACCCATAAATTTCATTTTTCCACTATTTTGGATTGTTGTTTTTGAAACAAAATTCATATATATATATATATATAATACTACTATATATTTTGCTTCAATTTATTTTCCACATCCACTCAGCTTATATAGAAATCCCTAGAAAATATAGATATACAAATGTATATTTTATGGATTTAAATTATGTATCAACTAGATATATAAAAACATATGCCCTTTTCTGAGAATTTTCTCTATGTATTTCACCTGATGTAAAAGAAGTGAGTTATATAGGGGGAGTTTTTTCAGGCTATAAATTAGTAGAATACAATTTCCTTATTTTCTAGAAATCAACTCAGGGAAATTATATTTGTAATATATTTAAACTTTTGGTTTTTTATTTCAATATAAAACACATTTCCAATATTAATTTTTTTTCAAGTTTATATGTATATAATTGAAATACTTATTTTTCATTCATATATTTCATTTCATGAATATTACTTGGAAGGTAATTTGTTTCAAAACTATTGATGTGCAGGAGAATTTTTATTTTCATTATGAAAATAATATATCCTAAAATTATTCAAGTGGGTTCTCCATTTCATATTTTATGTCAATTTGTTTTAGTGGATAACTTATATTTTTTTCTGCCAATCTAGATAATTTTTAATTAAATATTTAGGATTAAATGGGGAAATTAGGTTAAATATATAAAACTATTTCTGAATTAAAACTTTTTATATGAAGAATTTCATTTTGTCAATCAGTACTGTCTAATGGTATTTTAATTTTTTTAATAATTTTAAGAGGGATTATTTGGAGTTTATAAAACTGTTATTCCAAAACAATTAATGAGAATTATTTTTGAAATTATTTTTCAAAACCATAATTTTCATCCAATGTATATAAATGGCAAGTTATTAAATTTTTAAATTTTTTTTGAATAATAATTTTATAAATATATGTATATATATATATATATACCTTTTTACATGTTAAATATCATGTTCTCCCATGGTTTTCTTTTCATAAAATTATTTTCTTAATTTTTCAACATTAAGTGTAAGTGAAGTTATCGAATTTTTCAAGATTTATGCAAAAATTAAAATTTAATTATTTTGAAACAATTATATGTGTATATATATATTAATAAATAGAACATTTTATATGAAACATTTTATTCAAACATGTATATATATGTATCTACATAGGTATTATTTTATTGTGAAACAGAATTTTAATCTCACATCAATATATACATATATATATAATTTTATTTGTATATGTATCAGTTTTTTTAATACATATATTTCCTATATGTATGAAAATAAATGCATCTATAAATATATTTTTCATTATTCATACCTATACATTTGTGTGTGGATATGCAATAACGTTTTAGTCCAATATATATATTTATATATAAACATGTTAATATACATATTTATGAATCTTTTTAGGGAAAACATTTATTAACGTATATATGTGTATTAATGTTTATTTACACATGGCATTTCATTCAAAGATAATTTTATCATGAAACATGTAATATGAAGTAATTTACTTTTTCAAGAAATGGATATCAATGCACTTGATCTTTAAAGAAACTATGTAATCCTTACGATATAAAATACATGGTGTTATGTTATTAATTCTAAAGAATCAGACATGGTTATTTTGTGAATGAAGTCATGTAATGGGGAGTGAACCCAAACCCTTAGGGTAATTTTGATTAATCATGTAATGGGTACACCCATAATTATATATCACCCCAATACATTGGGTAATGTTGAAATCTGATGTGATATCATGAATGGTGAGCTATATGTGTATCCCAAGCACACTATGGGATTAGAGAGTGAACCTAATCCTTCATGTTACTATGTACATTATGTTATGTCATATTATTAGTGAATTGTGACTTCATGTTATAATCCATTGTGTCTTTGAAAACTATTTATGAATTTCTATGAGTTATCATGAGGATTTTTTATTATTTCATAAATGAATGAAATATATTTTTAAAATGGTTACATATGTTGAATCCTATATAGACAGAAATATTATTATATTAATTAGTACACATGATTTTATAATTTATAAATTCACAAGGTGTATCCCAGGATTTAGATTTTCATTTTAAGTAAAAAAATTGACTGGTTTCCATATGATTTCTAACCCCTTACTATGGTTTTTGTCAGTCATACAATTTTTAAAACATATTTTCAAATTGAATAAGGACTCATAGAAGCAAGTGAGTGATCAAGACCCCTTTATGGTGTTTTTCACGACCCTTCCCAGTGTGTCCTGTGCCGCGACTCCCTAAGTCAGCCTCTAATAGGCCAGGGGTTGGTGATTGGCACTGAGTAGGCATATCACAATCCTTGGAGGAATTTACTATGTACCCTTACACATAACACATCTACAATCCCACAAATGATGAAACTTAAAAACCACTATGGAAAAAAATGAATCCATACAACTAAACCCAACCAACAGTGTACAATAGCATTAGAGTGAATAATGTAAAATTAGGCAAGATTTCAAGCCCAAAAAAAACCAAGAGGCTTCAAAATACAATTTCCAACCTGTATGCACAAAGTAGTAATAGGATTGGTGCTCATAGCCGCAGAAAGACCTCATCCAATAGGGAACTTAGGAAGCCCAGTCCGGTCTTGGTCTGCCCTGGACTCTGTCAAACGGTCACTCATCTACACAAGACACAACACATGTGGGAAATGAATTTGCATGGGTGAGTATAACAGTACTCAGTAGAGGACCCTGGAAAGCACAATGAATCACACAAATTAAATGGTACAATCAGATTTAACCATTATATGTATATCAAATATATAAAAAGAGAAAAACCTCCAGATAAACTCAAAACCCTGACACGTAGTCTAATGACAAGTCACAGAACTGCATACCTCTACTAGGGATTCAGTTCAATGATTACACGAAGCACTCATATAGGAGAACTCACTTCATGAGCTTGATAGATCTAATTTCATCCGTCTGAGATGTATTACTCATTGGGAAAAGCTATGAGATATAGATACAATCATTCCATGAGAACACACGCATGAGCGGTGAGAGATCATGATACACAAATGAGGATTACTGTAAGGGCCAGGGAGGATAATGTGAATCATCCAGATTCATGTCCTTAGAAAAGTATCAACTTCTTATAGGAGTAGTCACATCGATATATGACTATAACTAGGTTCACAAATGGATAGAGGATCTCACTCTTGGCCTCTCAAAGGACTCCATCTCAGAATTTCCTGCTAAAGACATCACACTCCAATGGATGAAAATGACACATGTCCCTCATGGGAATAAAAGGGGGGGAACTAACCAAAAAAACCTCTCTAATATATTGTGGAAAAAAGGCTCAATCCATGTTTCAGGATATTCATATCATGAATAAGGGTCACACGTTGTGGATCTCGACTCTGGGTACTACCCGTGTAAAATGTCTCAGTTAGAAGAATTCAAGGTTTAGAAAATTAACTACACGGTGTGTCATATAGACCACACACTGTGTCTGAGTAACTGGGGTTACCTACGTGTACGCAGACGTATGATCATATATGGTTTTAACCCATGTGTTCCATCCCATGTAACCGGTATATGGGTTAGCCCATGAAACCAGCCTGTATTGGTCGGGTGGTGGAGTACATGACCGTGTACCCACCTCGTGTCCGTGTATTCTCTGTAAATCATGCCATATTCAGGTACGAGCCCACATGTCATGTGACAATGGTCACACATTGTGTTAGTGCTTCAGGGCTCCCCGAACTCCTTCCACTATAGGGTGGGTCCCACATTCCATGTCTCCCCATAGGCACATCGTGTTCTTAATCGTGTTTTGTGAGAAATCCATAGCCTCTGTCGCCAGTACCACACAATATGTTCATCAGGATACACACAGTGTGATCTATTAAAATTCTAGAAATGTGATCTTTCACTTCAGTGCCTCGGTGTTTCTATTATCTTTTACCCGACGAACTGTTTTCCATGAAACTGGATAGAAAAGGTCCCCCCGACTTCCTGAAGTCAACTCCACAATTTTTGGGCCTTAGAACGGTCCTTAAAACGCAAATCGATCTACCTACACGAAGAATTATCGATGAATAATCTCTACTAATCCAAGAATATTGTTCATATACCATCATTTTTCACCACTTCTAGGCTGTCGTGATGTCAAATATTTAATTTGGTATCGTTGCATTACGAAATGGATGTGCAATGATCCATTGTTCGTTACTCCATGATGAACGGGAAGAATATAGGGTTAAAAAGGTAGGAATAAATCAATAAAAAAAACACATCTACCCTCATTCTTCAGGGAATTTATTCTCTTCTATTAGAAATATTAAATAGGATGAATAAAAATATAATTCAAAAATTATCACGAAATCAATTCCCGAATAAATACCCCAATAATAAATTGAAAATAACATCCTCCCACAAGAAAGTGATATCCGCAGATCGAACTATACATTGGTTGATATGCGTTAGTAATTTAATCAGTGAATGGGGAATAATTAAATCAAAATAACTATCCTTAACTTTATTCAGTTAAATAATGATCACCACATCGAATAAATTGGAGAGGTTCATCAAATATGAGATGTGACGATCAATTACGACGCCATCATCCGCCAACAGCTTCTCCTCTAATGCCCCATTGTAAATCCTACATTCACAGGTTTATGTTGATAATCCTGTGAACATGAAATAATAATATATTTAAAGGGGATGAATTATGTTTTTTCACAAAATGGAAACATTTAAATTTTTGTAATTTCAAATTTATTTTATTTCAATTAAAAAATGCAGAAAAAATAACTTTTTGAACCGACCTGCGCAGGTCGATGTTAGGTCATGCCTAATGTAACATCACTAAATTAAAAGAAATCTTCCCTTTAATTTATGATTCAAGTACACTCTTAAAATTTCTTTAACTTTTTTCGTAAAACAGCTCACACACGCTATATAAAACATCAATTTATTTCAAACATTAATTCGGGAAACTCCATGCCTAGGAATCACACGCTGTCGAAAATTATGGTCTAAAAATAATTACTTATTATATTTAAAAATAATACACAAGAAATACTAGTCATTATATTCTACCCACTATAGGGATTTTCATCCTTGAAAAGCTATAACAGAAGGCTACTCAAACTGATGTGGGTACTACGCATGAATATGATCTTCCTACTCCAACGTGTTATCCTGAAGATTCTCGGGCTACCATCAGACTCCCACTAAGGGAATAGATTTTCAAGGAAGTATAGACTCCTGAAAATCCATGATCACTACAAGGTACTCTACAAAGGTCACTCCATCCTCAATGTCCATCTCGCCCCAATCGATGACATGTGATGGGTCATTCACGTACCTCCTCAGCAGCGACACGTTGAAGACATCATGTACCTGGTGCACTTGTAGTGGTAGATCTATGTGGTACACACATTTCCATATTTTTGTAGTATATGAAAAGGTACAATGAACCTTGGATATAGATTTCCGCCCTAGCCAAATCTGCATAATCCTCATCGAGGTGTGACCTGAAGGAAGACGTGGTCTCCATCCTCAAACCATAGACGCCTCCGTTGTCCGTCAGCATAAAACATCCTCAGGATCTATGTAGTCTTAATCTTTAAATAGATGATATCAACCTTCTCAGTGGTAGCATTCACCAACTCTGGACCCATGACTGTTGACTCTCCTGGGTCGGTCAAGAAAAGTGGTGACTGGAAGGGTATCCCATATGAATCATCAAATAGTTCCATACTAATGGTCGAGGGATAGATGATTTTGAATGAAAACTCTAGCGGTGGTAGGTGGTACTCCCATCTATGACCAAACTCCAAGATATAGGCTTGCAAAATATACTCCAGAACCTAAATATTTCTCTCAGTCTGACCAACTTTCTAGGGATGGAACGTTGTGCCCAAGCATAGATGAGTCCTGAAAGCCTCCGGCAATCCCTTCCACAACCAGAATGTGAAACACGCACTCAATCAGAGACTATTTTCGAAGGGACATCATGAATCAAAACTATTTCATTCACGTAGAGGTGTCCAAGTATCTCTATGGAGTTCTTCACCATGATAGATAGGATGTGGGTAGACTTGGTGAGTTGGTCGATGAACACACAAATGGAATCATGACCCTAGGATGTTTGTGGTAATATAGTCACGAAGTCCATTGATATTACACATAACATCCACTCTGGCACTTCCAGGCGGTATGCTAACCCTTCTATAACATGGTTTTGAACCATCACCTACCAGAGTATATGACACAGAGAAATGAACTCTTCTACTGCATTCATCATGCCTGACCACTAGAACTATTATTGATGATCCAGGTACATCTTCCCGACACTAGAGTCTACCACCAAGGGGGATTTATGAATCTCCCTCAGGACCTCCTCATGCAATTTCACTGTTACAACAGTGCGACCCCCCGAAAAGAACTACGTGCTCCCCACCTCGCAAATATCAACCCGGAGCATGTCCTGTAGATAACTGATCACATAATGTCTCGCAGTAAACATCTCCCAGCTATGACTCCCTACCTCACTGTAATAGTGGAGGGGTGACAAACATATACTAAAGGTAAAATGCAGCCCCCTTATCCACAAAGGATAACTGTAGTAAGGACAACTGCTTTGTTGCCTTATTCAGCAGCTGGGAATTCGATCTCCTACTAAGAGAATCTTCCATAACATTCCCCTTCATAGTATTATATACGATCTCAAATTCATAATTCTGGAGGAACTCTAGACATAACCTCTTCCATATATTTATATCCTCCTTCGAGAATATTTATTTGATGCTCTTGTGGTCAGATTAGATGATAAACTGCTCTCCCATAAGGTAGTGTCACCACATATTAAACGCGAAGACTACTAGTGCCAACTCGAGATCATGGGTCCCATAGTTCTGCTCATGTGGACTAAGCTGGTGGAACCATTATCCATCACTTCCAATATTTGCATCAGGATACTGCCAATCCCGGTCCTTGATGCATCACAGAAAAATATATATTTGACACCATCCTCTGACAATCTCTAGATTTGGGAGCTTGTCAAACTCTCTCTCGCCTATTAAAAATCCTGGTAAAACTTCTACATGAACATGAAGGGTTTCACCTCTCTTTTCATGTCTATGATCAGTGCTAATATACAAGAGAAATTAGGAATGAATATTTTTTAATATCCTACATACCCAAGGAAGCTGTGCACACTTTCATGCTCTGAGTTGGCTCCCATGCCTACACTTCCTCCACCTTGCCTAGGTACAGAGATACTCCATATGCTGAGATGACATATCCCATAATGTGGATCTCATGAATCTAAAACTAGTACATGAACAAAATCCCATAAATTTGGTGCTCTTTAAGTACCTCTAGAACCATATTTAGGTATCATGCGTGCTCCTCTTACACTAAGTACACAAGGATGTCGTCGATAAAGACCAATATGAAGCAGTCTAAATTCGGTTGAATGATCGATTTCATAAGTTCCACGAACACTGTTGTGGTGTTCATTATGACAAAAGGTATCACCATGTACTCATGGTGAACATAGAGGAATCTAAAATCCATCTTCAGTATATCCTCGTCCCATACTCATTACATATTGTAACCTAACCTATGGTCAACCATCGAGAGAAACTATCACCCTCTCAGCTGATCGAAGAGGTTGTCGATCCTTGTAAGTGGTTACTCGTTATTCACCATTACCTTAATCAGGAACCTATAATCCTAACACAACCTCAAAAATCCCTTCTTCCTTCTTGTAAAAGAAAATGGGGTCCATCTACGGTGAAAAAATGGGTCTTACGATGACTTTGCTTTGCGAGTATTCTAACTCCACCAACTTCTCGTGATTCTCTACATGAGACATTTGATATGTTGGAGAGGAAATAAATTCCATATTGGTGTTTAATTATATGAATATGTCGATCTACCAGTGGGGAGGTAGTCCTAGAACATCCTTGGGATGGACGTCCTCGTACTCCACCACTGTTACTGGGAATCAGAAGCTCAAGATATCTATTACACCATGGGTAAAGCTAGCCAACTCATGAGTAATTGGCTTCACCCTCCTATGTATGAGCTCATTCTGTACTGGATGTGTCTCTTTTTCACTGACAATGGAAAAACTCATTTGATCACTACAGACACACCCCACTCTTCACCGAAAGCAGTCAATCTGGGCCTGGACTGAAGATAACCAATCCATAAAAAAATGATGTCATAAGGCCTCGACGCTATCCCCAAGAGGATCCAACCGGAAATACCACCCCCAAGTGTAGTTTCACACATTCTGCAAAGGTGAGTGATCATAGATTCTCCTCTCATTGGTGTCTCCAAGAATAAGGTTCAATTCAACAACTCTACCGGAATCTCAATGTTTCGCACATAACATGTGGTGAGGAAGTAATGACTGGTACATGTGACTATTTGTACGATAGCTATGTTTGAGAAGAAAAACATCATTCATGAGATCATCCCTGGTGTCTTATGATCGTACAAATTGATCAGAAGATGTTGTATTTTCCCCATTCTCCTAGATCCTTGAGCCTGGTGTGGATCTGCTGGGGTTGGTGGTAGAAGTAAATCAAAGCATCTTCCACCACCTACAGAAATCCCTGATCCTCCACCATGTCCGCCACCAAGTGGTTCATTCTTCTCAACTCTATGCCTCTACCTCAGTGATCCATCCACCACCTCCTAGTCAGCAGCATGACAGTTCATACAGTCCCTAACAAGATGTCCTCTATAGTTGAACTAGTAGTATCACCTCTCCCTAGGTAGACTAGATCCAGCCTGAGAGCCATGGACTATCGATCCCTTATCATGGGTCCTCTTTTGACATCCCACATGTCCTAATCCTTGTGATTGATGTCGGCTCCATTCGGTCGAGGTATCCAGACTTGTATGCATGTTGCTGACTGTCGTCATCTATCTTTACTCCTCTAATAAGCTCTCGATCACCAAGGACTGCTGGGGCACTCCATCATAAGTAGAAATACAAAGAGGAATGGAAATATATCATATGTTCCATCGTATACCTTGATAGAATGTCTAAGCTCTGAAGTAATTATCATTGACCAAATACATCGAGTACCTGGTGAGGTTAGTGAACCTCGATGAATAGTCAAACACTGTCAAACTATCATGCTATAGCTGAATATGCTCTTGGATACACACTGCTCTCAACGTAATCTGTGAGAACTCCTCCCTAAAGCATCTCTAAAACTCTATCCACAAAAGAGGATCCATATTGTGAGTATGTTTTGCTAGACTCTACCATTTTCTCTCTGAACCATGTAGAAGGATAGCTCCTATGATCACCATATGGTCTGCTGGTGTTCTCACAAAACGGGAAAATCTGGTCACTGCCTCCAGCCAGTCCTCAACAGTCTGAGAGTTTGGTCCCCCTCATAACCTAAGGGTTCTCTGTCTCTAGAACTCTTGGAGAATGCTCAGCCTGCTCCCCTCATTTTTCATTAAGGAAACCACCACCGTATGCTCCACTGATGGTGTTATAGTAGGTGCACCACCTGGAATTAACACATAGGGAACTGGTCCTTCAATCGAATCATTGTCAGGGAGGGATTCATCCTTGTGATTGCGCTACTTAATCCTAGTGGGAATGCGTCGCAGAGTCATTCATTATGGAAAGAGATGTACCATGGTTAATGAGTATATCTAGATAGCTGACACAAAGGAGGTGGAAACCAAAACCCATTCCTATATAATGCATGTTCCATTATTTTAATTCCCCGTAACTTGTGTTTTCATGTACCGATTTGAAATGTCGGTTATCAGTGTCTTGGTTTGTGGATATGTTGGAGGCCCGCAACAACACTAGAGTCTCTAGCCTGAAAGCTGATCTTGAAACACTTTCTATTGTTTCCCCCAAACCAATATCCCATAATATTTTTCCTAAGGTATATCCAAAAACCTTTGATACCACTCTTTCATGAACCGTCCCAGTGGGGCCCATACCGCGACTCAACAGGACCGCCTCAAATAGGTCAGGAACTGGTGACTAGCACCTAGTAGGCATATCACTAACCTGGGAGGCATTTCATATGTACATGTACAGATGAAAATGTATCCAAGACCAAAAATTATGAAATTTAAAAACCACGAAGGATGAAAATTCATGCATTCAACTAATCCCAACCAACAGATTACATCAGATGTAGAATGCAGAATGTAAAACTAGGCCATAAAACAAACCCACTAAAAACTGGAGTTTGAAAACTATAAAGTACATCCTGTAAGAACATAGAGGTACTGGGACAACTTCTCGTAGTCATAGGAATAGCTCGAACATTAGGTAACTCAAAAATCTCAGTCTTGTCCTGGTCAACCCTAGACTCTATCAAAGGGGCGGTCGTCTGCAAAATGCACGACACGTGATGAAAACACCATGCATGGGTGAGTATAAAAATATTCAGTAGAGGACCCCGAAATCCAAAAAACACAAAAATGAAAAGGTACAATCATATCTACACATTATATGTCTACCTAACATATAACAATAGAAAAACCAACAGATATACTAAAAACCCAGACCCGTAGTCTAAAGGAATGTCGCAAAACAGTATACCCCTACAAGGGATTTAGTTCAAATATTCCATGAAGCACTCGTCCTAGAGAACTCAGTCCATGAGTCTAATATCTCTGATTTTGTCCATCTGAGACATATTGATCATCGTGAAAATCCATGAGAGATAGATACAATCATTCCAGGAGAACACAATCCTATGTGGGTAGAGATCGGGATTTACAAATGAGGATCACATCGAGGACCAAGAAGGATACCACGACTCATCTAGATTCACCTTCTAAGTAGAGGATTGACATCATGTAAGAGTTTTTATGTGAATACATCACTCTACCTTGGGTCATTAATGGATAGAGGATATCTCTCTGGGCCTCTCGGAGGGATACATGACTCTATCTCATAAACTCATGATGAAGGGATCATATTCATGTGGATGGAAATGACACATGACCTTTAGGGTAATGAAAGTGGGGGGGGGGGTACCAACCCAAATGAAACATGAACATGATATGGTGGAAAAGATGATCAAGACATGTTTCAGGATATACACAGTGTGTAGAAGGATCACACACCATGTCACTCAACGCTAGGTACTACTCGTGTAAAATGGCCTGTGTCCGAAGACCATGCCACGAAGAAAAGGAAT
Organism: Viscum album; assembly: GCA_963277665.1. Classification (NCBI taxonomy): domain Eukaryota; kingdom Viridiplantae; phylum Streptophyta; class Magnoliopsida; order Santalales; family Viscaceae; genus Viscum; species Viscum album. The sequence goes on from OY728162.1 coordinate 766,847,006, forward strand.
TACACAACACGTCGTGCAGACCACATTCCATTACCATGTAATCAAGGTTCCCTTAGTGTACACAGACGTGTGCCTATACACGGTATGAAACCATGTGTTCCATCCAATGTAACCAGTACACAGGTTAGCCCGTGCAGCTGGCCTAGTTTGGTCGTGTGTTGGAGTACACGACCGTGTACCAAACCTGTGTTTGTGTATCATCTGAGACACATGCCAAGTCCGTGTAAGGACCCAAACACAGTGCGAAAATGGTCAAAATCCATGTTTGTACTTCCCATCAGCTAGAACTCCAATTGCCACAAGGTGGGGCCCACACACTGTGTCTCCCTCTAGGCACACCATGATCTTCATCATGTTCCGTGCGCAAAACCTAACAGCTACCTTCCGGTACCACACAGTGTGTTCTTTGGGATATATGCCTTGTGTTCTGGAAAAATTATAGAAATACGAACCTGCTTAGCCACAACAAAATGTTGTTTCTGATCATCAGTCTGATGATCTACGTTCCACAAAATCTGAATGGTACAGTCACCCTGATATCATGAAGTTGTTTCCATTGTGTTTCGGCCTCTGATCGGCCCCAAAACGTGTATCGATCCACCTACATGAAGAACACTCGATGAACGGTCTCTACCGATCCGAGTTGATTCATCATCCCCCATTGTAGTCTCACCTTCTCTAGGTCATTGAGATGTTGGATCTGCAATTTCATATTGTAGCATTATGAAATAGACATGCAATGATCTGTTGTTCATAACCCCACGAAGAATGTGATGAACTTTGGGTTCAAATAGGAGAAATAAATCAATAAACATAAGATGAACACAACTTGACCTTTATTCGTCATAACATCAATTTCATCCCATTATAAGGATTAAATAGGATTAAACAAATGATAATCCAACAATTATCACAGAATTAATTCCTCTATCAAAACCCCCAAAAGAAACCGAAAATAACTCCCTCTCGAAAGAATGTGCAATACATAGATCATCCTATTTGTGATTTTATCCATGTTCATCATTTAATCTAATAACAATGACAACTAAATCTAAATAACAAACCCTACAACTAGTTGGATGAAGAATGATTGCCGCGTCACATTCATTGGAAATTTTTTTCGAATATGAGATGCGTCGATCGATTGTGTCGTTGTCATTTGCCCATGGGTTTACCTCCAATTATCCAGTAGAAATCCTCAATTATTAGGGATATGCAGCTAACCCATCAAACATTTCATAAGCACATATTTAAAGGGGAGTGATTAGGTCTTTGCATAAAAAGGAAAAATTTAAAATAAATTAACTTCCAATTTATTTTATTTCATTTAAAAAAACCCAAAAACTAACTTTTACAGTTGACCCTCACTGATCGATGTTACGCCCTTCCTAAGGTAATGTCACTGCTCTGAACACAATGATTTCCTTAGATTTCTAATTCAGGCACTCTCTTAAATGTTATTCCAGTTTTCAAGAAAGTCACTTGTTCACACTGTGTGAAAGTTATATCTATTTCAAACATTTATTATGGGAACTCTAGGCCTCAAGATCACATGCCATCGAAAAGAATGGTATCGAAATAATTCCTTATAATATTTAAAAATAATAAATAGAAATTATGAGTCATTATAGTGAATAATCCTTAAAAACAACAGAATGTTTTTCTTGTCCTTAATTTTAGAGTTGTAATTAGAATTCATCAATGTATCTAGAATCTATAAAACTATAATCCTATGGGATCTAGGGTTGTTAAATAATAAATGAATTATAATATAAAAAATGGAATATATTCTGGGTCAACAAAGGGTCTCCATAGGACTCAGCGATAGGGGATGTTAGTTCCTAGGTTTGTTAGTCCTTTTGTGTTTGTGGAGATAATTGATCTGGTGTCATACAGATTTTCACTTCCATAGTGGTATAGTGAAATTAATGTTGTTTTTATGTGTCTAAACATTTCACGTATCACCCAGTGCCATCTAATGTGACTGATGTTGATTATGTTGAGTTTTTGACATATGCATCATTTGAGAATCATAGGATACATGTTATTGATCATAGTGAGAATGTGTTGCAGGGAAGGATCATGATGATAATTCCAGTATTGTGGAAATATCTATGTGTTCAGGATGAAATGTGTCAGAGATAAGATGATATGTGGTCTCCTTGGCCCAATTTTTTTACCTCGGATTCTTAGAGATTATTGGGAGTACGGGTTAGTGACATGATGTTATAAGGTAGAGAGATTGTATGATCCCGTCCTTTTTGAATATGTATCATGCTCGTTATCAGGTACTATTTTAATATTATTTTATAATATATTGGGAGGTTTTTTGGTTATTTCATGTGTTAGTTTTTAATTTTGGAAGAAAAAGGTGTACTACATGGTTATCACATAGTTTTCCCAAATGGTGCACCTACCCAAAGAAAACCATGTAATCCCAAAGAGAGGGTAAATTCACAATTAGAACATGGCTTTTCAAACCACGTGTCCACTTAGTAGAAATAATGTACCCTGAGGATGAGGTGCATGGTTATAGAGAAATGTTTGGAATACCCTACATCCCTACATATGAAACCATCCGTGTGGATTTTAATTAATCTAATTTTTTTAAAAAAATACTCCCCTGGTACTAACCTGAAATCGACCTGTTATAACCCTAAACCAATTTTTCTAATTTTTGAAACTCCTGGGAGGGTTCTAAGGATACTTGAACCCCATTGTTAATGAATCAAAGATCCAATTGAGGGATCATCTCTCATCCAGTATTTGATTTCATCCACAAATGGATTCCTCTATATTATGTCTTTCTTTCTGGATCAAGAGGAGAGATTTTTACTCTGCTATAAATGGTTCAGATTTACCTTTCTTTAATCTTAATCTATTTAATCATCATCATAGGTTTTGGTTATAAATCGTCAATGACTTTGTGATCCTGAATATTTATCTTCAATTTGGGGTTTTTTAGTGTAGCGTACATCCTTAAAAAATCATGAGGTATGTGGTCTAAATATCAATTCACATAGTCTTTAATGATGATTGTGTGTATGTAATTTTGGAATATCAATTTCCAAATATTGAAAATAAAGGAAAAATAATCAGGAGGGATCTCTGTTATCGGTTCCTGGTGACTCACCCATGACCTAGGCATCCATTGTAGAGACCCAAAGCTTGACATACATGTACATTACATTACTTTTACGTAATACTTAATAAATAACAAAAACAAACACTGAAGGACCATAATAGTTTAGTGTCTTTGGAAAGTCGAAACATAATCTTCTAATCGTGGTGAAAGATCTTCAACATCTCCGATAAAGATCTTAACCTTTTGTTTTCTAACCTAAAACCTTTCTTTATATCCTGGGGAAAAGAAAACATATAAAAGTTGATCTCAAATTCTCATTAAGGGTATGAATGGAGAAAATAAAACAAACCATATACATTTGAACATAAAAACAAGAACATAATGTTTAAACATAGAAATCTAGACCAATGACATAAAACATGCCAGTACGTAAGGCATAGATCATAAAGAGACAATAATCATGATAAACTAAAATGGGAAAAACATGTAATTTTGGCAGCCATTAAGCACATGTTATGATTTCCATAGTAGCCAAGGAATTGCTGGCAAGACCAACTTAGTGGACAAAGTTCCTTTCTGATTCGAGTTCACTCCTTGTTCTAGTTTTGTATCACTGAACCAGATTAACATGACATTCCAGCCATGTCTATCTCATGAGACATAAATATTTACCCAATTCATTGGAGGTAGATATAGGACCCACCCTCCTCATAATGAAATCATTGTTACTTGTGCCCCAACGTAAACATAAACCATTCATCATAACACAATGAATAAAAACGGTTTTCATAAACATCATCCCATCATACCATAATCCATATAAAAAATGGATATCATTTAATCATAAGAAAATTGAAACCATGTAAATCATAGAGATATTATACTTGAAACATACACATGTGAAATAATGTCATCTTAGATGGAAAATGGTTTTGACATAACACTTGAAAATAATTCTTGAGGAAAATATCCTTTCTTATTAAAAATCATTCTCTTTTCACAAAATTCCACGCTATTTTAAAAGAAAAAGATTTTAATGAAAATAACCACGAAATCATGTTGAGTAAACTTCCTGAAAATAATGCATTATGAAACAGTAAAAATCCATTCATGCCGTATGCGATAAAAAAACATTCTTCCCGTACTTTTTCTGAAAAAGCCAAAAATTACCTCATATGGTAAACAAAAGAATGATTCCTTACATACCATGGGGTAAATTTACAAAAATGGTAAAAAAGAATTTGAACATACATGGAATAATAGTAAGCATTTTATGAAAACATTTTTATAAATCATGGATACTGATGATAAACATAACCTCAATATATACTTTGGAATAAACAATCTCAGATAAGAACGAGATAGGAATAATTATCCTTTACCATAGGTCCGATATAATTCGTACATATCTGAACATCCTGTATAATGATTTAAATAATTTCATTTACTTATTAAAGAATCATATTCATTGTTATTATATCATATATGGTTCACTTATGACTTTATATTACCAGTTCTTTTTTAAATTCAATGTTAAAGCAGCGTTTCAGGTAAAATTGTTTTATTTATCGTACTTGTTTGGACTTGTTGTTCTTCATATTATTATTACTTATATCATGATTTAATTACTTCCAGAATGTAAATAATTATTTTTATATCATATATATTCAGTATATATATATATATATATAAGATAGATAAATGAAATGAAATACACCGTTAATGGAGACGGAAGGCCGTACGAACGCATGGATGTTGTTTTCCTTAACTTATTGACTTGAATGGAATTAAGTAGATGACATACATATATATATATACATAAATACAGTAGCATTATTATGTCATATATTTCATGATTACTTATTATATATACTTTATAATCATTCTTGAATTGTTAACATGGAAAATGAATCTCATCGCGATGTGGAGACGGTAATCCATACGTATGTACGAGCGATGATATCATTCCCATAATTATTGAATGGAATTGGAGTGGATGCTATAATATCGTAGAATAAGTATTATTTTATAATAATCATATATAGTTTTTCTTTACACCATTATACCCATCCATGTAAGGTGGTGGTGGAAAAATAGATTACACCATGGCGTGGAGACGACATTCCATACATATGCACACGCGGTGATTTCATTTTCCGTAGGATGGATAGAAGGTGAAATGAGTATGTGAAATATTTATAATAACATATAATTATTTTAGTGATACTGATTTTATTACTTTATAATGAAACAACTAAGGAAGAATATGTTTGTGAAGTAATAAAACTTGAATGAATCGGTAGAAGAAATTACCTCTTCTTCGACACACCCCCTTTAAACTTCTTCATAGGGCACTAGGGTTGTTCTTTTGAGAAGACCATAACCTCTATGATTTAACTAGAGAGGTTTAGAAGAGGAATTTTCTGGGTTTTTACAAGCTTCAAGACTCAAAATATTGTTATGATAAGAGGGAAGGGGAGTCATTTTTATAAGGGAGGAGAGGGGCACCATAGAAAAACATAAAATATTAGTTTATAATAAGGTCATATTCGGTTTTTAATAACTCAAAATTGATATATTTAAAATATAACGTGGGTATGGGTCAAAATCCTCTCATCCAATAGGTTTTAGACAAGTTTTGGTTACTATTTTATCCTTATCATTTAGATTTAACTCTAAGTTAAATAATTTAACATTCACCGTGTCTTTATGTTTTCATACACTATATGGTTAATAAACATAATATAACAAGCCAAACGAACCCCAAGTGGTTCATCATTTTTATATATATCCTTAACTATGTCATTTGGCCGATCCTTAGATTTTTAGGAAAAAAAATAACAATTATTAATATAATATTTTTTTAAAAACTATTTTATGTCAATTTTGACACTATTTGGTACTTGATTTTTGTGAAAATCATAATAGCATGATTAGTTCTAACAAATTAAATTAAATCAATAATAACATGTCATATTAACCATTAAAATTTGTTGAATTCATAAAAATTCTAAAATTACATTTTTTGGGTATTTATAACATCAATTATGTTAATATTTCATTAAAAAGGTAATTACTGCATCATCATTGTGTCATAAATAAAATAAATTATTTAATTTCTAAAAATAATAAATAAAATACCATTATGTATCAAATAAATTTATATTTATAATGAATATTTATAGTCGAATTAATCTTATGTATAACTCAATATTAAAAATTCATTAGTTATTAAACATTCATTTTATGTATTTTAATTCTTCTTTAAATAAAATAATAATAAATGTCCTAATTTAAACCATGTGGACATAAAGGGTAATATTTTATCCCTATGGTTGTTTTTGGTCGAACCACACTTATCCAATAGAATTATGAAATGTGTTAGGGTAATAACAACATCATTTTTACCCTTAATTACCCTATTTACTTTTAACCGTGGTAAATAAAGTAAAAAGTTACTATTCCCCAAAAAAAATTTATCTTATTGAACCACATTTCACTCCTTTATATTAACCGTGTCTCTCTGATTTTTGAAATTCCCCTCACAGAAGTGGTAAAATTTTTTTTTATGTAAATTTGCAAACTCTCCTAGGAGGTTGGTAAAATATTGTGAAAAGTTCAATAAATTTTTTATATGTCTAAATTTTTTATAAAACGACTCCAATGAATTAAATTGAACTTATATAGGTATTATGTATCAATTTTAAACTAATATAAATTTAAATAAAATAAATAATTATTTATATAAAAAGTCGGTTTTTAAATAGTAACCAAGTGTTTTCACTATTCATCAAAAATTGAATGTTTTCAGAAAAATACCAAAAATTTCACCGTAGGCTTATTTTGTTATTCCGAATCCAAAAATGAAGTCCATTTTGAAAAAGAAAAATTTGAAAAGTGGTAATTACTATTCATAACTGCTAGTTTATATAACATATCGTTGTTTAGTGAAACTCGGTATTTCATACGACATACGATATCGTGGAAGGTCAAGATTGCATGTAATGCAAGCCAAGTCAGGGACGCATGTAGTGAAAGCTCCTTTTGGTGTAGCATAAAACACATGACATCGGTGAAATTAAAATGAAATTTTTTCATAAAATCTCAGTGTAACACCCCAAGCTTCTACGGTACGCTTCTCTTCGAATAATGCGATAGCGTGTGTTGTACGCAACCTCGAGTTCTAACACACACCACAACTAATTAAACTAGCCGTTGTGAATAGTAATACCTACTTTATTAAATAATATATATTTTATATTTCAAAATGGACTTCATTTTTGGATTCGGAATATCGAATTTAGCCTTAGGTGAAATTTTGGTACATTTCGGATAACTTTCATATTTTGATGAATAGTGAAAATTTCTAAATTTTAATTAAAAACAACTTTTTTAATCAAAATAATTAATAGTGATAAATTATGAATTTGAGTGGTTTTAAAGTATATTTAGAATATATTTTTACCATTCAATTTAATTTTTATCATTGGACATAATTTTACAATTAAACCGAACATAAACAAGTGTCAATCTTTTGATAGTTATTATCTCTTAAAAACACGCTTTTTGTTTTGACAGTGGGAATTAATTTTAAATTAATTTCTGCCACTTCTGTGTTTTGAATTTAGGAAAATGGATTCCATATTTTGAATCAGGATTTCCAAATTATGTAAATAGATAACTTTTATTTTTACACATTTTGAATAATTATTGCGGTAAATATTTTATTTACCATGGTTAAAGGGTAAATCCGGTAAATAAGGGTTAAAAAAATAATATTATAATAATACAAAATTACCCTAGAACGTGTCCTAACCTTATTGGTGGACACATACCCGACCATGGGCATCCTTGGGTCAATTTGGGGACCCCTTGGAGCCACTTGTATGTGGTAGGGACACATTATATTAATAAAGTTAAAATAAAAATAAAAATGGCATAAGCTTACATCTTTTAGAAGAACAATTTATACATAGGGTTATACATGTTGGATTTTCGATTATAAATATTCATTAGAAAGTTAAAAAGATTTCCTACATAATGATGTTTTATTTATAATTTTTAGACATTAAATAATTTATTTTATTTATGACACAATGATGATGCAGTAATTACTAAAATAGTAAAAAATTAACATAATTGATATTATAAATACCCAAATAAATATAATATGAAACTTTTAATGAATTACACTAATTTTATAGGATAATATGATATATTAGGATTTATTTAATTGACTTTTTTCGAAGTAATAAATCTGTTATGAGTTTCACAAAAAATCAACTATTGAATAGTGTCAAAATTGACATAAAAGAGTTCTTAAAACAAATATTATATTATTAATTGATATTAAATTCCTAAAAATCTAAGGTTCGGCCAAGAGACTTATATTATGATAGGTTAATCATTAATGGACCACTTGGGGGTCGCTTGGATGTATATAGTAAGTTTATTAACCATATTATATAAAAATACAAAGAGACATTGTAAAAGTGAAACTAATTAACTTAGAGTTAATACTTAAAGATAAGGTTAATATAAGTACCCAAACCTGTATAAATTCTATTGGATGAGTTGTTTTCTACCTATCCCCACCTCATCCTTTGAATAGTCAACTTTGGAGCCTTCGGAAACCGAATATGAATTTATTATAAATTAATATTTCTAGCTTTTCCAAAAGTGCCCCTCACCCCTCTTATAAAAGGGAACTCCTCCTTCTCTTTTCCTCACACCTCTCAAGCCACTTGGCTCATCCAAACTCTGCCCAACTAAGCTCCCCAAATCCCTATCCTCCTCCTTGAAGCTTCCCCTTAGGCAGAAAGCATTTCAAGAAGTCCTTTGGTTCCAACCAAAGTGAGTTACCTAGATTAAAGGAGGTTAACCTACCCCAACCAAGGAAAAGTACAAGGTAAGGGTTATTTCACAATATCTTCATTATCCGAGGTTGTATTATATGTAATAATCTACTGGGATCTCTTTATCATCCACATCCATGTTTCATAAAAATGTATTTCAAAACATTTTTACTATTTACTAGAATATGATTTAAAGTCATTTATACCCTTTTTGACTTTTATAAGTGTTTTATAAAGGAATCTTTCCGTCGTTTTCAAAACAAGGTCCCTTTTTAACCTTTTCGACAGAATTAAGGTAAGAATGTTTTTTTTAACTTATACGGTGGGTCCGGCTATTTACCGTCGTTATAAAATCTTCAAAGCATCCCTTACAAACTTACAAGGACATTTTAAAAATAAAGGTTTTCTATTATAATTATGTTATTTTTAAATGATTTCAAAAAAAGAGATATTTCTCTCAAATATATGAAAATCCAGTGCAAATGTATACGTATTTAACGCAAGCTTAAAAATATTTTCAGAAAACCTGACTCTCGAGTTTGGTAGACAGGAAGGGATTGGGAGTGGACCCATCATGGCCTGTAATTAGTCGAGCAGTCTCAGAATTAGTTATTTTGTTTTCCGAAGCTTGCATAATGTTTTCAGAAAAACACTGGAGTGTATTTTAGCAATTTTTAACGTAAGTATCTTCTTAAAAAAAATTGCATCGGTAGGTCTCATGAGACAAACTAGTGTCTTGGCACAAGGCCTTGACAAAATCTTATTTGTAGTCTTGGTATGAGGCCTTGGCTATGTGGTTATGATAGTCTGGCATTATCCATTCCAACATTATGAAAGTGGTTATTGATATTGCATGTGATTATTCGATTAGTAGAATATCCATGTGAACAAGTAAATGGCATTATTTCATTTTACTTTTGCCAGACTATGTTGAAGTTCAATTTTAAAAGGCTTTTGTTTTAGTAATTCATTGCCTTAAATGTTTATGCTTATTTTGAATGTTCCGTTATATTGTTATCCTTACTGGGCATTTGAGCTCACCCCTTTTCTATGTTTTATTTTTCCCAGGTAGTGAAGAAGTAATTTATGAATGACTTGCAGGGATATTATGAGGGGTTAATAGTGTGGATATGAAGACTTTGTTGTTGTAGTAGTTTTTCACTTTGAAATGTAATGTAAAACTTTATGATTATATCTAGTGTTTCCAAGGCTACTAAACCAATCGGTCTTTCGGGTTTTGATCTTTCTTGTGATCATGCCAATGTTATGTAATTAATGCACCGACTCTGGGTAGCTGGGGTCGGGGCGTTACAGTTGGTATCAGAGGAAGTTTAGTACAAACCTTGGAAGCTAGATTTAGATAAACTCTGATTAGAGCACGTAGACCTAAGATGAACTTCGAGGATTAGTATAGAAGAACATCCTAGAATTTTGGTATTGTAGAGATTTTGTGAGTTTTCCGAGCAATACATCCCTGTCTGGATACGAGCAGGTAGAGGCGGCTCTGGCACAGATGTACCTAGGGGTAAAACCCGAAAACACCGCTTTGAGCTAGACTCGAACGGGAACTGGTGCACGACAACGGGCCTTGCTGCACTCTTGGTTACGACACTCCCAGGGGATATGCTTAGAATAACTCTCATTTTCTTTACAAATCATTATGAAGGGTTTATGAGTATATACTTTCTCAAAGAAAACATTTTTTTGATTATGGATTATATCCATAAATAGTTCAATTTATGTTAAGTGTTTGATAAGTATGGGATTATGTATTTTGTTTCATAAACTGATCTAGTTTATGCCATTGTTTAGAAATGGCGCCTAGTGGAAGAAATGGAATCCGTATCAATGCGCGCACTCCATGTAGGTATTGCCCTCCTTCTCAAGATAATTATAGTGGGGCTGGTGATGCAACTGGTGCCGATCAGCTAATCACCATACTGGGACAACTTACTCATGTTATGAATAATAACCTTACCCGTATGGAGCACCCTGATCCGCAGCGTGGAGGATCAATGTTAGATCGATTCATGAGGCAACAACCACCAACGTTCAATGGGAGTACAAATCCCTTAGTAGCTGAGCAATGGATAAATTCCCTAGAGAAAATATTTCAGGCTTTGGGGAGCAGTGAAAGGGAGAAAGTTATCATGGCAGTTTACCGCCTCACTGGAGATGCTGATCAATGGTGGTCATTGATTCAAAACATGAAGGAAGATGATGAAGTATCAAATATGGAATGGAGGGAGTTCAAAGATCTGTTTTTAGAAAAATACTTCCCTCGCGACCATCGAGCAGATATGGAAAGACAATTTCTAAGTCTGAGACAGAAGGAGGATGAGAATGTCGCAAAGTATGAGGCTAACTTTACAAGGTTAGCGAGGTATGCTGAAGATTATATACGCAACCCAAGAAGTAAGATTGATCGTTTCTTTGATGGGTTAAAACCATTTCTCCGTCGAGCATTAGTCTCACGATCCTTTTCATCATACGAAGACATTGTCTCATGTGCCATCAAGACCGAAAATGAATTCTCTAAGTCTTATGACTTTAAAGCAAAGCAAGAGAAGAAGAGACCTGCTGAACAATCTGGGAATGGAAATAAGGGGAAGAAGGGAAAGGTTGAATATCCATCTTGTGGTAAATGGGGGAAGAAACATCCTGGTACTTGCTTGAAGGGAATGGGAGTCTGTTACAAGTGTGGTGAAAAATGCCACCAAGCTCATGATTGCAAGGGGAAGAAGGAAGCCACCAACGTTCAGTGCTACAATTGCAGGGAGATGGGGCATTATTCAAATGCATGTCCTAAGCGTCAGGAGAACTTACCTCAGAAAAGGCCAAGGGATCAAGGCCAGGCTTATGCTATCACTACTGCTAAGGTAGAAGCTCCGAAAGACGTGGTGGCAGGAAATTTAATGGTTTCCTCAAGTTTAGCAAATGCATTATTTGATTCTGGATCATCGCATTGTTTTATATCTTTCCAGTTTGCTAAGAAAATTAGATATTTCCAATTTGATTTAATAAGCGAGTTGTCAGTTAAAACTCCTAAGGGAAGTATCGTTGCAACAAAGTTTTGTGAATCAGTCCCCATTAGAGCACATAAATTTTCTTTATCTGCTGATCTCATCGTCATACCTATGATTGAGTTTGATATAATCCTCAGTATGGACTGGCTTTCGGACTATGATGCGAAGATTTATTGTAAGAAGAAAGAGGTTACGATTCTTGATGATAATGATAAGGAACACCTTATTTTTAGAGCAGAATCGTCACCAACTAATTCTTAATTAGATCCACCCTCAATAGCTCAACTAAATTCAATTATTGGGGAGGAAAAGAATGAAATAACTGTGGGTGAGGAAAGGAATGTTCAAATAGAGGATGTACCTATTGTGAAAGAATTTGTAGATGTATTTCCGGAAGATTTACCTGGACATCCTCCAGAACGAGAAGTTGAGTTTTCCATTGATTTGATTCCAGGATCAAGGCCTATATCGAAGACCCCTTATAGAATGGCCACTGTAGAATTAGTCGAACTAAAGAAACAACTAGAGGAACTGAGTAATAAAGGATTTATTCGCCCTAGTGTTTCTCCATGGGGATCCCCTGTTCTTTTTGTTAAAAAGAAAGATGGATCTATGAGGTTATGTATCGACTATAGGGAGATCAATGCTATAACGATAAAGAACAAGTATCCCCTACCTCGTATTGATGATTTATTTGACCAACTGCATGGAGCTCAATACATTTCAAAGATTGACCTTCGATCTGGATACCATCAGTTGTGTTTGAAGAAGGAAGACATTCCGAAAACAACATTTCGAACCAGGTACGGGCATTACGAGTTTACTGTAATGCCGTTTGGATTGACTAATGCACCCTCTGTATTCATGGATCTAATGAATAGAGTTTTCAAGGAGTATCTCGATGAATTTTTGGTGGTATTTATTGATGATATCTTGGTATACTCCAAAACCTACGAAGATCATAAAAATCAGTTGCGCATTATCTTGAAGACTCTAAGAAGGCATGAATTATATGGGAAGTTTAGCAAGTGTGAATTCTGGCTTCAGGAGATTTCTTTTCTTGGACATATTGTCTCTAAAGATGGAATCTATGTTGATCCTTCTAAGACCATGGCAATCCAAGAATGGCCAGCACCTACGAGTATAACTGAGGTACGTAGTTTTATTGGTTTGGCAGGTTATTATCGACGTTTCGTCCAGAATTTTGCCCGATTGGCTAACCCATTAACGAAGCTCACACGTAAAGGGGTTAAATTTGTTTGGACAAAAGAGTGTGAAGAATGTATCGAAGAACTGAAGAGAAGATTAGTCAATGCTCCTATATTGACTCTACCATCGGGGAATGATGGGTTCGTTATTTATAGTGATGCATCAAAGAAGGGACTTGGCTGTGTCCTTATGCAGAATGATAGAGTTATTTCCTATGCATCACGACAGTTGAAAATTCATGAACAAAACTATCCTACTCATGATCTTGAGTTAGCAACTGTGATCTTTGCTTTGAAGATATGGTGGCACTACCTCTATGGGGAAAAATGTGAGATTTATACTGATCACAAGAGTTTGAAGTATATTTTTTCACAAAATGAACTCAACATGAGGCAAAGGAGATGGCTTGAATTACTCAAGGATTATGATTGTACGATACACTACCACCCGGGGAAAGCAAACAAGGTGGCAGATGCTTTGAGCAGAAAAGACCATGGAGTTTTGAACATGATGAGAATTGAAAGGGATCCAATTTTCATGGATCTAGTGAAGATGGACATGGGAATAACTAGGGAAGGTGAAACATCAATGCTTTTTCAAATGGTTGCCAAACCATCTTTACTAGAAAGGATTAAGAGTTCTCAGACCGATGATGAAGAATTTCAGAAGAAGATTAAAGCTGTGAATGATGGGAGATTGAGAGACTTTGTGTATGAAGATGGGATTTTGAAATTAGGGAAGAGACTTTGTGTTCCCGATTCACCTGATCTAAAAAGGGAATTACTGGATGATGCTCATAGTTCCAATTTCTCTATACACCCTGGGAGCACCAAAATGTATAGAGATTTGAAGGAACATTTTTGGTGGGACAACATGAAGAGGGAGATTGCTGATTTTGTGTCAAGATGTATGGTTTGTCAACAAGTGAAAGCTGGAAGGGAACAGCCTGGAGGAGTCATGCAACCTCTTCCCATACCGGAGTGGAAATGGGACAATATTACGATGGACTTTGTCATGGGGGTACCAAAGACTCATAGAAGGAATGATGCAATATGGGTTATTGTTGATCGTCCTTCCAAGTCAGCACATTTTCTTGCTATAAGAGAAGATCTACCCCTGGAACGTCTAGCAAGACTATATATTAATGAAGTTGTGAGACTTCATGGAGTACCCTTATCAATTGTTTCTGATCGTGATCCCCGTTTTACTTCAAGATTCTGGAAAAGTCTTCAGAAATCCCTGGATACTGAACTTTATTTGAGCACTGCTTACCACCCTCAGACAGACGGACAATCAGAACGGACTATTCAAACCTTAGAAGACATGTTGAGATCTTGCTCACTTGACATTCAGGGTATGTGGGATCAATATTTACCTCTGGTAGAATTTTCCTATAACAATAGCTTCCATTCGAGTATTTAGATCTCACCATATGAAGTGTTATATGGAAAGAGATGTCGTACACCAACCTGTTGGGATGATGTTGGTGAAAGAAATCTTGTAGGCCCAGAACTGGTGGAGGAAACGGTGGAAAAGGTGAAGGTAATCCAAAATCACATTAAAACAGCTCAAAGTAGGCAGAAGAGCTATCCCGATAATCGAAGGAAGGATTTGGAATTTCAAGTCGGTGATCATGTTTTCCTGAAGGTATCTCCATGGAAGGGAGTCATACGTTTTGGTAAGAAAGGTAAATTGAGTCCCAGGTACATCAGACCTTTCGAAATTCTAGAACGAATTGGGGTTGTAGCTTACCGATTGGAAATGCCGCCAAGTCTCTCCAAAGTTCACGATGTGTTCCACGTATCTCTATTGAGGAAATACATGCCTGATCCGACGCATGTACTCACCTATGAGGAATTAGAACTGGAACCCGATCTGTCTTATTGCGAA
Source organism: Viscum album (assembly GCA_963277665.1). Classification (NCBI taxonomy): domain Eukaryota; kingdom Viridiplantae; phylum Streptophyta; class Magnoliopsida; order Santalales; family Viscaceae; genus Viscum; species Viscum album. The sequence continues at coordinate 766,862,071 of OY728162.1, forward strand.
GAGCCCGTCAGGATTCTTGATACAAGAGAACAAGTACTGAGAAACCGGACGACGCGTCTGGTAAAAGTTTTGTGGAAAAATCATAAGATGGAAGAGGCAACGTGGGAACCCGAGGAACTTATGATGAAGAACCACCCGAGTCTTTTTATGCAGTAATACCCTAGAAATTGTGAGGACGCAATTATTTGAAGGAGGGGAGAATGTAACACCCCAAGCTTCTACGGTACGCTTCTCTTCGAATAATGCGATAGCGTGTGTTGTACGCAACCTCGAGTTCTAACACACACCACAACTAATTAAACTAGCCGTTGTGAATAGTAATACCTACTTTTTGAAATCATATATATTTTATATTTCAAAATGGACTTCATTTTTGGATTCGGAATATCGAATTTAGCCTAAGGTGAAATTTTGGTACATTTCGGATAACTTTCATATTTTGATGAATAGTGAAAATATCTAAATTTTAATTAAAAACAAATTTTTTAATCAAAATAATTAATAGTGATAAATTATGAATTTGAGTGGTTTTAAAGTATATTTAGAATATATTTTTACCATTCAATTTAATGTTTATCATTGGACATAATTTTACAATTAAACCGAACATAAACAAGTGTCAATCTTTTGATAGTTATTATCTCTTAAAAACACGCATTTTGTTTTGACAGCGGGAATTAATTTTAAATTAGTTTCTGCCACTTCTGTGTTTTGAATTTAGGAATATGGATTCCATATTTGGAATCAGGATGTCCAAATTATGTTAATAGGTAACTATTATTTTTACACATTTTGAATAATTACTGCGGTAAATATTTTATTTACCATTGTTAAAGGGTAAATCCGGTAAATAAGGGTTAAAAAAATAATATTATAATAATACAAAATTACCCTAGAACGTGTCATAACCTTATTGGTGGACACATACCTGACCATGGGCATCCTTGGGTCAATTTGGGGACCCCTTGGAGCCACTTTTATGTGGTAGGGACACATTATATTAATAAAGTTAAACTAAAAATAAAAATGGCATAAGCTTACATCTTTTAGAAGAACAATTTTTACATAGGGTTGTACATGTTGGATTTTAGATTATAAATATTCATTAGAAATATAAAAAGATTTCCTACATAATGATGTTTTATTTATAATTTTTAGACATTAAATAATTTATTTTATTTATGACACAATGATGATGCAGTAATTACTAAAATAGTAAAAAATTAACATAATTGATATTATAAATACCCAAATAAATATAATATGAAACTTTTAATGAATTACACTAATTTTCTAGGATAATATGATATATTATTATTGATTTAATTGACTATGTTCGAAGTAATCAATCTGTTATGAGTTTCACAAAAAATCAACTATTGAATAGTGTCAAAATTGACATAAAAGAGTTCTTAAAACAAATATTATATTATTAATTGATATTAAATTACTAAAAATCTAAGGATCGGCCAAGAGACTTATATTATGATAGGTTTATCATTAATGGACCTCTTGGGGTCGCTTGGATGTATATAGTCAGTTTATTAACCATATTATATAAAAATACAAAGAGACATTGTAAAAGTGAAACTAATTAACTTAGAGTTAATACTTAAAGATAAGGTTAATATAAGTACCCATACCTGTCTAAATTCTATTGGATGAGTTGTTTTCGACCTATCCCCACCTCATCCTTTGAATATTAAACTTTGGAGCCTTTGGAAACCGAATATGAATTTATTATAAATTAATATTTCTAGCTTTTCCAAAAGTGCCCCTCACCCCTCTTATAAAAGGGCACTCCTCCTTCTCTTTTCCTCACACCTCTCAAGCCACTTGGCTCGTCCAAACTCTGCCCAAATAAGCTCCCCAAATCCCTCTCCTCCTCCTTGAAGCTTCCCCTTAGGCAGAAAGCATTTCAAGAAGTCCTTTGGTTCCAACCAAAGTGAGTTACCTAGATTAAAGGAGGTTAACCTACCCCAACCAAGGAAAAGTACAAGGTAAGGGTTATTTCACAATCTCTTCATTATCCGAGGTTGTATTATACGTAATAATCTACTAGGATCTCTTTATCATCCACATCCATGTTTCTTAAAAATGTATTTCAAAACATTTTTACAATTTACTAGAATATGATTTAAAGTCATTTATACCCTTTTTGACTTTTATAAGTGTTTTATAAAGGAATCTTTCCGTCGTTTTCAAAACAAGGTCCCTTTTTAACCTTTTCGACAGAATTAAGGTAAGAATGTTTTTTTTAACTTATACGGTGAGTCCGGCTATTTACCGCCGTTATAAAATCTTCAAAGCATCCCTTACAAACTTACAAGGACATTTTAAAAATAAAGGTTTTCTATTATAATTATGTTATTTTTAAATGATTTCAAAAAAAGAGATATTTCTCTCAAATATATGAAAATCCAGTGCAAATGTATACGTATTTAACGCAAGCTTAAAAATGTTTTCAGAAAACCTGACTCTCGAGTTTGGTAGACAGGAAGGGATTGGGAGTGGACCCATCATGGCCTGTAATTAGTCGAGCAGTCTCAGAATTAGTTATTTTGTTTTCAGAAGCTTGCATAATGTTTTCAGAAAAACACTGGAGTGTATTTTAGAAATTTTTAACGTAAGTATCTTCTTAAAAAAAATTGCATCGGTAGGTCTCATGAGACAAACTAGTGTCTTGGCCCAAGGCCTTGACAAAATCTTATTTGTAGTCTTGGCACGAGGCCTTGGCTATGTGGTTATGATAGTCTGGCATTATGCATTCCAACATTATTAAAGTGGTTATTGATATTGCATGTGATTATTCGATTAGTAGAATATCCATGTGAACAAGTAAATGGAATTATTTCATTTTACTTTTGCCATACTATGTTGAAGTTCAATTTTAAAAGGCTTTTGTTTTAGTAATTCATTGCCTTAAATGTTTATGCTTATTTTGAATGTTCCGCTATATTGTTATCCTTACTGGGCATTTGAGCTCACCCCTTTTCTATGTTTTATTTTTCCCAGGTAGTGAAGAAATAATTTATGAATGACTTGCAGGGATATTATGAGGGGTTAATAGTGTGGATATGAAGAAATTGTTGTTGTAGTAGTTTTTCACTTTGAAATGTAATGTAAAACTTTATGATTATATCTAGTGTTTCCAAGGCTACTAAACCAATCGGTCTTTCGGGTTTTGATCTTTCTTGTGATCATGCCAATGTTATGTAATTAATGCACCGACTCTGGGTAGCTGGGGTCGGGGCGTTACACTCAGGATGTTACATTCTACCCCCCTTAAAATAAATATCGTCTTTGAAATTTTTCGGGGTTATAAATGGTTTACTACTCGAAATTTTTAATAGAAACCCACATCGTAAAAAGGAATAACAAAACATAACTTTAAAAACTAAAGTATGAAACATAACGGTAACCCAAATTAACTAATCACTGGGTTTCCACATAGGATAACATAGGTGAAAATATGAATATGGAAGAGAAATCTAATCATCATGTTCTGATGGAGAGTGGTAGATAACATGGCTATGAAAAAGCCAACAATCAAAAATCCATAAATTTGTGATGATCTAATGTACCATCTGGTTAATCGGATATAAGGGCACAAAGAAAACATTTTTGGTTTTCAAGATGATTTCCCTAAATATTAATATTTTTAATTAGAATAAATACATACTTTATTTCGGTATAATCTCACCCTTGTTCGTGCCTTGAACAATTTCCACTTCATCTCTTAAAGAAATGAAGTTGAATTTTTCATTTGTGAAGTGTTAGCAGATCATGTGATAGAATGACAGGTCATTCCATATGTCTCAAATAAAAGGTTAGAAAAAGTTATCACATATACATAAGTCCATCTATGGTAAGGTTAACCGTATATGAATCGAAAAATGTACTTATACTACATCGATCATACTAATTAATAAGTCTTGTTTCTACTAACCAGGGACTTCTTGTAGGCCAATGGTAGGAAATAAGGGCTTGTCTCAATTTGATTGTGGGTTCGATTCCCACAGCCTTGTCTGACACGACGAGTTGTCGTCCATCCTGAAGGTTGTACCTTTTTATAAAACTATATTATAATAACATTCCTGCAATAAAATAGAAAAAAAGTTATATCCAGTACTGGAAAAATACAATATAACAACGGTTTGGAAACATTGGTATAGGCCCCAAAACCATTGTTATAGTCTATACCAACGGTTTGGAGGACCGTTTCCAAGTAACCCATGACAATAGGTCTATACCAACGGTTTTAAAAACCGTTTGTATAAGTAATATGAAAATCTATACCAACGGTTCTGAAAACCTTTGGTATATGTATTTCAAAAATAACATTTGGTGGGATTTGACCCAAAACATCTAGTTTATAATTGAATGACTTAACCACTAACCTAACATGACTTTTGTGAATGTAATTTCATAAATATATATATTTATTGTTAAAATTATTTTAAATTTTGACTTATATAATGTTCTCGCAAAGAAGATTCGTTAAAAAATCGAAGGACCTATACCAACGGTTTTGGGCAAACTGTTGGTATAGGGGGGACCTATACCAATGGTTTTCTATACCAACGGATTTGCCAAAACCATTGGTATAGAGTGTCTATAAGGGACCTATACCAACAGTTTGGCCAAAAACGTTTGTATATGTCCACCCTATACCAACGGTTTGTCCAAGACCGTTGGTATAGGTCCATATAAGTGACTTATACCAATGGTTTTGGCCAAACTATTGGTATAGGTCCAAATTAATGAACTATACCAACAGTTTGGCCAAAACCATTGGTAAAAGTCATATTTCTAGTAGTGATCCTTAAACAAGACTATCTTAAGTATAAGTTAATTCATTCCAATCTTTATACTTATCCAAAATACTTCTGTCCAAGCTAATAGTATAAAGAAATCAATCTCTAGAAATTTCATCTATCGAGCATGTGAATACCATAATTTACCCCCCATATATCATACTATATATATTGTTGGTAATATTCTAAACATGTGAATACCTTAATCATTTATTCTCTTGAACCATAGTGAAAACATGAATGCTGTAACAACAAAACTTTTTTCATATACCAAAATCCCAAAAATTTTATATACTCAAACCATGATATCACCTTTTCCTTATATTTTTTATGAGCACATTAATACTATCAAACATTTCATTAGCTCGTTATCCCTTCATTATGTGCATATTAGGTGATTTCAAAAAATATCGGAATAAATGTTCATGGTTACCGGTCCCATTCAACATATACTTTAAAAACTCAAGCAAAGGAAACAGTGTAAAAATCATTATATTTTTAATTATTCCATAGTACCATACATTATTCTTGATTACACTACCTTTTTAAACCACTAACTGAGCTTCATCATTTCTTCCATCTCATATATCATTTGTAGTCTCTTCATCATCATCCACATAAATACTACCCATATGACCATGCTGATTTTCTTTATGAGATTTTACCATAGGGAATTGGTTTTCATAATGCCCATACATTCCACATTTAAAACACTTAACCGTTGTTGATGTCTTACAAATACCATTATCTTTTTCCATGGTGTTAACTGAACCTTTTCCATTGCAATTACTAGCATTGTGTCCTTCTTTTCCACACCCAAATCATCTTCCAGTTCCTTTGAGACATTTTACCTGATGCCTCTTCCCACATGATTTACATGAGGGAAATTGAACTTTCTTTCCTCTATGGTCATCATGAAACTCCATCTTTCTCTTATTACCTGAGTCAGGATACTTACCAATGTTGAGATTATTGATAATATTTTGAGAATTCAGATTAGGAATAATAATGATATGTGGACTTCAAGATCCAATTTCATTTGGCTTCTCATGAAGAATATCATTTCATTGTCCATCATATCCTCCATTATAGTGAATCTTCCTGTTTCCATCCATTTTCTAAAACCCATAAAAAAATAGTGTGAGTGGAAAAAATCATTCAAGGAAAAAAACATAATAAATGGGGAGTACCATAAATATGTAACACCTTAGGTTTAATTTGAAGATCGTTACAATAATTCTAGGACTATAACCTATACGTATACTTATCCTTAGAGACATCCCTAGACATACCATAGAAATAACTCTAGATATTTCACTAAAGTTTTCGCATCCTAGTTTCCAACGGATAACTAAACTGAACCTCTGATACCAACTGTAGAGACACAAATCTTGACATCTATGGACATTACATTAATTTTACAGAATACTTAATACATAACAAAAACAAACATTGAAGGACCGTAATAGTACAGTGTCTATGGAAACTCAGAACATAATCTTCTAATTGTGGTTAAGGATCTTCAACATCCCCCGTAAAGATCTTCATGTTTTGTTTTCTTACCTAAAACCTTTCTTTATATGCTGGGGAAAAGAAAACATATGAAGGGTGATCTGAAATTCTCATTAAGGGTAATCATGGAGAAAATAAACCAAACCATATACATTTGAACATAAAAACATGAACATAATGATTAAACATAGAAATCTTGATCAATGACATAAAACATGGCAGTGTGTAAGGCATAAATCATAATGAAACAATAAGCATGATAAAATAACATGGGAATAAAACATGTAATTTTTGGAAACCATTAAGCACATGTTATGACTTCCATAGAAGTCAAGGCATTGCTGCCCAGATCATCTTAGTTGACAATGTCCCTTTCTGAATCGAGTTCACTCCTCATTCATGTCTTGTATCACTGAACCAGATTAACTTGTCTTTCTAGCCATGTCCATCTTATGAGATATAAATATTTACCCAATCCATGGGTAGGAGATATAGGTCCCACCCATCTCATAATGAAATCATTCTTACCTGTGCCACAATATAAACATAAACCATTCATCATAACCCAATGAATAAAAATGGGTTACATAAACATCATCTCATCATAACATAATCCATATAAAACAAATGGATATCATTTCATCATAATAAAAATGAAACCATGTAAATCATGGAGATATTATACTTGATACATACACATATGAAATAATGTCATCATAGATGGAAAATGGTTCTGATAAAACACTTGAAAATAATTCTTGAGGAAAATATCCTTTCTTCTTAAAAATCATTTTCTTTTCACAAAATACAACACAATATTAAAAGAAAAGTATTTTAATGAAAATAAACATGAAATCTTGTTGAGTAATATTCATGAAAATAAGGTGTTATGAAACCGTAAAAATTCGTTCATGCCGTATAAGTAAAAAAACATTCTTCTCATACTTTTCCCGGAAAAGTAAAAAAGTACCTCTTATTGTAAACAACAAAAAGATTCCTTACATTCCATGGGGTAAAAGTACAAAAAGAGTAAAAAAGACTTTGAACATACATGGAATAATAGTAAACATTTTATGAAAAAAAATTTAGAAAACATGTACAAGGATGATAAACATAACCCCAGTAAATAATTACGAATAAACAATCTCGGATAAGAACGATATTGGAATAATAATCCCTTACCTTAGGTACGATATGCTTTGTACGTTTCTGAACCTAATATATAATGATTTAAATAATTTCATTTACTTATTACAGAATCATATTCATTGTTATTATATCATATATGGTTCACTTATGACTTTATATTACCCGTTATTTTGTAAATTCCATGTTGAAGCAGCATTTTGGGTAGAATCGTTTTATTAATCATACTTGTTTAGGCATGTTGTTATTCATATTATTATTAATTATATAATGATTTAATTACTTACATAATGTAAATAATTATTTTTATATCATATATATTCAGTATATATATATATAATAGATAGATAAATGAAATGAAATACACCGTTCATGGAGACGGTAGGTCGTACGTACGCATGAACGGTGTTTTCCTTTCCTTATTGATTTGAATGGAAATATGTAGATGAAATACATATATATATATATACATAAATACAGTAGAAATATTTTTTCATATATTTTATGATTAATTATTATATATTCATTATAATCATTCTTGAATTGTTAACATGGAAAATGAATCTCATCGCGATGTGGAGACCGTAATCCGTACGTACACACGAGTGATGATATTGTTCCAATATTTATTTAATGGAATTTTAGTGGATGATATAATATCATTGAATAAGTATTATGTTATAATAATCATATATATTTTTTCTTTACACCATTATACACATCCATGTTCGGTGGTGGTGGGAAAACAGATTACACCACGACGTAGAGATGGTATTCCGTACGTATGCACGCACGGTGATTTCGTTTTCCATAGGATGGATAGTAGGTGAAATGGGGTAGTTTCATATTTATAATAACATATAAGTATGTTAGTGATACTTATGTTTTTACTTTATAATGAAACAACTAAAGAAGAATAGGTTGAAGAAGAAAGAAAACTTGAAAGAATCAGTAGAAGAGATTACCTCTTCTTTGACGCACACCCTTTAAACTTCTTCATAGGGCACTATGGTTGGTATTTTGAGAAGACCATAACCTCTATGATATAACTATAGAACATTAGACGGGAAATTTTCAGGGGTTTTCTGATCTTCAAGGCTAAAATGGGAGTGAAGAGAAGAGGAAAGGGGTGTCCATTTTATAAGGGTGGAGAGGGGAACCGTAGGAAAACATAAAATATTGTTTTATTATAAAGTCATATTCGAATTTTAATAACTCCAAATTGATTTATTTAGATGCTAAGTCGGGGATGGTTATAAATCCTCTCAACCAATAGGTTTTAGACATGTTTAGTTTACTATTTTGTCCTTATAATTTAGATTTAACTCTAAGTTAAATAATTTATCTTTTACCATGACTTTATGCTTTCTTACACTATATGGTTAATAAACTTACTATAACAAGCCAATAGAATCAAAAGCGGTTATTTATTAATATATATATCCACATCTAAGTCATTTGGACAAACCTTATATTTTTAGGAATAAAATTACAATTAATAATATAATATTTGTTTTAAAAACTAATTTATGTCAATTTTGACTCTATTTGGTACATGATTTTTTTGAAAATCATAACAACAAGATTAGTTCGAAAAAGTTTATTTAAATCAATAATAACCTGTCATGATAACCTCTAAAATTAGTGGAATTCATAAAAAGTCTAAAATTACATTTATTTGGGTATTTATAACATCAATTATGTTAATATTTCATTAATAAGGTAATTACTGCATCATCATTGTGTCATAAATAAATTAAATTATTTAATGTCTAAAATTTATAAATAAAATAACATTATGTAGGAAAAAATTTTAGATTTATAATGATTTTTTTAGTCAAATTTATCTTATGTATAACCCTATATTAAAAATGTTTTAGTTATTAAACTTTGATTTTGTCTATTTTAATTCTTCTTTAAATAAAATAATAATAAATGTCCTAATCAAATCCAAGTGAAAATAAAGGGTAATATTTTATCCCTAAGGTTTTTTTTGGTCAATCTACACTTATCCAATAGAATTATACACGTTTTAGGGTAATAACAATATTATTTTTAACTTTAATTACCCAATTTACTTTTAACCGTGGTAAATAAAAGAAAAAAGTTACTATTCATCAAAAAAAAATTATATTATTGAACCACATTTTACTCTTTGATATTAACCGCGTCTCTCAGATTTTTGAAATTCCACTAATAGAAGCGGTAAAATTACCTTTTATGTAAATTTTCAAACTCTCTTAGTAGGTGGGTAAAAGATAGTGAAATGTTGAATAAAATTTTTGTACGTCTGAAATTATTATAAAATGACTCAAACGAATTACATTGAACTTATATAGGTATTATGTATCAATTTTGACCTAAAATAAATTTAAATAAAATAAATAATTATTTATATAAAAAGTCAGTTTTTAAATAGTAACACAGGTTTTCACTATTCATCAAAAATTGATTGTTTTCAGAAGAATACCAAAATTTCACCCGAGGCTAATTTTGATATTCAAAATCTAAAAATGAAGTCCATTTTGATAAATAAAATTTCTAGAAGTGGGTATTACTGTTCATAATAGCTAGTTTATATAACATATCGTTGTATAGTGAAACTCGGTATTGCGTACAACATATGTTATCATGGAAGGTCGCGATTGCGTGTAATGCAAGCCAAGTCAGGGACGTGTGTAGTGAAAGATCCTTTTGGTGTAGCATACAATGCATGACATCTATGAAATTAAAAATAAAATTTTTCATAAAATCTCGGGGTGTTACAGCCATGGTCAGTGCCTCCGCCCCTCCCTCATCATTGGAGGGGGGTTGCTCTTCCCCACCAATAGAGAAGCCTTATTCCTTATCCCCACCTTTGTTTTATTCATCGTTTTCTCCTTTATCTAAAATGTACTTTTCCCAGTGGTCTCAGACCTCTACGATGGCTACCCTCAGTTTGATCTTTTGACCTCAAAATTTACAGATGTATCTGCTCTTCTCTCCCCAAAATTGGTGTCTTAGTTCACTTCTCTATGTCCATCAGTCAATGTCATAGAGTTATTTTTTTAAAAAAATGGGGAATTTTGGAAAGCACGTTTTCCACAATCTTTGGAAAATGTCACATCATGATTCAATTAACCTACTCGGATGATCTCGTCACGTCATGTTTTGAGGCTCCTCGATCTGTCCCCTACAATCACATTAATCTATTGAAATGGACCATCAATCATCATATGAAGCAGAACACCCAAAAAAACAGTGTTAGGATGGTATTTCTATGTATGATATACTCTATAATACCAAATTTAGGATCGAAATAAGAATGATATTCTCAAATACAAGAGGGGGGTGAATTGTTCCCTTTAAAAAATTCATTTAGAAATTTTAAGGATGGTTATGTATAACAAATTTAAACAAGATAATTCACAATGCCTCTATATGTTCTAAACACATTCTAAATTCCGTAAAGGTGATTCCAGAAATTGAACTTAACTAAAGATTACAAAATGAGGATTATACCATAATGCATATACAATCTAACAAAATACGAGTAAATGAGTAAGGAAGTACAATATAGATATACTTTCTGTAACAATACAAATGTAGCGGAAAAATAGAGTAGTAAAAATACGGGTAACCAGAATAAACTACTTTATCCCAAATAGGAGGGTATCCAATACACATGGATAAAGGTCCATTGATTTATACATTCTTGACAGTCTATCTTACCCACACCAGGGTAATCCCTCGATACGAAGATCGCAGTATTTCTTGCTATCCCTGCAAGCCCTCGTCTATCAGGTAGTCGGCACCACTGTCTTCCTCAGCAATGAAGCCCTTAACATTATGGTGTTGGAACCTCTATCTTCCTATTGCCTGAATCCCTCGATTGTACACAAGAACAATCTAAGCCACACGAAGCAAGTCTGCACAATGTAATGTTTAAACAATCCGTTCAATCATTATGCAAGAATCATGAGAGTTGATAAGAGTCTCTCTCTCTAGAAATCACTTCAACAGCATGTAGACACAGTTGTAAAAGTTTAGTGTTAATTTTGTTCTCTTCTTTTCAATTGAGAACTTACTTATAGGCTCTAACAGTCAGCTCCATCCTCCAACGCTCATATTCTTCCTTGAATTTTGATGGGACATGTACATATGTCACTCAAACAACTGTTAATTGATAAATAAAAGAATGAAATCATTTTGTAATTGAACAGGTGTGAGCGTAACCAAAAACTGATATTCGGAATGGAGAAAAATATGAATGTTTGGAATGTAATAAAAAATGAATTCAGGGTCTGTAGTACTAAGATATTCAAATTTTTTTTTCTAAGGAATTCATAATTAGAATTCGTAATCAATTATTCATCAGAAATTGTAATGAGAATTCATAATCAGAATTTATCATCAGAATTCTTAATGAGAATTCGTAATCAAAATTCATCATCAGAATTCGTAATGAGAATTCGTAATCAGAATTCATCATCAGAATTCATAATGAGAATTCGTAATTAGAATTCATCATCAGAATTCTTAATGAGAATTCTTAATCAGAATTCATCATCAGAATTCGTAATGAGAATTCCTAATTAGAATTCTTCATCAAAATTCGTAATGATAATTTGTAATCAGAATTCATCATCATAATTAATAATGAGAATTCATAATCAGAAAACATCATTAGAATTCGTAGTTAGAACTTTATACAAGTTCGTAATCAGAATTCAGAGTTGATCTTCATAAAATATCATAACAGGGAATTCAGATCCTACAACAGAATGCTTCATGTCTAAGTATTATATGATTCTGAGTTTCTAGATATGAATCCGATGTTTATACATAAGAAAAATTATTATTTGAGCAATGAAATCTGGGTAAGGGTATATTTACTTTGGTAAAGAAATCATCCTTATATAAGGAAAATATAGGGTAAAATCAGATTTGCTTTAAGATATGGTGTTTGTGATTTTCAAAAAAATGATGGAATGGAAAATTAATAAGGAAAACCATATTGACTCAAGAATCTCCTCTTTTTTAGAAAGCAAAAAAATCCTTATGAAAAAGAATGTAGGAACTTAGAATAAATTTCTAGACTTTTAAAATTAAAGTTATCTCCCTTTTTTTATGGACAATGGGGAATATTAATAACTCCCCCTTAGGATTTGGAACACTAAGGATCGTATTCTAGATTCTCATAATGGGATTTTCTTTTGGAATATGAAAATATTCATAATGAGCACTCCCCTTCAGATAAACTCTCCCTTACTTTGGGATACTTCTTCTATACTTATAAATATTTTTCTGTCTCTTCTTTAGAATTCATTTTCCATCTCCCCCTTTGTGATTTTCAAAAAGAGATTGAGGGAATGGAAAATAATATGGTACCTGAAATATTATCACAAAATAACACAAAAGACAAGAAAGAATATTTTTCATTAAGATTTAATGGATTTTTACAAGGAAAGACATTACAACAAATGATCAGATTAGTTCTATTTGTGTTCTTTTTCCTTGCGGATTAGCTTCTTCAGAAGGGGTTTTATCTTCTTTAACTCTTTGTGGTTCTCCTCATCTTGCTTTTCTGAGGCATTAATATTATCATCATGAACCATGCGGGCCTCTTACTGAGCCTTAAGAACATCATCTTTCTTTACAATATTCTCTTAGATCTCAATCCAGATATCTCTTTCCCCTTTTTAGCTTTGATAAATAGAGTTAAGCTTCCCATTCAGATCCTTCACCTGTTGATTCAGAGAATTTTTCTCTAGGGTCAGCTTTTCCTGAAAACTATTTGTAAGATACTAGATCTTGGAATCATGGTTATCAAAAACATCTTTTACATCCTATTGAAATTCATAAATCTCTCTCATATTTTGGAAGACCTTCTTTGACAAAGAGGTCATTTTCTTGAAAGACTTCCTTTTAGATTTGTTTTCTATAAGAAAAGATATGAAATCTGATTCCATCATTACACACTTGTCCATCACCATGGACACCGAATCCGATTTCGGATTAAGAGTGTGTTGGAGCATCTGGCATCCAGAATCTATTTTGGTAAAAGTCGGAATGGAACTGACTAGCTTCTTCAAAGACTGCTCCACAAAATAATGACCAAGTGAAGATGACCTTGAATTCGAGACATTACTTGGTGAGAGTGTATTTTCAAGCTCAAAACGCTTCCTTTTTTATGTTCCTACAAGTTTTTTCCTCTTCACTATAGATTTTTTTGAGTATCAACAATCAATTGCTTACCATTATCAATATTTGGTATGACTTTCTCATTAGAAAATTTATGCTGACTATCAGATAATTGAACAATTATAACCTCATCAAATTTCTATTTTTCAGCTCTTTCCTCAATAAAGTTTTTATCATAACTATCTTCCTCATATAATTCATTTAATTCTTCATCCTTGTCTTCATCTTTCTTACCATCTTTCTCTTATTCCTTTCAAGGAGTGACAAGCTATGAGGACATGGCCTGAGATGTTCAGAGTGGTAATTTCTCTGATTGATTTTCCTTATCTTGATATTCTTGAACTTGTTTAATCAAATCATCTAAATCACCACATTATTCTTCTACTTCTTCTTCTTATTATTCTACTTCCTCCTCTTTTTCTTCCATCTCAAGGAATTCAGATGTCTTCTCCCATAAAGACATAGATTCAACAGGGTCTAAGTCAAACTGTGGCTTCCCTTCATTCCTCTTTCCCATATCATCCCTCCATTTTGTAACCACCTCATCCAGATATTTTTTCTATTTCTTCAGTTTGGGAAGTGTGGATTGGGCTTCAATAGCTTTAGGTTTTTTTTTCTGTTTCCTCCACTTCCATGAGCTTTCTTTTCATTCCTAGTTTCATTGATTGTTTGACTTTTTCAACATTTTACGGATTGGATTCTGCCTCATCCTCATAAATATCATAGAAATCTCATGTCTCTATAGAATAACCCATATTAATTCTTTTTAGAGTGTCATCACTAACATTCATAACATTTCAATTCAAAATCATGGAGCTACATGAGATCTTGAAGGATTCAATACATCAAACTATCAACTTTGAAACCAAGGCAGGATACATGATAATTTGGGGTCTTATATTTCCATTCATTATGTTATGAATTGTAATAAGAACATGCCTCATCAAATTTATTTTGTATGATTTATCAGGAAATATAAGAAATATATGTCACTCTTCTTGAGGGTATCTTTTTCACCTTTTATCGGTACTAAAATACCTTGTACCCATAACTGAAGGATCCAATTGATAGAATATAGATTACCAATTTTTTTTATCTTTACATCAGAAAGTCCAAGATATTGCAAGGACTTCACCTTAACAACACTACTTTGAACATCTGGGAGTTTGTGGGAGAAAATTTCTGCCTCCCCTTCATATGATATTCCCACCAAGATGGCTGACTTGGTATAAGAATGTTTGTAGGGTTTTCCATAAGACTTGAAAGAAAATAATTCTATATCATCTTCCTTAAAAAAGAACACTGACTCATAAAACTCTATGAGTAAATCTAGATAACCCATGTCTTGAACACCTAGCTTAGATACCTAGATATCTTCCCATCCATTTAACTCGATATTCTTAGAAATGATAGAATCATACTTGAAAAAGTTCGGATGCACCAAGCTTTCCCTATATTCATGACATTTTGAAATTGGCTTTATGGTATACATTTCTTGAGAAGACGCTTCTACAGACATTCGGACTGGAAGAACTTTGGGAGATTTGAAATGGGCTTATGAATGAATGAAGAGCTTTGAGACGCGAGAGCTTGGAAACTGATGTGGGACACCATCGGGGGTCCCATTTTTATAAGCAATATAGGTGACCTTTCAACATCCAAAACCAATATAACAGTTGAAAAACTCACTGATATAATCTGATAGTTGAAAACATACCTGCAAGGAAATCTTGAATCTGATCTTTTATGGTTTTAAGAGAAACATTTGGATTAAAGGAAAAAATGAATCCTAAAAATTAAAATACAAGAGAAAATACCAACAAGTAAAAATTAATAAGAAAACATGAGTAAATAAACAATAAAATACAGATTGGCTAGGATGATTATTCGTAATATGTGATATTCTTCTTGAAGAAAATTTGACTATGAAAAACATACTACGAAAAACTAACTATGAAAACTCACTACAAAAAACATAAGATCTACAAGTTTTACTGCAAAATGTTTGAGTACCAAAATTTTATTATGAAAATTATGAATATGAAAATTCCCATTACAAAAAATATCAATTATGAAAACTTACACTATGAAAAATCTAGTATAAAAATATTCAATATGAAAATTTCCGGACAAAAATTTCTATTATGATATTTACCAAAAATGAACTAAGAAAATATTTTATTATTATAATTTTTAAAAAATAACCATGAGAATTTTATTATGAAAATTTTGAAAAACATCAACAATAGATGTACCCCCCAATGAAAAGGATTTTATTAAAGTAAATAGATTGGTTCAACAGAACATTAATGAAGGAAGATTACCTCATGGTTATCATTCCTAACTTCTATTTAATGTATTCAAATATATCGATAGGTAAATATTTTCTAAAAATATCATCAAGTTGATCTTGCGTTCCGATAAATTGAAGAATAATATCTCTTTTTTGTGTGTAATCCCTAAGAAAGTGATGCATAATATCTATGTGCTTTGCACGAGAGTGATGTGCAGGGTTTTTACTAAGGTAAATGGCACTTGTGTTATCCCACAAAATTTGAGTCTTATTAAAACTCAATCCATATTTTGTGAGTGTGTGTTGCATCCACAACACTTGAGAACAACAACATACAACTGCTACATATTCAGCTTTAGCAGTGGAGAGTGCTACAAAATGATGCTTCTTGCAAGACAAAGAAACTAATGAATCTCCTATGAAATGAAAAGTTCTGGATGTACTCTTTATATCCATTCTACTTCCTCCAAAGTAAGCATCTGAAAAACTTATTAAGAAAAAATAATTTCCAGAAGTATAAAATAGTCCAAAACCCATGGTTCCCGTTAAGTTTCAAAAAATCCTTTTCACTGCCTTTAAATGAGATTCCTTAGGATTGGATTGATATCATGCACATAATCATACTAAAAACATTAAGTCTGGATGAATAGTTGTCAAGTAAAGTAGACTTCCTATCACACTTCTAAAATATGTTTTATCTACTGGTTTCCCAGCTTCATCATGATCAAGTGTGTTTGAGGTACTGATGGGAGTATATATACTCTCATTGTTTTCATATCCAAACTTTTTAAGAAGATCTTTAATATAATATTGTTGGGATATGTAGATTCCTTCCGGTTTTTGGGAAATTTGAAAACCAAGGAAAAATGTTTACTCACTCATAATACTCATTTCAAACTCATATTTCCTTACATCTACAAATGAGTCATTTAAAGATTTCTGATTTGACCCTAATATAATTTTATCTAAATAAATTTGAACAATCAAAACATGTTTCGTATCTTTATTTATAAATAGTGTTGGATCTGCA
Organism: Viscum album; assembly: GCA_963277665.1. Lineage (NCBI taxonomy): Eukaryota > Viridiplantae > Streptophyta > Magnoliopsida > Santalales > Viscaceae > Viscum > Viscum album. Next base: position 766,879,052 of record OY728162.1, read on the forward strand.
TTTCCCGTAGCATAGTTATTTTGAAGCAAAAATATTGCGAGTCTATAATACCATGCTTTAGGGCTTGTTTAATTCCATACAAAGCATTGGTGTGTCTAAAAACATGATCAGGATGTTTTTTATCTTCAAACCCAGGAGGTTGTCCAACAAAAACATCCTCCTGAACATAACCGTTAATGAAAGCACATTTCACATCCATTTGAAAACGTTTGAAATTGATGAATACAACAAAGGAAAGTAAAATACAAATAGATTCGAGTTTACCTACTGGAGAAATGTTTAGTTCATATTCTATTCCTTCTTGTTGATTATAGCCTTTAGAAACTAGTCTAGAATCATTTCTTACTATGATTCCATTTTTATCACACTTATTTTTGAATACCCATTTTAATCCAATTATAGATGTTTCCTTAGTTCATTCATCCAAGGTCTAGACATTATTCCTTTAGAATTAATTTAGTTCATCTTGGATGGATTTAATCCAATCATTATCACCTAAAGAATCATCAGTTCTTTTTGGTTCAAATTGGATTGGAATGCTAGATGATCTACTTCATTTCTTAAGGAAAATCTATTCCTTACAGTTTTACTGACATCACCAATGATACTATCGCAAGGATGATTCTTTAGAAACGACTAATTTGTATTTTTTAAAACCTATTCATAAACATAGTGTAGGAAATCTTCTGGGGAAAATGTTTCGGGAGTATCTTCTTGAAAAGTTTCCTTGTCATAAGGATCTTCTATCATAGGTTGATAATCATTTTTTGAAAACACATTCGATGATGTATGATGGGATTTTTTAAAAACAAAAGGACAAGTTTCATCAAATTAAACATGTATTGTCTCTTCAATAGTACAAGTGTAACATCCCAGGTAAATAAAGAATAAAGAATTTTCATATTTATTAATATTTACTAATTAAATATTAATTTTAATTAAAATGGGTTTCTACGTTCGATAGCGTACTCGGTACGCAACGATGAGTTTCTTTGAAAACTTACGTTGCACACAAGTAATAAAATAATATTATTTTAAATATTAGTTAACGAGTAGCCATTGTACTGGAAGGAATGGATAGAAATAACTAAAATATGATTATATATGTTTTTAAATGTTTTTACCTTTTCCCAATAAAAGATAAAGGCTAAAATATGGAAAGAGTTCAATTTTTGGCATTTATACACTAATTTTCACGAAAGTTCCACTTATCACCTTTTGACGGAGAACCGTCATTAAATATAGTTTTGATCGATCTTATAAATTCTATTGGACCAAATATAACTCTTCTTTAGAATCGGGACATCAAAATTTACTTTGTGTAAATTTTTGGTACCTTTCTGATAAGTTGATTTTTTTAATGAATAGTGTAAAATGTTGGATTTTAATTCAAAACCTATTTTTAATATAATTTATTTATATGATTAGATTATCTTTTTAATTGGTTTTAACGTGAAATTAGAAAATATTTTTACCATTAAATCCAATAGTGGTCGTTGGAATTAATTTCACTTTGAAATCGGACTTAAACTAGTGTCAATCTTTTGATACTTATTGTTCCATAAAAACACGCTATTTGCTCTGACAGCGGGAATTAATTATTAAATTAATTAATGTGACTTATATGTTTTCAATTTTGTAAAATAGAATTCATTTTTGAATTCAGAATATCAAATATATCTTAGGGTGAATTTTTGGTAATTTTCTGAAAAACATCAATTTTTGATGAATAGTGAAACCACTAAGTGGTACTTATAAAAACTGATTTTCCGTTTAAATGAAATTTTGCCATCATTGTGTTTTTATTTTCAAAAATCCGACATACATGGTTTTCATTATGAAGTAAAATGTGGTTCAATGAGATTATAATAATTTTTTGGTGAATAGTAACTTATTAAGTTCTTAATCGCGATTAGTGGTAATTAGTGTAGTTTAAGGTAAAAATAATGCTTTAATAAAATAAGATGAGTTTGAAACATGTCCTAACCTCATTGGTTGTGTCATCGCCGACCAAGAAAAGCCATGGGTCAACTTGGGGACCCCATGGAGACACTTTGGTTGGGAAATGACATAAATAACTTTTTATTTAATATAAAAGTAAAAATGATACAAACATGATATGTTTTACAAAAACAATTTTTAAGTGGGGATATACAAGGCATAAGCTTAATTATAAATATTAATTGGAAATCTAAAAAGATTTACTACATTATAGTAATTTTATTATAATTTTTAGACATTAAATAAATTAAATTATATAAGACATCATAATGATGTAGCGATTACATCATTATTTAACGATTAAAATAAAATGGAAAGATAATGTAAAATATATAAACTACACATGTCCAAAACTTATTGGATGGGTGGATTTCGAACCCTTATCACCTTATCAATGAATTATATCAATGTGGGACCTTTTAAAACCGAAACACATTTTCAAATAAAGTAATATTTCTTACTTTCCAAAAGTGCCCCTCCTCTCCTCTTATAAAAGGCCCCCACCTCTACCTCATTTCACAGACTCCTCAAGCCTTTGGCTCGGCCATCCCCTGCCCATTTACTCTCTCCACATCCATCTCCTAATCCTAGAGGATTCCCTTTGGGCATAATCCTTCCAAAGGAAGCCTTTAGGCTCAAATTAAAAGGAGTTACACTTTTAAATGTAATTCATTCTCTCATGTTCATTTGTTTTATTTTGTTTCTCCAACCCCCTAAAATCTTTTTATTTACTTATTTTTTAACAACACCAGTATATTCAATATACTAGGATGTTTTTATAAGATTTATTCGAGCTACACTCTCACACAACTACATAAAATGGTTAAAGAACCTACGGTTTCCGTGGATGGCGAAATTCTGCCTCCCGAAACGATGATTGTTCAATACTCATTTAACACCTTCAAGGGTGGACATTGTGATGTCACTATTTTTATATATGATATATAATATGTTTATTTTTTCTTTAAGATTCTTTATTTTTCATTTTGGGCATACCTTTATGGTTTTTATTATGGGTAAACACGATATCTTTATTTAAGGAAGTGCGGACTACCGCCCCCTCAAAGTGATGTGATTCGTTAATGCCATATGTGGGATGTGTAAAGGATGGATTTAAAGTTATTATGTATGATGTTATACTGGAATTATAATATACATCTATATCATTATTATTTCTTTCCATTAAAATATGAGATAGAAATGAAAGTAGCGTTCATGCGTACGTACGACTTACCGTCTCCATGAACTGTGCATTTCATTTCTTATCCCCAAATGTAATGTACTATTAAAAGAACATATAATGGATATATATAATTAATGATATATCTAAATGATTAATATAATTATGGAATTAAAATATACATACCTCTCATTTTGTTTTAATTCCATTAATATGACAAAGAAATGAAAGTAGCGTTCATGCGTACGTACGGCTTACCGTCTCCATGAACGGTGCATTTAATTTCTTACCTCTAAATGATTATGTAATATTATAAATACATTTATATGCTGGATATATATGATATATATGATATCAAAATCAGGAATGTCATTCTGGATATAAATAACCTTTGAACACATGAACATCATGTAATTGTAAGAAGTCCACTTTCGACTTAAGAACCAAATATTGACAAAAAAACATTATTAACATAAATGGTTACATAATGTTTATAACATGGAAATAAGTGATATAAAAGGAATAATGAACTTTAAAAAGGTTCTTAATCAAGTATAAATTAACTCATGTTTATTATTCAGGACGTTAAATAACGATCGAGTGAAGTCGGACCCGAGGTAAGGGATTTCGTCTCAATCTCCATTCATTGAATCATATTTCGTTTTATTCAAAAATTTATTTTATACGGTGTATAAACCCCTTTGACTTTTACTTTTATACAAAATGAATCTTTTTCTACGAAGCGTTTCACTAAACGACAAAAAGGAATGTTTTTTTAACGTACGCGGTGACAACGACCTTTTCCACCGCCGCGAGTATTATTTGGTCGTTGGCTTTCTCAACAAGCCGTAATGTTTTTAGAATAAAATAAATACCATATACTCTTTTATGTATTTTGGTATTGAAAATAGTTTTGAAAAAGGAATCTATTATGTCAATATATTTATGATATATTTTGATTGAAATGTGGAAATGTTATCATTCCTTTATATTGGTTTTATGTTTTAAGATTTTATATTGGTACTTGGACATTTTAACGGGTGGTTACGTTATAAACCATATAACGGGTGGTGCCGTGAATACCAGGACGGGTGGTTACGTTATAACCTCCAATGCATTGGGTATGGAAGTCAGCCGTATGGCTATTCCATTAAGTATGTATGGAAATTGGCTATATGGCTATTCCATTAAGTGATATGTGTGGAAGTCGACCATATGGTTATTCCACTTAAGTATGTTTATGTCCCAAGTTACCTTTATATATGTTATGTGTTCTTTTTATGGATTTTATGGTAATCCTTTGGTTACAAAAAGGTAAGTAATGATAATTTATTTAGTGAATAGTTTTTACTACTTCATGAAGGTGAAGGTATTACTTTGATAGAGTATATATGGTTTATTTGATGTTTGAAAAACTAACAGTTTTCATTCTTTCTGTATCCCTTACTGAGCTTTTTATGCTCACCCCATGTTTTTTTTTGAAATGTTTTCACAGGACTTAATGTGGAATAAGGTCAAGGATGGGATCAAGGGAATGTCATTCTATATAAAACATGGAACTAGACACGTTTCTTTTAAAGAGTTTTTTTTATTATGGAAACTTAGTAGAAGTGACTACTTTGTAATATTTTGAGATGTAATAGTTATGTTCTAATTCTCTAAAACTCTAAACCTGAAAAGATCCTCGACGTGAATTATTCATTTATTTCAATATTAAGTAAGGTTTAAGGACGGGGCCTTATAGTTGGTATCAGAGGACGGTTTATAAAACTTTAGGAGTTAGAAAAGTGTTAAATTATAATATGATTGAAATGATATAGCATTTATGGATTACCATGTTGCTTCGACTAAGATATTTCTGTGATCAGAATGGTTTTCCGCAGAGGAAACAAAGCAGCTATGTTGGGACGACATCAGGAGAAAGATAACCTTTCAAATCAGCAACCTGAGATGGTCGGAATCGGAACTGAATAGTTTTTTGCAGTGATGGCGTAGTTGACTCAGGCTATAAATGGTGGCGGTATCCATGCACGAGATCAGCCAGATCAACCGCAGAGGAAAATGTCAGTGGTGGAACATTTCATGAGGCAACATCCCCCATCATTCAGAGGATCATCTGACCCTGTGCAAGCTGATTGGTGGATTAAAGCACTAGAGAAGATTTTTGATGTCATGGGGTGTTCAGAACATCAAAAGGTTAGTCTTGATGTTTACCGTTTTGAAGGTGAAGCTAATCAGTGGTGGTCGATGGTGAAAATTATAAGGGATAGTGATGAGAATGAGGATCTTCACTGGGATGAATTCAAAGGTGTGTTTCTTGAGAAATATTTTCCTAAGGTGGTTCATATTAGGATGGAAAAACAGTTCCTAGAATTGAGGCAGGAGGATGATTCAGTGGCTGCTTATGAAGAAAAGTTCACTCGATTGGCAAGGTATGCTCCAAACTTCATACGAGATCTTGATAGTAAAATAAACCATTTCTACTCAGGGTTAAAGCCAAAGTATTGAAGGGCTTTAGCTTCTAGTGAGTTCAAAAGTTATGAAAAACTTGTTCGATGTGCGGAGATGGTGGAAATGGAGTTTGCCGATGATCAGGTGTTCTATGACAAACAATAGAATAAGAGGTCTAGTTGGCAGGAAAAGGGGAAGAATTCATCAAAGAAGCAAGGAGGTAAGAAAACCAAATATACATCCTGTGAGAAGTGTGGTAAAATGCATCCTGGAGAATGTTTATCCAAGTCTGGTAAGTGCTTTCGGTGTGGTATGTCTGGTCATATTGCTCGTAACTGTAAGGAAGATGATCAAGCAGGAAATGAAAAGCCAACGGTAAGATGTTTTAAGTGTAATGAAATGTGTCATTATGCAAATGAGTGTCCAACGAAGAACTCAACTGGGGGAATGCAGCCAGAATACAAGCAGAAAGGGGTGGTGAAATCCTTTGCAACAACTTCAGCAGATGTTGGTCCATTGAATGAAGTGGTATCAGCTCCAGTGAGCTCAGTATTTTTCGAAGATTGACTTGAGGTCGGGGTACCATCAGTTGAAAGTAAAAGAAGCAGGCGTTCTGAAGACTGCGTTCCGTACTAGATATGGCCATTATGAATTTGTAGTAATGCCTTTTGGGTTAACCAATGAACCTGCTGTATTCACGGACCTTATGAATAAAATTTTCCATGAGTTCTTGGATAAGTTTGTGTTTGTGTTTTGAGGTTTGGGAAGAGGTTATGTGTGCCTTGTGATTCACAGTTGAAGAATGAGTTGTTATGTGAGGCTCATAGTTCCCCGTTTTCAGTTCATCCTGGCAGTACTAAGAAGTACAGAGATCTGCAGGAGTATTACTGGTGGGATGGAATGAAAAGAGATATTGCTGAATTTACTGTGAAGTGTTTGACATGTCAACAGGTTAAAACAGAGCGGCAGTTAGCGAAAGGGATGCTTCAGCCTTTACCAGTGCCAGAGTGTAAATGGGAAAACATATCCACGGACTTTGTTGTGGGATTACCGAGGACATCTCGAGGTAATAATGCAATCTGGGTTATTGTTGATCGCTTGACCAAATCTGCTCGTTTCCTTTCTATACGAGATACTTTCACTCTAGATCAACTTTCCCATTTGTATCTTAAATAGATTGTCAGGTTACATGGAGTTCCTCTCTCCATTGTATCGGATCATGATCCCAGGTTTACTTCTAACTTTTGGAAAGGCCTTTAGAAGTCGTTGGGTACTGAATTAAATTTTAGTACAGCTTTTCATCCTCAATCAGATGGGCAGTCAGAACGTAAATTTTGACCTTGGAGGATATGCTATGAGCTTGTTCGATGGATTATCAGGGAAGTTGGGACCAACATCTTTCTTTGTTTGAGTTTTCATATAATAACAGTTTTCATTCCAGTATACAGATGGCACCATTTGAGGCATTATATGGGAAGCGTTGTTGAACTCCAGCTTTCTGCGATGAAGGAAGCTGATGGGACCAGAATTGGTAGAAGAGATGGCAGAAAAAGTTCAGTTGATTCAGAAACACATGAGAACAGCTCAGAGCAGGCAGAAAATTTATGCGGATAACTGGAGGAAGGATCTATCTTTCGAGGTAGATGATCACATTTTTTCTCAAGGTTTCTCCTTGGAAAAGTGTGATGAGATTTGGTAAGAAAGGAAAGTTGAGTCAAAGGTTTATTGGACCATATGAAATTCTGGAGAGAGTTGGATCAGTTGCATACCGGGTGGCTTTACCTATGAGTTTATCTCAGGTACACAATGTTTTTCATGTTTAAATGTTGAGAAAGTATATGTCAGATCCATCTCATGTTTTGAGTCCAGAGGTAGTTCAGCTGGAAGAGAAACTATCTTATGAGGAACAAACGGTCCAGATTCTTGACCACAGGGAGCAAGTGTTACGGAATAAGGTGATTCATCAGGTAAAGGTTTTGTGGAAAAACCATGTGATTGAAGAGGCAACGTGGGAATTTGAAAATGCTATGAGGGATAAATACCCCCACTTATTTTGATAAGTGAATAAAATTGTGAGGACGCAATCCCCACAAGGGGGGAAGGATGTAACATCCCAGGTAAATAAAGAATAAAGAATTTTCATATTTATTAATATTTACGAATTAAATATTAATTTTAATTAAAAGGGGTTTCTACGTTCGATAGCGTACTCGGTACACAACGATGAGTTTCTTTGAAAACTTGCGTTGCACACAAGTAATAAAATAATATTATTTTAAATGTTAGTTAACGAGTAGCCGTTGTACTGGCGGGAATGGATATAAATAACTAAAATATGATTATATATGTTTTTAAATGTTTTTTCATTTACCCAATAAAAGATAAAGACTTAAAATACGGAAAGAGTTCAATTTTAGGCATTTATACCCTAATTTTCACGAAAGGTCCACTTATCACCTTTTGACGGAGAACCGTAATTAAATATAGTTTTTATCGATCTTATAAATTCTATTGGACCAAATATAACTCTTCTTTAGAATCAGAAAATCAAAATTTACTTTGTGTAAATTTTTTGTACCTTTCTGATAAAGTTCATTTTTTTAATGAATAGTGTAAAATGTTGGATTTTAATTCAAAACATCTTTTTAATATAATTTATTTATATGATTAGATTATCTTTTGAATTGGTTTTAAAGTGAAATTAGAAAATATTTTTACCATTAAATCCAATAGTGTTCGTTGGAATTAAATTCACTTTGAAATCGGACTTAAACTAGTGTCAATCTTTTGATACTTATTGTTCCATAAAAACACGCTATTTGCTCTGACAGTGGGAATTAATTATTAAATTAATTAATGTGACTTATATGTTTTGAATTTTGTAAAGTAGACTTCATTTTTGAATTCAGAATATCAAATATAGCTTAGGGTGTATTTTTGGGATTTTTCTGAAAAACTTCGATTTTTGATGAATAGTGAAACCACTGAGTGGTACTTATAAAAACTGATTTTCCGTTTAAATGAAATTTTGCCATCATTGTGTTTTGATTTTCAAGAATCTGACATACATGGTTGTCATTAAGAAGTAAAATTTGGTTAAATGAGATTATAATAATTTTTTGGTGAATAGTAACTTATTAAGTTCTTAATCGCGATTAGTTGTAATTAGTGTAGTTTAAGGTAAAAATAATGCTTTAATAAAATAAGATGAGCTTGAAACATGTCCTACCCTCATTGTTTGTGTCATGGCCGACCATGACAAGCCATGGGTAAACTTGGGGACCCCATGGAGACACTTTGGTTGGGAAATGACATAAATAACATTTTATTTAATATAAAAGTAAAAATGATACAAACATGATATGTTTTACTAAAACAATTTTTAAGTGGGGTTATACAAGTCATAATCTTTATTAGAAATAGTCATTGGAAAGATAAAACGATTTCCTACATCATAGTAATTTTCTTATAATTTTTAGACATTAAATAAATTAAATTATTTATGACATTATAATGATGTAGCGATGATATCATTATTTAATGATTAAAATAAAATGGAAAGATAATGTAAAATCTATGAACTACACATGTCCAAAACTTATTGGATGGGTGGATTTAGAAACCTTATCACCTTATCCACGAATTATATAAATGTGGGACCTTTTAAAACCGAAACACATTTTCAAATAACGTAATATTTCTTACTTTCCAAAAGTTCCCCTCCTCTCCTCTCATAAAAGGCCCCCACCTCTACCTCATTTCACACACTCCTCAAGACTTTGGCTCGTCCAACCCCTGCCCATTTACTCTCTCCAAATCCCTCTACTCATCCTAGAGGATTCCATTTGGGCATAATCCTTTCAATGGAAGCCTTTAGGCTCAAATCAAAATGAGTTAAACTTTTAAAGGTAATTCATTCTCTCATGTTCATTTGTTTTATTTTGTTTCTCCAACCCCCTAAACTATTTTTATTTACATATTTTGTAACAACACCAGTATCTTCAATATACTAGGATGTTGTTATAAGATTTATTCTAGCTACACTCTCACACAACTACATCAAATGGTTAAAGAACATACGGTTTCCGTGGATGGTGAAATTCTGCCTCCTGAAACGATGATTGTTCAATACTCATTTAACACCTTCAAGGGTGGCCATTATGATGTCACTATTTTTATATATGATATATAATATGTTTATTTTTTCTTTAAGCTTATGTATTTTTAATTTTGGGCATACCTTTATGGTTTCCATTATGGGTAAACACGATATCTTCATTTAAGGAAGTGCGGACTACCGCCCCCTCAAAGTGATGTGATTCGTTAATGCCATATATGGGACGTGTAAAAGATGGATTTAAAGTTATTATATATGATGTTATACTGGAATTATAATATACATCTATATCATTATTATTTCTATCCATTAAAGTATGAGATAGAAATGAAAGTAGCGTTCATGTGTACGAACGTCTTACCGTCTCCATGAACGGTGCATTTCATTTATTATCCCCAAATGCAATGTACTATTAAAAGTACATATAACGGATATATATAATTAATTATATATCTAAATGATGAATATAATTCTGGAATTAAAATATACATACCTCTCATTTAGTTTTAATTCCATTAATATGACAAAGAAATGAAAGTAGCGTTCATGCGTACGTACGGCTTACCGTCTCCATGAACGGTGCATTTCATTTCTTACCTCTAAATGATTATGTAATATTATAAATACATTTATATGCTGGATATATAGGATATATATGATATCCAAATCAGGAATTTCATTCTGGATATAAAGAACCTTTGAACACACGAACAACATGTAATTGTAAGAAGTCCACTTTCGACTTAAGAACCAAATATTGACAAAACAAACATTATTAACTTAAATGGTTACATAATGTTTATAACATGTCAATAAGTGATATAAAATGAATAATGAACATTAAAAAGGTTCTTAATCAAGTGTAAATTAACTCAAGTTTATTATTCAGGACGTTAAAGAACGATCGAGTCAAGTCGGACCCGAGGTAAGGGACTTCGTCTCAATCTCCTTTCATTGAGGCATATTTCGTTTTATACACAACGTTCATTTATACGGTGTATAAACCCCTTTGTCTTTTACTTTTATACAAAAGGGATCTTTTTCTACGAAGCATTTTACTAAATGACAAAAAGGAATGTTTTTTTAACGTACGCGGTGACAATGACCTTTTCCACCGCCGCGAGTATTATTTGGTCTTTGGATTTCTCAACAAGTCGTAATGTTTTTAGTATAAAATAAATACCATATACTCTTTTATGTATTTTGGTATTGAAAATGGTTTTGAAAAAGGATTCTATTATGTCAATATATTTATGATATATTGTGATTGAAATGTGGAAATGTTATCATTCCTTTATATTGGTTTTATGTTTTATGATTTTATATTGGTACTTGGACATTTTAACGGGTGGTTATGTTATAAACCATATGACGGGTGGTGCCGTGAATACCATGATGAGTGGTTACGTAATAACCTCCAATGCAATGGGTATGGAAGTCGGTCATATGGCTATTCCATTAAGTATGTATGGAAATTGGCCGTATGGCTATTCCATTAAGTGATATGTGTGGAAGTCGACCGTATGGTTATTCCACTTAAGTATGTTTATGTCCCAAGTTACCTTTATATATGTTATGTGTTCTTTTTATGGATTTTATGGTAATACTTTGGTTAAAAAAAGGTAAGTAATGATACTTTATTCAGTGAATAGTTTTTACTACTTCATGAAGGTTAAGGTATTACTTTGATAGAGTATATATGGTTTATTTGATGTTTGAAAAACTAACAGTTTTCATTTTTTCTGTATCCCTTACTGAGCTTTTTATGCTCACCCCATGTTTTTTTTTGAAATGTTTTCATAGGACTTAATGTGGAATAAGGTCAAGGATGGGATCAAGGGAATGTCATTCTATATAAAACATTGAACTAGACACGTCTCTTTTTAAGAGTTTTTTTTATTATGGAAACTTAGTAGAAGTGACTACTTTGTAATCTTTTGAGATGTAATAGTTATGTTCTAATTCTCTAAAACTCTAAACCTGAAAAGATCCTCGACGTGAATAATTCATTTAATTCAATATTAAGTAAGGTTTAAGGCTGGGGCCTTATAAAAAGCGTCTTTATTGAAATCATTATATTCCTGAGAAGTTGTGGAGTAGCCTAACAAAATTACTTCATCCGATTTTGGTGCGAATTTCTGAATATTATATTTAGTATTCAAAATGAATACCTTGCAACCAAAAACCCTAATGTAGAAAATTATAGGTTTTCGACCATTCCATAACTCATAAGGGATTTTATTAAGAAATGTTCTAATAAAAAATCTATTAATTGGATAACAAGAAGTACTTACAGCTTCAGACCAAAAATGTTTGGCAAAAGAATAATCACTCAACATGGTTCTAGATATCTCTTGAGAATTATAATTATTCTATAAACAAAACCATTCTATTGAGGTGTTCTGGGTGCTAAAAAGATATGATTAATGCCTTTTGTACTACAAAAAGTTTCAAAATCATAATTTTGAAATTCTTCTCCATGATCACTATGAATAGTTGTCAATTGAAGGTTTTTATACTTTTAACTTGGGCTCTAAAGATTTTCAAAAAATAAAAAGCTTCAAACTTCTTTTCTAGAAAATAGACCCACGTGAATCTAGTGTAATCATCAACCATGACAAATACATAATATTTTCCCCCAATGCTTCCAGTTTGAGTAGGACCAAAAATATCCATATGCACTAGCTATAATGCATCCGTTGATGAGACTTCACCAATAGATTTAATACTTTATTTGTGTTTCTTTCCATGTTGAAATAATTTACAGACATTTGAATAATCAAATCTTAGCTCCGATGGATCCTTAACTAGTCTCTTCTTAAAATTTTTTCATAAGTTACTAAGGTTAGAGTGTCCTATCCTTCTATTCCATAACCAAGAATGATATTTCGTTGCACTAAGGAAAGGTAATTCTTCGCTCCTAAGGTCTTCTAAGTTTAGTGTGTAACCATTCTCTTGACTATGGGCATAAAAAATAAATTCTTCCTTGAAATTGTGTACTAAGAACTTATCATTCCTAAAATTCACAAGGTAGCCTTCATCACATAATTTTCTTATACTGATGAGGTTATTCTTGAGACCCTTAACAAACAGAACATTTGAAATCAATGTTTTTCCAAGAAGAACGATGTTACCTATACCAATAATTTTTCCCTGATCATTATCTCTGAAAGTTATCCTCCTTTCGTCTTGATAATCTTTTCAAAATAGTTTTTGTTACCAGTCATATGCTGGGAACATCAACTATCCATGTACTACATATTTCTATTTTTACTTTTCCTATTTTTTTCAAAATAAGAAATAGTTAGGTTTTCATAATCCAGAATTCCTTGGATCTAGAAATCTCAGAAAGTAATGTTTTGGGAACCCACATCTTCTTAGAAAAACAATCATTATGAGATCCTAAAGATTGGGTTTTGGTTAGAGAACAATTATTAGCCAAGTGAGCACCACATTGACACTTAGTGCACAATGGGGCACTTTGAGGAACAATGTAATTGTTACTAAAAGTTGGTTTTGAACCAGTATAACCAAAACCAGAAGTATTCTTTTGAGGTCTGATTTGTGAATACATTTTATCAAAATTTTCCTTACCAAGGGTAATGTTTGAAAAAAACATCTTGAAGGAAAATATTTTGGATTTGAGTTTTATAACTATGTTCTTTCCTTAAAATTTTTTTAAACTACAGCTAGTCTTGAAAACATATTTCTTTGAAATTATGTTCTATAGATCATTAAAAATTTTATTCTTCTTAGAACATACTTCCACATTATTTTTTGAAATAAATTCAAAATCATCATTTTTCTTACCAAGATCTTTAGAATGATCTGATATTTCTATTGTAAGAATAGTATTCTGAGAATTTTCCTTATCAAGTTTTTTCATGAGTTTAGAATTCTCATTCTCAAGGATTTTGGAAAACCTAGAAACTTATTCATTGTTTGGTAAAGTATTATCTTCATCAGAGGAAGATTATTCATCTGAAGAGTTATAATATTTACTATCCTTAGAATTTAAATAAGCGTTGGCCATTGATTCATCACTGTGTACCTTAGCCATCAAGAAATGATTATCAATAGGTAGCATAGCTAGAAGACTAAGATTCTTCTATTCAAAAGATTCATAATCCAAAGATTCATAATCCAAAGATTCATCTGAAGAATCTCCACCACTAGCACTCCATGTGTCATTCGATTTCACACTTTATTATCATTAGACTTTTAATACTTATTTCTATTTTTCTTAGAATGCCTTTATTTTTTTATTGTATTTTGAGCATAGGGAAATCAGGTCTTATGTGTCCATCTCTCTTGCATTCATGGCATGTAACATCAGAATCTTTCTTCTCTTTACATTCCTTCTTCTTGTATCTGGATTGAAAGATCCTTTGTCCAACTATCTTGTTCATCCATCGAGAAATATTTTATAATTCATTTTCTAAGGATTCAGTTTCACTATATTCAGAATGAATAACAACTTTCTTAGATCTGGATCTAGTAACTCTCTCAGGAGTATTGGATTTCATATTATTGGAAGTAGTTGTAAAAGCTACATTTCCATTTCCATTCGTCTTCTTCACAATATCAGCATCTCTCTTCATTCTAATATCATACTGAGGAAGAGTTAACAACAACTCATCAAGGGTAATCTGAGTAACCTTTATATTCTCATCAATTGCGGTCCTTTTAGATTCACACTCATTTGGCATGATGTTGATGATCTTTTCAATAACGGATTCATCATCCAATGCTTTTCCACCCATTGATTGTAAAATATTGACAATAGTCAGGAATCATTGTTTCACCTTGCATATGTTTTCACCATAAGGAAAAATAAAACCATGATATTCAGCACTAAGAATGGCTCTTCTGGTCTAAATTACTTTTGAAGTTCCAAAGTGAGTAACTTCTAGTTTCTTCCATATAGAATATGCTGCTTCACAAGATGAAATTTGGATATATATATTTATAGTTATTGAATAAAGTAAAGTATTGTGCACCTTATAATTAAGATTATATTCATGCTTTTCTTGATTTGTAAAGGCACCTACTTCTTTATCAGGAATTTTGTATCCACCGGTATGCATAACAATATTTTCAACCCCAGTGTTGATAATAAAAGTCCTCATGCGATCTCTCCAATATTCATAATCATTACCATCAATGATAGGTGGTCTGGTTGGATTGAGAATGTCTATGGAACCAACATTGTTTCCTACCATCATTAAGAAATTTCTTTCAACAAAAACATGTTATAAGAAAATGTTTATAAACAAGGAAAATATTCTAAGCTAGAAAATATCAAGTAAAAGTATCTCTACGAAAAAGTGAATCTGAATTATGATTCCGAATAATAGATTCCATAAAAAAATGAATCCGGAAGTGTGAATCCAAAAATTCTATTCCGAAAACTAATTTTTCTCTAAATCTAATCGTGAGATTAATTCAGATTTAACCAAATCCTTTGATACCAATTTTTAGGATGGTATGCCTGAGTATGATATACTCTATAATACAAAACATGAAATAAAAATAAGAATGTGATTATGAAATACATGAGGGGAGTGAATTTTACCCTTTAAAAAATTACTTTGGATCTTTTAAGGATGGTTATTTTTAACAAGATTAAACAAGATAATTCAAAATGCCTCTATAAGTTCATAACACATGATATATTCTGGAAAGGTGATTCTGGAAATGGAAGGAAACTAATGTTTAAAAAGATGATGATTCTACCTTAATGCGTATAGAATATAACTAAATCAGAGTACAAGAGTAAGGAAATACAAGAAAGTTATACATTCCTCAATAATACAAATGTAGCAGAAAAACAGAGTAGTAAAACTATTGGTAACAATTATAAACTCATTTATCTCAAAGATGAGGGTATAAAAAAACCATGGATAAAGGTCCCTTGATTTATAAATTCATGCATGTTTGTCTTACCCACACCTGGGTAATCCATCGATATGAATATTAGTGTCTATCTTGCTATCCCCTCAAGCCCTCAACTATCAGGTAGTTGGCACCTCTAACTTCCTCAGAAAGGAAGCCCTCAATATCAAGGTGTTATAACCTCTTTCTTCCTATCCCCGAAAGCCCTTGATTGTACACAACAACAATCAATGTCGCAAGAATAATGTATGCACAAGGAAAAGTTTGAACAAGCTATTCAAACATTCTGCATGAAGCTTGATAGTTGATAAGAGTCTCTCTCACTAGAAATCAATTCAACAGCATGTAGACACGATTGTCAATGTTCAGTTTTAAAGTTGTTTTCTTATTTTCAAATGAGCTCCTATTTATTGGAAAAGCTCCAACGGTCGACTACCCCCTCCAATTCATAGACTCTTCCTTTAATTCTGGAGGGACCTGTACACGTGTCACTTAAACAATGGTTAATTGAAAACTAATAGAACTACATCGTTTTGTAATTGAACATGTGTGAGCATAACCAAAAATTGATATTCGGAATGGAGAAAAATATAAATCTTTGGAATGTATGAAAAATTGAATTCGGAGTCTATAGTACTATGATATTCAGATTATGTTTTTCTAAGTAATTCATAATGAGAATTCCTAATAAATTAATCTTCAGAATTTGTAATGAGTATTCATAATCAGAATTCATCATTTGAATTCGTAATGATAATTCATAATCAAAATTTATCATCAGAATTCGTAATGAGAACTCATAATCAGAATTCATAATCAGAATTCGTAATGAGAATTCATAATCAGAATTCATCATCAGAATTTGTAATGAGAATTCATAATTAGAATTCATCATCAGAATTCTTAATGAGAATTCGTAATCATAATTCATCATTACAGTTCGTAGTTAGAACTTTATACAAGTTAGTAATTAGAATTCAGAGTTGAAAATCATAAAATTTTGTAATAGGGAATTCAAATCCTATAACAGAATGCATCATATCTGTGTATTATATGATTCTGAGTTTTTATATATGAATTTGATCTTTATACATAAGAAAAAGTATTATTTGAGAAATTAAATCTAGGTAAGAGTAGATTTCCTTTGGTAATGAAATTTTACTTATAGAAGCAAAATATAGGTTAAAATAATATTATCTTTTAGATAAGGTGTTTTTGATTTCCAAAAAAAAGAAGTAATGGAAAATTCATAAGGAAAACCTTATTGAATCAAGAAACAGATTTGTTGGTACTCGTTCCGGAGCTCCCCCTACCCTTTTAGAACGCTTCTATCATCCGAATGATCGATAACATGGTAGGGTGTTTTCCTTATTTGGTTTTGAGAACTAGTTCAGTATGCCACCTGATCTCTCTACACATCTGAGTAAAAGATGATGTTTCAAGACCCTCAGTAGAAAGGATTTTTATTTAGGTAGTAGATTATTTTTTTGGAGGCAACCGGTTATGTTTGAGTCTTGTACGCACATTTGTTCACTGTGTCGCACCTCAGGTACTTGACCCATTCCTGCAAGAGTGGAGGGAGGAATTTCCAAGGGCTCATGGTGCCAGTGATCATCCCCTGAGAAAGGATGGGATCATGGATTTTCCTAGATCTAATGAAGGTGTTCAAGATTTAGGGGTTGACTGAACTGCCTCTCCTTATCTCCGGCTCCTTTGTGAGGATGCTTCTGATCAGTGGAAGTCGTCTATGTTTTCTAAGGATAACCCATGAATCATTAATATTTTATATCAGCTGAAATGTGATCTGTGAATTGCATGGTTTTCTTGAGTATGTTTTTGTGATTATCTGTGATAGTGGGGTTCGTGTGGTACTTGAACAAGAATTGGTTGGGAGGGAAAAAAGGGGGGTCTTCTTGGATGCTTCTCAGGCATTGCAAATGGATCCTCTAAATCCATCCAATGTTAATATCGTAAATGAGGCTATTTGTGGGGATGAGTACACAGGTGTGGATTCCATGTGACCAATTTTTTATTACATTTCAACACATTTCTAATTTATGGGTCGAGAATTTTCCCATAGAGTTTCTCCAAACATATTATAGTAGGTCCCACAAGATAGAATTTCTTATGCTGAGAAGGTTATTTATGGAGGACCATTTATGAATTCTATATACTATTTTTCAGTGTTGTGAGAAATGGATGTCCATGCTATTGGGGATCCAAAAGAGGCTAAGGTTACCCAAGGAGAGGATACCTTGATAGAAGTTGGATTTTCTCAAGAGGACATGGACGATTCTCTAGATCCCACTGAGCCCAAGGAACTAGCTATTGCAGTGGAATATCTTAGATACTATTTACGGAAGGTCCAGAATGGATTTGTGGATTTTGATGGATTCATTATGAAAAATGGGAGGGTGGGGCCTAGGAGGTATTAAGCCAACCTACCTACTCCTCCTATCACTAGATCTACAACCATGGGTACGCTTCTTCAAAAGGATCCTACAAATAAAGGCATCTTCCTCTTGAGAAAGTGCAATAGTGACAAGCAAGAGGTGGCTGACACCTCCATCGACCTCGTGCTTGCAGGATGCAAGGCTACTGGTCCATTCATCCCCTCGGGTGATATGGTAATGGTGGATTTTGGATTGTATTGTCAGACATTCCCCAATGAAGAAATCGTTGACGAAGCTATTGATATTATAGAATCTAAGAATATGGAGGAGGTCCCGCTCGAGGATACATGGGATGTTATCATCCATTCCAAGGAATAAATGATGGAGAAATTAATGACATTCAATTCCTCTAAATAGAATCATGTTAAGATGATGGAGATATCTCTTTATGTGGAATCTGGTAGGATGCATACAGAGTTTATTTAAAAACAAGATCATATTTTGGGATGAGGGTTTAATGTTGGGATGTTATGCATGGATTAGTTCATACAGATGTAGGATAAGTTAGAAATTTAGTTTGAGGACCCCAACAAAGATGATCCGAAGTAAGAGGTAAATTGAATTCCCTGGAAACTACTTAGGAATAATGAATCTAATAGTCTTAAACGTGATTTCAATTGTTTATATGTCTCCTTCTCTATTTCATGCTATGGTTTTCTGTACGGACATGGGCTATCACATTCACTTAAATGTGTTAGAACTAAAAAATGTAATTTTTTAATTAAATTAAATTAATTAATCAATTAATTAATGGTTTAATGGAGTTGGTAGAATAATATGAAAATTTAATTACTTAATGTAGTAATTATGGAAATATTGTTTATGGAATAGATTTGTATTTATAAATAAAAGGTTTGTTGGATTAACATTGAAGGGTTAAAGGATATCATGAATAAATTTTGATCAATTGTTTAATAGTGAATTTTTCATATTATTTTATGTAATTTAAATAGAGAACCATTATTTTTGGATAAAATGAAATTGTGAACCATGATGATAATTTTGGATTTGATGGTTAATGATTATTAACCTTAGAAATGTTATTTTTATGAAATATGTGATATATTGTGATATATGTGATAATGAGTGTGGCATACATACTGATGCTCCCAATACACATATTTGATAACGAGAATGTGATAAGGATTGATTCTTCAAACTCACATATGTGATAAAAATTAGGTGTGGGATAGGGACTGATCCTCCAAATATCCACAAGGGGCTAGACTTGATGTTCTAGGCCCAAAACATTGGCATTGGAGGGGAGTTACTATTAGACTTGGAATGAAAATTGAAATTAAATGTTTAGTTAAAGCTCATGATATAATGAGTTGTCATTACCTATGTTATATAGTTTAGACTCCATCATGGGATGAATTAGGTATTGATTGTTTGGGTGTTATCTTGGACATGGCTAATTATGCGGTTAATTAAAGAATAATGAATAATGAATTCTTTTTTACATTATTGTGTATACATTAATCATTATTAAATTTCATACAATAGTATAGAATGGATAATATTTTGGAACTGTTGGGGGTGTCTTACTGATTTATATTCGCACCCTACCTGAGCTTCTTGAGCGGTACACAAATTGAAATAATTTTAAATGAATTGATAAGTGCAATAGAACTATGTTATATGGATGAGTTGGGATGGAACATGGATGAGGGAAGTAGACATGATTTGGGGAGTCAATTGGGAGTTGTCAGTGTGTTTATTATTTCTTTTACATATGGACACTTGATACATACTGAAATGACATATCTATTATTTTAGTTATGGTCAGTTATCCTTGTTTTCAGTTTATTATTTGATGTTGGTATTTATTTTTAATGGAATTATTATAATTATTCTTTATTACTATTTAGTCATTAAATTTTTATTTAAATTTTTTTAATCCTATAGATAGGGTATAGTCTCAACATGGTTTATATTATCCCATCGCTACTAGTCAGACGCCTTTGGAATATCTGGAGGCATGCCTGTTGTCATGTAACCAATCAGCTCGGGGCACCTGTGTGGGGTACCTGAGGTCAGGAAATACCCATTAATAAAAACAAATTCCAAATGTTCTAGAAGTTGATTATAATATGTTCATTCAAAAAAATAATAATTTTTTATGAAAATATTTCTTTATAGAATAAAATTACTTTTTTAAAAAATTGAGCGATTATTTAATAATAATTTATCAATACATTTATAATGCGTATAAACATTATATATATTTAATAATGTATTTAATCCTATTCATAACCTCTAAATTAACACATAGGTAATAATTTTCATATTAAAATTTAAATATTTCATGGTTCATTAAGGCTAAATGTTTCATATCTTTTATAATATAGAACATAGTGTTTATTTAATATCACAGTGTATTACATTATCTCCTAATTAATAAGATGTGTCCTCATAATTTTAACTTGTTTTCTCTTAATTAATAAATTCTATTATTACAAAATTATCTTTCAAGGTAAATCATTTATTATTCCTAAGTTTTTTATATACCTCATCTCAATGAAACATCTCCCAAACATCAATAATTGTGATGATAAATAAATAAACACCCTTTCAATATATTGAAATTCTCCAAACTATCATGTATATGATTTATATATTTACCTAAGAGGTAATACATAACATTACCAAAACTATATTTGAAGAGATAATCATATCAAAGAATCACATTTCCTTCATAATGATTATTTATATTCTACAAAATATTAAAGAATAATTAACATCAAATAATATACTAACCCCAAAGGTTTATTTAAACCTCAATAGACTTTTCTTCCTAATTCACCCAAAAAATATCATAATCAATTTAAAATCACATAACATAAAGCATAAAAAATATTTTTTTTTGATTCCATTGATCTTCTGATTAACTATAAACTTATACACCCATGACTATATCTATAACATTTATGTTAACCTCAAATGAAATAATATACTATTCCATAAACTAACACAGTATGTATTCCTTAAATAAGTTCACAAACTATTGAATATATTGTATAAATCCAAAAATTCAATATAATAAAATATGACATAAATCAAAATATCATCAATTAAGTATTTTCAAATTCACCAATACAATCATACCAATAGAAATCATCTCTTTATTCTAAGTAGACAAATTTTTTCAAATTCTAATGTTGATTAATCCTTAGATGTTCCATGATAATTATATTGAATAAATCATTTATATAAAAATTCCATAACATAATTCTTGAATCATAGTGCGTATATAATTTAAAATTTTCACTTCATTGGTCTTTCCCTGGTATATTAGATAACACATGGATTCATAAATTGGCTCGGATAATCCTCATCTTCCCTACAAATATTATATTGAACTAGAAATTATAACATAGGATGATCTTCATTTACCTCCATAAAAAATTTCATTTTTCGTCTGGAATTACATGCTTTATACCCTTCATTTACACAAAAAAAAATCATATTTTTATTACTTTGATACATTCACTTGACTTCTTCTTCCAAAATTCTCCAGATAAATGAAAATAGAATCTTCATTTCTTTATAATCCCCACCACAAGAGCTCTTAGTGAACTATATTCTTCTACTCCTTGGGGATTCTATGATTTGGTTAAGATGAAAGATATTAATAACATATCATGACAACTGATCAGGAATAATCTCAAGGTTTTGCAATATCGCTCCAATTTCTTTTGTTTAAAAATGAGGATAATCATTCCATTCTCGGTCAGTGTTAACACGAGACATTTATGTTAAAGACATTGACTAAAAACAAAAAGCATATTATGAGAAATAATATTCATAGCGTAGAACCATTTAAAATCACTTATAGGTTGTATAAATCATTAAAATTCCTCTTCAATATATGAAACATATATTTGACCCAGGTTATCCATAATCATTACCATTTTTTGTTGTTATAATATAATTAGACTCATAACTGTGGTTTTTAGTAATATTTTTCTCATCCTAGTTTACAAATGATAACTGAACCATTAGCTTATTCAAACTACATTTACCCATACATTTAATATATATTTATCACATCTTAAAAGGTTAATATTCATTACAAAACATAACGATCCATTCCATAATTGTCTAGGTATAGTTACATTAGACAATTAAACACATAAAAAAAGTTGTTAATAAAGTCTCTATATCATCTCCCACTATATCATTCATAACTATAACCCATCATAGAAGCATCACACATAAAGCATTCTTTTTAACCTTGTGAAACAGAAACAAACGAAATGGTTAGCTCAAATGATAATTAATGAAATAATGGTCATTTAAATGATAATTTGATCTCAATATAAGAATAAGGTTAAGAGAACATGACAATAAAATTATAATATCATACCCTACACATAAAAGATCATAATATTAAGTCATGGAATAGATTTTGGCATTTTATAAGACATGATAAATAAAGGAATATATGAACAAGAGCCAAGAGAGAATGAAATATGCTTAATTCATAGTTTTACAAAATACAAATAATCATTGAAAATAACTTCATTATTAGTACAAGAACATTGTGAAGACTATAATTGTACAATGGGTTTTCTCCACAAACCATCATAGATGAAATGGTCCAATCCCAAGACTATCACAGTTGACAATGTATCATAATAAATTGGATTCATTCCTCATTCTTGCCATGTTTATCTCATGGGATATCAATTGTTAACCAATTCATTTAAGGGAGATAGAGGGATCAACCATTTTATAATGAAAAACATACATGTTTTCTCCATAATATCAAAAAACATTCATCATATCATAACATAATTAAAGGAATGGGTTTCATAAACATTTCATAATTTAATCATATCATAACCCATGGATAATAAAAACGTTTCATAAACATATTTAAATGTTAATCATAAACCTTATAGATAAAGAATAAGGTTGGTATCACAACTGGAAAACTAACCTATACCAACGGTTTGGAACCGTTGGTATAGGCCTCCAAACCGTTGGTATAGCCTATACCAACGGTTTGGAGAACCATGGCGAAGTAAGCCATTGGGATAGGTCTATACCAACGGTTTTGGGAAAACCGTTGGTATAGACCTATCCCAACAGTTTTGAAAAATGTTGGCATAGGTAATATGAAAATCTATTCCAACGGTTATAAAATCGTTGGTATATGTATTTCAAAAAAAATACATTTGGTGTGATTTGATCCCTGAACCCTTCGTTTATAATAGAAGGACTTAACCACTAACCTAATATGACTTTTTTAAACATAATTTCATAAATATATATATGTATTATAATAATTATTTAAAATTTAGATTTATATAATGTTCTCGGGCAGTATACCTGGAATAAAAATCGAAGAACCTATCCCAATGGTTCGCAAAACTGTTGGGATGGGTGCATATTTTTTTCAGGGAGTATGCTGGATTTTGGGTCTCCCTTTCCCAACGGTTTGGGGAACCGTTGGGAAAGACCCACCCCTTTCCCAACGGTTCTCCAAAACCGTTGGGAAAGGCGTGTTTTGAGCTCCCTTTCCCAACGGTTTGGGGGAACCGTTGGGAAAGACCCACCCCTTTCCCAACGGTTTTGGAGAACCGTTGGGAAAGGGGTGTTTTGAGCTCCCTTTCCCAACGGTTTGGGAGAACCGTTGGGAAAGGGTGCATATACCAACGGTTTTTACAAACCGTTGGTATAGAAGTGTTGGGAAATATCCGATTTCCAGTAGTGTATCATTGGATTATATCCCCTGTAATGTATAACTGAAATCAAGGGTTATTATCAATGATTATTATAAATACCATTATATTGTCATTAAAAATTAATTGGGGAAAATAGCCTTTCCATATTAAAATTACATATTTAAAATATAAAAATATTTAAATTATTATGGAAAAAAGTTTATTTAAAAATATCATTGGAAACATATAAAAGAAACCTTAAGGAATTGAGTGGTCATGATGATGTGATTTTTCATTTCAGTTGAATAAATTAAAAAAAATCCTATAAAGCTTGTAAAAAGACAAAAAAATCACCTCATTTGAAAAATGAAAACAATATTACATTTGAAATAGTTTTTTTAAAAAAAAATGTGTAAAAATGTCTTTAAATAGACAAATTATAATACTAAATCCATCCTCAATACATCTATTTTCAAGAAAATGTTTTTTTGGTCGATGTGAAAAATAATGTCAATTTTATTTAAAAACATTCATTTTTTATATTGAGTAACTAAATAGAGGAAATTTTATTGAAAATTTTATTCTATAGAAATAAACAGAGGAGAATAAAATACATTATATTCTATAAATTTATATCATACAATTTCAGCATCATAACTTAATCATAGATAATCCCGATAAATAATAAAATTATAACATGAAAGCCTTGTTGCTCTAGTAACAATTGAATCATACGCCCCATGAAAAAAAGAGCCAGAAAATTATATTTATACCACCATAAATTTCATAACAATAATAAAAAAATTCATTGGTACTATATACATCACACAAAAGATACAATTGGTGAATATGGAAAGTGTCCCCCAGAAATAAAAATGAGATGAAAATCCCTTACCCTATGAATGTATTCCATTGTGGGAATTGGAACATTATATATAATAAATATAGATATTTTATAAATATAATATATAACTTTGATTATATATATAATCCCATATATGATTTACTTATTATCTTTTATCCACTATTTGTTAACCAATATTTATTAAAATCATTTTTTTGGGTGATATATACTTCATATTTCATGTATGTTTTGGTACGGTGGTTCTAGTCCATTTATTTTGATTATACATATATAACATATATATAATTTATAATAATAGTAATATTAAATATATTAATTCTATAATTATTTATATTCATCCATAATAGTAGAGATAGAAAAATGAATTACATTATTCATGGATATGATGGGTCGTACGTACGTATGAATGATGTTTTCATATCTCGATGGATGAAATAAGAGAAAGGTAAATAATAAATTATATTTCTAGAGTAATTATTATATAATATATTTATTATATTATAAATTAACCCATATTTATTACAATCCATGTAAACTAAAAATGTAAAATGAATCACATTGCTTCATGGAGGTGGCATTCCACATGTACTCACAAGTGATGTTATTATTTTCAAACGGTTTTGAAGGAAAAAAGGTGATATGATATTATAAATACTAATTTTTAAATATTTAATAATTATAATATTTAATCATTAATCCCATTATAATACCCATCCATAAAATTTGGTGATGACAAATGAATTGTATCGCAACATGGAGACAGTAAGTCGTACATACGCAAGATCAAAACATTCACTTCCCATTTCTCGGATAGATGGTGAATATTTTTTTTCATATTATTAATAAAATATAATAATATTGAGGATATTTTATATATTATTTTATGAAAAAACTGAAAGATTTATTATAGATAAAAAATATTAGAAAAAAAGTGATCTGTTAAGAAAGTTGACACTTTTTTGAAATAACTCCATTATGTATCCCCTTAAAGACCCAAGGGATGGTAATTTAGGAATACCATCACATATAGAATGCTTATAACCAAGTTTATATGTTTTTTTTTCAATTTTATTCTTGAGATATAAGGTAAAAATTTCTGAATAAGTTATTGGAGGAGGTTAATTTTTATAATATAGGTAAGGGGGAGCTTTTGGAATTTAATAAAAGATAAAATTATAAAAAAAGTCATTATTTATCCCAGATTCTACAAAAATACCAAGGATTATATTTTAATATATTATTCTATTTAAATAAAAATATCCAATAACATTTTTACTATTTTTAAGGCTATTTTAACCCTTATTATTTGGTTTAACCCCTTAATTAAATCATTTTAATAGTAATCAGGGTATCAAATTTTTTACATAAAAAGGATTATAATATTACATTTGAGGTGAAATTTGGATAATAAATGGAAAATGGATTATATTTTAGATGATATAATATTATATTTTTCATTTTTAAATATTTTAAAAAAATTATAAAAAATATGAAATATTATTTTGATAAAATATCATTAATGTCAATTATGTCACTATTCATTTGAATAGATTTAAAATACATAAATATTATTTTTAAAAATATAATATAATTTTTTAATATAACACTAATATGTCATATAGATTTAAAAGAATCATGGAAAACCACAACTCACTAAAATTATATTACTTTTAGAATTCCTAAAATCAATTATTTTATTTTTATAATCTTTGAGTAAATACTATGATTGCATTGTATAAGAAATTAAGGTAATTTTATATTTTATGAAAATTAGAAATAAATTTATTTCAGGAAAATAACTAAATTAATCACATTATAAAAACTTTTCTTCATTCATTGATTTATTTTTTCATTATGTGTACATATAAGACATATTTAAAACTAAGAGTGTAATAATGTGCAAATTCTATTGCATTAAATACAATATATGTCATATTAATGGAAAAGTGTCCATTAAAAAAATAAATTTAAAGTATGATTTTTATTTATAGAATATCCTTCATCTATTAATTATTATTATGAAAAGATACAGCCTTATCAGTTAGTTTTAACCTAGATTAACTTTATTTACACTTTACTATGGTGATAATTATTACTACGATGATGATTGATATTAACCAAAAATAAAATGTAAATTTTTAAAAAGTTTGAATAGATAGATTAAAAAATATGTAATCATGTTTATAAAATCCATTTTCTATATTTTGAAGATCATAATTTTAAAATAATAACGAAACATGCGATGAAAACCGCTTTTTAGAAAAATACATTTTTAAGCATAAAACAATGTTATTAATTATCTCATTCCTAGAAAAATATTAAATAAATATTAAAAATATTATTGACTATATAATATATATATTTCACTAAAATAATTCACTAATAGTGAATAGTTAAATCTATTATGAACAAAATGAATTACACACATAAAAATAGTTCTTCACGAAAAATGTATTGTACTTATAAATTTTTGTTTTCAAATTTATTCATAAAATTGATTCCAATGATCATATTTTTATTATTTAAAACAATGGAAAACTAATTTTACTTTTGAACCATTTTATAATAAAATATAACTTTGTAAATTATTGAAATTAAAATATACATTTCAATGTAAATCAATACTTTTTACTCTTCTAGGAAAAATCATATGTTTCAAGAAATTATCAAAAAATTAATTCATAGTTAAATTTTACATGATGAATTAAAAAATGATATCCTTTTAATCAAATATTATTTATAAATTCTCTAGAAATTAATTTTTATATTTTCTCAAAAAGATAAGTAAAATCAGTGTTTTATGAAAGTGTTTCTTTAAAGAATAAAAATACTTTACTATGAAATTAGTGATTATTTTATAAATATTTTTCAATAAATTTATATTTATTATGAAATATATATATATGTCATATATTGTTTAATATTTTTGATAGATTAAAATTTAATGGATAGGTTTTCCTTATCATATTTAAATAATAATAAATCCTAATTTATTTTTCCATGTTGTTTCATATCATGTAAACCATTGACCATAATGTTCATTAAAAATATTGGGGTGTAATGATTTTCATATTTGGAAGAAAATCTAAAAGACCTAATATCTACATGAGAAATGATAGATGTTTGTTGAAGAGTTCGCATCCTTGTTTTTTGTACATGATTTATCCAATAAAAAGTGATATTTTATTCATTGACTCCATCCTTACATATTTCCTTTCCTATATTTATTAATCCTACATTAACAAACAAATCATTTTTTTCTTTATATGAGTATACTCCATCCCTATGTGCTCCCCTTAGGAAGCTCACTTAAGAATCACTTCAGTATTTCATTCCTCTAAATTTTTATCACTATTTTTCTAAGACAACTACTCATTTGATTGAGATTTATACTACTTTTCACTAAATTGTATTATAAAATTTAACGAATAGTCATTAATTTTATTTGAATTTGTATTTAATGATTTTATATGAATTCAAAAGGAAAATTCCATCATCCCCATGAGTTTCAATTTTTCATATCTTATCATTCTGGAGAATAAATAATTTACCCCCCAAAATTAAAAAGTATTCCAACATGGGACTCTTCGCATATCATATTTCATATGGAATTTTATCTTCATTTGGAATTAAAAATCCCAATTTGAAGATATAAATTAAATTAAACACTATTTTTTTAATTTTTCATTTAATCATGGACTATTATCATTTATTTTTTGGGATGATCCTCTCCTAATTATTAGTTAATTAAATTACATTTTAAATATATTACTTCTGTATTTTTATCCCTAGTATCTTCCTTAATAATATCAAATAATATTAAATAAAATTAAACACTCTATATTTGAAGGATATGTTTATAAACCATGTCATCATACCATAATCATCAATAAATATAGTGTAATAACTTTATTCATCCATAGACATGGGTAAAATTGGCCCCACACATCCACCATCACTAACTAAAGCCATCTCATTTACATTCTTTCAAAAATATTATAAGTATTTAAAATGATTTTAAATTGTTTAATATATTTATAGTATTTGTTTCATCATGAGAAGGTTTTAGGATATTATGAGCTCCTTAATTCTCCACCACATCTTACGAGGATTTTTGGATTAAGTGTGCAAGAATTGTTTTCCATTTCCTTTAATATTCATCCATGGATATAAAGTGCCAATATTATTCCTCACTAATGTCTTAGAAATTGTATGGCTTAATTTTCTCATCCAATTGTTGTCCATCCCTTCATGAAATTTTTTTTCAAAGACATAATAATAAATAAGATAGGTATTAGAGATTTAATGTGATTCCTAAAAATTTATTTTTTCATGAAATAAATTTATTTATAATATAAAGAATCATCCTTTTACTCTTGATCCCACACCTCTTAAATGATGAGGTTCTAATGGTTGAGGTAAAATAAATCATGTTTTATTTTACAATCTTACGATGGGAGTGAAATTTGAAAAATAATAGTAGAAGAATTAAAATATATTGAAAACCAAAATTACATACTTTAATTAATTATTGGAATAAAAAATTTGAACTTCTAGGAAGAAAAAAAAGTATAATAGGGTCGTATGATATAATAAAATTACATACTTTAATTAATTGTGATGATCATTGTTCTTATTATAAAAGGAGTTCAAGACAAGTGTTGATGGTGAAAGAACATTTTCTACAACATGTGGAATACCATGAAAATTTTGGAATGAGGTATTGATGATGGGTTTTCTTGGCGAATGAGTTTTTACAATGTCAGGGGCAATATAAGATCATCCAAATCTCATTGTAATTATTGAAATTAGCTATGTAATGATTTTGTAAAACAGTTTAACTTTTTATGAAGTTGAGTTTGCATATGAGGTTTCATGGATTACATAAAAAAATGAAACAGTCTTCTAAACATAAAAATATGATGCCACAGTATGCTATTTTAAGTATATCCTATGTTATATTAATTTTATGTGAATATAAATATTTTATCATTCTTTTTATGGTGCATTCATAGGAAAATAAAATAACATTGATAGAACAAAATTGAGATTACCATGCAGGGTAAACTAAATATTAATAAATTTAAGACACAGTATTCTATTTAACATATTTGATATCCTATATTAATATGAAGTGAATATAAAATGTTTATCAGAATGTTTTAGGTACATTATTTGGGAAATAAATGAATTTTTATAGAATAAAATAGATATTCCCATGCAAAGTAAGCTAACCATTAATAAAGAGATGCCATAGTATTCTATATGGCATAGATTCTATGCTATATTCTTGATATGTGAATTGGAAAATTTTAGCAGAATATATGTCCAATATTTATTTGAGGAGCATACTATATGAGAATTGATTAGTTAAATGCTATGGTGCTATGTGAATAATGAATTTTTTTAAATGACGTACTTCGCGGATTGTAATTCGTTGAGAACATCGATGAAGTACGTAGTGATGGTCCATTATGGGTTTCCATGTTGTTCATGGATGAATATTTCTTCAAGGATGATGAGTAGCTTTGTGGTTGATGTCCTTTGGGGATAGACATGTCGATAGAGGAAATGAAGAGAAAAACCAATGTAAACTACTTTTCATGACAACATAATCTTCATGCGCTAAATGGTTTGATAACCTCTATTTGTTATATATAAATAAAAGGGAAACTCTCTATCTAAAGGTGATCATTAATTTGATAGAAGTGTTCATTTTTTTCATACAATATTATTATTCACCACTTGGATTCCACAAAACAATTTGATCTTTTAGATAAGGATTATATGGTATGTGTGGTTCAATACTAATATTTTCACAATACAAAGGGAATTGATTCTCAATGTGGTAAAATTCTATGCTATTTTCATTGTAGGAGAAGTGCAATGTGAACATAAATATTAATTTAATTAATATTAATGAATTAGATTTATAATAATCAAAAATTTCTATCAATAATATGTGAATTTTCCTATATGTGATGATATGAGCATTTCATGATCATAGGAACAATTTTGAAAACTATTGGAAGAATATAATATGAAGAGACAAGTGAAGTGTTATATAATTCAAGAACCTATTTTCAACGAATCAATACCCTCATTCAATAGTTTATGACTTTTTAGAAAAGCCATGCTATGATCATTTCATGATCATATAGAAAATTTTTAAGACTATTTGAATAATGTACAATTAATAAAAAAGTGATGTGTTATATGATGAAATCATCGGTTTCATCATAATCAAAGAAGTCGACTAATAGTAGGTTAGATGAAAACTTTCTATTCTATGATCATTTAATGATAATTTGAACAATTTATTATACTATTTGATCAATATATAGAGAATAAAAAATTAATTTGAAATATTACCAGAGAAACAATACTCTCTATGTCAAAGAAGTAGACCAATAGTATTCTACATAGCAGACATGCTATGATATGATAATTCCATGACCAGTGGAACAATTTTTCATACTATTTGATCAATATATAATTAATAAAAAAAATTGTGGAATAGGATCCGAGCATCACTATGTTATGAATCAAATAAGTTGAACAACAATATGCCACATATCATACATGCTATGTAATTATAATTTCATGTGAATGAGGTCACTATAGTGTATTATTTTGATTTGAAAAAATTGATAACAAAGTGATATGTCCATGAAATATAATTTATTTCATGATGTAAATTAGTGGTGATTCAGAGGACATAATATTATGAGTTTTTCGATTCCCTATATTTCATAATATAATACTTAATAAATTGTCTGCATCAAATGCCCACATTATTTGAGTTTTTGAATTCATCATAATAAAGATGAATCATTGACAAGTAGAAATATATGAAATAGTTGATCATCACTATCGATTATCAGTTGATGAGATTGAAGCAAGAATATACTTGTAGGAGAAGGCAGCATAGTCTGATAATTCAGTAATCAGAGAAGATATAGATAAATCAATATCTAGTGTGAATGGGTTTCATGGAAAAGAAGATTATTTCAAGAACCAGTTGAAGATATTGAATTTCTATAGGAGTATAATAAATCTAGATCACTCATGGAGGAATATCAATTTCAAGTGTTTCGGGTGAAACTAAATGAAAATGTATATATTTTTATTTGTGGACAATGGAAATTTAGAAGAAGGGTCTTCAAAATATGGTGTCTACCAAGTTACTAAAAAGGCTTCAGGCTGGGGTGTCTAACAAGTATAGAAAAAATATATTAGTAGATGGTTGGAATGTGTAACTATGATCAATTAGAGAATTTACTATTGTGGTGTATAACTATTTGTTGACTTATTCATTCCAATCACCTTCGTAAATAGTGTAGAATCCATGTTGGGGGGATTAATCCACATGTAAATGAGTATGTATTCTTACAAAACCTTGTACACATTGTGTTCTATGATCCAATTGATTATTCCTACATATGTAGTGATATTTTTAGATATAACTGAGAAGATAAGGAACCTTTACAATTTCAAGAGATTAATTTCAAAAGAAAAAAAACTAAATAGAATACCACTAATTTACCCCCCCCCCCATTTGTATTCAATCTATCTGGGGGCACTACAATTGCTATCACATCACATGTACCTCTAAGGATCCAAATTTATTGTGTATTGTTTTTAAAAGGCATTGTGAAGTAAGTATTTTAGGATGTTTTTGAGTTACATAAAATAAAAAGATATGAATTTATTATTATGGATGGAAATATTTGGAGTTCTTACAAATATATGATGAATTGTAAGGGAAGAGTAGAAATTAAGTTAATAAATAATGCAAAAGTTAATAGTGAAATACAAATGACTAATGGTAGTCATATTTGAACAATTAGTAATTATTATTATGATTATGTGTCTTCTAATGAATATATCTGGGGACAATGAATCACATGGTTATCTTTATTTGGAATTAATATAACATCTGAATAATATTCCTAAAGAAGTTGTTAAGTGTATTTTTTTTTCTCTATCAGGGGACTCATTTTTTATAAAGCACAACTATAAGTGTATGTTTAATAATTAGAGGATAAACTATGAAAGTAGTTTATATATTTCATCACTCTCACAGACCAAGTGGGGGTAAGGGAGAAAACCATTTTTTATATTGAAGAATAATTTCAATGGTATATTTGTAAGAATGTTGTATTTGAGATTATTTTTAAAAGATACATTCATGGGATTGAAAAATTGAACAATGTATATATGTATGTAATGAATACTCAACTAGTTAACAAATACAATAGGATCAAAGATCTAGACTCATTGTTTCAAGAGATTATTATATTGCATTAAGTCGGTGTTGAGAATATGAGGAATGACTGTGATGATAAAGTGGAATTTTCTAAGGATCATAAGAATTCCCTCAGCATGAAATTTCTTGAATTGGAAATTAAATTGGAATTTTTTTTAAAGAATTATTATGACACCTCACAACCATATATGTACATATAAACTTCAACACAATCATCATTCATGTATTCTAATATTAAATAATATTCTTAAAATGAAATGAATATCATTACATAATCTCATGATCCTTCCAATGAATATGTAATGAAAGAGGTACCATCTATATCCCTATTTAATAATATTTTTAAATCTGTTTCTATAAAACTTTCAGGTTACAAAAACACTTTAAACATATGAATGATGAGAAATGGATAATAACCTAACACCAAGTCAATGGTGGATATTATAAGATGAATAATTTCTTCTTCCGTATAGGAAGGTTAGTAGGTGGTGAAGAAGACCCATAAACATTATGATGGAAATCATAGACAACAATCATAAAATAAAATATGACCATGTTTTTTTGTTCAATTTTGGTGATGAAATATATTTGGTCATTATTTGTGGATTTTTGTTACAATACATTAAATTGTAAGGCAATAAACAATCTTATTCAAAGGCGAATAATTCCAGATATGATGCAACAACATTTACATCCTAAGAAGAATGTTTAAAGATAAAAAAGATATGATTTTCTTTGTTATTTTTATTTTTGTTTTAAATAAAAGTGGTGAGAAAATTTATAAATTTATGTCTCAAATTTTATTAAAAAACAATGTACCACATAAGAAATAAATTACAACCTTGGGTAGAAATCATGAAAGTCATTAAAATCAGATTAATCCTAATAATTTTCAGGATATGAAATCCATGGACTCAATAAAAAAAGAAGAAGAAAAAAAAAAGGTCCCTAAAGATGAACATGAGTTCTACATATCATAATAGATATATTGATAATGTCACTCATATGAATCCATGTGTAAACTCGAAACAAGCAATAAATATTACTACATATTTTCTAGTGATTTTTTCAGATGATTTTGAGAAGTCTAGAAAGTTAGAAGAAGCACAAGAAAAATTTCATGATAAACATAAAATGAAGATTACACTTGAAGAAGGATATTTTTATGGGAAGTTTTCACAGATAGAAAACTCATGTTTTGATAATTTTATTTGCGAGATGTAAAAAATATGAACATAATTCCAGAGGATTATTTGCCATATTTCTAAAACAATAAAAATCCTTCCAGAGAATTATTATTGAATTACAAGATGTATAATAAATTACTAGTAAAGAAAGAATAAGAATACATCCCAATGCAATGATACGTGTAATATGATCTATCTCAGTAAAGGATAAATTAGATTTGAAAATTATATGTGGAATCATGAATTTTGGAGAAAGTGGAGCAACTTCGTTGAGAAAAGTATCTTAACATTTCTTTTAAAATTGATGAAAAAGTGAACCATCTTTATTTACTTCTATAATTGTGTGTTTTTTATCTAAAAATATTTTTAATTGAAGGAGTTGTTTGATTCTATGACTTATGGTCATCATGATGATATTGTACTTTAGGGAGTTTACTATTATCCATGAAATCAAAAAAAAGTGTCTATCCCTTGAGGGGAAGAATTGATGAGATCCAATTGATAAATATTCATTTTATAGTGTATGTGTTACATATAAAAAAATTATATATTTATATGTTGTGGTATTCCATTCAAATATTCATCTGTTGTCCATCATTATATTAATAATTTCAATTAATGGGGAGTGCTTAATTGACGTTTACATCAGAAAAAGGGGGGTCTATATAATTTTCACATGGATTTAATGATGTGTTTTTTGAATTATTTGAAGGATATAGTATATCATTGATGAATTAGATTATTTATAAACCCTATAATAGGTGTTGAATATTTATGATCATGATTTCACATGCATGTATTTTATGGATAGATTGTAAAGTCTTGGTTGCATCTCTCTTGTTTTCTACAGTAGGTTAGTCGATGTAGACATAGGGTTGATTAACCAAAGCCACTTTTATAAGAGAATAATATAAGATAATTATTCTTTTTTATGTGATCAAGAAATTTTTTATAAGTGAAATGGCCATGTTTTTGAGAAAAATGATAGATAAGAAGATCCACCAATTATCCTTTGCAATTATTTTCGATAAGGGGGTTAAATATATTGAATTTGTAAATTGTAGTAGTGCCGACAAAAAATTCAAAGGGTGGATTGAATAAAACAAGTTCATCATTGATGAATGAATTTTTTATTTTCTGTTAGTATATAACAATGTCAAGATATGATGAATACTTACATGAGGAGTTGGGGATGCTTTAATTGGTGATGCCTGGAGAATTTCTATGGAATAACATAATGGAAATTAATGCCATGATTTAGAGATTATCCATATTAATTTTGATTATTTATGTGATTGTATTAAAAGGAATTAAATAAAATTGTTGATGGTCAAGGAACATTATCCACGACAAGTGAAATAATGTGAAAATGATTTTTTTCGTGATGTTAAGAAGAATAATTAATGAAGATAGACATGAAAAATGTATCTATATATATGTAAAGAAGAAGAATAAAATTGAAAAGTTGTTAAACTGATTATAATTATCAAGGACTTGCGTCAATAGTTAGACATTTTTTCAACATGGATGATTATTTATGTACATAATAATATTCAGTTTCATGTGGATTTGATTTGACAACAATGAAAAATCCCTATATATTGGATGTGTAATTGATGATGGGTTTTCATGTCAAATATTTTTTTACAACGTCATGTTACATGAGGGATATTCCAAAACTCATTGGAATTATGGAAATCAGATAAATATGGATTTCTGGAAACTGTAAGAAAATATTGTGAAGTTGATTTTGTGAATGAGGCTTCCTTGTAAATGAGGGTTCATGTTTTCCATATAAAAATACAATATTTCACTAAAAATCAATAAAATTATTCCATAATATTCTATTTTTCATATATTCCATGTTATGTTAGTGTGAGTTATTATAAACAATTTATCAAACTATTTTATATACATTTAGTGGAAAATCAAAGCAGTTTAATAGAACCGAAATGTGATTCCCATGCATAGTACACTAATCATCAATAAATTGATTTTATAGTATAGTATTATACCTATATGATATGAAATATTTATGTGGTGTGAATATAAGAAATTTAATATAATAATTGATGTACATTGATTGGAAAATAAAATCTGGTTGACAGAACACATTTGAGATGCCCATGAACAGTATGCTAAACATTAATAATGAAGTTCCACCATATCCTATTTCACATAGATGCTATGATATATTTATGATATGTGTATTGGAAAAATTTAGCATGTATTACGATAAATTGAACCAACATATGGTCATGATCAGGTATCCCTTTCCATAGATATATTAATTTTTTGATAATCTTTGAGGAAATCGGGTGTTCTCAAAAACTGATTTGAGATTAGGATATCACCAGGTACGTGTCCAACCTGAAGACATACACAATATAAATTTTTAGTGGGTATGTTCTATATCACTATATGGTTATCTCATTCATCCTCATGAACATTCCAATTATTTTTCAGAAGTTATTGAACCTAGTTTTTTGAAATTATCTAGATTCATTTTTTGTGGCTTTCTTGGATGATATCATTTTGTATTCTCACAATCGACATGACATTGAAAAACAACTTATGATGAGTTTGGATGCACATATAGAGAATAATTTTTATGATATGATTATAATGTGCAACTTCTAGGAGGATAAGATTCAAAACCTAGGTCATATTATCTGAGAAAAAATAGTATCAGTTGACCCATTGAAGGTGATTTGTTCTTTTATGGGAGAAGCCCAAGAATGTCTTTAACATACGTAGTTTCTTTGGGATAGTTGTATATTATAATCTTTTCATGTACTAATTCACATTACTAGAAAAAAATTTTATAGACATGACCAAGAAGGGTTTGAAGTTGGTATGGATAGATACCTACAAGATAGCCATTCATGAACTTAATGGGAGTTTATCCTCAACACTAGTGTCAATTCCTCCAGTCCAAGGAAGAAGCTAAACTATGTATTTTGATTCATTGGTTATCAGTATAGAAGTAGTTCTGATGAAGGGTGATAGAGTCAGGATGTACGAGCCTCAGTAGATGAGGAAACATGATAGGAATTAACTTACACTTGATCTAGAGTTAGATGCATTTCTTAATGAATTTCACTATTAGAGACACTATTTACTAGGAGATCATTTTTTCATGTAAACAGACTTCAAAGTCATCAAGAACATATTTTTATAGCATGATATGAATCTGAGGAATGATGGTTGGTAGAGTAACTATTGACTTTTAACTATGATCTGTACTACACACCTAAAACCGCTAATATGGTGACTGATGCATTGAGAATGAGGAATCATATATAGGTGGTATAGTAGTCCAATACTGATTGGAATATTATGGATTTAATTTCCGAGATGCTCTTATAAATCCAGGTTATTAAGGGTAGAATTTTTATTTATCCTTATTTTTTTCATATACCCCTCAAGATAGAGTAATAATGAGATACTATAGGATTTAGAGGGCCTAGTTCAACGGGAGAGTGTGGTAGGTGAACACCCAACTCCTAGTTGGACTATAGATAAGATGATATCCTTCATATACATAGAAGCATATGAATTTTAGTCGACATATGCGAGTATCTGATATAGTAGTTCCATGACCTAGTTTGGTAAGTACATCTAGGTGTTACCAAGATGTATTTTGACATACTTCGTCAGTTCTCATGTTCGAGGATGAAATTTGAGGTTGCTAGTTTTGTTATGTGGTGTTTCACCTGTCACATGGTGAGTGAACAACATCAGTGAACATACATACTTTTACAGTAGTTAACCATTCTTGAGTAGATATGGGATGATGTTGTGATGGATTTAGTTAGTGGTTTTACAAGGTATCCTTGTTGTAGTGATGTTGTATCAGTTTTTGATGATAGGCACACAAATGATTCTTGTTTCCATATGATCGAGAAGACCTTCAGTGTAGATTATCTCAGTTTTTTGTATATCTGTGTGATAGTAAAACATCATGGGGTCCCATGTATTGTAATTTTAGATAGGTATTATAGTTTATGTATTTATTATGACATATTTTTCATAGTTCGTTGGGTACACAGGTGCATTGGAGCACAATATACCACTCTAAAACTGAGGGGAAATTAGAGTGTATGATACATGTGCTTAAGGAAATGCTTCAACAATGAAAATTTGTGTTTTGGGGATATTAGGAGAGGCATATTACCATATCTGAGTTCTCATACAATAATATCTATCAAGTGACTATACATATGAAACCGTAAGATGATTTTATGTTCATCCATATTGATCCCCCTTATTCTGGTTAGAGGTATATGAGGTAGCATTACTGGGACCACATCTCATTCAAGAGACTTCTAAGAATGACTATTTGACCCAGAAATGGATGGCTACATTAAAGTTTGGAGAGAAATATTAAATTGATCATCATCGATGACTGATAGAGTTTGAGGTCGGGTATTAGGTGTCTTTATGTATTTCACTAACGAAGGGAAACTAATGTATTAAGAGATAGGGTAAGATTTGACCACAATATATTGAGCCATTAGAGATTCATGATATATTATATATGGTAGCCTATCAGTTTCATTTACCTCAGGGGTATCTGAACATGCACAATGTATTACATGTATCTCAACTATGCCATTATCACTCAGTCACATCTATTGTTCTACAGCCAAAGTGTGTGGAGTTATAGATAGATTCATCCTTTGAGGATCAACTGATTCGTATCATTGATAGGAGCATGAATGTTCTCTGATATTGGTTAGATCCTCTAGTGTGGGTGCTATGACAGTATAAATATTTACAAGACGAAACATGGGAGCTAGAGGCTAATGTATGTGCTAAGTGGCCACAATTATTCTAGGGAAATTCTTGACCGCCCTTAACAGGTAAATCCGAGGACAAATTTATTTATGTGGGAAGATTATAATATATCATGTTTTACATTGTTTTATAAATATTCTTTTCAATTAAAATGATTAATTACATCATAATGTTAGTACAGTTTGGTGTAATGAGGTTATCGAGGGTGTCTAGGGATTAGTCAGAGCGTGGAACCCAGCTATTGGAGAAACCTATGTGGGTTACATGGAAATGAGTAATAGTGTGACATAATCCATAAGGTTTGGTAAAACCATGTGGTGATGAGAAAATGACTTCAGGAGCCTGTATGGTTTGAGTGAACCATGATGGTGGAGGAGAAGTCTATTGCGATGACCAATGAAATTTCTAACAGAAGGATGAGACATGGTTTGGGTGTGGTTTGACAAAAATTGTTCACTAATCATGTGAAGATCCACTCAAAATAGTGATGGGAGCGTAGTTGGTGCATTTTTTGGAAAACCATGTATCCTAACCATGCGGCCAAATTTTTTATATAAAATCAACATTAAATCCTTAAAAACATTCAAAACTGAAAACCTAATTTATATTTCTCACTACAATGGAAAAAAATAATTTTAGATCTCCCACTTGATCAAATTTTTTATCTTTTGATCTCCTTATTTCATATGAACTCAAAATCTAGTGACATTAGTCTTGCTGGATTCACACCAATGAGTACTCATTTACTTTTTTACTTTATTCATTTGTCTTGGTATCAACTATGCTATTATGTGCATGCTAATATGACTTATTTTTATCATTTGCATTATTTATTATTTTTTCATCTAACATGAGCTGAATCAAAAGATAATAGTATATAAGCACTCAATTACAGACCTACGTTTGGTGTTCTATACATTTCCCTTGGGTTTTGGGGATTCATATGCTTATTTTATTATTATTCTATATGCCATACATTTTGGTTTCTCCCAGATAATTAATTTAATTATAAATTGAACATGTTGAAACATGTTAGGGAATCCCTTTAGTTCCGTGAGCTTATATTGAGGTTCTCTCCCAAAACTAGTCCACCCATGGAATGTGCATGTGTGTTTATCTCTTAATGTGAGATAATTTTAAATATATATCGTTTATTATATAATTTGATATATCATGAAAACATAAACATTTTATGAAGTCGTGTTGGTATTTTTCATTTAGTTTGTTATTTAAATTATGAAATTGATTG
Source organism: Viscum album (assembly GCA_963277665.1). Taxonomy (NCBI): domain Eukaryota; kingdom Viridiplantae; phylum Streptophyta; class Magnoliopsida; order Santalales; family Viscaceae; genus Viscum; species Viscum album. The sequence continues at coordinate 766,919,191 of OY728162.1, forward strand.
AATGATCAAGATGAGATTAATCATATCTTTTTATAGTAATATGATATCTCTAGGACACTGACTAGGATGTCAGTGCCTTGAATAAAATCATGGCCATAATAGATGAATGAAAGTGAATAAGTTATGGTCAAATAATGATAAATAAACAAATATAGTATAGTGAAACAAATCAACCATCCATAATTATGAGATATAGTAAGATGAAGACATTATAATTGAAAGTAAGATTAATAGTATGATTTTATAGATATGAACAAATATATATCTCATTAGGGGCCATGGCATTTCAGAAACACCTCTTAGTTTATGTCAAAAAAGAAACTCTATCTATATAAGGTACACGAGTTTCATAGACAAAGTGTATCAATATGTTTCAATAATTCTGGTGAATTTGAGTTTAGGATGATGTGGGTCTCATCTATATCTATTGGTTAGTGGCGAAGTTTTAATGATAATATGTAAATTAAAAAATAAATTTAATTATATGTTATTAATGATTATAATAAATATAATTGAATATATTTATCATTTTAGTTATACATTATTCTGTATTAAATGAGTGGATCTAGGAATATATTTTTTTAAATTAATATTAATTATTCATGTTTTATTATGTATATTTTAGATAAACAAGCTATTATAGTGGCACTTATTTATTAAATTGATTTTCTAAATTATTATATGTGGCTAGTGAAATAAATCTGACATTTATGATAAGTTAATAATGTCATAAATGACATTTTGGGTTATACTTAAGGATTATTATTCTCAAAGGATATGAATCCACCAAAATATAAGATAATCTACTTTACATAAATTTATTTAATACCAAAGAATTATTTTTAGATAATTTCCATTAATTTTAGTCCGCCCATGACTTCTATCAAACTATATATATAGAGAATAGAAGAAAAAGTCCATTAGGTTACTTCCTCCTCTTGGATAATGTTTGTATTGTTAGGATTATTGTATATGTATCATAAAACACTTATTTTTTATGAAAAAAAACTAGTGGAAGGATAAAAAAATAGTATTTTATGGTGCGTGTGTGGATGATTTATAAGGTTCATCATTTTGTTCCATAAATCTATAGTAATTTGAAACTGAGTAGAGTATCATGGGATTACACGAATGAATGAGGTATTCTTCATGTTATGTTTATCATAAATAACTTTTTCATATGTGATCCATTGATGAATTTTAGCATTATTATGCTCGATCATATTTTCAAAATATATCTATTTCAAAAAAAATTCATAGATATTGAACCGTTCCGGTTTCTCCAAAATTCAGATGGATTACTAATTTCATACAAATATGTAATGGGATATGTTTATATTCTAATGTTTCTCTCATATTTTTATTTTGAATTAAGTAATATTTTAGAAATTATGAATATATGTTATTACTAACATCAAAGACTTCTATATGTAGTTTAGTGTTTTTATAAATAAATTTGAATCAATTAGAGTTGCATCTAGGGTTGATTCTGATATAATGTATAATTTGGGTCAACAGTTTTAGAAACCCCACCTATAACCATTCTATACGTATGTTACATTATATTACTTGGTTATGTTTTGGTTATAATATAACAAATAAATTTATTTTTTACATAAATATTTGAACTCATCCATATAAGAATTAGGTGAATGATTTTCTCATAACAACAAAAAAAATTTATCCTGAATTCTATTTTGATGAGATTTCTCAGTCGTTAATAGTGAAGTGAAACTATATAATGGAGATGTATGTAGTATAATTATTCTCATTATTCCAATTAGATGGATAATACATGATATTTTTTGTGATTATTATTGTCTAGGCATGAGGCATTTTGTTCAATGGGATTATGTTATTTATTTAAAGGTAATGTGAAGACTTGTTATATTCAAGACTTTATAGAGTATATATAAAGGTAATTGAATTATTATTATCACGTTTTTATCTATATTTTTAATGATCATTGGGATATAATAACGAATAGTGTAAATTTATTATGATATATGATATTGATGTATCTCTCTTGTTTTATTAGTTTTCATTCATGGGGTCAGACTAATTTGATCAGGGTATGTTACATGTATTCAAGACCTTATACTTCTGATATGAAGGTATGGCTTCCTAATATACTGTAAATGATTATGAACGACAGTAGTGGGTGGTATTAGTATTCCTAACATGTAAATACCTACTTGTTATGGATTTTAATGTTGAGGTATAGTGTCATTATTAATGCATTTTTTGGGTGCGATAAAATCATGGAAAACTAGAGACAATATTATTTAATTTCATAGAGGTTTATGTTAAATGGAATTCATTTCGAATCATAATTTGTAAATTATTATTTGATGACTTAGATGACATGGTATGTGGGTTAATTAACATTAGGGAAATTAATATGATGTTGATAAGAACATCTAGACTAGTATTTAAAATCCTTTTATATTAAGAGGAGAGTAAATCAATAATATGATTAGAATATGCTTATGATCTTGGATTATTATCCGATAATGATGATAATAATTATCAAATAGATAAAAAAACTAGGTTTTATAGAGTTATACATTGAGTTTTATGATGTATTAATGAATATGAGAGGGTTTAATATATTTCCAATATAATATGGAGAGATAATCCATGAAATGTGTAGTTATTTACAATGATGTAAGGAAGCAGTGATAAAATATTTGAAATGACATAATGAATGTTTAATTAATAATCTCCATAATATAATTTAGATATTATAAATAAAATGTAAATTAAAGTTGGTAATATGAATTGAATTATTTATTTATCTATCAACATTTTTGCAGTGTTTTTACATTTATGGTATATGGGATCTCTTGTTCCTTCAATAACCCCTCCTTTAAAATGGAAACTACATGTGATATTGAGGGTTACATGTGATTAAATAATGAAATATATTTTATATTTATCCATTGGATTATCTTAATAAATTTCAATTAATTTATAGTTTAATAAAAGATAATATTTATTTTTTGTATGATTTTTTAGGGTTTGACCAAGATATGTGTTCTTGTGTTCAAGAATGTGAGGTTATGAAAAGTAAGACAATACGTAGTTTTTTATGTGATGTTGTGATCTATTATAATGTCTCAAATGATTAGATGTGAAAAGATGAAATGTTCTTAGTTGAAATTATTTTAATTTATTCTTTAATTTGGGCATCTTGATTCTCTTTTCTATAGATAAATATAGAAAAAATGTGAAGAAATTCTCTCACTTTCAGATAATGGAATTACAAGAATTATTTAAATGTAATTTCGATTGAATCTTATGATGTTTATGAATGGTGTATATTTGGGTATTAATAACATGTTTCCTTGTCTATGAGAGAAAAAGTAAGCTGTGAGTTATTTTTGGATTGGTGATCCATCATTTTCATTTCATTAGATAAAATGGAACTATTGTAGTAATACATGTCTGTCACACTACATCATCAGTTTTCCTCTATTATTTTATTTGAATTATTTATTTTGGAGTCTATATTGTTTCTCTCTCCCTTCAGGCCAATTTACATTTAATGTTTATATTTTTTGGTGTGTAGTTCATATTGTACTACTTTGAGGACAATTATTACTAATATTGCAGCAACAATGTGACATGACTACATATTTTTGAAGATCTAATTACATGGTTGGAACATTATTAGTGAAAACATGAACCATATTCATGGTAATCTAGTGAGGAATGCAAGGTTTGTTCAATCATGCATCCCTATTCTACACCCACTTAAATTAAATACTCAAACTCACACCTCATTCAATTATTCACATGAAGAAACACCCAGGGATACTTTATTGTTCCTATTTCATTATGTTCCACTTTTTAAAATGAAATTCCATGGGGTTTATTCATGATTTTAGTATGTATCTTCAAATTATGAACTCCTTTCTATTTTATTTCCTCCTCATTCACTAATTCATCATGTTTCATCTCATCCCCCTTGTTATGTTATTATTTGGATCATCCTTAATAAGAAGGATTTTTTAATTGGTTAATTTTTTTACCTAGGGCTTGTGAGGCTCTCTATGAAACATTTTCTGTCGAAATTCATTAATGAATATAGGTTTATCTTGATAAATGTAGGTTTTATTTATTACATTACTATTTAAATTTTCTGAACCATGATTTCATAGTTTTAAACCGTTTTTTAAATTCCTAATGATAAGTAAAATATATGCTGATGAATATTTTGAAAATGGAAACCCCATTTCACTTGGTTTTAATGGAATTATAATGGACTTTAATTTAAAATATGTGAATTAAATCTCTTTTTCAACAACCACTCATACTATTTTTTTAAATTCCCTAAGGGATTTTATAATTGTATTTTATATTTCAAAATGATTAATAGTTCATTAAACTATTTTTTTAAATAGTAGGTTTCTAAGGGTGTTAATGGCCTTTAATGAATGTGGGTTGTGTTTTTTAATGTTGATATTTTAGGTTAGTCATGTGTTTGTTTTTCAAATAATTTTTTATAACCTAGTATCCCAAAATTACATTAGAAGGTCCAATTGAAACATTCATAAATAATTTTAAAGGTCACCATGAAGCATTTTCCTATTTATGTTTTTGAAAAGTGTCATGTATGAAATATTTATTTCCTTAAAGGGTATATTTTATTATTGATTATTATTATATATTAAAGAGTGGATTTATTTCTATTATTGGTGTTATGAGTTGAGGGTGAGTTATTATTTTTTTTGTGGTTTTTTAATGACGGGAATTTTTATCTCTATTTTAATTTCAAAAGAAGCATTGGGTTATTAGGTGACACCTCCAGTTAATCATACTACACTAGTTCAATATCACGATCTATGTACTAAGCCTGAGGTAAACTATGCTCCACTTTTTTTATTTTATCCCTCAATTAAGTTTGGTAGAGAAATTTTGGGTTTTATTCCATTTTGTGTGTATTCCTTATTATGAAAATATTCCTTTTTCTCTAAAATTCCATGATATTTTAAAAAAAATTGATCTAATTTTTTTTCATTAAATCACTGTCCTTTAAATTTAAATTAATATCAGTTTTTATATTAACATATTCATAGGATAGATAAAAAATTCCTATGATATTGTTTCATTTAGTAAAATTGATGTGTGTGTTTTATAAAATGGAATATACTTTATATTTATTTTTCATATGCTTGACTTCAAATTCCAATTTTATAAATACATTTTCAAACTCTATTTCAATGGTTTTCATTTTTAATTATTATCAATTAGTTGTTAGTAAGATACATATTAGGCCTCCATGCTCACACCTTTTGACATTTTATATTCTATCTCAACCCTTGATATCTGAAAGAGTATGCTTTGGTTGGGGTTGGATGGTTGTTCAAAAAGGTCACATGGATGTATGTTTGTTATTTTTTATTTAGTTTATATTATTTCACACATGAGATCGACCATTACTCTATTCCATCCTTTATCTTATGGGTGGTCTTTATGCAATTGGTGTTATAGATGTTCAATAAATGGGGTTTTTTCTTTTAAGGGATTTAGAGGAAATGATGATTTTTTTGTGATTTATTATCTCTTTTTTCATGTTTAATAGAATCTTCATGAGCTTACAAATTATATATAAATCATTATATAATATTCAGTAAATTTTATGCTATTAAATTCTGTTAATTTATGGAAGAAAGCATCCTCAAAATGTTTTTTTTGATTACCGAGTGCTTATTTTTAACTTACGTGGATTGTGAACAACCCATTGTCATTTCCATGGGATGGTTTGGGCATATGAAAGATGAGAAAGTTTGGTTGGTTATAAAAATATAGTATTAGAGCATAGGTTCTATGATCACCCTTTATTATTTGGTTGTATATGTTAGATTGTAGATTGGACTACTCAAACACCATATGTAAGTAAATAATGAGTGTATCTAACTCTTTTATATGTGATGAATTTATTTGTGAACGAAATTCATGTTTATCATTTGAATTTTTATGTTTCCATCATTTACATCAAATATATGATTAGTTTGGATATCTTCTGTTTTGGGGGGTGATAAGGGGAGTGAACTGGGGGTACATGGTGAGACACTAGGGCTTTGAAATGCATATAGATCTAGAGTTCAGGATTCATTATGAATTCTATTACTAGTTAGGTAGTTGGTACATGGTCCACCAATCCATGTTTCTATGTTGCACATAGTCACTGGTCCACCATTCAATATTTTTTGGACATATTTTGTTTTTAAATCATTTTTAAACATTAATTTTTCATTTTTCTGTATATCACATCAGTTTTAATTTTCAAATCATGGTTTTAATGTTTTGGTTATTAATTTTTAATGTAATAAATGAGTTCACCTTAATTGATTTAATGAAAACTTGGATGTTTGGATTTCTGAAAGAAATGGTTTTGATAAGAATGTGGTTCCTTCCTAAATAATTCGTTGGGGAGACACCAATTTTAATAATTTTTGTGTTTATGATTAAAGGTTGTTAATGGTTTTTATGTTTAATGGTTGTTTCAATGAAGAAATATGGGTTTTGTAATAATCATTTTGGGTTCCTTTAGGTGAGATGAAATGATATTCATATTTTCAATATTTTCATTCTTTGAAAGTATTGATAGATGTTTAAAGGTAGTGAATGGTTGGTTTTCCCAAAAAATTGATATTAATTTTGATTAAAATAGTTTTTAAAAAATGGGATTTAATTTTAAGTGATAGAATGTGGTTTTAAAATAAATTGTGTGAAATTTTAATCATGTTTCAACATTCTTTAGTAAAATTTTCTTATTGATTTTAAAATTATAAATCCATTTTAAAAGAAAAAAAATAATATTTAAAGTTAGTAATCAGAAATTAAAAAATTTTATAGAACAATCATTGTTATTTGAAATTCAATAAAAAAATTCTATAATTGATTTAGGAAAATAATATGTTGGGTTTTATGTGGGAATGCGGGGGAAGAATTCATACCTGTATTATGAAATTAATTTTTTTTGGATTTCTAATTGAAAAAAAACGTGCCGTTGGTTTTTCCTATTAAAAGGGGGAAGTTATTTTTTTCTACATTTTTTGGGAAACATGTTTCAAACATTTGATATAAAATTGATGGTTTCTAAAAAGGGAATAAGAAACTATTGAAAATGGAGTTTTGAAATTAGGTACGTGTATTTCTAGGAACATTTATTGATGTAATTTTATTTTATTATATTTTCTTTTGATAAATATAGTTTATATTCTATAAATATAGATGTCACATTTCATTTCACTTCCATAAGGTTTTTGATTAATATAGTGAGGGTCATACCAGCAGAATGCTTTTCTTCCATTTTCTAGGAGTATTCTTGTTTTAGTGTGGTGATTCTTATCTATTTTGTTATTTTTTTATGTTGATCCTTGTTTTTTTTATTTAATAATGTGGTATTTGGTTCATTATTCTCCATATGTTTATAAATGCACTGTCTTGGTAAAATTTTGATCATTTTAAGGATATTTTTCTTCAGTGATCCAAGGTACCTTTTTCCCCACAAAGATGTTAGATTTTTTATTTTTCTCATTTGTGAGGGATTGTGATTTGGATTCCTTTGGTGTGTTCTATGGTAGTAGGGATGAGTGTTACCCCTATTGTAGGTTTCCTCATAGCTACTGCCTTGGTTACTTATATGGGTTCACTATGTTTTGGAGTTTTGTGCAAGATTCCCCAAGTTACATCCATTTGAACCTCTATTATAAGGCTATAAATTAATATTTTAATCTGGGAATTTAATTTTTGAGGTAATTATAGACATGTATTATATTCTCTCAAATTGGTTGTCTTGGTATTCCATATTTAAGGTGATATATATCAAGATATCATTTTCATAGAGGGATATTTGAGGTCTAGTAGATATGGATTTCTATTGTGGTACTTCTAAATTTCAGCATTGTCCATGGTAATCATTCCCTTTTTCTATGAATATTTCATCCCTTGTGGTGATTTTAATCATTCCAATTTCTTGTAATGAAATGTTTTTTTGGAGATTTGGTGTATTATTAGAATTATATTATGGTGGGGAGACCTCCATTGATTATCATTTTGTGGGGGTTTGATTGTATTTTACCAAGAGTGTGCCATTCATATTATGATGAAGCTATGATATTGGGCGGGAGCATGTGTTTTTATTATCTCCCAACAACTCCCATGAATGGAAGTGTGTTAATCACTATTCTCTGTTTGGGTCTTGGGTTGTTTCATCTGGATTTGTTTTTGGTTTTTTTGGTTGGTCAATCATACCTTTTTTGTTGGGGTGATCCTTGGATTTTGAGGTTGTGGTTTATGAAGTCAACATTTTTTCAACATTGGAGTGGCTTCCATTTGTTTTCAATCTGTTTTAAATTTTATTACTGTCCATTATGGTTACATATTATGATGGAATTTGGAAATTTTGGTGTGTCCCATTTCAACATTGAGGATAATGTCATCAATTATTGGTATTAATTTCATTTAAAATTCATGTTTCTCGAATCATGAACTTAGTAAGGTGGTTTGCGTCCATTTCATTTTGAATCAACAATTTTATCCCAATACCACTAATTAAAAAATCATTATGGTGTGGTGGATTGTCACACAATGACATTGGTTCTCCTCTATTATTTTATTTCTTTTAATAGTTATATTTTATTTATATATTTTTGAGTCTCTATTATTTCTATCTCTCTAGGAAAAATTACCTTTAATTTTGATGTTTTTTGTGTATAGTTCATGTTTCATGGTTTGGAGCAGACTTAGTATTAACAAAGTATAAATTAGGTGATAGGACTATGAATTTTAAATGTTCTAATTTCACAGTTAGCAAATGGTATGTTTAACCATGTGGTTTGCTTATTATCCTTGATCAAGGTCCTCTAGTTACACTTTATGTGTCGAAACATGGGTTTTCTAACAGTGCGATATATACATTATTAATTTTTGGGAATTATATTTTTACCCTCATAAATTAAATCCTCACCCCCCCACCATCTATTCACGAGATATTGCATCTCAGGTATCCCTAAATGCACCTCTTCCCATTCATTCATTTCCATATAATGGTGATTCAATGGAATTTATTTAATATTTTATTATGGATCATTAAGTTATAGTCTCGTTTCTCATCTATTTCATTCTTATTACACGTTTCTACTATTTTTCGCTTCATCCAAATATTTTGTTACATTTTTATTAGCCCTATTTTGAAGGGGTGTTTCTTAATAGTGATTTTTTGTACCTAGAACATTAGACTCTATCCTTGAAACCATTTTTCAATTATTTTTCAAGGTATGTGATTTTTTCTTGATTAATGTCAGTTTTCTCCTTTGAATAAATATTTAAAATCATTGATCCATGATTTATTACCTTTACCACATCTTTTAAATCCCTACTGAGTTACACTATATATGTATATGAATATTTTAATAATGGAATCAAATTATTACTTGGTATCCAAAGAAGACGATGGGACTTTATTTTAAAACACATGTTATAAATATCTTATTCCACTGTTGGGCACACCAAATGTTCTCTAAAAATCTCTATTGTATTTTATTAAGGGATTTCAATTTACTAATGATTTTTTAGATTTATAAAATATTTTTCAATGGAAACTAGTAGATTCTATAGGTGATTTTAGACTATAAATAATGGGTTTATTGGTTTTGGATGTTGAGATTTCATGTTGGTTATGTAGATGATTTTAAAAGTGTACTAATAATTAGGTTTCTCATACAACATTAAAAGTCCTGATTAGAACTTTTTTGAATGGTTTTAATGGTAACCCTTAATGAATTCCTTTTTATAACGACCCATACTTTACATACATTGTTAATACTTCAAAATTCAAGCACACTTATTACAACATATGACAAAACCACAAAGGACCGTATAGGTATAGTGTCTTAGAAACTGGGAAACATAAACAACTGGTTCATAAATCTTCTACAGTGTCTCCCATTTATTTCATCATATCTAGGGTCCCTTTTAGCATATTCTACTTAATATCCATCTTCCTGACCTGGGGAGAAGAAAACATGAAAGGGTGAGCTCAAATGATCAGCAAGGGCAAATAAAGGAAATAAAAATCATATCATATCTTTTTTGAAAATCATAACCTGCAGAAGAGATCATAAAATCTTAACATGGAATAAATCATAGAAGTGAAAATGAGATCCCCATAATCATAACATGAAACTTGAAACTTTGTGGCATGCACACATAATCATGGAAAATCATTTCTTGTTAGTCATGACTCATTGCCAAGACTATCTTAGTGGACAAAGTCCCTTTCTGAACCGAGTCACCCTCGTTCCAGTCCTGTTTCACTGAACCGATATAACCTACCGTTCCAGCCATGTCTATCTCATGAGATATAAAATCTTTACCCAATGCATTGGAGGTAGATATAGTTCACACCCATCTTATAATGAATCCTTTCTTATGTGTGCCACATAATCATAAACCATACATCATAGTGTAACCCATGTAATAAAAATGGAATTCTTAAACAACATGACATCATAAAACAATTCATATAAGGTAAAGGAATTCATAAAAATATTTCCATCACAACATAATCAAATCCATGTAATAATAGGGATAAAAACAGAACCCTTTATTATCTTAGATGGAAAATAATTTTGATAAAACAATTGAACTCCATTCTTGAGGAAAATATCCTTTTTTTTTCAAAAACATTTTTCCTTTCATAACATGTAATACAACTTTAAACTAAAATAATTTGATTAAAAATAAACTTGAAAACTTTTAAAAGAAGCTTCTTGGAAATAATGTTTTAAAAATACATTCTTGATGTATAAGTTAAAAAAAACATTCTTCTCGTACATTTGTCGAAAAAGTCAAAAAGTACCTCGTACGAAAAACGACAAAAGATTCCTTTCATACATATTACTAAAAACTCACAGAAGGGTAAAAATGGATTTAAACAATTGTAGGTGGATGGAAATAATATTACATATTGATGAAACATGGATGTGGATGATAAAATACACCCCAGTAAATACATACGAATAAACAATCTCGGATAAAAATGAGATTGTGATATTTCCCTTACCTTAGGTCCGATTTGCTTTGTATGTGTCCGAAGATCCTTTATAATGGTTTAAATAATGTTATTGACTTATTCCAGAATCATACATATTGATATGATATCATATATGGTCATATTCTTAGCTTCTTGTTAGTAATATTTCATTGTTACTTGTTACTCGGGTGTTTATTGCCTTTTGTTCTTATGCGTGTTTTGCCGAAAAAAATTTTATTCTTCTTTTAAGGTTATAGATACCTTATATCCAGAATGGTATTAGTGTAACATATCTCATATTTATTCATTCAATTCATTTATATAATTACTATGTAATGATGATCATGTAGAACGAGTCGCATCACATCGTGGAGACGGTATTCCGTACGTACGCACGAGTGATGATATCGTTCCTATGATCATGGAATTGTATTGGAGTATATGTATATTATTTCAGTATAAATATTACTTTATAATAATCATAAATATTTACTCATTACACCATTATACCCATCTTTTTAAGGTGATGGTGGAAAATAGATTACACCACAGCGTGGAGACGGTATTCCGTACGTACGGACGCGCGGTGATATCATTTTTCCGTAGGATGGATTGAAGGTGAATTAGGGTTGTTTCATATTTATAATTACATATCAGTATGTAAGTAATACTGATGTTATTACTTTATCATGAAACAACTAAAGAAGAAGAAGTTGAAGAAGAAAGAAATTGAAAAGATCGGTAATGGATATTACCTCTTCTTTGGAACGCTTCTTTGAATCCTCCACTTAGGGAACTAAGATTAGTCTTTTAAGAAGACCAGGAGCTCTAGGATTATTCTAGGGAAGTGGATAGGAGAAAATGTCAGGGGTTTGGCGAGCTTGAGTGCTCAAATTTGTGTGAGGAGGAGGGGGAGGAGGTGCCCTTTTATAAGGGAGGAGAGGGGCACCTTAGGAATATCTCAAAATATTATTTTATATTAAAGTCAAAATCGGTTTATAATGGTTCCAAAGGGTATTATTTCTAAGATAAAGTGGGGATGGGTCGAAATCCTATCAACCAATATGATTTAGACAAGTTTAGGGTATTATTTTAACCTTATCAATTAGATTTAACTCTAAGTTAAATAATTTAACTTTTACCGTGTCTTTTTGTTTTCTTTCACTATATGGTTAATACACTTACTATAACATGAAAAACGAACCCCAAATTGTTTATTATTAATATATATATCCTTATCTAAGTCATTTGGCCGAACCTTAGATTTTTAGGAATAATATAACAATTAGTAATATAATATTTGATTTAAATACTATTTTGTGTCAATTTTGACACTATTTGATATATGATTTTTGTGAAAGTCATAACAGAATTAAATGTTCGAACCAAGTTGATTAAAGCAACACTAATATATCATAGTAACCTAGAAAATTAGTGTAATTGATAAAATGTCTCAAATTACATTTATTTGGGTGTTTATAACATCAATTATGTCAATATTTCCTTAATAAGATAATTACTGCACCATCATTGTGTCATAAATAAATTAAATAATTTAATGTCTAAAAATTATAAATAAAATACCATCATATAGGAAATCTTTTTAGCTTCCTAATGAATATTTATAGTCGAATTTATCTTATGTATAACACCATATTAAAAATGTTTTAGTTATTAAACTTTGATTTTAACTATTTTAACTATTCATTAAATAAAATAATATTAAATGTCATAATCTAATCCAAGTGGACCAAAATGGTCATATTATATTCATAAGGTTGTTTTTGGTCGAACTACACTTATCCAAAGAATTAGGACATGTGTTAGGGTAATAGTAATATCATATTTACCCTTAGTTACCCTATTTTCTATTAACCGTGGTAAAAAAAAGTAAAAAGTTACTATTCACCAAAAATTATTTTCATCTCATTGAACCACATTTTAGTCCTTGATATTAACCGTGTCTGTCGGATTTTCGAAATTCCATTCACAGAAGCGGTAAAATTAAGTTTTATGCAAAATTCAGTTTTTAACCTACCACTTAGTGGTTTCACTATTCATCAAAAATTGAAAGTTTTCAGAAAAATACCAAAATTTCACCCTAGGCTAATTTCGGTATTCCTAATCCAAAAATGAAGTCCATTTTGAAAAATAAAATTTATAAAATTTCAAAAAGTGGTTATTACTATTCATAACGGCTAGTTTTAATAATATTTTAATAGCATATCGTTGTTTAGTGAAAGTCGGTGTTGCGTACGACGCAAGCTATCGAGGAAGGTCATGATTGCGTGTAAAGTAAGCCAAGAAAGTGTGTAGTGAAAGATTCCGTTGATGATATAAAAACAAAATATTACTCATAAAAATCTCGGGTGTTACATTCTACCCCCCTTAAAAAGAGTTTCGCCCTCGAAATTCGTCACTTTGTTACAAACAGATGAGGATACTTCTCCCTCATCATATCCTCAAGCTCCCATGTAGCTTCTTCAAGTTGGTGGTTCCTCCATAAAACTTTCACCAAGTGAGTGGTCTTGTTTCGTAGGACTTTTTCACTACGATCCAGAAATTTTTATCGGCTGTTCTTCATAAGAAAGATCTTGCTCGGTACATCTTCTGAGCTGAGTACATGTGAAGGATCAGGTATGTACTTTCTCAGGAGAGATACATGGAACACATCTTGAACTTGAGAGAGATTCGGTGGAAGCGCCAATCGATAAGCTACCTTCCCAACACGATCCAGTATTTCGAAAGGACCGATATATCTAGGGCTCAACTTCCCCTTCTTTCCGAATCTCATAACCCTCTTCCAGGGAGATATTCGTAAGAACACTTTATCACCCACTTCAAACTCTAGGCCTTTTCTTCGGTTGTCGGCATAACATTTCTGTCGACTCTGAGCTGCTCTTATGTGTTGTTGAATAGATCTGACCTTTTCTGCCATTTCATCAACGAGATCAGGTCCTAATAGCTTTCTTTCCCCAACTTCATCCCAGCAAGTTGGAGTCATGCATTTCTTTCCATACAGAGCTTCAAATGGAGCCATCTGAATACTGGAGTGAAAGCTATTATTATAAAAAAATTCCACCAAAGGTAGGTGTTGATCCCAACCTCCTTTGAAATCCATAGAGCAAGCTCTCAACATATCTTCTAGGGTTTGAATTGTTCTCTCAGACTTACCGTCTGTCTGGGGATGATAAGCAGTGCTGAAACTCAACTCTGTATCCAGAGTATGCTGAATACTTCGCCAGAACTTCGAGGTAAATCTCGGATCCCGATCAGATATAACAGAAAGTGGTACTCCATGCAATCTTCCCACTTCCTTTACATATATCCTGGAAAGCTGATCTAGAGAGAAATCCTATCTAATAACAATGAAGTGTGCAGACTTTGTAAGACGATCAACTATGACCCAAATAGAATTATTGCCTTTGGATGTTTTAGGAAGTCCTGTAACAAAGTCCATAGTGATGTTTTCCCATTTCCATTCGGGTATGGGTAATGGTTGTAACATCCCCTTAGACTTCTGTCTCTCAGCTTTAACTTGTTGACAAACCAAACATCGAGAGACATATTCAGCAACATCTCTTTTCATGCCATCCCACCAGAAGTACTCTTTCAGGTCCCTATACATCTTCGTGCTTCCAGGATGAATAGAGAATGATGAACTATGAGCCTCATCCAGCAGCTCCTTCTTTAATTCGGGGATGGGAGGAACACAAACCCGATTCCTGAACATTATTATCCCATCACAATCAAGGTTGAATTCAGGAACATTTCTCACCTTCTTTTGTAACTCGACATCTTCTTTCTGTGCCGCTTTAATCTTCACATGTATATATGGTTGAACATTCATTTGAGAAAGATAAGATTTTTCCACTTCCATTATAATTCCAAGATCCATCCTTTGTAAATCCATAAATATTGGATCTTTTGTGATCCTCATCATGGATAAACTTGCATGGTCTTGTCGACTTAATGCATCTGCCACCTTGTTTTCTTTCCCAGGGTGGTAATGGATTGAGCAGTCATAATCCTTAATCAGCTCTAACCATCTTCTTTGACGCATATTCAGCTCCTTTTGTGTGAAAATATACTTTAAACTTTTATGATCAGTATAAATATCACACCTTTCACCCTAAAGGTAATGCCTCCAAATCTTTAATGCAAATATTACCGCAGCTAACTCCAAATCATGTGTTGGGTAATTTTGCTCATGGATTTTCAACTGTCATGAGGCATAAGCTATCACCATATCATTTTGCATAAGAACACACCCCAATCCCTTCTTTGATGCATCACTGTAGATCACAAACCATTCTCCACTACAAGGCAGTGTGAGCATAGGTGCACTGGATAACCTTCTTTTCAATTCCTTGAAATTCTCTTCACATTCCTCTATCCAAACAAACTTAACTCCTTTCCGAGTCAACATGGTGAGTGGGTTAGATAATCGTGAAAAATCTTTTACAAAACGTCGATAATATCCAGCCAAACCAAGAAAACTTCGGATCTCAGTTACTGTTGTTGGTCTTGACCATCTTTCAATAACCTCTGTTTTTGCTGGATCCACAGATATCCCCTCTTTTGAGATTATGTGACCCAAAAATGCAACTTTTTGAAGCCAAAATTCACACTTGGTAAATTTGGCATAAAGCTTCTCCTTTCTCATGGTCTTCAATATAATTCTCAAGTGGTCTTCATGCTCTTCCTTGCTCTTTGAATAGACAAGAATATCGTCTATAAAGACTACCACAAATTCATCAAGATAGTCCCTAAAGACTCTATTCATTAGATCCATGAAGATAGCAGGGGAATTAGTAAGACCAAATGGCATCACTATAAATTCATAGTGTCCATACCTTGTACGGAAAGCCATCTTTGGTATATCCTCCCTTTTGACCCTTAATTGATGATACCCTGAACGGAGATCAATCTTGGAAAAGTATTGAGCTCCGCATAGTTGTTCAAATAAGTCATCAATGCGTGGGAGAGGATATTTGTTCTTGGTAGTGATCTTGTTAAGTTCTCGATAATCAATGTAGAGTCTCATTGATCCATCTTTCTTCTTAACAAATAGAACAGGTGCTCCCCAAGGTGACGCACTAGGGCGTATGAATCCCTTTTCAATATTCTCTTGGAGTTGCTTCTTCAATTCCTGCAACTCAATTGGGGCCATTCTATAAGGTGTCTTTGAAATTGGCAAAGCACCTGGTACGAGTTCTATTGAAAACTCAACTTCACGATTTGGTGGAAGACCCGGTAATTCCTCCGGAAAGACATCATCAAACTCCCGTACTATGGGCATATTCTTAATTGTGAGTTTCTCACCAACCATTTGAGATAAATAACCTTCATTTAGTGGAATCAAGACCCATAAGATGGAAGAAATTTCCACTGGAAGGTTATATTCGTCCTTGCATCGATAGACGATCATAGATTGATCTGGAATATGAAATGTGACTTCCCTTCACTGGCAATTGATATGAGCTCCGTATAAAGAAATCCAATCCATGCCAAAAATCACATCAAATTCCACTATAGGAAGGATCACAAGATTTGCAGGAAGCACTTTCCCACAAACTTCGATCGGAGAAGAATTATAACCTTTTGATGTGATTGATGTGCCATTAGGTGTTGTCACAGCTAACTCAACATCTAATTGTTGAGGTAATACGGTTATACCCTTAGAAAAGTCTTCAGAAATAAAAGAGTGGGTGGATCCAGAATAAAATAAAACATTTGCTACTTTAGAGTGGATGGTAAGTGTACCTTTCACCACTTCGTTATCGTACTCCACATCGCTGATAGAAATTGCATGTGACTTTCATTTGTCTTTAGCCTTAAGATTTTGTTGACGTCGACCATCATCATCAACCATTGGATTTGGTCATTGATTGGCATAATGCCCCATCTACTTGCACTTGAAACATTGAAGTGTAGTAGGATCATTCTGTGTATCCCTTCCTTTGTTTTCATCATTAGACATCTTCTTCCCACTATCGTGACATTCAAATGCCTGATGACCTTCCTTTCCACACTTAAAACATTTACTTGTCCCTTTAAGACAACTCCCTCCATGTTTCTTTCCACACATTGAGCATAATGGAAAGCTCATCTTCTTTTCAGTGTGCTCTTTATATTTTCCTTTGAATTCCATCTTCCACTTCTTATCAAACCCATGTGACTGATGGGTTACTCCAATCTCCATCTCGACTTTGAGAGCACATCGAACGATTTCCTCGTAGCTATTGAAGTCCCTTATGGCTAACGCCCTTCGAAGACTCGGTTTTAATCCACTAAAGAATCGATCGATCTTACTCTCAGGTTGGATAATAATACCAGAAGCGTACCTTGCATGTCTTGTAAAATTTTCTTCATAGGTACCAACAGATTCATCATCCCATTGCTTCAGTTCAAGAAACACTTTCTCCATCTTTGTTTGGAGAATACGAGGGAAGTACTTATTGAAAAATAAGTTCTTGAACTCGTCCCATTCCATAGACTCAACTTCATCCCTTTTCCTCGTATTCTTAAAAAGATTCCACCATTGATCAGCATCTCCTTCCAAACGATACACTGCTAGGATGTCTTTATCATGTTCAGAACATTGAAGAACTGAAAATATCTTTTCAGTAGTATTAATCCATTGTTCAGCAACTAATGGATCAGTAGACCCGCTGAAAGAAGGTGGACGCTGCCTCATGAAGGATTCAACAGAATATTGCTCCTTCATTTGCTCGTTTGGAAGTCCTGCATGATTCATAGCTTTAGAAAGTTGTGTGAGTATGGCTACAAGATTTTTCATTCCAGCTCCCATATCGTTTGGTTGCTCAGGGGGACAATCATTTCATTGCCCATCACATTCCGCATTAACATGGTTCCTTCGGGTTCCAGCCATTGACTAAAACCAAAAAGAATAGTGTGAGCAACACTTATTATAATAGGAAAACCACATAATTCAAGAATAAAATTTTCATACTTAAGGTCTTATCCTAGGGTATTCATGGCCATTTCTAAAACACTAAGATTGGGTTCTATGCTTAGACTTATCCTTATGGTTCTTACTAAGGCTTTCACATCCTAGTTTCCAAAGGTTGACTATACCTTTCCTCTGATACCAACTATAACGACCCATACATTACATACATTGTTAATACATCAAAATTTAAGCACACTTATTACAACATATGACAAAACCACAAAGGACCGTATAGGTATAGCGTCTTTAAGAACTGGGAAACATAAACAACTGGTTCATAAATCTTCTACAGTGTCTCCCATTTATTTCATCATATCTAGGGTCCCTTTTAGCGTATTCTACTTAATATCCATCTTCCTGACCTGGGGAGAAGAAAACATGAAAGGGTGAGCTCAAATGCTCAGCAAGGGAAAATAAAGGAAATAAAAATCATATCATATCTTTTTTGAAAATCATAACCTGCAGAAGAGATCATAAAATCTTAATATGGAATAAATCATAGAAGTGAAAATGAAATCCCCATAATCATAACATGAAACTTGAATCTTTGTGGCATGCACACATAATCATGGAAAATCATTTCTTGTTATTCATGACTCATTTCCAATACTATCTTAGTGGAAAAAGTCTCTTTCTGAACCAAGTCACCCTCGTTCCAGTCCTATTTCACTGAACCGATATAACCTACCGTTCCAGCCATGTCTATCTCATGAGATATAAAATCTTTACCCAATGCATTGGAGGGAGATATAGGTCACACCCATCTTATAATGAATCCTTTCTTATGTGTGTCACATAATCATAAACCATACATCATAGCGTAACCCATGTAATAAAAATGGAATTCTTAAACAACATGACATCATAAAACAATTCATATAAGATAAAGGAATTCATAAAAATATTTCCATGACAACATAATCAAATCCATGTAATAATAGGGATAAAAACAGAACCCTTTATTATCTTAGATGGAAAATAATTTTGATAAAACACTTGAACTCCATTCTTGAGGAAAATATCCTTTCTTTTTCAAAAACATTTTTCCTTTCTTAACATGTCATACAACTTTAATCTAAAAGAATTTGATTAAAAATAAACTTGATAACTTTTAAAGGAAGCTTCTTGGAAATAATGTTTTAAAACTCCATTCTTGCCGTATAAGTTAAAAAAACATTCTTCTCGTACTTTTGTCGAAAAAGTCAAAAAGTACCTCGTACGAAAAACGACAAAAGATTCCTTTCATACATATTACTAAAAACTCACCGAAGGGTAAAAATGGATTTAAACAATTTTAGGTGGATGGAAATAATATTACATATTGATGAAACATGGATTTGGATGATAAAATACACCCCAGTAAATACTTACGAATAAACAATCTCGGATAAAAATGAGATTGTGATATTTCCCTTACCTTAGGTCCGATTTGCTTTGTATGTGTCCGAAGCTCCTGTATAATGGTTTAAATAATGTTATTGACTTATTCCAGAATCATACATATTGATATGATATCATATATGGTCATATTCTTAGCTTCTTGTTAGTAATATTTCATTATTACTTGTTACTCGGGTCTTTATTGCCTTTTGTTCTTATACATGTTTTGCCGAATAAATTCTTATTCTTCTTTTAAGGTTATAGATACCTTATATCCAGAATGGTATTAGTGTAACATATATCATATTTATTCATTCAATTCATTTATATAATTACTATGTAATGATGATCATGTAGAATGAGTCGCATCACATCGTGGAGACGGTATTCCGTACGTACGCACGAGTGATGATATCGTTCCTATGATCATGGAATTGTATTGGAGTATATGTATATTATTTCAGTATCAATATTACGTTATAATAATCATAAATAGTTACTCATTACACCATTATCCCTATCCTTTTAAGGTGATGGTGGAAAATAGATTACACCACGGCGTGGAGATGGTATTCCGTACGTACGCACGTGCGGTGATTTCATTTTTCCGTAGGATGGATTGAAGGTGAATTAGGGTTCTTTCATATTTATAATAATATATCAGTATGTAAGTAATACTGATGTTATTACTTTATCATGAAACAACTAAAGAAGAAGAAGTTGAAGAAGAAAGAAATTGAAAAGATCGGTAATGGATATTACCTCTTCTTTGGAACGCTTCTTTGAATCCTCCACTTAGGGAACTAAGATTGGTCTTTTAAGAAGCTCAGGACCTCTAGGATTATTCTAGGGAAGTGGAGAGGAGAAAATGGTAGGGGTTGGCCGAGCTTGAGTGCTCAAATTGGTGTGAGGAGGAGGGGGAGGAGGTGCCCTTTTATAAGGGAGGAGAGGGGCACCTTAGGAATATCTCAAAATATTATTTTATATTAAAGTCAAAATCGGTTTATAATGGTTCCAAAGGGTCTTATTTCTAAGATAAAGTGGGGATGGGTCGAAATCCTATCAAACAATAGGATTTAGACAAGTTTAGGGTATTATTTTAACCTTATCAATTAGATTTAACTCTAAGTTAAATAATTTAACTTTTACCGTGCCTTTTTGTTTTCTTTCACTATATGGTTAATACACTTACTATAACATGCCAAACGAACCCCAAATTGTTTATTATTAATATATATATCCTTATATAAGTAATTTTGCCGAACCTTAGATTTTTAGGAATAAAATAACAATTAGTAATCTAATATTTGATTTAAATACTCTTTTGTGTCAATTTTGACACTATTTGATATATGATTTTTGTGAAAGTCATAACAGAATTAAATGTTCGAACCAAGTTGATTAAATCAACACTAATATATCATAGTAACCTAGAAAATTAGTGTAATTGATAAAATGTCTCAAATTACATTTATTTTGGTGTTTATAACATCAATTATGTCAATATTTCCTTAATAATATAATTACTGCATCATCATTGTGTCATAAATAAATTAAATAATTTAATGTCTAAAAATTATAAATAAAATACCATCATGTATGAAATAGTTTTAGCTTTCTAATGAATATTTATAGTCGAATTTATCTTATGTATAACCCCATATTAAAAATGTTTTAGTTATTAAACATTGATTTTAACTATTTTAACTAATCATTAAATAAAATAATATTAAATGTCATAATCTAATCCAAGTGGACCTAAATGGTCATATTATATTCATAAGGTTGTTTTTGGTCGAACTACACTTATCCAATAGAATTAGGACATGTGTTAGGATAATAGTAATATCATATTTACCCTTAGTTACCCTATTTACTATTAACCGTGGTAAAAAAAAGTAAAAATTTACTATTCACCAAAAATTATTTTCATCTCATTGAACCACATTTTAGTCCTTGATATTAACCGTGTCTGTCGGATTTTCGAAATTCCATTCACAGAAGGGTAAAAATTAAGTTTTATGCAAAATTCAATTTTTAACCTACCACTTAGTGGTTTCACTATTCATCAAAAATTGAAAGTTTTCAGAAAAATACCCTAATTTCACCCTAGGCTAATTTCGGTATTCCGAATCCAAAATTGAAGTCCATTTTGAAAAATAAAATTTATAAAATTTCAAAAAGTGGTTATTACTATTCATAACGGCTAGTTTTAATAATATTTTAATAGCATATCGTTGTTTAGTGAAACTCGATGTTGCGTACGGCGCAAGCTATCGAGGAAGGTCGTGATTGCGTGTAAAGTAAGCCAAGCAAGTGTGTAGTGAAAGATTCCTTTGATGATATAAAAACAAAATATTACTCATAAAAATCTCGGGTGTTACACTTTTTACGGAAAAATTATATGGGTTATGAATTGATTTCTCTAAGAGTGTAACTACTAGAAATTTAGGCTATAGCTAAGGACCAATAACCATGGTTTTATAGATTCATGTAAATAAGCTATTTATATCCAAAATCCGGTTATATGGCCATATCTAAAAATTTCCCTTCAATTTTGTTTTCAAAACACGTCAGGTTCCTCCTCCATCCTTCCTTGATCTGCGAACATCTGAAACCTCAAACTCTCTAATGAAGACACCCTCCTCCCTATTACCCTCATCGTGTGACCTTCCTTCCCTAACCCATCATGATCTCTCCTCTCTCTGATCCCCCTCCACCGATGGTTCCCCTCATTTTCACCGAATAGGGAAACCCCACCATGAGCCACTGACACTGAACGCGTGACCCCACACCCCCTGATGTTTCTACTCCTAGGTGGCCTCCCCAACTCTTCTTTCATGCCTCTGATATTTCCAACCCCCTCCAAGTGACCATCCTCCTCCTTTTTATGAACAATTATGGGTTTGTTTTTATGTTATCACTATGTGAAGCATTAAACTGTAATATTTTCAGAAGTTTGATCATGGTAAATTGGTTTTTGAATTAGATACATTATTCTCATTATACTTGATATGTGTGGAGTGAGAGATATGTTTTTATTAGTGAAGAGGCAATTAAGCTATATGGGGAATCTAAATGGTGGGGTTGTGGACTTTTGGAATCGATAAAAAGTGATGGTATAAAATTTTGATGGTTAAATTGGGAATAAGGGGATTATCATGGCGGCTTCTCATGGATTTTAATTCATATGGCTGGGAGTTTTTAATGACCCACACAATTACTATGTCGGTACTTTCAAAGGAAATTAATTTTTTTTCATTAAGTGGGGATATTTTTTAGAATTTGGATATGAATTTGAATTTCAAGTGTTAGTACATCTCTATGATGTGTTTTCACATGATATTATTGGTTGTTATAGGTTTTAGTGCCAAATCATAGGTTGGTGGCTAACTCCAAAAAATTGCAGCAGTGAATATGTACTTTATAAAGATGGGTTGGGTTCTTCTTTAATGCATTTTAAATAAATAAACCTTTATAAGGAACCCGATGGAGGTATACGAGTTACTCGGTGGGATATATAGTGCATTAGACCTTTTATATGGGCCATCAGGTACATAATTGAGGTGTATTGGTCACCCAGTATGGATGGATGTTTTTTAAAGGATAACAGAATAGTTATTCTGGATTCCACCTTCAATAATGCCTTATAGGGTTCTTCTCATTTAAATGGATATAACCAGCGGGATCTCCCAACACCTATCCTATTTTAATTTTCATTATGAGGTTGTGGAGATAAATGATTGTTTCATCATTCATGATAGAGGTCAATAATACTCTTCTACCTCCTTTATTCTTTCATATTCATATCATTTAAGATTTTTGTTTTTAGTGTATGAATTATGTTATATTTAATCAAGACATGGTGAAATTATACTATTATTGTGGGGCTTCTTAGAGTGGGGGAATAAGTGTGTTTTTTATCATCCTCCCACAGACTATAGAAACTATGTAATTCCTATATTATATGATTAGTCCATGTGACCTCAGAAGGTCCTCCCCATATTCCAAAGGCCATCGATCACCATATAAGGAATGTTTCTATGATTTTCTTATCTATTGATGTTTGAAAAATATTGTGGAGCTTGGAAAATTTGTTTTTGTTTTTATCATTATGTTAGATATGCCATTTATTTATTTATTTATTAAGGATATCCATTATGAAATTATTACAATGTCACAATTATCTCACAAAATGTGGTGAAATGACATTAATCTTCCACATTCTTATCATTAATCAAGATTTAATATGATCTTATTATTTCTTATCATTTGATTTATTTTCCCAAAAAATATTACCAATTGACATAGTATATGTTTACTATCATGATTATTATTCATCATGGTTGAATCGGTGCATAAATATTCCCACATGAGTGTTTCTTATAGATTATATGTTAATAGTATTCTAATAGTTATTGGATTCATAGATGATGAAAAATTACCAATATGTATCATGATCAGATATTGGGGTTATATTTAAAAATATCGATATTCCAGAATCTTCCCCAAGCTAAAGGTGAGCTCCTAGAATCTACGGATCTATTCTATAGTGATTAAATCGATTATTTAACCACCAATTATTCTATAGTGTTTCATCATTTTTAGATTCAAAATTCTCCACAGTGATAATGAATCTACCATCATTGAAGCTAGTTTTTAGTGACATGGGCCCCATGATATTCTCCCCACTGGGAGAATTTTAAATGTTACATCTTACTCTTTATCTATAGTTATCAAAAATAAATTTTCTTTTTCTAAAAATAATAAGTAATTTCATAATTCAAAAACTAAACCTATAAATATGCTAGAGTGAATTGATTTTATTCAACATGTTCAATTTACTACTTTCATAAATAGTACTAAAAGAAAACATAGTGGTGACATGGTATTTTGATTAATTTTCATCTCTTACTTTTTAGTACAACATAATTACTTTTAATTATAAGCTACATGTCAAATCTTAACATCTTATTTTATATATACTATTATAAATGGTTGGATGTTATACTTATAACCATATAATGATAATGACATCCCATCAATTTACTAAAGTATACCACTTATAATATAAGAATCCTTCTAATAGTCATCAGGATGTGGTGTTCTATAAGTTAACGATGAATCCATTCATGAATAACCTTTACATAATCACCTAATAACATATGGTGTTCCCCATATAAGAACTAATTTTTCATTTATTTTTATGAATTATAAAAAAAATTTAACTTCATGAAATATATACATAAATTAACATATAGAATAATATAATTATTCAACAAATATGATTTAATATCCTAAATATCTCCAAACATTATTACTCTCTCATTCTTATTTCTTTATATGTAGGCCATCATACTATTACTATTTCATTATATTCTAATCATCCTTCTTATTTATCTTCAATTTTATTTTCACAAATAATCATACACAAGAATATTTCAATGTTTCAATTAATTAAATGTGTTATAATTTTTATGTTTTATATTTGTTAGAGTATTATACTGGTAACTAAATTATATTATATGAATCACCATATAATAATTGATTGTTTTCAATAATTAAATGAGTTATCATTTGTATGCATTATTTTTATTACAATTATCCTCTCGTTACATTGATTTAGGTGCATAAGACAATGAATATTTCAGTTATCATGATTATGATGGTGGTGGTGGTGGTATGAGAGGAGGTGATAATAAGGTTGGTGTTTATATAGGATATGATAAGCGTCATAATGGTTCTGGTGATGCTGATATTGAGGTACATTTAAGATTTAAATTTTATTATTGGTTTACACATTTAATTTTATCAAATAGTTTTTATTATTATGATTATATTGACATTGAAATTTTATATTTTTTATATTGGAGAAAGTTTGATTTATTTTGATATATATTTTATTATGATTGATTTTATTTTTATTTTGAAGGTTGTGTTTTTTTCCTGTAACTAGAGTATGAGATTACTACTATAAGGTCCATCTGTTATGGAATTATTTTTTGATGAGGTATATCCAGGTAGGAATCCATTTACATTGTTATCAACTGTCAGTGAATGGTTTATTTTCCACGGTTTAGAAAGTGTTATTAGGTACCAATATCCATGGTTTAACCATGGGTGTAGTTAAAAATTACAATAGAAAGGATCATGGATTTATCCTATAATTTCTAACAGATTAACTATGGTATTATAATCTAATTTCCACGGTTAAACCATGTCCATACATGTTTATTCCATATATAAAACCATTTATATATATTTAATAATTTCATGGACTAAAACACATAGGTTTAAAACCCCTACTGCATCTTGTTTAACACCAACAGTTAGAGAACCACTAGATATAACCTATTTCTATGGATTTTTTCCATACTCCCATAGTTAAAAACCATAAATATATATAATTTTTTTAGTGATGATTGAAAAGGGATCATGAGATCACATGGACAAGAATCCACCCATAATTATTAGAAAATGTAACTCATTACCCTAAAATAATAGACTATACGAATGATGTCTCAGTTTCTAAGTCAGGAAAAATCCAAAATATTTATAAATATGAGTATAAAAAAAATTCTACGAAACAAAATAATGGGAAAATATTGTAGGTATGTATATCCCATAAACCGAGCACAATATTTTTAAGGCACAATGGAAATAAAGTAAGTGTGTCTATTAAAAAAATTATGAAAAATTTCATCAATAAGGTAAAAGAGCTTTATAGGCTACTATTTGTGTTGTTGGAGGATTGGTTACATGATCATATATTTTTTTCAAAACATGTAAACATATTAAATTTATTAGAGACCATCATATTGGGGATAAAATATGAATGAGGGGACAATCATGTTGTAAAAGAGAATCAAGTTTCACAAAATAAGAATAAATTATCGTTGAAGGATAAATTATAAATTCCTGTAAAATTTTATGAAACTAGAAGGATATATTCACACACATATGATGATTTTGTATATGTTCGAACCTTCCAATTCACTCGTTGTTATAATATAATGAGACCACGGTAGTAGATGAAAAAAATAGAATTATAGGAATGAAAAGTCTTCCTTTGGAAAGCATACTACTCCCCATAGGAAATTCGAATGTGAAAAAAAAACACTTTGAAAACATGTGTTAGATTGTGAAGATAATAATTCATCTAATAGATAACCATAACATATCATAGTTCATGATTTCCAAGGTGTTATGTAGGTCATTATAGTGAAGTCATTGGATGTTTTTTTGGAAGTGTGAGTGTGATAAAAACACATTGAAAAAATATGTATTGATTTTTGAGGATAGTAATTGTTATAATAATATGGCTCTAAAAGATAATAATTTATGGTTAGATGGTTAATAAAATATTGAGTAACGTTGTCATAACTGATAAAACATCTATTTTTTACCCATATTAACATGTTTCTAAAGGATATCTCAGAATATATTTTACATTTATTAAATTTGTTTTTTACTTTCTTATCGTAAAATACAGATCCTACATTATTTTTGAATATTACATTTGCATTTAAGTTTGTTCGGTTGTTCTATTTCATTACAAATTCATTGTACACTCTACTAATGAGGATAATGATGTCAATATAAAATATAAAAGGAAAAAAGAATAATCAAGGGTGATGGGGGTTGGGTGGGTGTTGGGGTTGTGCAGGGGGCATGGTAGGGGGGAAATGGGGTGTGCAAGGGGGTGTGTAGGGGGGAAGGGAAGGGGGCATGGGTGCTGGGGGTATGCATGGGAAATGGTTAGGGTGGGTGGAATCCAGGGGAAGGGTGATTGGTGGTGAGTGTGGGTGTTCAGTGAGAAGGGGTAGGGGTGAAATGTATAGAGGGAGGGTCCATGTGGGGAGCAAGGGGGTGGGGCAGGTGGGTGTGTAGTGTGCAGGGTGGGGGTGGGGGTGTGAAAGGGGTTGTGCATGGAGAAGGGGGAAGGGGGTGCAAAGGGAAGGGGGAGTGGTGACAGATGTAGGGGAAAGTAGGAGAAGAGGGGTGCTGGGTTTTGAAGGGGAAGGGTGAGGGGGGTGGGGTACATGGTTCAGGGTGACGTGGTTCAATTGGGAAGTGTAATGAGGATGGGGAATGGGGTGTATAATGATGAGGGTGGGCGAAAGGGGGTGAGGTAGGTGGGTGTGAAGGGGGCATTGTGGGGGGTGAATGGGGTGGGCAGTGAGTAGGGGAAGGGGGTGCAATGAGCCGAGGTTGGGGTGAAATTGGTAGGGAGGGTGCATGTGGGGTGCAAGGGGGAGGGGGTGGTGCATGAGGGGGTGTGCAGGATCAGGGGGTGATAATTGGGTGTCTAGGGGGAGGGGCATGGGGCTGGGGTACATGTAGGTGCGCAGTGAGGAGGGGGAGGTCAATGGTGCAAGTGGGGAAGGTGGTGTGCATAATCAGGGGGTGGGGTGCTGGTGGAGGGTATTGGAGGTGGGTGGGGGAGGTGGAGCTAGTACATGGGGGCTGTGTGAAATGGGTCTAGGGGTGTTTTTCACATTTGAGGTGGTTTAACCATGGGGTATTTAGTTTTTAGGTCGTATAGAAGATGCCACTTCAATGAATCATTATTTATGATATAACGATGATTTATAAACTTGTATTCTATTATTAGATAACCTTTATTTACTAATAGGATTTATTTAATATCCAAATGAATTATTATATTAAAGATATTTGAGATTTATATTTTTTCAAGATCCCCATCCCACTGTGTTTTGTGAATACAGTTTGTCACATATTAATTTATTATAATTTTATCCCATAATAGAATATGATTATGCTTATGTCTAGGGATTTAAAATTTATACATTTCATATCATCTAATATTAGACTCGATTACTTCTCCCATTATTATGGGATTCATTCTTGATTTATATTTTAAAAATACATAGATGAATTAAAAAAATAATTTATCACGCTTTTGACTACATCGATTACAATTGCAATAGATGGTCTCCGTGTTTTCAAAATGAAAGAGGCTAAAATTCTCATAACATAATCCTGAATATAACAATCCTTGAAAAAGGTTTTATTCCCATCTCTTTATTATGTTTTAGTATGAAATGTATAAATAATTTTCAATATTTTTCTTGACTTGCAACAATCATTGTGGGTTTCCACAAGATTTTTAAATTTCTACAACAAAATGAAATAGGCTATACTTATCAACACAAAACCCTAAATACAACAAATATTAAAAAATGTATGATTATCCTATATTCTTAAATAGTATAAAAGGTATGAATTATTCTTGGATCATTGATATTTCTACCATGATTTAACATTAAGAGTCTACAATAGGTTTTGTTTTTGTTCTCCTCAAATCTATTCCCTGTATATAAAAAATCAGGGGGAGTCTATAGGGTGGTCATATGTCTTAGTAGGGGGGATGCAGGGGGAATATGGGCATGAAGAGCATTCCAAATTTTTGGGGTTTTCCCATTTTTTCTATATTTTATGTAAAATGGAAAGCCCCTTCTTTTGTATTGTTTCATATTACCTATTAATCTATTTTTTCTGAAATGAAATTTTTTCAGAAGATGTATACATCAATGTGGGATTGGACGGGTTTTTAGGGGGTAGAGGGGGTGATTTTAAGAGGGAGGGGTGTCCAGGATGGGTGGTGTCCATGATGGGAGGGGTCTATCTAGGGGGGTGGGTGTGTGTAAAGGATCAATCTAGGGATGGGGGTTGTCCAACGGGGGGTTATCCAAGAGGGAGGGGGTTGTCCAGGTGGGGGGTGTCCAGGAGGGAGGAGGTTATCCAAGAGGGAGGGGTTGTCTAGGAAGGATGGATGGGTTCTTTTTTGGGGAGCGGGGTGGTTTTCTATGATGTGGGGGTGTTCAGGGGGGTGTCCAAAGGGGTGGAAATATTGGAGGGTGGTTATCTAGTGGGTTTTCATTATGGGAAGGATAGATTTTAAAACTCTAGTATTGTTATATATAAATGGATGAATAGGTTTGAAAACATTACTATTGAAACTAAATAGAATAAGATAATGATCCGAGTTAAGTCTTTGTTGGGTGACACTATAAATTTTATCCCATTTATCAAGGGATAGGTTTTTTGTTAAATCCATATAAATTTTACTATCCATAATCCTATCATGGTGCCTTCAATACCAATATAGAATATTCATATTGACCTGCATTTGGGGCCAGGCCCCCCATTAATTTTACCTCTAGAATTAGTATTCCTTGTTGATTTTCTAAGGTGTTCGTTGGAATTATTGTTAAAATTTTCCGAGTCTCTATCACATTTAGGCATGGGAATGTAAATATACACTATATTATCATTCATCCCTTATTTTTCCTCTATTTGAGTCATTGGTTCATCACCACTAACGTGATTATTGAAGAACTATCCTTCAATGAGCTTCCTGGCCACTTCAATTATGAAATCTGTATTTTTAACTCTGTTAATATTCAGAATGTTGTTGTCATTGTGTTCCTGGTCAGAAGAGGTACTGATCGAATTATCGTCATGAGGGATTTTAATATATGTTCAAGACAAATTAATCATTTCCATATGTTCCTCATTAACCATAATATATGGAATAAGAGACATCTTCATGTCTATATTGACTTCATCAAATTTCTTCCACAAATTCAGTCTACACATCTGTGCTCCTACAACGCTGTCATTGCAGTCCATGTTTTTTATTATTTCTTGCAATCTTCTCTTTTGAATTCCATCATATTCACTATTGTTTTTGGGGTTATAGAACTAATCATTTGTGAAGATATTTATTTTCAAATAGATATAAATGTGGAATTTTTTTTTATTTCTCATTCCTTCATTCCTTTTATGATAAAACAGAATCACTACCCATTAATCCAATGTTACTAGTGATATTAGTGTATAAATTCTTTTCAAATAAAGTCATCAATTGTTCTGGAATGCATTTTATGATACATATGCATGGTTCATATCTTTTTTACTTTTGGTTGTCCATCACCTTGTTTATGTATCCACTTGTAAGAGACTCTTGATGTACATTCATTAGGGCATATGCATTGTGTTATCAAGTAGTTTACATGTTGTCCATACAAGTGAATTATTCTACTATGATAAACACCATACTATTGTTTGCATCATATGAGAGTCCATATTGATCCTGCTTGAAAAAATATAACACATTTATCAATTTCATTACCAATTTACTAATCCTCTATTGTATTATCATCACCTACAACCATGTTAGCCCGTGATTTATATGCAATCCCAGAGGAATTCTAGTTTCTATACATTCAAACTGAAACTCCATTACTTTTTAGGGCTTTAGGATTCTCCAAAGGATATTTACACTTTATCTACATTTTAACTTCAGTCCACTCTATTTAATGGGGTGGGGAAAAAATTAACAACACTACAATTTGAAATAAAGTGTCCAAATATCTTCCACAAGTCACAAAATGGAGTAGTGGTGGCGGGGCATTGCAGGTTCTGTCCAAGGGGATGTCCAAGAGGGAGGGGTGTCCAGGAGATGGGGGTCCAGGATGGGGGGGTTCCAGGAGGGAGGGGTATCTAGGAGCGTGGGTGTCCAATAGGAAGGGGTGTCCTAGGAATGAGGTGTGGTGTCTAGGAGGGGGGGGGGTTAGTTCCAGGGGGTATGTAGGTGGTGTCCATGATGGAGGGGGTGTGGGGGTATGTAGGGTGAGTGCAAGGTTGGTTTGTGGGGGGGTGTCCAGGGTTTCTATAGGGGGAGGGGTGTCAAGGGGGTTCCAAGCACGATGTGTAGTGAGGAGGGGAAGGGGGTTTGTCTAGGGATGGGGTGGGGCCTACCGATGGTGCAAGGAGGCTCTGTCTATGGAGGGTTGGGGTTTTTCCTAGGTGAAAGGGGGTCATTATAGAGGGGGGATGTCCATGATTCAATGGATTATGTACAGGGTTAAAGAGGGTCTATTTAGAAAGGGGGTCTATCATGGGTGCATGGGGGTCTTTCTAGGAGGGGGTTCAGTCTAGTGTACAAGGGGGTCTGTCCAGTAGGGGGTCTATCTGGAGTACAAAGGGGGGTCTGTCTAGGGTTCATGGAGTGTATTTCTAGGATTGGGGGACTAGGTGTGGATGTGGGACTAGCAGGGGGTGACAGAGGTGCTAGGTAGGGGGGGCATGTGGAAAGTAGAGGGTGGGTTACCAGGGGAAAGAAATGGGTGGGGAACTGGGTTGAACGAGCATTAATGTAGGTCTGCTTTGTTTTCATTGAAATTTACTCTATATACATTGTTTGCAATTATTGATATAGATCATGTTTCTATTTTTCCTGGAATTTCAAGATATATTCATACATTGAACCATTGTTATGTTCCTATAGCCACAGTTCAAACATTGGATAAAGCCCTATATCCAGTCTTCATGCCTTGGAAATAGGTCATGTAGGGCTCAATATATTTCCACAGTTTCAAAACATGGCTATAGGGATTTATCCAGGGTTTGAACAATGTCCATAGGCTAATAGACATAGTATAAATCAGTGCTATATTTCAATATACATAGTATGAAACTGTGGTTATAGGCCTTACCCTATAGCCGAGATAATACCATCCACAGTTCATTAATCTATGGCTATAACCTATTTTCACTATTTTTGGGCTTATATACACAGTTTCAAACCATGGATATAGCCTAGATTTCTAGTAGTGTGGATGTTTATTTATTATTGTTATACTTAGTGATATAGAATGGATTGTTTCACTGAACGGTGTTTGGTGGTTCCAATGAATTTCGTATTGTTTATCCTATTTTTTTTATTATCATGTGCAACTACATTTTTATTTCATGAGAATCCATTAGTTTTTAGAAAGCAACTCTAGGTAAATTATCTGTACTAGGTCCCAATCAGGTTAATACTCGTAGTCCTTAGATAGAATTTATTCATCTTATGAGATTGTGCCACTCAATTAGGCCATATATGACAATATTGGGTGTTAGGATAGGTCATTGATATTTGAATTCTGTCATATTTTTTGGTCTTATAGACATGCCCTAGTTTATGCCAAATGATCTTAAGTTCCAAGGATAATTATGATTGTCATTTTTATTTTGATGTGTTTCTTTTTCTTATGCACCAGGAAATCCATATTTAATAAAATCCAATGAGACTATTTATATAACAGATTTTAAATTTCATTGTTTTAATTTATATCAAACTTCTTCAATGTGAATTTAAAATTTACTAATTCAGTAAAAAGAGGTGCAGTCCATGAAAATCCTTTCAAATTGATTTTTTCATTTAATAAAAATGAAGTGAATGTTTTAAATTTTTTATTATAGATTATAAGTATATTTCATGTTCTCATGTGCCAAAAAATTATTTCAAATATTTATGTTTAAACTATAATAGATCTATTTTCATTTTTAATGATTATATATGGGTAATGGGGAGGATACCTACTGAGAAGTTATGTTCACACAAATTATTATTTTAGTTTATTATTCAACTATTGAGTTCTCAAGGATCATGATTTCTTTGACGTTTGATGGTGACTCATCGGGACACATAGAGGTATGTAGGTACTTTTTTTCTTTAGTTTCTCTTATTTCATCATCTCTCCTTATTTCATTTTCATTCTAGTATGGATAGTGTTTATGAATGTAGTGTTATGGATGTTGAATAATTGTATTTGTTTCTTGCAATGTAGATAAATGTGAGAGTGAGTTTTTATTTATGGATTGTTATCTCATTTTCCTTATTTTTTGTCATGGAAATCCAATGTATGTATACATCATGGAAAAATTTGTGATAATATTTCCACTGAATTTTAATTTATTTTATAGTAAAAATCATTCCCAAAGTGTTTCTTATGATTCCCTTGTTCTTTTCACCATGTAAATTTCTTTTGAATGTGTTTGAATTCTTGTGTTCCACAATTATGAATGGTAACATAGTTTGATATTTTTTTCATAAGTGAGTGGAATGTTTTATACAAAATTTAATAATATGCTTTTCCAGGTTAATAATTTTGATTTATTTTTTAAAGAAAAATAAAATTTATTTTCATTCAAAATTGAAAATATCAGTAAAGAATATTATTCTTAAAATATCATACTTTTTTTGGATTTTTTTGTATAAACCAATTTATAAAGTTGTGCCATCGTAATAATACAATAATTCATTAAGGATGAAAAATCCAATAATTATGTTTTGACTACAGATATTTTTGTCGTACTACATTTTAACATATCATTATTTGTTAAATGGTTATTCCACTATCGCAATATGGGTATCCACAATTCCACCCTTTAACAGTGATAAAGAAGCACAGATAAAAGGGTACTTTTAAACTTGATTAAAATGTGCTCTTAACAGCACCCATTTTTTAGCATTTTTTATTGAGGACTGAATATATTCCTTGGGATTACATATTTATTGATTTCATGGATTTGAAATATTATCGTTTTTCCCAAAATATATTAATTCACAATCAAATATATAAATATATATACATATTTTTTATATATTCATTCATACTAATTTCATTTTATAAATAAATAATTAAACATATTTACATACAAAATATATTTATCAATATATAATCTTTATAAAAATAAAAACTAGCATCCATTTTATTTAAAATATAAACATATGAATTTTTTTATACCCATATAATTCGTGCGTCTGTGTCTAGTTGTGTGTCTCTGTATTAACTAACTGAGATATATTATCTATATATTCTAACATATGTATATAATATGTGAGTGTGTGTGTTCTATATATGTATTTATTTATTTATTTTGAAACACAAAAAACAAATTTTATAAATGTTTTTAATATATGTTTTATAAAAAAGATTAATATACTATTCATATATTGATAAGAAATATAACTAAATAACTATAAATAAATATATATAAATAGATAGATATATATATATATATATATAACAATATATATATATATTTATATATGGATAAATACAGACATACATATATATATATATATTGATCTAATTTTAATTATAATCAAATGTGTTTTATTTATTTTTGACGGTATCATAGAACAATGGTTTAATGTTCATTTAAAACAAATATCCTTTGATTATTTTTAATAAAATCATTATGAAATTTATTTTATATATTTAAATGATTAATATATGCCAAGTTAATTTTTTATGAAACACATATCATATAATATGTGATGTATATAAATTAGTAAATTTGATGTTAAAACATACAACCTTTGAGATAATTTTATGGATTTAAATTAAGTATTTCCCCTACCTCTTCTATTTTATGACATTTGACATGAAATAAATGATAAGACAATATTAAATAGTGATTAATGTAACCGAATCAGATTAAATCAATCCAATTCTTAGATTTATGATATTCTTAATGTGTATTTTTTAATCTCACACTACATCTTGATATTATATGGCCATAAAAAATCAAATGAAATGGATTATATTTTTAGAATATTTATTTCACGGGATTTTAGTAGACATATAATTTTTAATTTTTTTAATTAAATTTCGGAATAGAATCTAGACTTCTCAGAACATCATCCCAAATATAAAAATCCTTGAAAAATGTATAATTCTCCTATCTTTTTTCATTTTTTAATATGAAAGGTATAAATTATTTTCAATATTTTTCCGGACTTGCGACAATCAAAGTTGGTTTCCACAAGAGCATTATGTTTCTACAAAAAAAATAAAATAGGCTTGATTTCTCATAAAATCTTCTTGAATATAAAAATTATATAAAAATGTATTATTATCCTCTATTATTATTTAGTAAAAAATGTATGAATTATTCATGAACCATTGATTTTTCTATAACCCTTTGAAATTAATACTCTACAACAGGTTTTTTTTGGTTCTACTCAACTATATTTTCTTCTTAAAAAATATTTTGTATAATGTTTAGGGGTAGTGTAAAAGGGTGGGGGTATCTCTGGGAAGGTGTGGCATTTAGGGGGTCTATCCAGGGAGGGGTGTGTTGGGTGGGGGGGAGGTTTTTCTAGTGAGGGAATGTGTGTAGTGGGGTGGGGGGGCTACCGGGGGGGGGGAATCTAGCTATGATGATAATTCACAAATATTTTGTATTATTCCAATTTTTTATAAATTTTATATAAAATGGTAAGACCCTTCATTTTTATTGTTTCATTTTATACGTTCTCCTTTTTTTGGAATGATGTTTTTCTAAATAACATTATGGATAATTGTGGACCAAGAGGGCATGTCCAGGGGTGGTGGGGGTGCTTTGGAGACGGAGGGGTCTCCAGGATGGGGGTCTGTCAAGGGGGGAGGGGTTGTGTAGAGGGTCTGACCAAGGAGGGGTGGCTTTCTAATAGGTGGGCTACCCCGGAGGGAGGGGCGCTATCCAAGATGGGGCTATCCAAGAAGGGTCTTATCTATGAGGTAGGGGTTTCCATGAGGGAGGAAGGGGGTCTATACTGGGGGAAGGGTGGATGTCCAGTGGGTGTCCAGGATGTGGGGGGGGGTGTCCGGGGGGTATCTAGGGGGTAGTTATCTAGGAGGGTGGGGTTTCCAAGGGGTTTCTAAGAAGGGAAGGATATGTTTCCAAAAAAATATTTTCAAATATAAATTGAATGTTAGGTTTGAAAACTAAATTATTGAGACTAACTAGAATAGGATGATGATCCGAGTTAAGTCAATGTATGGTCACTCTAGAAATTGTATCCCATTTATCAAGGGATTGGTTTACAATGAAAGATCTATCAATTTTACTATGTATAATAATATTATAGTGCCTTCTATACAAATAATTAATATTCATTTCGACATGAATTTGGTTCGAGCCCCCCCTTTCTTTTATCCTTCATAATTATTATTACTTGTTTCATTCCCAATAGTTTTTAGACATATCATTAGAATTTTTTGAGTCACAATCATGTTTAGGCATCAGAATGTAAGGGGAAACTATATTATCATTCACACCAGAGTTTTCCTCCATTTTACTCATTGTTTCATCACAAATAACATAATAATTGAAGACATCTCCTTCAATAAGAATCATGAACTCTTCAGTTTTTAAATCTGTATTTTGTACTATGTTTTTTTAGAATTATTTTTTCATTTTGATCATTGTCAGAATATACAGACCATTAATTATCTTTAGGAAGGATTTTAATATTTTTTTAAGACAAATAAATAATTTCCATATGTGCCTAAATTTACATTATATATGAAATAGGAGATGGTTTCATGTCTATAGAGACTTCATAATATATCTTTAATGCATTCAGTCTGTACATTTGTGCTCCTGCAGAGGTTTCATTGTAGTCCATGTTTTTTATTATTTCATGAAAACTATTCTATTGAACTCAATCATATTCACTATTATTAGTTGGAATAGACATCCAACCATGCTTGCTGATATGTTTTTTCATAGATATGGTAGTGTTGAATTGTGTGTATTTCTCCTACATGCATTACATTTATGTTCCAATAGAATCACTACCCATAACTCCAATGTTACTGGAGATAGTATTGTTGGCAGTATTTTTAGATAAAGTCTTAAATTATTCTTGAATTCCTTCTATGATACATCTTCATGGTTCATTGTTTTGTTGATTTTGTTTGGCTATCACCTTGGTTATGTGTCCACATGTAAGTGACTATTGATATCAATTCATCTGCGCATGGGAATTGTGTTCATCATTGTTTCAAATGTTGTCTAGACCAATGAATATGTCCACTAGGATAATCATCCTACTGGTGATTTCAGCATTTGATAGTCCATATTGAACCTCCTAGACCAAATTTAACAAATTTCTCAATTTCATTAGCATTTTCCTAATATTCTATTGAATTATCATCCTATTAAATGAGGTCCGCCAAGGATTTACCAGCATTACCTAAGGAATTATGGTTTCCTTTATTTCTAACCTAAAAAAAGCATTATAGTTTTTGAGGCATTTGGGATTCTCCAGAGGAGATTTAACCTTTCTCTTCCTTCTAAATTTATTCCACTATATTCCTTTAGGTGGTGAAAAAAAATTACCACAATACAATGTGAAATAGAGTATCTAATTATCCTGAACATGTCACAAAAGGGAGTGCGGGGGGGGGGGGGATTTGCAGGGTATGTACTAGGGGGTGTCTATGAGGGAGGGGTGTCCAGGAGGGGGGTTTCCAAGAGAGGTGATGTCTATGTGGGAGGGGTTGTCTAGGAGAGGATGGGTTTTCCAAGAGGGAAATGATATCCAGTAAAAAGGGGTGTTGTCCCGAAGGGGGGGGGCGTGAAGTGGGGAAGCATGCCTAGGTGGGATGTGGTGTGGGGGTATGTAGGGTAGGTGCACAAGGGTCAACAGGGGGGATCTAGTGGGACTTCAGGGGGAGGGGATGTGTAGGTGTGAAATCATGGTGTGCTGGGGGGTGGAGAAGGGGGTCTGTCCAGGGAGGCTGTGGGGTATATCCATGGTGAAATGGGGGTCTTTTAGGGAGGCAGTGGGTTCTATCCTAGAGGATGGGGGAGTCAATCCAAGGTGCAACGGGGTCATTACATGGAGTGGTGGTTTTTACAGGGTGCAATGGGGTCTGTTCAGGGTGTATGTGGGTCTGTCCAAGAGGGGGGGTCTGTCCAGGGTGCAAGGGGGTCTGTCTAGGAAAGGGGGTCTATCTAGGGTACAAGGTGGGTTTGTCTAGGATGGGGTAGACCATGTGTTGAAGGGGGACTAGCAGGTGGGTGGTGGAGGTGGGAGGCATGGGTGGGGGAATAGGGGGGAGGGGTGGGTAACCATGGGGAAAGTAGGGGGTGGGGAACTTGGTGGAACGAGAAGGCCTTTAGGCCTATAGTGTTTTTTTTGTTGAAATTTAATCTATAGCCATCGTTTATAACTATTGTAATAGGATATGATTCAATTTATCCTGGAAATTGAATATGAATAAATCGTTTTATCTGTGGCTCTAGCCCTATAGCCACAATTCAAATAGTGTCTAAAGCCCAATATCCGGACATCAAACCATAGATATATGTATTTATCCACGGTTTGAACTGTGGATATAGTCCTATTGACATAGTTTGAAATTTGGTTATATGGCTATAGAAACATTTTGAAACTGTGGCTATACTCCTTACCATATATCAACACCAATACCATCCACAGTTCATGAAACCATGGCATTAATCTACAGCCTTGGTTTTTCGGAATATTTCCATGGTTTCAAACCACAATTATAGCCTAAATTTCTATTAGTGTGCATGATTACTTTTTATTGATATTATCAAAAATGAGAAGGGGTTTTTTCTAGGATGGGTGTTCCAAGGATCCAGGGAATGTTTTTTATTCTTTATGTTCTTTTTTCGTATTATCATGCATAAATAAATTTTTATTTCACTCGATTCCATTGGTTATTAAGAAGGAACTCTAGGTTAATAGGTTATACTAGGTCCCAATAATTCTCTAACAAATATCACTTAGATAGACTATATTCTTCTTGTGAGATTTTTCCACTCAATTAGGCCACGTACGATAATATCGAGTTTTAGGATATTTGGTTGTTATTTGAATTTTCTCATATTTTTTGGTTTGTTAGTTGTTCCCTATTTTATACCCAAATATCATACGTACCCATAATAATTATGATTTTCCTTTTTATGATGTATTCATTTTTTCATATTCACTAAGAATTACTTATTTTATAAAATTCCATGCAACAATTTTTAAAACATATTTTGAATTTTTGTTGTTTTAATTTATATCAACATTCATTAATGTGAATTTACAAATTATTGATTCAATTAAAAGATGTGTCGTCCAAGAAAATCTTTTCAAACTGATTTCTTATTTTAATAAAAAGAATTGGACGTTTTAAAAAATTGATTAGACATGATATTTATATTTCATGTTCTCACCTGCCAATGAATTATTTTAATTATGTATTTTAATCTAGAATGGAAAAGTTTTCATTTATAAATATTATATATGGAGAATGGGGATGATACCTACAAAGACATTATGTCCGAACATATTTTTATTTCAGGTTATTGTTTAACTATTGATTTCTCATAGATCGGGCTTTTTTGTGGTTTGATAGTGACTTAAAGAGTCATATAGAGGTATGTGTGTTAATTTTTTTTATTTATATTACCTTATTGAATCATCAATCCTTATTTTCCTTCTATTCCATTGTGGGTAGTTTTTATGCATTTGGTGTTATCAATGGTGAATAATTAGAGTTGTTTATTTCAAGGGAGATAAATGTGAGAGTTACTTTTTATTCATGGATTATTATATCTTTATACATGTTTATTTTTATGGAATGGGAATCCAATGTATGTAAAAATCATGGTAGAATTTTTGAATAAATTTCCACTAATCATTTGTTTTATTTTATAGGAAAAATAATTCCCACTGAGTTTTTTATTATTTCCATGTGCTTTTCACCAACCCATGGGGATTATCCCGCCCTATGGGCCTTTTAATAAGTTTGTTGGGGTGTTTGGTAGTTGTAAGACTCAGGTTGGTTCATTGAAATGTTCCTACAAACCATTTTATGTATATGTATATTCATTGGTATATGTGAATGATAATTCCACTAATTTTTATAAACATTCAATTTTAAACATCACATAATATTATAAATTAGTATTCATATAGGAAGATATGTTTGAGAATTAATAAATAGATTGATGATTTTAAATGGGCTGATTAAGGCCGCATGAATCTTTTGAAAATATGAAAATTTCATATTGTTACACTTCCCCTCTTTCTTAATAATCCATTATTTTTTTATATGTGTAAATGGATATATTTCATGGGATGTTGTTTGATTGGTCCTTAATTTAATTTGGGTGTATTTTGGAAACAATTTATATGGGAGTATAGATGTGGATGAGTTATGTAATAATAATGTGTTCCATTATATACCTATTTAGGGTTTTCTGATTTTTTAATTCCAATACACCATGGAAATTGGTTTTGTATGAGTTGGAATCTGGGTGATTCATAATTATGATTGGTAATAGGGTTTGATATTTTTTTTCTTGAGATTATAGAATGATTAATAAAAAATTGATATTCTACATTTTTCGGTTAATATTTTGATTTATTATTATATTGAAAATATAATTTCTGTTATTTCTGAAATGAATATATCAATCAAGAATATTTGTCTTTAAATATCATACTTTTTGTGCATTATTTTGTTTTTCATGATTAAAAAATCTAAAGGTTTTTCTACTATAATAATACATTAATTCATTGAGGATGAAAAATCATATAGTTATGGTTTGACTATAGTTATTTTTAACTTATTATATTTAATTATATATTTATTTATTAAATATTTCATGCACTACCACATAAAGGGGTATCCACAACACCCACCTTTAACTGCGCTAAAAAAGCGCGAATAAGGGTACTTTTAACAGCGCATAAAAAATCACTCTTAATAGTAACCCTTTTTCAGTATTTTTTTAGTGTGAAATGTATTTATTCTGAGGGATTTCATTCATATTGATATTATGGATTTGAAATATTATCATATTTCCCAGTCCACTCTTATTTATAATCAAATATATAAATATATATACATATTTTTTATATATTCACACATATAAATTTAATTTTATAAATAAATAATTAAACATAATTACATATAAAATATATTTCTCAATATATAAGACTAATCTAAATAAATACTAATATACATTTTATTTAAAATATAAATATATGAATATTTAAATACATATATAATGTGTGTGTATGTCTGTATTAACAAACTGAGATATACTATCTATATATTCTGACATATGTATAAACATATTAATATATAATATATGTTAATAAATAAATATATGTATAATTATACTTACAGATACACATATATAATATATGTGTGTATGTTGTATATATGTATTTGTTTATATATATATTTATAAACAAAAAAATCATATTTTGTAAATGTATTTAATATTGATAATATAAATATATATTATCATTTGAATCATATACGAATAAAAAAATACAACTAAATATATATAAATAAATAGATAATAATATATACTAATATATGAATAAATAAATAAATATAACAATATTTGTATATATATTGAGCTAATTTTATGTATTTAAATTCAATATTTATTCTACCTCTTCTATTTTATGACATTTAACATGAAATCAATGTCAAAACAATATTATATAGTGATGAAAGTAACTAAATCAGATTAAATCAATCCAATATAAAGATTGAGGTTATTTATAAATTTTATATATTTAATCTCGCACTTATCTTCGAGATTTTAGTCCATACAATTAAATTCAAAAGAAATAGATTTTATTTTTAGAATATTTATTTCAAGTGATTTCAATAGACATATTATTTTTTATAATTTGAATTCATGTACTTAAGATAATTTAGAGATATGTTTTACCATTATTTTTATTATCATTCTACACAAATTAAGCAGTGAAGAAAAGAATTTATAATAATATATCATTATTTATATTAAAAATAAATGAGTCCAATGAGACTAGGAATGGAACAATCTGATGTAAAAAGTAAAATATTTTAACAGGATAATGTTTTATTAATTATACTGTCTCTTAGAATTTATTGGCACATAATAAACGGTTTTGATAATAAATGTTATATTTTTTAATTTCTCGTATCAAGAAAAATCTAACATATTTTTGAAAAAAAGTCAATGCGCCAATTGAATTGGTTCTTGACTAACACAGACTCCCAAATATAAAAACCTAATACCACTTTAACTAAAAAATTAAAATACCCCACTTGATAAAATATCCTCTATATGATTGTAAGTGAAAAAAATAAATTCAAATGAAATGGATTA
Organism: Viscum album; assembly: GCA_963277665.1. NCBI lineage: Eukaryota > Viridiplantae > Streptophyta > Magnoliopsida > Santalales > Viscaceae > Viscum > Viscum album. Next base: position 766,961,364 of record OY728162.1, read on the forward strand.
TATTTTTAGACTCCTTATTTCAAAATATTTCGATAAACATGTTATTTTTTATTTTTGGAAATCAATTGGGAAAGTCAATATAGAGAAAGGTTTTATCATTTTTTTACATTTTACACACATCAAACAGTGATGAATATAATTTAAAATAATTTATCATTATTTATATTAAATGTAAATGAGTCCAACAAGAGTATTAAAGGACGAATCTGATATAAACTTTAATGATATCGAGTGGTTAGTTTGGGTACTCTTACTCAAATATACCGAAAACTCGTTGGATATTCCTATGATGGATTTGGTCGATAAGAAGTCAATAGATATTTTGAAGAAAGAAGGCTTTGAAAAATTTTAAAATGTGATGAAATTATTGATGGTTGATTGGGTAGATAATAAAATAATTAATTTGGATGATGCGAGAGCTGCAACAATGATGGGTTTTGACATGGAGTCTATGAGGCATGCTACAAACAGGGTTGGGATTGACTATTAAGCATTGGAATATTCTAGGCATAGGGATGTTATGCATTCAATTCCCATGATCACCATTAAGGCATGTTCAAGGTTTTACTTGAAAAATTGGAAAAATTTAAAGGTGGTTCACAATGATGTAGTGAAGATAGTGAAACCTAGCTTTGGTGTGCCGACCAAGTGTTTTCCACTAAAAGGAAGGAGTGGGTTTGTTCATATTACGCTGATGACCTCTATAGTTCCCCAAGATATTAACTTGGATTAAATGATAAGTGATTTTCTTCAGACATGTCAAGTGCACCTAAGGAGTATTGGATCACAGGGTGAATTAAGGGTCCTGAACCCAAGTCCTAGATCTCAGGGTGGATGAAGGGTCTTGAAACCATGTATCAAATCTCAGGGTGGTGACTAGGGCCTTGTGGACATGTTCCAGCTTGAAATTACTTCAGACCATGTGAACCCTAACCACACCTGCATCTACTAGCTTTGAACCGTGCTCCCTTTAGTTACTCGCTGCACAGCCTTAACCTTGATGCACATCTTCCAATCTCTCCTTTTAGTTCTCAATTTTAAATTATTCATATGGGTCTATGTGACCATTTGTATATTGGCACCCCTAATAGTTGGATCCCTTATTTATCCATGGTGTTTGAGACATTTATATAATCCCTCTAGGTCATTAGAAATTATGTTCATTTATCTCATTAAATTTTATTTAAAAAAATAAAATATTTTGACTTCTTATGTTATGATGTGTATTAGGTCTATTGGAATCAGATTTTCAGAATTAATATGATGATATTGAAGTTTTATGATGAAAACATGAACAAATAATGTGTATCATAAATAAAAGAGTTATATAATTATTTTGTTCATATACTAAATTAAATATTAATAATTTAATGATTAAATTTATTGAATCAAATTATGTTTATAAAAAATAAATCATTCATATAATGATAATTGTAAGAGTCCAACCTATATAAGTGAACTGATAGATGTTTCAATCCATCCAATAGCCTCATGTTCACCTCTTGAAATATCAAGGTTTTCTATTTTAAATGAGGTTATAAACCCAACATTATAGGTAATATTACCTCAAAGAATAATGTATATACTCAATAACACAATGAAAAAAACTGTTGTCAATTTGTAATTCATATAACAACTTTATTACATATCATAACCAAGATGGAATAATAATAACTAAAAAATTGTAATAATTACTTCATGTTCATAGAATAATAACATTGTTCACATTCCAGTCATAACACAATAACTAAATAAAATAAAACACATGACAATATTAAACCTCCTAAAATTTAACATAATATCCTTGTTTTACAATACTCTAGTCCCACCGCCCCTCCTCTTATTCATTATCTTCTCTCAGACTGTCGTATGATACCTATGATAAAATTTTAAAAATAAAATATGGGCTATGGTACATGTATGTTGAAGTATCAATGATGGATTTGAGTACCATGAATCGGTAAGCACATCTAAATAACCCTAGACAAGTATTGAAATATCAAAATTTATATATGTTTGTTCTCATTTGATGGCATCCAATAATAACATAATTCACCCCATAGTAAATCCTATCAGAAAGACAAAAAACATACATGAATTGTAGAAATTGATAAAATATTAATTTCAGTTTCATTATGTATTAAATAATACCATTGTTCCTAACCCTACTATTTTCAACAAATCTTATAATTCCTATCATATTAGTCAGTAATTTGTTTAAGATAAATCATTATTCATGTAAAAAACTAAAAAATTAACTTTTTAGTCCACATGTCACGTGAACAGTCATACCTATATTTTAATGACCTATGATTCCACATTCCATACTATCTGGTAGCTTATAATGAAATGATCCACTGGTTTATATGTTACAGTAGCCCATTGGCATACAATACAATGACCCCCTGGTCCAAATTTCATAAATTAACGTATTCTTCAATGTAATGATTACATGATCCACATGTCTCACTAGCCCATAGCCTCTAATGAAACATCACTCTATTCCATATTTCTTTCTCACCTAGTGACCTATAATGAAATGACCCCCTAGTGGAAATTTTGTTTTGTTCTCCACTCCCACATTCACATAAAGTCCCCTAACCCATGTAAATATATTCTCACATAACACATATTCAAATATTGAATATATATATAACATAAATGTGTAAAATATTTTATAAAAAAATATTCATGTTATCAAATCCTTAGATAATATAATCATTTTTTTTAATACAATCACTTTATCAAACAAATATACAATTCATAAAATATGTGTTACTAAAGTTTAACACCAATATTAATTAACATGATAAATGTTGAATCATTTTTAAATTACTATCAATTGTTTCAACAAATGGAATCAATTATGGACTATTGTGATTTTTAGATTTTATTGAAATATATAGTTCTCATTGAATTAATTTTCTTTTTATTGCTGTGATGTTTCTTTTGAAGATCAAATTTTCAACACCCAACAAGGATTTTAATAACTTATAACATTAAAAATAGATAAAATAATAAAATTGACATTTCTAAATTCTATGTTGAATTTTCTAACAAATTATATTATCACCTATGTTGATTTTGAAGAGTACCTACCATCTATATACTATTTAGTCCTTCCATGAAGTAGTGCATGGAGTGGGGATAAATAAAAGTATCCCTTGGATAATAAATGATTAATCTATAAAAATCATCTAAGGGTAGTGTCTCTTGGTGTGGATTTACCATTGGCTAATCATTTTTTCCATTGAATATTATATGATAGGGTAATTTGGTATACTAGTAGAAATCCATTTGTATTCTCCATGGATAAATCCCCGTATGATAAATAAAGTAAAATCTATGTATCTATAGGTGAATTACATTTATTATTTTCTTTTATTTTTTTGTATATATGCATTTGATAAAATGATAATTTGTAATTCATTCCTTATAAAATGGTAAATGGATTTGATGATCAAACAGGGTTAATGTCTGAAGAACTTTAAGTCTGCCATTACCATTATTCAAACCACTCTAGGTGTCATGAGACTCATATCATATCCTGATTATTTAAAATTATGGTTTATGATCCAAAAGGATATGATTTTAGTATAAATATATTATATTTATTTTGAAACATTTTTCAAAAAAAAGTATTGAACATTACACAAACAACATTAATTCAAATGGGTAACAAATTTTAAAAATTTAAACTAATTAATTCATATCAAAATAATAGGATATAGAAAAGTGAATCACTAAGGTCAATCCTTTTTTTGAATATGAATGTTTCATAAGAGAATGTCTTGAGCCTTTTTTTTAATAACTAATATTTAAATTTTTGTTCATAAAACAAAATTTAAACTAAAATATAATTGTTTGAATAAAATAAATTAAAAAAATTGAAGGATTAATATCCAGGTATTGGTTCATAAGAAAAAATTATCTATCTAATTCCTAAATTGAGTAGAATCAATTGGTTGTAAGACTATTCTAATTCTACTAATTTATAAAAAAAATATCCCCAAATTCTACCTATACCAATCTAAATCACTTGGTCAAAGATGAAAATGCTGCAAAATTCACTAATTTTTATATTTATAAAAAAATAAAATTCCATTCTATTTTGGATTGATTAATTTTAACAACCATTGTGGAGTCTATCCCTTCACATGATATTTTTTCAAAGACTTGATACAAAATAAAATATGTATTAGAGATTTAATGTGATTCTTACAAAAATATTTATACATGAATGAAATTTATAGATAATATAGAAACTCATCCTTTTACTCTTGATCCCTCAACTCTTATGTGATGACATTATAATGGTTGTGGGAACCTCAATAATTTTTTATTTTACTATCTTATGAAGTGATTGAAAATTGAAAAATAATATTAGAATAATTAAATGATATTTAAAAATAAAATTACTTACTTTAATTAATTATTGGAAAAATAACTATGAACATCAAGGAAGAAAAACAGTATAATAGGTTCCAAGGATCTAAAAAATTCAATGTAAAGGATAATAATTCCCTAAATTTTCCTGTAATATCCTATTTATAGCCTTCATATTCATCATAACATAATTTCTTTCATTGTGTAATGAAGTTATATACCTTAGATATAAACCCTTATCTATTCCACATAGGTTACATAAATTTGGTTCAAGGGATGGTGTTGGAGTTCCATAGATACATCTTTCTCCCTCAAAATCAAAATCTGTTGAGGTTCATGCAATAAAATTCCATGTACATCAAATGTAACATTATCGTCCCTTATATTTCATAGTCTCATTATATACTAAAGTGGAAAACATTATTGTTTAATTATAAAGGTATTTTATATCAATATTACTTTATAATGTCATATAATAATGGTCATTTGTTATAAAAGGATCTTCTACCACTCATCAAAGAGGTATTGACATTTAAATTAAATATGATGTGGATACATCTCTAATATCACTACATTATTTCTCTATAAGATCCCATGAGACTCCATTCACGTTAAAAATTTACATTATTAGTGTCCTCTTTCATAAGCACGAGTTTTCTTACTAGCTTTTTTGGTTCTCCCCTATTCTCGAATGACTCCAAAATTAATTCTCCTCTACTTGTCCTATAATTTTTTCCATCAACCCAGAGTTCATCTTTGATCATTAACCTATTTCATGTCCTATAGATCGTTTTACTACATCAATGACTAGCTAAAACCATAGTGTGAATCCATTCGTAGGATAATTTGATGTAATTTTTGTTTTTATTTTACTTTTTACCTAAAATCTATTGTATAATATCATAAAATACTAACATCATACGTCCTTCTTGGGTAATCATATGCATCGTCTTTTGTATCATGTTGTGGACTGATGTCTCTTTATTTGCTGCAATACATACAAAATCACTTTCATCCACATTGTAACACCATTTTTTGGAATTATTTCCTTCTATGATTAACATTCCTACATTGGTCCAACATACTACATAATGAAGAAAATAAATTTGGGAGTAATCTCTATCTAGTTACTCTAAAAACATCAAGGGAGGATCTAAAATCATTCTTAAGATCTATTATTCCTTAAATCAATAAAAAAAATTCATTATGACTTATAATCAAGGATAACCATGATTAAAACATATGAATCAATAATAATTATCAAAATACCTCCACCATTTTAACATTTTTTTATCCTTAAGGAAAATATATTTATGATGATTCCATAAAAGTTCAATCATTTAACTAATGAAAAGATATAGAGAACAAGATAATAAAATATTATTAGCTAAAAATGATAAAATCATTTTATACACATCATATCTATGTAATAATACATCCTTATTAATATTGTATTCCAATTATTATTCTCATCCATAATTGTATTTCAACCATTCCTTATACATTCATACCCATAGAGTGATATACAGATTTAGAAAATTTAACATTTAACACTAAAGAATAATGTAACACTAGAGTTAGTCTCGGTATAAATTTCATGTCTTTTATTAATAGGATTTTATAATATATCAAATAACTTTATAGAAATAAAAACATAGAAATCAAGATGAAATACTCAAAAGGTTCTAATGTCATTGAGGATAGAGGTGGGTAGTTCGTGATGTAATCATTAAAAATTAAGAATTTAAAAATGTCTATAAAATATTTATGTAGAAATATAGATTTTTTATTTAATATCAATGAATATGGGACATAATAATCCACATCAAAGTCATTATCTCCCACCAATATCTACTTCTCTAAATGATTCCCACCGTGAAAATTCAACAATAATTACACAAATTTTCATCATCTTTTTTTTCTTTTCCTTTTAATATAAGAAATTGACCTAGCATCAAGTACCACACCCATAAAACTAACATTGGTTGATTTCCTCTTTGAACTAATTATAACAGTTATAATAACATCATGGATCATTTATGAGTGATCATTAAAATGTATATAATAAGATCTATTATTTCGATTTTTTCCAAAAGGGTACATTAATTAATTAATAAAAATATAAAATATATTACAATGAACTTCAAAATTACTAATTTCAATTCTACATCCTTATCTCACATGATATTCTCTCATGGTAGTTCAATGCATCACCAATAACCCTTTTTAAACTCAAAAGAAAAATAATAAAGAATTTGTACAAAATAATGTCTTGTATAAAGGATAAATTAACCTATAATTTGGAATACATGTCTATAAATTTCAGGGATATTACATGATTATAATAGGGTTATATATAGGTTCAGTCTCATGGTATTATGGGTTAAAATATTCTAAATAATATTAATGTGGTTTGAAAAAATTCATTTTAAAAAAAATATCAAATAGAACTTATAAATTGTAATGTTTGTTTGGAATTATCTTATGAAATATCATATTAATATATATTATAAAAAAAATTTAACACAATTCGCAATAATTGAATTTCAAAATATTAAAAAATCACTCATAACATAAACGTTATGTAATAATCTAAAAAAAAAATTATAACCATTAAATTAGAGGCCAAAATAATTCTTTAATTAAATTTGATATAATATTAAGAATTATCAAGTAATTTATTTTCAATAATTTGTAGTAAAAAGTTTTTATTTTATTTACATGTGTGTTCATAATTTTCATAAGTAAAGAGATGTGTCCAAAAAATGCATCTTTTTCCATTGATTTCATGGAAATAATCATGTGTTTCCATAAATACCTCCCCCACACATAATTTCATATACCATCTCAACTATTTAAAATCATGGTGAGATAGATGAAAATGAATATTCATTTAAATTCATCATAATAATATATTAAAAGTCAAAAAATAATTAAAGACCTCAATGATTCATGTATGAATTTTTCCCTTTATAACTAGATGGAATTTTCTATATGAAAATCCTATGAAATGATGTATTTTTATGGATTTGATTTCAAACAATTAAAACATTGAGTTAGGTTATTTGATAGTGTGAAATTTTTTATTTATTATGGTTAAGAAGAAATTGATGCAAAAAATAATATTTTATTTATATTCAATCAACATTTAATATAAAGGATAGATAATGAACACAAAAGAAATGTAAATATAGTAAATTCTAAAAAATATTATAATATAAAACAAAAATATAATGAATTGAAAAAAAACATGGAATGGGGAAGAAATCCTATGACTCATTGGTTCCACCCACCATATCCCTGTTGGGATCCACCTCCACTAAAGCTATTGTCAATGAAATCAAAAAATCCCAAAAGTACCACACCTACTAGCATTGAATCACCCGATACTTCTCCAAAATAATTTCCTCAACAACTAATGATTTATAAAGGACGGTAGAGTATTCTAAATCTAGGTTGTGTTAGAAATTGCCTCAATCACACCCTATAAATGAGGAATGACAGTCAATGCTGGTTTTCAAAACTACTAAGATTAATGATCAATCCAAGATATAGCTAAATTACATGTATGATAGTTTGATAATGTTACTTATGTAGTAATTTATGTATATGGTTCCCACTAGGTAGGATAGCTGTATATCCATGACCCTAGGAATTTTCAGTGTTTACAAGAGGATTAATTAGAATATATAAATTTTTATTGGTAGTTTTAATTTGTGTAACTGTAGTAATGTTTATTATAGTTACTATGATAGAAGTGGGAGTTAGTGGATGGTTATTATATTGATTTGGTATCTCCCTGATTGGTAGGGAGGTCATGTGGTGATCATCTAGGTCAATAAAAGGAACCTCTATTATAGGGTAATTTATCAGACACTTTCTACTATTTTGGGAATCAAATTAACCAATCATTTTTATCTTTGTCCGTAAGATAAATAGTATCCTATGTGTTTAAAGATGAAGATGAGAGGTTAGGGGCTTATATAAAAGATCAATTTAGGGTGTCCTAATCCAAAATATATATGTTTATGGATGAGTGGGATTAAAATATTGAGTTTCGATGAACCTAACATGTTCCCCCTACGTTGGATATAGTAGAAAAAATGGGTTTTGTGTTAAGTCATGTAGTAGAATGGGATGTGGATAAAATTCTACCACTATCTTATCATAAAAATGGTTCTTGATACTAATCATATAATGAATGAAATTTAAAAACACTAATTCCACTCTCTATGAGGTAAGGGTGGTGGTTTTTCCTAACCATGTGAAAAATCTATTTGTCCTCTCAGTTTTGGGTTTGATTGGGATGTGAGAGAACCACGTGATTTCACTTCAATTGAATCATAATCAACCATTAAATAAGTATATTATTTTATCCCATTCATTCCCATTCCGTATATAATAAATGGAAATTTTTTTTCTAATAATGGGAGGACAGAAAACATAATATACCCCAAGGTTGATAGGTGAAATGATTATAAAAAAACACCCAAGTTCATTTCTTCTTGTGTATTGAAATTACTACCCAAAATAACAACCTTGGGGTTATTCAAAATTCACCATTAATATAAAGAAAATTTTACATTCATTTTGATTCTTAACTATCATATATAAATTCTAGAATGAAGAATAACATATAATCTGATCAAAAATCCTTATAACGATCCCTTAGTAAACCATTCACAATAGATTTTCAAATGTATAATCCTTGTGATATAACTGCTCAACTAATTTATCTTAGTTTTGTTTTGATTTGTTCCGTCTAAATGGGTAAATGGTTGTTTTCATATACTACTTATCAATTGTGTTCTTGCAACGCTCTAGTATAAAATCATTATAATCCAATCTATCTATAATCTCATAGTTTTTTACACATTATCCAGCTCCAAACATTTGAAACCAATGGATCCAATTATACTAAACAATTGTTTATTTAATATACTCCAGTTTCATATCCAATAATAATAGTAACTCTATGATCCAGTATATAGAAGCTTCCTCCATTACATGAGTTATATGTTATAAATTCATATCATTAAATTAATATATAGATTTATTGGATATATCAACATATTCCATAATATGAAAGTCAAAATTAATTTTTTTATTAATTAATGACGTTTAATGTCTCCCCAGACTCTTCCTGTGTTTGTGTTCAGTGAACCATATAAAATATTTAAGTTGATTTTGGGATAAATCCCCAAAATAAGATGAGTGATGGGTTGTTTGGTAGGTTTGGATTAGGTTCAGTTACAGAGATGATAATCAGTAATGTTAAAGGCTTAGTACAGGATCAAGGGTTTGTGTGGGTATTTTATCCATTTTATATTTTGTTGGTCACATAGATATATTATTTTTTATTTTTTTAGTGGGTATTTATCTTGGTATTTATTTTTATAATTCATAGTTTGATCCATTGTGGGATGGATATGGATATGGATGGGTAATGGTCGAGTTGGATTTTTAAGTCATTCTAAATGGATTTTTTTCATGGATTGGAAAAGATTTTATGTTTAGATTGGTATGGTTAATTTTCAATGTTTGGGTTAGTAAAAAGTGTAGTGAGTATGTTGAAATGGGTATTAGGAGGTGTGAAAGTCAAGAAGGAGGGGATGTAGAAGTGCATCGTTACTACATAAAGGTGATCCGAACCAAAATTAATTTAGGGGGGACTGAGATATGGGAAGAGGTATACTAATAGCACAATTTAGGTTTCAGTGATTAGAAAAAAAATTATTTGAATACGTTATGGAATGAACCTAGTAATTATAGTGTGACATAATTTGTTCTAAAACCATGGTATTTTTCAGAATTAGTCCTCTTGAGTTGCAACTCCATGGGGGGAGCCACAATTGAACAACCATATCATTTTTCCATTTTTTTATTTATTTCTGGTAGAAATCATCACATGATGCCTACCCTATAAATATTAATGTTTCATTTTTTTCTAAAGTGAATCTTTAAATATTTTTAAATTACTTCCCATCCATACCAAATTTTTCACTCGATATTATAATATTTTGGGGTTGGGTTATAGTGTAAACACACCCTATTAGGGTACTGATCTTTTTTATCCAAGAATATTACATTATTATAGTGTGCTTTGTTATTATGTGTCATGGGTCTAGAATGATGACTTGGAGGAGATGTTTTTTATGACATGATATATTTGGCTAAACAATAAAAATAATTTTTTTAATCCCTTGGATATTACTCCTCTCAAATTTTATGGTTTCTTAAATGGATATTCAATAGGGGAGTGGGGTATAGTTCCCCACACCACTAAACTAATTCACCCTAATAATTTATAACCAATATAAATTGGAATTATAATCCTAAAAAATAAAACATACCTAGGTTTCTCAACACCTTGCCCTTTAATCAATGTCAATATCTAGATATAATATTGTATTTTCAGTAAAATTTTAGAGATAAAATAAATTAATTTCAGAAATTATCCTTGTATAGATTCATCCATTTTTATTGAGCTTGAATGAAGTTTCATGAACTCTTTAGATTTAAATAGACCTATGTTCAATGTCATTTATACAATGATGGATCATAACAAAAGTGACTGCATTTTTCATGGAAACAATCTCAAAAAATATTTTAAAAAATAGAATCTCCTTACATGAATACTCAATGGTTGATTCATTGGTCATTCAAATTATCGATTTTCTATTTATAGAAACATTAATTTTTTTATGAATATATTTCAATCTCTTATAATTCATCCAAATATAGTACTCTCTTGTTGTCTTGGTGTGACTTTATATCAACTATCTTTCTAGCCCTATATTATCGATGCTCAATATCCACTAGAAAATGACCTCGTTTCTCATCGATATGCCTAACTGTGGTTATAACAGTTATCATATAAAAATATATCATTCATTACTCAAATTATTATTAATATTTTTCAAAAAAACATTTCCATATTAAAGTAAAATTTTTCTCTAAAATCATCATAATCACTTAGTTGGAAAATTCAACTTTCTGATGGGAGTGTGGGTGGTGAGGGGAGATTGTATTGTATCAAACTCTATAATTTTCTAGTGCACAGAAAAATATATAATTGTATGTAATACTCAAGAAATCATGAGTAACCTAGATATACCAATAAGATAAAATAAGTTCTTTCTTAACAATTTCATCACTATATTGCATATATTCTTCCATGTGTCCTCGTATTCTGCCAATTTAGTATTGTAAATCACATACACAAGTATGTATGTGTTTTTCATGGACCTTGGTTTGGGCCCCATAAAATCAAATATCCCTACATGAAACACCTCAACATTTATATTTTTTTTTTGAATCTCAATACTTTTCCCAATGTTATATATTTACGAGAATCAATCATAGCCTCATATAAACCAAATTTCATCATTGAGGATGTCAAAAAAAATAATCCACATTGAATTATCATGTCCATTATTATACCTTGTCAATTATTTACTCTAATTTTTAATGAATTGAAAAATTATAGAATGATATTCAAATTTTATTTCGGAACACAACACTGAATTAATCATTCACTACATTGCATGAATAATAAGTGATCATAAAAAAACAATCTTGTGAATTAAATAAAATGATTATTTATTTATGATATAAAAACAAGGTTTTATGGTATCGTTTTATGAATAGTATATAATTTTGAAAAAACAAGGAAGAGATTTTAAATTAGTATAGAAATGATTCCCATATAGGAACTCATCACCAATTTTTCTATCCATATCCTGTTCTATATTCTTTTTGAGTAATCTCCAAATATTTTCAGCCACTAAAATATCAAATCCATTTTTTCAATGTTAATCCTATAAAACTATTGTAGGGAGAAGAAATAACAATTAGTAAGGTATTATAATCCTTTTTTAGAAAATAACTCAAAAGGCATGATATATATAGACAATCCCGTCAAAGATTAATAAATATGTTTTGAACTTATCAAAAGAAAAAACTATTATTATAAGTTTCTTCTTAGTGATAGTTTAATTTAGTTGGGACATGTTATGTGAATGGATGTAATAATAGATATGTTTAAATATATGATCGACCCACTATCTTATAGTATTTCCAATATTGAAATTACTTTGATCCAACATTCTGTTGAAATTTTTCTCCCAATTTAAAAATATCCTGATTGGTGTGGCTATCCAATGTTTTTTCAATATAATATAGTCTTCCTTTGATGATAATTCAATTATAAACCAAAATTACATTGATAAAATAGGGGCGAGTGGCCTAGATATCTTAAAAAATTCATTTATTTAGTGGTGGAAAAATCTATCATGACAAAGAAATATTTAAATCCCTTTAATTGGATTATGATCATGGAGATCTTTTATGAATGTTCACTTTACTAAATCAGCCTTTATTATTTTTTCAGATAATCTATTGACTAGAATGACACCACCTTGAACTATAAAGTGGATCTTTTCCCAATTAATAACTATGAATTTTTCTTCAAATATTTTATGTACCAAATCATGTTTGTATAATAATACTTCATTGGATATCCCATATAATATGAAATCATTCATGAAAATCACAATAAATTCTTCCACCCTATTTTGAAAAATAAGTGGAATGCACCATTAAAAATTCACCAGTGCAGTGAACATGAGAAAATACATGAGATGATAGTAAAATTTTTGATATGGGTAAGTAAACATTGTGTTCTCATTGTTATTTAGAAGAACCAGTATTTTTTTGTAACTATAATATCAATCTATAATGAAAATTAACTCATACTGATATAACCAATTAATAATTGATCCATGATTAATTATAGAATGTGATGCTTTCATATAGATGTTTCCATTATTACGTTTTCTATGCATTCCTGATAGAGTAATACTATAATTATTGGTATCAACTCATTATAAACATTCATTATCATAGTCTTCCACACTTATTTTGAATGAATTGTAATGGGGTCACCCATTTAATTTTTTATATTGAAATGATTATCCACACATCAAGTAGTTTAGGAACCTTTTTCTTGGAAAATTCATTTATAATTTGTGTTTGTCTCACCTGTAGTAACTATCATAGATTTCTCATATCATCTAACAATGATATTTGTGTCAAAATGGTAGGATTAATTTCATTGATATTAGAAATAAACTCTGTGAGTTCCCCCATATTTTTGTTAGTGGTGTATGTTTCATTAGTAGCTATTTTTTCTATTTTAACACATCTTCTAACTGATTGTTTTTGTGTAAATAAATAATATAATTCATTTAAAGATTGAAAAACACAAAGTAATTGAATTTTTTATTTTATTTATAACATATAACAATTTTTATTCCTATTAATTTCTTATGTATTCATTAATAATCAATGTTAAAGAGTCATTTTAACCTAATAATAAGTGACATACTATTTGTGTAAATGGATTAATCTAATGAATATGTATTTTCATGATTAAAGTAATTAATTCCAGAAAAGAATCTATTTACAAGTTTTTTCTCCATTTCATGACATTAGCTTCTTCTTTACCGTATATTTCTAAAATATCAACTTTAGTTTCCACCATATCATAAATAAGTTACATTATATGTAAGAACCTGGTTCTTATTCTTGAGGTACAAGTTTCTTCTATTACTTTTTCCTTAATTTTCCTTTAGAAAATGTTGAAAATGGGGAAAATTCAAAATTTAGGGAGTACAAATAGTGTACTTTGGCTGTGTGGGATGAGTACCCAGGGCATGTAGGCTTTTCGGTGATGAAGGGTGTAAAAACTAACTACACGCAGTGTATAGGGTATTTAAAAGAAACGTATTCAATCTGAAGCTAAATAGTAAGGCAGTGGACACAGCCAGCAGTGGAGCGACAGTATATGTCGTGTAGTTAGGAAAACATTCCGTGTAATCATGTTGATGGATAAACAGTGTCACGGTGGAATGAAGCCTCCAGAGGAATAGTTAAAAAATGAAAAGTACACATTGTTTACTTAATATTACACGTTGTGTTTTCTATTTTTTCGCTTATAACGGGCAGTAGCCTCCTCATTTGGGATAGGAGGCATAACTGTCGTTTAGAGCTTTTGAGGAAAGCTGGAGATTTTGCGATCTCCCGACGGTACACAGGGAATCCCATTCAGCTTCCGTCAATCGCGTTGGGACTGATCATGTAAGCCCTTCCTTCTCCTTGAGTACTTCTTTCCAATTCTATCCCAAGGGAACGTTATCTGAGGTTGAATGTGTGAACATTTATACAAGATCTGCGTCATTCATGGGTGTTTGAGAGGCGTCGTTCATATATATCGATCGTTGGTGATCACAGTAGGTGTTCTGGTGTTTAAATTCCAACTACATTGTGTTTTTGTGTACTGTTGTGCTACGAGACAATGATTGGGATGTCGTATGGCTGAGACATTTGCTGAAAAGATCTATATAATTGTGTATAAAATCTAATGATAAGTTGAATCTGCTATTTGGGATCACTGCTTGGATCTAGGAACACCCTATGGCTATGTTCCCCTGTTTATCTATTTGAATTGGATACCATAGGGTTTGCCATAATTTTATTGTGCATTACATTTTCCTTGATGGAATTGTATATGAATTTTTTGATTATGTATTGGGCTCAGCCCGGTTATTTTCTTATCCTGACGGTAGTGTTTCGTTTAGCCTGAGGGAAGTGGTTCTTTTAGCCTGAGGGAAATATTTTATTTTCTTATGGGCCATAGATTATTTTCATGGGGGTGAAACATTGTACGGCTAAAGGAAATATTCATTTTTCCTGTGGACAAACACCTGCAAGATTCGATTCTGGCTACCAGATGGTAAGGATTGTATATCTTATGACAGTGTTATCATAAATATTCATTGTGGATATTTTTTTTATCTAATACCTGCCATGTGAAAGAATGGGCTTTTCATGGTTAAATGGATATTACGAATGACTGGTAATGTTAGTTACTATTGAGTACAGTTTAGTTTATTGAATTTACTACTGCAGACAGCTGTTGCACATTATCACTAACAATTAGGCACGGGACTTTGATGGTTGCCTACAGAGATTTATTTCTCACACCCTATTTATCTCATGTCTTCAGCCTCAATATATTACATTTCAAAAGTTGTGGATAAGGTCAAGGGTCCATGAACAGTTACTTGATTGTAGAAGAGGAGTGGGAGAGCATGGGACCGGGCTTTTGCATTCTATGCTACGACATTATGTTTATACTGCATTGTTTTTATATGGATCTACCTTGTATTTTGAGTTGTAATGTATTGTTTTGCAGTGTATCATCTTCTGACTATTTTCATAGAATTCGTGTCATGCTGCAACTTTATATATATGACTGCTAATTCTCTTTTACATCAGTTTTCCATTTCAGTTGTGTACTATCTACTACTTCTGATGTTTCATGTTATTTATCCTTTCCGTTGTGCTACACTTTGAAAAATTATGGAATATTCTCCCCACTATTAGACTTGGGCCCTCGCTTGTAGTTGGAAGCCTCTGGTGTTTGGAGAAATGCGCTTGAGGTCTTGTGACCAACCGGGTTCGGGGCACCCGTTGAGCGGTACCCGGATCTGGGATGTTACAAACTGGTATCATAAAAGTTATTTTCATTGAATTATTATTTGGTTCCATAGTCAGGGATAGCATGGAAATGTTAGCCGGTAAAAATCTATACACGGGAGTTGCTAACTCATATACAGGGAAAATCCAATCTACCTCGTTATTTCAATTAGTACTGGTTTTTAAATTCAAAGATGATATGATTTTCACCATTGGGGGAAACAGTTGTGGTGTGCTGTTTATATGTTATATTTTGGTTCTATTTTAGTTTCAACCCTATTATATGAGGGTATTCCATATAATGCAGCATATAGGAACATTCTAGATATCACATGTCATGCATTACTTCTATGCCATGTAGTTTCATTAGAAATTGCATGTTGTTTTGATTGTTGATGTACTAGAAGAGAATGTTGTCGTGATAGCTACTTGGTAAATACCTTCTTTTGTTAGGGTATTTTTGTGTGAGGTTATGATGTAATGAACACCAAAATTTGGTTCTTGAGGAGTATGGGCCCTCAATGATCGGAATTTGGTGTATCATTAATGTTCATTCCTTGTCATAACATGTATAAGATTCTACGATTTGATTCGTAGGGAGTATGGGCCCTCATGGATTAGAATTTGGTACTGAGATGTTTGATTCATTGTTTTTCAGTATTCTGGAGTAGTTTATGATGCATACATTCTGGAAAACCCAGTATACCCACCGTGTATTTCTATGGGCACACGCCGTGTGTAATTCTGTTTGGGAAGAAATGGAAACATTGTATGTACACACCGGTAACCTCAGTACACGCCGTGTACTCTCTTCCCATGTCAAAGACCGTGTTGGCAGGGACACATGGTAGGGAATGGCTTGAAGAAACATGCCCTGTATCGGTTGTACATGCCTTGTAGTGTTGACCTGGTGTCTACATGTGTATCTAAAAATAACGTACGTGGGAAACCTTAAGATATACATGCCGTGTCTATGATGAACATGCCATGTAGTCTAACATAGGTACCCGAACATGCCACAAACAACATGGGTCAGTGTTATCATTCCTAGTACACACCGTCTATACCAGGAACACACCGTGTAGTGTCAGCCAAGTATATGAATGTGTCACTAACAACACATGATGTTGTAATTTAAGTCATACATGTTGTGTCTTGTTGGAACATGTCGTGTAGTCTGAGCTGTGCACCAGACCGTGTGACAGACAACACGGGTTTGTTAAGATCGTTCCGTACAGTCTGTGTAGACCCTATACATGCCATGTAGTTTCGTTTAAATGAGATTCATGTGGATAGGCCATGTAGAGGGACTTGGGAATGGAGTAATGTTTAATTACACGCCATGTGTATGGACAACACGCCATGTGTTTGGGGTGTTACACGACCAGTTTTGGCAGATTACATGCCCATGTAAATGACTTGAGGAAACATGTCGTGTAGTAATTATACATGTCGTGTAGTCTTGTTTTGTAAAACATGAATGTTTTCTTTTACTTGTTCCCTTATTACACTCCTTGTTTTTATTCCATGATAAATCATTATATAATGTGTGTGTTTGAGCTTGTTGGGTCATGCCACCGAAACGACCTTGAGTTGTTTTCTAGGAGAGCGGCAACGAGTATGCTCTAGATATGGTAGTCCATGGGCTACCAAAGGAATCTCAAATAGATCTAGATATGGCGTCGGTCATTATACTAGACACAATCATAGATGTGCAGTTCCGTGAAGGATTCATGTGGTTTATACAGACCCTACAGGGAGCACCGTAGGCCACCAAATCTATGGCAGAGATGACTCATATATTCCAGCAGCATCATCCACCAATGTTTTCATGGGATGGTGGACCACTGGCTACAGAGTCTTGTCTGGGATGTATGAAGACTAACTTCAGGAATCCAGACATGCCTCCAAGGTGGAGGGTCAATCTTGCTATGTACATAGGGTGTGATTTCACAATGGGAGGGTGGAATGTTACCACCTAGTCTGAGCATCACTGTGAAATGGTGTTGGATGATTTTCAGGCATCCTTCTATTAATTCTTCTTCTTGGAGATGCTTATGGTAGATCAACCTCGAGAGTTCATGAATCTGCAGTAAGTCTCCATGTTGGTGATGGATTATTCTTCTCTCTTCACCAAGCATCATCGTTTTGCACCTGTTCTTGTGGGTGATGAGGCGTTTAGAGCTTTATGTTTTGAGGATGGACTTTGATATGACATCTGAGGGATGGTAAATGTTTTCAGGTTGTCTAATGTACATGCTATTGTAAACAGGGTACTGATTATTGAGAGGAACATGTGGGAAAGAGGTAGTGTGGTAAAGGGTAGATCGACACAACTTTCTGGTACTATTTCTACAGAAAAGAGGAAAATATAGATAGACTTCTCTTACAGTGGTAGTACTAGTCATAAGAATACTTCAGGTGGTCAGTTTATTTGCTACTAGTGTGAAAAAGAGGGGCATAAGAGACCTCAGTGTATTCATGACCCAGTGCAGTTTCAAGCTTGTAGAAAGATGGGTCATTTGTAGTGCTTTTGCAGGACATTTCCACTAGTTGCTAGTGAGAGGGGTTCGGAGTAGACTCCGCATATGGGAGCAGGACAAGCAACCTCTTACCAATGAGAAAACTGGTATACGTCGTGGTGTGTGGGAAGAGATGGTGGTCATGGGCATGGTAGGCAGACACCAAGATCTCAGAGGCTGCAGGGCGGGATAGCTCATGGTAGCCAGGCTGTGTCTCAGGGTCGTGACACTAGGCAGGCATATGCCTTACAACAGACCCAACAGTAGAAGGATCCTGGAACTTCAACTGTCATAGGATTGATTCTAGTTGTTTCTGTTTTATCTTCAGTTCTTTTTGATACGGGTACTACACATAGCTTTATATTTGTGCATGTTGTGGAGATCCTTGGCTCTGTGATTCTTCTTCATCTAATATTATGACACTAGACACTCTGTTATGGACTAGAACGACTAGTGTGCATCAGTGCAGGAAGTGCCCCCTTGAGGTTGGTGGGTGTCACTATTTATGGGACCTCTATGTCTTATAGATGAAGAGCTATGATTTCATTATCGGGATGGACTAGTTGGTAACTTTTTCAGCCTTTGTGGATTGCTATCATCTCAGGGTGAGTTACACATCACTAGAGGGTGGAGAGTTTCTATATAATAGTGAATGGGATGTCCAAGCGAGCCGAGCTGGACCAGAGCATCGTTCGCGAGGTGGTGTGACAGGCAAGATTGCGAGTATATATTTGGATTACTAGGGAACTTGTCAGAAGGATTACCCTCCCGTGGTTGACCGTTTCAGGGATGTCATCCCAGATGACTTTTCAGGTCTACCTCCAGAGTGAGAGGTGGATTTCTCTATTGAGCTTGTGCCAAGAGTAGCACCACTATCCAATCCTCCTTATAGGATGGATACAACATATTTTCAGTAGCTCAAGAGATAGTTAGAGGAGTTATAGGAAAATAGCTTCATCCAACCCAGTACTTCTACTTGGGGTTCTCCTATCCTTTTTGTGAGGAAGGAGGATGGTACAATTAGACATTGTGTGGATTATCAATAGTTGAACTACCTGATAGTCAAGAACTGATTTCCCTTACCAAGGATTGATGATCTTTTTGATCAACTTCGTAGAGCTTGAGTGTTATCGATGGTTTAATTGACATCCGCATATCATTAGTTACATGTTAGACCATCAGATATACCGCTTACAGATTTTCGGAGTAGATATGGTCTATAGGAGTACTTGCATACGTTGTTCAGACTCACGAACACGCCAAAAATTTTCATGGCTCTGATAAATCTTGTGTTCCACCCTTATCTGGACTCTGTTTTTTAGTCTTCGTGGATGATATCTTGGTTTACTCTCACACTCGACATTTCCATGCCACCCATCTTGAGATAATTTTGAGTACACTGAGAGATCATCAAATATATGCTATTCTCCCAAATTTAAACTTTTGGATGTACCAGATTCACTTCCTGTGTCATATAATATTAGAGGTAGGAGTTGTGGTAGACCCAGAGAAAGTGAGAGAATTAGTTTCCTGGAAGTACCAAAATAACGTGTTTGAGATACTTAGTTTCTTGGGGCTGGGTGGTTACTACAGTCACTGTATACAAGACTTATCCCACATAGCAGCACCGTTGAATGTTTTAACTAAGAAGAGTGTGATGTTGGTTTGGTTAGATGTTTATGAGACAACCTTTCAGGAGGTGAATCGTAGGTTGACATAAGAACCAATCCTGATACTTCCAGAGTAAGGGAAGATCATAATAGTTTACTTTGATGCATCAGGTATTGGGATGGGAGTAGTGTTGATGTAGGGTGATCGAGTAGTTTCATATTGGTCATGACAGTTGTGGCCACATGAGAGTAATTACCCGATGCATGACCTCGAGTTGGCTGCAGTTGTTCATTTGTTATTTTTTTGAATAAATTATCTCTTAGAAGAACATTTTGTAGTGTTCACAGACCAAAAAATCTCAAATATATTTTTAACCAGTGTAATTGGAACTTGAAAAAGAAATGATGGGTTGAATACCAACATTACTTCGACTTTGATCTTGACCATACACCTGGTAAGGGTAATGCAATTGCTGATACACTGAGCAGGAAGACTCAGACACAAGCAGTTTATGAGGCCGGGGGGGAGTGGAAGCTTATGGCATGGTTCTGTGAGATTCATTTGGAGGTGCACGAGAGTCGGGGGGGACCTATATTCCTTCCATTACTGTGACTTCTACCCTTTTTGATAGTGTGAGGATGAGACAACTATTGGATTCAGAAGGCCTAGTTCTACGGGAGTCAGTGGTAAGTGAGGACCCTCCTCCTGGATGGATGATAGGTGATGATAAGGTACTGTGATTCCATGGACGAGTGTGGGTTACATGGGATATAGACTAGAAGATGATGCATTAGTTTCATACTTCACCATGGGTTGTTCACCATGGAGTCACCAAAATGCACCGTGACTTGAGACAATAGTATTGGTGGCCAGGTCTGAAAAGAGATTTAGTTGGTTTTGTTATGATATGTTCCACATATCAGCAGGTGAAGGAGGAGTATCAGAGGCCAGCCGGACTATTACAGCAGTTACCCATCCCGAAGTGGAAATGGGATGATGTCGCGATGGACTTTGTGACAGGGTTTTCGTGGTCACCTCGAGGTAATGATGCCTTGTGGGTTGTTGTGGACAGGCACACAAAGGTAGCTGACATTTTTCTGACCAAGGAGACCTTTGGTGTTTATGATCTCATAAAGTTGTATATTTGATAGGTAGTACGACTTCATGGTGTCCCTCGTTCTATAATTTCAGATAGGGATGACTGCTTTATATCTTGTTTCTGGTAGATTTTTTAGAGGGAACTCGGTACATAGGTATTTCTGAGCATAGCTTACCACCCTCAGACTGATGTCCAGTCAGTGCGTATGATATAGGTGCTTGAGGAAATTCTACGTGCATGTGTCCTAGACATTGGGGGATATTGGGAGAATCGTATACCCCTAGTCAAGTTTTCCTACATTAATAGTTTTCAGGCTAATATTGAGATGATACCTTACGAGGCATTATATGGAAGGCCATTCCGATCACCCTTGTACTGGATGGAGATAGGTGAAAAAGCTTTACTGGGACCACGTCTCATGAAAGAGACTTTAGAGTAGGTCCAGCTGATTCAGAAGAGGATTTCTACTGCACAGTATCGTCGGAAATCTAATGTTGATCGCTATAGACGACCATTGGAGTTCGTTGTCGGGGTTCATGTTTTCTTGTGTGTTTCACTGAGGTTGGGAAATAGGTGGTTCTGGATACAGGGTAAACTTTCACCGAGGTATGTGGGGTTGTTTGAGATTCTGGAGAGAGTCGGGCAGGTTTCCTATCGGTTTCCATTACCACAGAGGTATTGTGCTATGAACGTTGTCTTCCATGTATCTCAGTTGCATCATTATCATTTAGATCTGTCTCACTTCTTTCAGCCTGTGGAGGATGATCTACAGATCGATGAATCATTTGAGGAGCATCTGATTCGTATTTTTTATAGGAGCATAGTGTTTCTCCGAGGATGGTCTTTTCCTATCGTATGGGTGTTGTGGCAGCATGGCTGAGTGTAGGACGAATCCTAGGAGTGGGATACTGACGTACATTCTTAGTGGTCAGAGTTGTCCTAAGATTTATATTCACTACCCTTGGAAGTGAAATTCAGGGATGAATTTCATTAAGGGAGGATGTTTGTAAGAACTTGGTTCTTATTCTTCATGTACATGTTTCATCATTTCCTTTTTCCTAATGTGTTTTTGAGAAAATTAGGAAAATGGGGAAAATACCAAATTTTGGGAGTACACGTTGTGTACTTTTCCACACGCCCTATACTTTGGCCGTGTGGGATGAGTACGCAGGGCGTGTAGGCCTGTCAGTGAAGAAGGGTGTAAAAAATGACTACACACTATGTATTGGGTATTTACACGCGATTTATTAAGTTTGAAGGTGAATAGTAACGATGTGGATGCAGCCGCCAACATACCGACAGTACACGCCATGTAGTTAGGAAGACACATCCTCTAATCATGTCGACGGATGAACAATGACATGGTGGGAAGAAGATGCCAGAGGAATAGATAAAAAATGGAAAGTACATGCCATGAACATAAGAGTACATACCGTTGATTCTTTTTTTCGCATAAAATGGTAAGTAGCCTCTTCATTTGGCAGAGGAGGCACAACTACCATTTGGAGCTCGGGAGGACGACCGAAGGTTTGGAGATCTCCTGACTGCACACCTGGAATCTTATTCTGCCTCTGTTGATCATGTTGGGACTGCGCGGGTATGCCCTTGCACCTCCATGAGTTCTTTTTTCCAATTCTTTCCTGAGGGATAGTTATTTAAGGTTGAATATGTGAGTTTTTATCCAATATATATATCCTTCACGGGCGTTTTGGGACGCATCGTTCACATATACTGATCAGTGGCCATCGAGGTAGGTGGTATGGTGTTTAAATTCCAACATATGTGTGTTTTGGTGTACTGTTGTGCTACGAGCCCATGATTGGGGTGTCTTATAGCTAAGTTGTTTACTGAATAGATATCTAGAATTATGTAGATAATCTAATGACAAGTTTAATCTGCGGTTTGGGATCACTACTTCGAACCAGGACCACCACGGGGGTGCGTTCCTCTATATAGCCATTTGGCTAGGATACCCGAGGGTATTCCAAAATGATATTATGCATTAAATTTTCCTTGGGAGGAATTGTATATGAATTGCATGCTTATGTGTGGGGATAGGGCTGGTTTCTTACTTAGCTTGAGCGCATTGTTTCATTTAGCCTAAGGGAAGTGGTTCTTTTAGCCTGAGGGAAATATTCGTTTCTCTGTGGGCTGTAGATTCAATGCCTATGGGAGAAACTTCATACACCTGAGTGAAATATTCATTTTTCTTATCGGCAATCACCTTTCGGTTTTGATTCTTCTTACCTGAGGGTATGTATGGTATATCTAAGGACATTATTATCATAAATATTCACTTTGGTTTTTTTTATATGTAATACCTTTCAAGTTAAATCGCGATCTTAGAATGGTTAAATGAATATTAAAAATGACTGGTAATGTTAGTTACTTTTGAGTATTGCTTATTTTATTTCATTTACTGCTGCACACTGCTGTTGCACATTTTCACAAACAGTTGGGCACATGCCTTTGGTTGTTGCCTATGAGGACTTATTTCTCACAACCTGTTTGGGTGATGTCTTCGACCAAAATAGATTACATTTTTGTAGACGCGGATAAGGGAAAGTGTCCATGAATATGTACTTGATTGTAGTAGAGGAGTGGGAGAGCTTGAGATCGAGCTTAGGCTTGCAATGCTGCGACGTTCTGTTTACTCATCTTGGTTTTTGTCTGGCTGTACATTGTATTTTGAGTTGTAATGTATTTTTTTGCAGTGTATCCTGTTCTGACAGTTTTCATAGAATGTGTGAAATGCTGCATCTTTATATATATGACTTCTGATTATCTTTTACTTCAGTTATCTACTTGAGTTAAACTGTCTACTACATCCGATGTTGCATGTTATTTGCCTTTTCCGCTGCGCTACACTTTGAAAAATGTGGAAATAGTTTCCCCACTATCAGACCTGGGCCCTAGTTACTAGTCGGTAGCCTCTGTCATTTGGGGAAATGCGCTTGAGCACATGTGACCAACCACGTTTGGGGAACCCATTGAGGAGCACCCAGATTCGGGACATTACATTATATTACCTTATTTTGTATTTTTAGAATCATGATATATTGTTGGGCTTTAGTATATAATATTATATTGAAATCCAATGATTTAATTTCAGGATTAATAGTTTTAATAATATGAACCATGAATTATTCATCTGTAACATTGAAAATTATTCATCATTAGATGACATTTACAAATGTTTTTTTAGTTTCTATGAATGGTCTTCCTAGGATTCTGGCAATATCCTAGTCATATTATATTATGTGGATAATAAATATATAGTGAATCTAAATTTCTCCACCATGACAAGACATATTCATATATCCTCTATGTAACTTCATCAATATAGTAATATGTTAGAGGAAAAATAATTTCATATTTGGATTATCAAATCCCATATTTAAAAACATAAATAGTGGAATAAAATTTTCACCTCACTCTTAAGTCACAATGTGTATTATTGAATGTGTATGAAATAATGGTGAACAAGATGAAAACTATTCCTAGATCTATTTTCTATATAGGAATAATATTTTGAAATTCTATTAAACTCTCTTTTTATAGAAAAATATCTCCACACACACCTATAAATATCTTTTTATAGTAATTGCATTAAAATATTATCATAATCCAACATTTACGAAATAGATTCATTGAAATATATGCCTATATAAATTTTTATGAAACCATATAAAACATCTTCTTTTTAATTTAAAAAATTCATTTCCTTATCCTATATATGAAGGAAAGAGGGGTTCTATATGGTTATCTATTTTTGTTTCATTCTTCTCCTTATAAACAAATTTTCTAAATTATTCCCACATTATAATTATCATTTTCTTATTCTTCTTTATCCTCCTTATATTCTCAATTTTTCTCTATCACCCTTATCATTTATTATTCCATTTACCAACCAAATTCTTTCTATTTTTTTTTATTTTTTTCATCTCTCAACTGAAATATGTTTCATAGCCTTCACCTTCACTCTTGGGGTTTTACATGTTACTCGGTAGGGTACATAGTAGTATCTCTAAAAATGTTTGATATGTTTTCCCCTTTTGTTTCTAGAGTTTTAGGTTGTTTATTTTCAATTCATTATACATTTCTATAGTATTATAGTCCACTAAGAATACTTGGGACGTGGTTATAAAACATTCCTTTAATGTATTTTTAGGGGATATGAATGTGGATTTGGAAAGAATTTATGTGGAAGCTAGTTGGTTTATGGTTGAGGGGGTTATAATAGTTTGAATAGCCTCATGGATTGTGGTTGGTGGGAATATTTAGTTATTCCATTTTTTTATTTGAAAATTATGAAACATTTATACTATCTGTAAAATGGAATTAATAAAATGGAATTAGTTATGTGTATGTTTGAATCCACCTCCATTGGTTGTAGGTATTTTGGAATTTTTGGGTGATTGATTATAACTAACATAGTTGAAATTGAATGGTTTATTATAATTTAATCCATACTTAATCCTTGGTATATGTGGGGTCCTCTTCTCATCTCATGATATTATAAAATGTGTTTTATTATTATTGGTTATGAATATTGTGGTTGGGTTAGTTCCACTATAAATTATAATTAAATTCATTTATTTATCAAGGATTATAATTAGGTATTCAAGAAGGTGATATCTTCCAATTAAAATATTTTTCTCATCTGTGCACTCTAATAACATTTTCAAAATTTACAATTATGAGGAATCTCATAAAGAATTTCTTTTACAACATCAAATGTTTTTATAATTAATTATTTAATGGATTGGTCATCAACCATGACTCAATTTATCAGATGTAAAAAATAATTAATTGATTCATTTATAGGAAATCATTGATTCTATTATGTAACAGCTTCCTCATGAACTATTTTATTTTAAACATGACTAAAATATATATTAACCATTGACTTGTGAAATTATTGGGATTTCATTTCTAAACTCCTACATCCTCCATAGTGTAATGTATTTGTATAATAATAATTTTTTTGTTATCCTAGTTTTTAATGTAACATAGAGTCTATTTAAACATTCTATTTATCAGCCATAGAGATAAAATTAGAATACCCCCTATCATATATAATTTTATGTTACTCATTTTTTTTTAAAATTTCACACATTACATTGTGGATAGTCAAATATATATTTAGATCTTATTTTTTCATGCGAATAAATCATCCCATGTTTTTTATTAGTATTATGATTAGTTTGATCTTAAAATTGTTCACCTATATCAAAATATGGGCAAAACTAGAGGAAAAACCATCAATAGATGATAAATCATAGTCCATTGTGGCTCTATACTAAGGAATTTGTGTTTCTTCATTATGCTAGATATCATTAGATAATTTTCATTTATGTATAGTGGGTGATGTTGAGAGAATTTTCTCTTGGATTGTAAATAATATTGATGGTCATAGGAACATCTTTTTTGCAGGTTTATAATCATTCATTTATCATGAATCATGTCTCATTGACAATGTTTTTGGAATCATGGTTATGCATTATGTTTCTTGAAATGAAAAAAACACATGCACATAAAGATAATTAAAATAAAAAAATTATTAATAATTTAAGAATAGAATTGGTTTATAAAAAATTTTATTATTCTCCTATGTTCAACCTTGATCACTACCAATAGTGCCAAAAACATTGGAAATCCCATTATAATTAGAAATTATATTGGGTAATCATGATTGAAAATTATGTTTTCATGATTTTTATTATTCTATTAAGTCATACAATAATGAAGCTCCAAGGATGGTCCCATGAGTGATACATATAGTCCACAAGATAAAGGCAGAATCCTTATTGTGAAGATGAAATAAATGAATTTAGAGGGATAAATTTTTTTAAAAATAATATAATGGTTTTAAAAAATCAATTAAATATATAATCAAAGGATCAATTTGAAACACTATTTTTGAAAGAGATACCAACCTCTATCATTCATTAATTGGGTTCAATAAACCAGTTTCAATATCTATTTATGCTTAATAGTTTATTATAGTATTATTTATTGATTTTATCTAAGTAAATATAAATAGATTCATCAAAAAATAAGATCATACTAATTTTTTTATGATTAATATTTATATTTCAAAAAAAAATAAAAAATATTATTTATATCTTTATTTTATCATCTAGTTTTTATTTCATATCTTAATAAGTCCTTTTTATAAATACTAACTAATAAATAAGATTCATATTAGTGACTAAAACTGATTACCAATTTAAATAAATATTCAGTAATAAAATTGATATATAATTTAAACACCCATACATCAACTCTATATCCCTTACCTACTAAGTGAATTTCACACTTAGTTTAGGGAAACTAAACTATATTTTAAATGATTATATTTTAAAGTGAGTGAAAATAGTAAATTAATACTTATGCATTTGGTTATATAAGCACATATTGCCTTCACAATTAATTTTCCATATATATTTCACCTTGTATAAGAGAAGCGAGTTAGATCAGAGGTATTGCAACTATCTATAAAATAGAAGAAGAAGGTTATATGATTTTCTCTAAATGAAATAAGGGAAATTATTTTGGGTATATCTCTAAACATTTTATTGTTTATTTATTTCAAAATCAAACATATTTTCAGTTTCAAATTTTGTCTTGTAAATTTTATATTTATATAAGGTAACTACTTATTTGTCATACATTTATTTCTTCTCAAGAATTTACATAAGAAGGTTATTTCTTTCATAACTACTGACGTGAAAGTGAACTTTTATTTTTTGTGTGAAAATATAATATTCTTAAATGATTCAAGTGGTTTATTCATTTTAGCTTATATGTCAATTTTTTAGTGGATTATTATTATTTTTTATGTATGTAAATAATTTTTTTAATTATTTATTTATGATAGAAATTAAAACTTTTGTTATATATGTAAAACTATTTATCGATTAAAGATAATCAAATGAAACATTTGTTTTCATCCATCAATATTGTATAATGGTATTTCAATTGTATTTTTATAATGGTAAGGGTGTTAGTTTGAGTTTATAAAACATTTATTCCACAATGATTAATGATATTTTTTAAATAATTTTTTTTAATAAAACCTTAATTGGTCTCCAATATATATACATGGCATGTTATTCAGTTGTAAAAATTATTTTTTAATAATAATATTGAAAATGCATATATATATATATATATATATGTATTTGAATGTTAAAAATCATTTTCTCTCCCATTTTTTCATTATATATATATTTTCATTATTATGCCACTTTATGTGCATGTGAAGTTATAGAATTTCTCATAATTTCTGTTTAATTTTAAATTATTTTAATTTTGAATAAGATTATGTGTATAGATATACACAAAAATATATAATTTCAAATTAAATATTTTTTTAAAACATGTATACATATATCTCTACATATGTATTATTTTTTAATGAAAATGAATTTTAATATAACATCAATCGATACGTTAATATAAAAAATGTATTTGTTTGTTTAAATCTTTTTATTTCTAATATGTATGTAAATAAATTAATATATATATATATATTAATCATTATTATTACCTATACATATGTGTGTGGTGATGCAATCATGGTTTTATTATAATATATTTGTAAAAAATGTATATATATGTGTATCTTTTTTTGTATAATTGTTATATATGTATTTATGTATATGAACGATACTTACAAATTTTATTCCATGAAAAAACACTTTTATCATGGAACATTAATAACCAAGTAATTTATATTTTTAGGAAATGGACATCGAAGCTGAAGATTTTATAAGAAAAATCATAGTACTTATGATAAAAAATAAAATGTGTAATGTTTTCAACGTGAAATAATCACACATGGATATTATGTCAATGAAGGCATGGAATTGGCAGTGAACCCAAACAATTTGGGGACTTTTGTACAATCATGTGACGAGTGTGGCTAGAATTATATAGCACTCT
Source organism: Viscum album (assembly GCA_963277665.1). Taxonomy (NCBI): domain Eukaryota; kingdom Viridiplantae; phylum Streptophyta; class Magnoliopsida; order Santalales; family Viscaceae; genus Viscum; species Viscum album. Next base: position 766,990,473 of record OY728162.1, read on the forward strand.
AATTCATTGGTTAATTTTGTAATATCATGAGATGTCATGTATGGTGAATGAGGCGTGTATCCTAAGAACTCTATGGGATTATAGATTGAACATATTCCATCATGGGACTATGTCCATCATGTTATGATCCAAAGTGATTTTAATAATTTTTTATGAACGTTTAAGAGTAATAATGAAACATTTTTATTATTTCATAAATGAATGAAATGCATTTTTTTAAAGGTTACATATTTTAAACCTATTTAAAAATAAATATGATTATATTCATAAAAAAAATGAATTTATAAATTTTTAATTTTCAATATGCATCACATGATTTAAATTTTTATATTGAAGTGAAAAAATCTAGATATGTTTCCACATGTTTAGAATCCCCTTAATGAGTTTTTTTCTCACCCGATGTTTCTCAAATCCTATTTTCATAGTGAATAATGAAAAGTAGAAGCAGGTGGCTGGACAAGGCCCCTTTATGGTGTTTAACCATTGTATATCATAAGAATAGTTTTATTGTCATTTATTTTTTTAATTCTCCAATGTATCCAGACTGTCTAAAACCCTAAACCTTTGCAATCTCAGGTTGTCAATTAATAAATTAATTTTAAAAAAGGAATAGGTATTGGGTCATCATAGTTAGTGTTAGAGACGAGGATCAGAAAACATTAGAGGCAACGATACAGATAAACCCTTTGATCATTTAGAGCCCTTCTATAAATTTTATAGCATTTTACTTTAAGGAAAAATCTGGCGCCCCGGGTTTTTTTAATTCCGAATATTGAAATTATGAATTTCTATAGGTATGCTAATGGAATTTCAAGGATGTAATTCTTTAAAGGGGTAATATTGTTAAATCTCTGATATTAATAATAATTTTGTTTTAAATAAAGAAAAATAATTTTTTTTTCACATGTTATGATTAAATATGTCAAACTAAATAACAATACACTGAGAATATTTATATTATAATTCAACGACAATAATAATAACACCTATATGATAAGTGATAATTTATTATATTTATTAATCAATTATACTTATATTTATAATATTTTTTAATGTTGTAAAAAATTTATTATAATATTTGATTTAAAATTATAAAAAATGTTTTTGTATTGTTTAAAATAATTTTTTAACATTATTTTTTTTAATTGATTATTTTTATAAAAAACATATGTTTTGTATGATAAAATAAAAATATTATTTTAAAGGTAATATAATTATGAAATTTTTATCAATAATCAAGTATATATATATATATATATGAAATTTTGAAATTGTTATCAATAATCATGTTAATAATCATGTCGAAATATAATTAATTTTCTAAATAAATTATAGCAATATATTTTTTAACTAATATAAATTTATATGTTTTTTATGAAATATGAGTATAAATATATTTATATGAAATTATTAATTAAATATAAAATGATAAATATAAAACAATTATTACAATTATAAAAATATAATATAAAAAATTGTTTAAACAAAATAATAATAATAATTTGATAATATGTTTTTTTGAAAACAAATGTTGTATTATTTGTTAAAAATTAATAAAATAAAATTATAAAAAAGGGAGATAACGTGATAACATGGGAGGGAGAGGCATTGATCAGGAATGGAAATTGGGTAAGGGGATAAAGGGTTCAGTTGTCGAGTGCATATATGAGATAGGTATCGATCCAAGAATGATGGAGGTTGAGTCACCGAAGGGGGTTTCCACCTAGGAAGACCAAAAGATGTCAAGGAGTCTGATCAATATTTGACCACTAATGAGGGCTCTAGATGGTCAATCATTTCCAAAAGGTGACTTACCACTAGTTAGGGTTTCGTTTCCATGTGAGATTCGATTGGATGAAGTTTCGATCTACTTAATCCTAACCATGGAAGGTTTTTTGTTTTAATTTTTAGATGTAAAATATTTGTGCAGAACCCTTTTCATTAATAATGTTGGCATATGATTACATGTGTGTACTTTCTTCCTCAATCGTATCTTGCTATGACCTATTGATCGTTCATTATTTTTTTGGGTCAGTTTGATGAGTATTCCATATTTAAAAATGGAATCAAATTAATTTCATATTTTATTTGGTTGTTGACTCTGATTTTTATTTTTTGTTGTAATCCACATTTCAATAACACATTTATTTCCATTTTTTACTGGTCTGTGCAATTAGTTTTTAAAAAATTCATTTTTATATATAAAATACTACTGTCTATTTTTTTTGCTGTTAATTCTCCACCTCCACTCAGCTTATATATGAATCCATTGCAATATCAGTATAGAAATGTATATTTTATGAAATTTAATTATGTATGAACATGATATATATATACCTATTCATTTTTTGAGAATCATCTCTATGTACTACACCCTCTATAAGAGAAGAAAGTCAAATTAGGGTATTTGCTGCACGCTATAAAGTAGTAGAATGTGGTTTTCTTATTTTCTATAAATCATTTAAGTGAAATTATTTTTACAATATCTTCAAACATTTTTTGTTTGTTTATTTCAAAAAACATGTTTTCAGTTTTATATTTTTCCTTTTCATGTTTATATTTATGTGAGAGAACTACTTATTTATCATTCATTTATTTCATTTAAATATTTTTCATACAAAGGTGATTTCTATCAGAACTATTGATGTGAAAGATAATTTTTATTTCAATAATGAAAATAATAAATACTCAAATTATTCAATTGTGTTATCTATTTTAGATTTTATGTCAATTATTTTAGTGGTTTACAAATATTTATTATATTTCTATCTAATTAATTTTTAATCATATCCTTATGATAGTAAGGGGAAATTGGTTAAAATATTTAAAACTATTTCAAAAATAAAGATTTTTATATGAAAGAATTTGTTTCTATCCATTAATTTATTCTAATGGTAATTTAATTTTTTTCTAATTTCTAGGGGGATTATATGAGTTTTTAATCAAATTAATCAAAAACAATTCATGAGATTTATTTTGATCAAGATTTTTTAGAAAACCATAAATTGTATCCTATGAATATAACTGGTATGTTATTCAATTTTCAAAATTATTTTGATAATAATAATTATTCAAATGTATGTGTATATATTACCTCTTTGGATGTTAAAAATCATGTTCTCCCATGGGTATCTCTTTAAAAAAATATTTTCTTAATTAGGTAACATTAATTGCAACTGAAGTTATCAAATTTTTCAAAATTTATACCTAAGTTCAAAATTGTGTTATATTTGAAAAATTATATGTGTCTGTATATATTTATATATTCATAAATTGATCATTTAAAATGAATGATTATTTTTAATCATATATATATATGTATCTACATATGTATTATTTTAGGCTGAAACATAATTTTAATATGACATCAATAGATATTTATATACATAAATTTATTTATATATGCATCAATATTTATAAAAATATGTATTTCCTATATGTATGTAAAAAACTGCATGTATATATATATATATATATATTCATTATTCCAACCAATATATATTTGTGTAGAGATGTAATCATGTTTTATTCCAATATATATGTAAAAACTATATATATATATATACATGAATCTTTTTATGTAAAAATTTTATATATGTATATATTTATAAAAGTGTATATTTACACATTTTATTTAATGAAAAACTACATTTTCATGAAACATTTATAACCATTTAATTTTCATTTTCACAAAATGGATATTAAAGCTCATTATCTTTAAGGAATCATTGTTGTCCTTATGATATAAAATAATTTTGTTATGTTTTTAATTCCAAATATTCTCACTTGGATATTATGTGAATGAAGGAATAGAATGGGGTTTGAAATCAAACCCTTAAGGTATTTTTTCCGATCATGTGATGGGTATGGCTAGAATTTTATAGCTCTCCATTGAATTGTGTAATGTTTAAATATCATGTGATGTCATGTATGGCGCACCATAGGATATCCCATGCACACAATCAGATTAGGGAGTGAACCTAATCAATTATGTGACAATGTCCATAAATTTATGTTGTCTCAATAGTGAACGGTGACATCATGCTATGATCCTAGGTGCCTTTCTGAACTATTTATGAATTTTTATGAGTTATCAAGATAAATTTTTATTATTTAATAAATGAATGAAATGGACTTATCAAATGGTTAAATATGTTTATGTTTATTTAGAAATAAATATTATTATTTTCAAAACTACTAATGAATTAATAAATTCAAAATTCTAAAGGTGTATCTCATAGTTTAAATATTCTATTGTAGTAAAAAAAATGATTTGTGTCCACATGTTTTAAAATCCCTTACTTATATTATTGTCACTCACCCTTTTTTTGAAAACCTCTTTTTCATAGGGAATAAGGACGCATAGAAGTGGGTTAGTGGTTGAGTCCCCTATATCGTGTTTAACCCTAGAAAATTTCAGAATATTTTTATTGTCCTTTATTTTAATTAGAGTTGTAATTAGAATTCTTCAATGCATCTGGACGTTCTATAACTATAATTCTTTGGGATATATGGTTGATAAATAATAAATGAATTATTTTATATATAAAAAATGGAATGGGTTTTGGGTCATCATAGTGTCACTGTTGGATTCAGAGACAGGGGAAGTTAGTGCCCAGTTCTGTTGGACCATTTGTGTTTTTGGAGAGTATTGATCTAGTTTCATACAAATTTTCTCTTGCATAGAGGTATAGTGAAATGAACGATGTTTTTCATGTTTCAAAACTTTGGAAGTATCACCCAAAGCCTTATAATGCGATCGATGTGGATTATGTTGAGCTTTAGACTGACGGGTCATTTGATAATTATATGATACATGTTATTGATAATAGTGAGAAAGTGTTAAAATGAAGGACCATGCAGATAATTCAAGTATTATTGAAACATTGATGTGTTTTGGGGGAAATGTGGGAGATATAAGTGATATATGGTCTTAGGGGCCTGATATTTTTACCTCATAATCTTAGAGATGCTTGGGAGTAGGGGTTAAAGATGTGTTGTTATAAGGTGAGGAGATTTTAAGATCTCAACATTTTTGAAAATGCCTCATTCTCATTTATTGGTACTCTATTAAATTTATTTTGGTATATCTTTGGTGGGTTTATTTATGTTGATTAAAGTGGAATTTTGGAATTTTGGGAGAAAATGTGGTAGTGCACGGTTAGGGAATGGTTTTCAAAAATGGTACACCATCCCCTTGAAAACCATGTAGTAAAACCATGCAACCCTACCAAGGAAACCATCTGTGTGGATTTTAATTAACCAGAAATTTAAAAAGAACTCATACCTTTCCAGTATTAACCTCAAATAGACTTAGTATGACCCTAATCCAATTCCCTCCAATTTTGAAACAATTGGTAGGGTTCTATGGATCCTCAAACCTTGTTCTTAATGAATCAATGATCTAATAGATGGATATTTTCTCCTCCAGTATATGATTTCTTACGCAGTTAGATTCCTTTGTCTTCCGTCTCACATTCTAAATAAAGAGGATTGAATTATACTCTGATGGAAATTGTTTAAATTAAGCTTTTATTGTATCTTATAATATTTTATCTTTATCATAGGTTTTTTTCCTAGATCATCCAGGTAATTGTGATATTTAATGTTCCTCTTCAATTTTAGGATTTATAGTTTAGTGTACATCCATAACAAGTCATTGGTTATTTTGTTTTAATACCAATTCCTATAGTCTTGAATTATAATTTTGTGTATGTAATTTTGTAAATTCAATTGCCAAATTTGGTAATTGAAACATGAAATTGAATTAATTAATTAATTAGCAGACTAATAGAGTTGGTAGAATAATGCGATTATTGAATTGAGGAATGTAGTGTTTATTGAAATAGTGTTTATGGGATTGATCGGTAATTGGAATTAAAGGGTTGTTTGGGATAACCTTGAAGTGTTAAATTAAGTTATTATTAAATGTAGATAAATGGTTAACTATGAATTTGTCAGATTATTCCATGTGATTTGAAAAATTTACCCTGATTTTTAGGATAAAATGAATTGGTGTACCACGATGAGAATTCTTGATAAGATGGTTAATACCGAATAACCTTGATAAATGTTATATTTATGAGATTTGTGATATATTGAGATATATGTGATATTGATTGTGGGATACAGATGGATGATGCAAATACCAATATGTGATAATAAGTGTGGGAGAAGGAATACTACTTCAAACACAGATATGTGACAATAATGAGGTGTGGGAAAGAGATGAATGCTCCAAATATCCATAGGGTGCTTGAAATTTTGTTCTATACCCAACACATTATTATTGGATTCGGGTTCCTATTAGCCATGATTTTAAAAATGGAATTAAATGATTAGGTATTGCTCAAGATATAATGAATTGTGATTCCATATGAAATATGGTTCAAAATCAATCACTGGACAAAGTTGGTATATATTGTTTGGATTCCATTTTGAACATCAATAATTATGTGATTAATTAAAGAATAATGTATTTTGAATTTTTTAATTGATTTTTTATAATTTATTAATTATAAAACTCAATACACTATTATAAATTCGATAATGTATGAGCACTATTGGCGTTGGCCTACTGATTTGTATTCACACCTTACACAGGATTCCGCATCGATACCCAAATTGACTTTATTTTTATAGGAATGGATAAGGTATAGAGTACACTATTATATGGATGAGTTGGGATGGACCATGGATTATGGAAGAAGACATGATTTCAAGAGCCTCTTGGGAGTTTTTAGTGTCTTTATTCATGATTTTTCATATTGACACTTGACACATATTGAATTTAAATATCTATTATTTTATTTATGTCTAGTTATCCATGTTTTGATATTATAAAGAGATGTTGGTCTTTATTGATAATGTAACTATTATATCTATTTTTTATTACAATTTGGTTATTTTTTATTTATTATGTTTGTTTTCTAATATTATATAAAGGGTATACTCTTCCCTCTAAAGACCCGGAAATTTCAAGATTTTTTTTTAAATACTTTATAATTTTACGAGTCTGGGCATTCTGACAGAGCTTGATTCTGAGGCCCGGTGCGGCCGAAATAAATTTTCGAAGTTTAGCTCAAGTACGTTCAGGGAATGAACGATCAGGTTATTTCTAACTTTTGAACTGTTTCCTGGAATTAATATCTGAGGGCACCGATGAACATGCAACGCCAGTAATTTCCTAAGGGAACACTTACCATTGTTACGTTCGCAAATGAGGAGAAAATAATTTTTGGGGGTTTGTTTAAGAAATAAATAAAATATCTCATAATGATTTTTATTTCTAAAGGAGGATAGATAGGTGGGTCCACACGAGCCCCACCATTTAATTTCCACTGACCTCATTTATTCCCTTGCTGTTTCCTTTGACTTTTCCCCCATTAAAACCCCTTGTTTAATTTATTGGTAACTCCACCTATTGATTATGTGTAGCCTTCTTACCTCTCTCATCATTTTAAACATGCCAACCAATTAATTTATGTCAATGTAAATTGATTTGGCACCACACAGAAATTAATAAGAATTTCATAACAATTCTATTATTTTGTGAGCCACCAAATAAATTGGGGTCGAAAAAAGAATTATGAGGAAGGCTCTGGAAAGAATTAAAAATGGAGGAAAATATTTCTTCATTGAAGAACGAAGAAGAACGTCGGTTCCTCGAAGAACAACAACGAGCCACCAATCCTCTTCCCCGCGACAAGAGTGGAGACGTTGCTTCCTCCTAAGAGGGCCCCGACGATGCCTAAGATCCACTTATCTGTGACGTCGTGTACCGTGACACCGGCGTTCTTATTCCTTTTTGAGGTCGGGGAATTTGTATATTATTTCTTATGACAATAATACCCTCATTCATGGTAATTAATTTTATGGGCGATGTTTGCACCTCTAATGCGGTGGGTGCGGTTTAACAAACATGTCGGAACCCACCGCTACTTTGTTCATGATCAGAGGAACAATTGGAGATGATGAAGCGGGACCGAAAAGGCAGTTGGAGGCTTTCACAGTAATCTATGGGTCTCGAGATGACTGCAGGCACAGATATGAGAAAAATTGGACCATCGGTATGACTCCGGTGGCCCGCGGAAGCTCCTGGCAGCGCGGGCCATCGCCGCAGTAGCGCCTACGGCTGGAGGCGGCGGTGCCCTAGTGCGCTGCCGGTAGGAATCCACCGCAGCTAAAGCCATGGCGGTGATGGCCTGATCCTTCGGCCGCGCGAGATCCGGGGGAGACGCGGCGTCGGTCGCCGCGTCCGCAGAACAAAGGGGGGACCGCGTCCCACCTGCTTAACCAGCTGGTCGAGCCAGCACACCCCCTAGCTTAGCTAGGGTGGCTCGCGCGGACTGGGCCAGGCCGCTCCCCACAGGGCCAGACCCGAACCCGGGTCGGGTCGACCCAAAGGGGGGGGGGGTGGGCCGGGTCGGACCGGGCCCAGACCCCCCACTTCGGACTATTTTCGGTCTTTTTCCCATAACACGAGCTACAGACCTCTGATCGATGCACCATTAGTAGAGCAGGAATTATTTGATTGAGACGGTCATTTTGGTATATTACACTCGAGGTTTCTGCCAAGTTTGTGTATGGCAGGGTTGGTTCGAACCTGAGACCAACCGGGCCCTCGGAGCGGAGATGCTTATATCATAAGGACTGGACATCCGATTGATGTGCCGTCAATTGATTTGGGTTACTTTTTTTTTGAAAATGTCATTTTGGATTACTCCTCTTGAGGTTTGGACACACCTGGAGTACGGTTGGGTTAGTTTTAGCTTAAAAACAATCGGGCCCCTCGAACGGAAAAGCCAATAACTCTCAGACTGGGCGTCTGATTGACGCACCATCTGTCGCGTTGGGTTTCTTTTGTTGAGACAAAACTTTAGGATACATCAACTCTGGACTTCATGGCAGTTGATGTATCGACTCTCTTTTTCTCGAGGAGCGGACCCTCCCGGAATCGATAATGTTGTGTGAAGAAACCCTAGAGATGGTTGCGACTGCGATGATGAAGACTACACATGGAGCCACCATGGGATCGTTAGAGAGGATGACTATACATGGATCCTCCATTGGTTCGGTAGTGACGATGACCATACTGGAATCCTTTGTGGGTTTGACGATGATGACTACTGTTCTTGTATCCTATGTGGGTCTGATTGTATTGACCTCTGTACTTGTATCTTGTGAGGGTCTGGTAGGGTAGCTGGTCTTGTATCCTTTGTGGGTCCGACAGCTTAGCTGGTCTTGTATCCTATGTGGCTCTGACATATTAGATGAATTAGTGGCCACAACTGATCATCTCTACCACCTTACGATGTGTATACCTGTGTGAGCTAACCCTTGTTTTTCAATCATTATCATTGATGTGGTTGAATTGCTTTCCTGTGTGGATTGGGTTGCGCTTTCCTGTGTGGACTGGGTTATGCATTCATAATTGGACTGGGTTGTGCTTGGGCTCAAGAGCTAGATCCGAACTTTAACTGACGACTTAGGTAAATAGTTGGGAATATACCTATGTAGTGTTGTTGATACATCGTTATTTAATCTTTCCTTCGTGGTTTATCTTTTGTGGATTCTGAGAGACCTTCAATGGTCTCGGGGTCCCTACTGAGTATCTTATACTCACGCTTGCAAGGGCTATGCCCACACTACGTGTGATGGATGCAGATAAAGGACAACACTGATCGAGGTGGAGGCTTGTGGACCTGGACAGTAAACGGAGGAGGACCACTTGGCGATACATACATGGAGCAGACGGTCGGACCCGAGGAGCTGAGGAGATTATTTGTACCCACACTTCAGGTGGGATTTATGGAGGACGACTCGGTGCTACTATTATTACTCACTACTGTTGTACTTTAATATTAGTTGTACTATACTTTCAGTTGGGTTTTTATACTGGCACATTAACTTTTCAGCACTTATTTGTTACCAGTTATACCTAGTTCTTACTTCACTTGCATACTCTGTTGTGTTTGTTACTTCATAAAGGCAATTCCTTCCCTTCTTTTGGTATTTACGCCTTTGGTGATAGTAGCCAGCCCCTGGCCTATTGAAGGCGGGCTTGGGGTAGTCACGTCACGGCCCCCGAGGATGGGTCATGAAAAATTGGTATCAGAGGTGTCAGTTCTATCATAGAACTCTGGAATCAGATTATATTCTTCTCTGTGAAGTAATAATGTTTAGAGTAATGAGTGTGGTTATCAGTCCAGGGAGTCCAGTGTTGGTGTGGCGGGCGACGTATCCACAAACAAGGACCCTGACTTCTGATTTCCGACTCAGTGCATGAAAAAATTGATTTCATTCGTGTTTCAAATTTCTTCTTTGTGATTACTTTTTCCCAGCTCACCATGTATATTGTATTAACCATGGCACACCTGTTCCTTTTTAGGATGTCCCCATGATGACATCCAGCTAGGGTACTGAGCTTTGTGCAAGATGGCAGCCCACCGAGCAACGAGGCCTCGGTGGAGGGCCCCATTACATTGGAGGCACCTGTGGTACCTCTACCCACTGAGCCACCGATGCTACCCACCCCAGTGGCAGAGAGTGCAGGCCGCCTGAGTGCGTTGCCCGAGTTTTAGAGACAGAGGCCATCCAGGTTCCATTGAGAGATAGATCCTCATGAAGTCGAGGATTGGCCGGAGGCTATCGCTAGAGTCTTTGGGTCGGTAGGGACACCAGAAGACCTCATTGTAATCCTTCCTACGAGTCTCTTGCATGCAGCAGTAGGTAGATGGTGCAGTCTGATGCTCTAGGTGCATGATGAGGAATCTCTACTTTGGACAGATTTCGAGATCCTCTTCCGCTCAGAGTTTGTTCCAACCACCCTCCATGCGGTGCACATCCAAGAGTTACTTCAGCTGCGGTAGGGAAACATGTCAGTAGCCCAGTACTCAGCGAAATTTACCGACCTCTCGTGCTACTCCATGAACATGGTATGAGACCCATTATTCTGGGCCCAGACCTTTGGGCAGGGGCTGAGGCATGAAATCAGAGTTTCGACGATTCCACATAGCATCCCGAATCAGGAATGGGTGTTGGAGAAAGCCCTGCTAGTGGAGAGCTTTCTCACCGAGCAGCCATCTGCAGCGAGACCCACCATAGGACTACACGGAGCAGAGTCTTCTACAGCTGGCAGTCGACAGATGAAGCAGGGGTCCATGCGGACCAGGACATCTGGTGGGCGACCACCGGACACAGGTTCAGCTATACAGGACAAACGGCACAGAGCCAGCCTTACGAGGAGGAGATAGTGTTATGCATGTGGAGGGCAGGGCCACATGGCTCGTGACTGCCTGACCCGCCATGCAGACAATCAACAGACAGTGGAGGGACCTCCCAGGCATAGGCAGAGGTTCAACCGTGGTGATCTGTAGGGAACATGCGGACAAGGCAGAGGAGTTGGCCGAGCAGTGGGTGGTGGACGATGCTTCGAGGCTCTACCACCACCACCCCTAGGAGGTCCACCCCGACCACAGGGAGCTAGCGGGCAGAGGCATGCTCATCTCCAAGCAGTGCAGGCTTACGACCACGGTGCACCCGAGATGAATCGAGGTACTATCTATGTCTACTCCTCCCTTGCTGCAGTTATTATAGATACAAGTGAGAGTCATTATTTTATTTTCGCTACCCTTGTTCGGATCTCCATGATTCCGAAGGATCCATTGACTCGATCCTTGCGGATAAAGACTCCTACGGAATCAGACTTGACGATAACACACTGGTGACGGTAAAGTGATCTTACTCTAAGAGGCGAGAGCTTCAACTGGGATATACTTGTAGTAGCGTCAAGGCCATACGACGTCATCTTCGGTATGGACTGGTTATGTACAGTTCATGCTCAGATCAACTATATTAGGCGCAAGGTGAGGTGTATCAACACGGATGGGACCAGGATCACCTTCACCAGTGAGAAGGGAACCTTCGCAGCATAGGATGGACTCACGCAGAGGATAGGGAATCCGATCACACATAAGTTGGCTAGTCTCATCCTCGGAGCAGTTGACGTTCGGAGTCCGAATTTTCCTATAGTGGTGGATCAGTATGCGGACATTTTTCCTGGAGATGTTCAAGGACTACCTCCTCCCAGGGAGGTATATTTCTATATAGAACTGTACCCTAGGACATCACCGATATCCACTCCATCATATCAGATGTCTCCCACCGAGCTTCTTGAGCTTCGGGTTCAGCTGGAGGACTTACAGAGGAAAAGTTTCATCCGACCCAGTGTTTCACCCTGGGCTTCTTCGGTCCTATTCGCCACGAAGGTGGATGGGGGATTGTGATTGTGTGTTGATTGCTATCTCCTGAACCAGGTGACCATGATGAACATGTAACCTCTTCTGAGGATTGACGACATACTAATTTACTCGACGACCGAAGATAAAACGCCTACCACCTATGGGTTGTACTAGATATGCTCCGAGAGCACCATATTTATGGTAAGCTCTCAATGTGAATGTTCTAGCTCATAGAGGTTCACTTCTCGGGGCATATCATCTCAGAGGCAGGAGTTGCAGTGGATCCTGTAATGTTCGGGCAGGTACTCGCTTGGGAGCCGCCCAGGAGCGTGACAGAGGTGCATATTTTCCTAGGTCTGGCTGGGTACTATCAAAGATTTGTACCAGAATTCTCCAGAGTTGCAGCACTGCTTAAATCTTTGAAAAAGATGGGGAAACCCTTCTTGTGGAAGGACATATGTCAGCAGAGCTTCTAGGAGCTGAGGTGGAGATTGGCCAATGCGCCCATCATGAGGCTACTAGAGGAGGGCGTGGGGTACGTAGTTTACTCTGATTCATTAGGGGACGGACTCGGGTGTGTCCTGATGTAGGAGCGAGCGGTGATCGCGTATGGTTCATGGTAGGTGAGGCCACACAAGAAGAACTATTCCACTAATGAACTGGATTTAGCATTATTGTTCATCTCCCTGAAGACGTGGCGAAACTATTTGATGGTGAGTGATTTACAGTCTACTCTGACCACTAGTGTCTCAGGTAAAATTTCTCGTAGAAGGACCTGAACCTAAGGCAGCGGAGATGGCTCGATTTCTTCAAGGATTATGACATTGAGATTGTTTATACTCGTAGGAAGGGGAACGTTGTGGCTGATTCTCTCAGAAGAAGATCGGGCATTCAACTACTTGGTGAGGCGACGAAGCAGTTCGCCGCTATGAAGATATCCTCCATGGATTGAGATGGGGATGCCGATCTTCAGTCCCTCACAGTCACTCCCCCACTACTTCAGTAGGTTAGAGAGGCACAACGTGGGATGTTGACTGTGGGGCGCAACATGCTTAGATATCCTCCAGGCTGGAACATGATGGATTTTTTGAAGGTGGGGAGCACGTCATCCTTTTACAGGGACATACCATGGTACTAGTAACACTGTAGGAGGGGGTGATGAGGGAGTTAAACACTTACCCTATAGCAGTACATCCTGGAGTTGCGAAGATGTATCAGGACCTCAGATGATATTACTGGTGGCCAGGTATGAAGAAGGTTGTGGAAGAGTTCGTTTCTCAATGCCTCACTTGTCAGCAAGTGAATGCAGAGCACTAGGTACTAGTAGGCTTGGTACATCCCTTAAGGGTCCCAGAGTGGAAGTGGGACAGGACATCCATGGATTTCATGATGGGTCTTACACGTACATCCATAGGACATGACACCATCTGGGTGATTATAGAATGACTCACCAAGTCGGCCCACTTCCAACCGATCAGAGAGAAGGGCTCGTTAGAGAGCTTGGGACGCCTCTACGTTCATGAGATCGTACAGATTCATGGTGTTCCATCGTCTGTTGTCTCCAATCGAGACGCTCGCTTTACCTCCCAGCTTTGGAAGGGGTTGTGGGAGGCTTTTGGGACGCAGCTATGCCTGAGCACTGCCTTTCACCCTCAGAAGGATGGCCATATGGATAGGACCATTCAGACACTCAAGGACTTGCTCTGTGCATGTGTCTTTGACTTTTTTCACAGCTGGGAGGATCACCTACCCATGATAGAGTTTTTATACAACAACAAATACCACTCCACCATTGGTATGGAACCTTACAAGGCACTTTACGACTGACCTTTCATATCACATCTGTGTTGGACTGACCCTGGGGAGTCAGCACTCATAGGACCAGAGATGTTTCGGGCTATGAAAGAGAAGGTACAGATCATCCAGGAGTGGATGAGGACTACAAATAGCTGATAGATGTCCTATTATAATAGTAGGTGGAGACCACTGGAGTTTGAGGATGGCGGCCATGTTTTCCTACGAGTCTCACCTCAACGTGGGTTGGAGAGATTTGTCCATGGTGGAAAGTTATCACCGCGATTCATCGGACCTTTTCAGGTCCTCAGCAGGGTAGGCGAGGTGGCTTACCACCTGGCCCTTCCACCTTAGTTGCACCGGGTGCACGACATCTTCCACGTATCTTAGCTGAGGGGATACATGCACGACCCGACATATATCATCGACCACGAGGAACTAGAAATCGATGACAGGACGACTTTTTCGGAGGTCCCGGTGGAGATCAAGGATCGAAAGGAGCGAGTCCTACGTGGGTGGTCGATTCCTCTTGTTCGCATTCATTGGCAGCACGATAACCACCAGGAGAGCACATGGGATAAGGAGGCTCAGATGCGTTCTTAGTACCCTCTTTTTTTCCCATAGTTTGTGGTGTAGCTTTACGAGGAAGTAAAGCTCTGTGGTGGGAGTAATATAAAGACCCATAAATTTCAATGATTTTATTTTTAATACTTTGTAATTTTACAAGTCTCTGGCTTCTAACGGTGCTTTATTCCGAGTCCTAGTGTTCCCGGAATCAATTTTCTAAGTTTAGCTCAGGTAGGTTCAGTGAACAAATGAGCAGGTTTTTTATAACTTTTGAACCGGTGCCTGGAATTAAAATCTGAGGGCACCGATGAACTCACAGCGCCATTAATTGCTAAAGGGGGCAGTTACCGTAGTTGTGTTCACAAAAGCGGAGAAAATAATTTTTGGGGGTTTGTTTAAGAAATAAATAATAAGTCTCGGAAAAAAATTTATTTCTAAATGATGTTAGAGAGGTGGGGCCCACATTAGCCCCACCATTTAATTTCCTATGACCTCATTTATTCCCTTACTGTTTCCATTGACTTTCCCCCATTAAAAACCCTTGTTTAATTCATTGGTAACACCACATATTGATTATTTTGAGCCTTCATACATCCCTCATCCTTTTAAACGTGCCAACAAATAATTTATGTCAGTGTAAATTAATTTTGGAACCATGCAGAAATTAATAAGAATTGCTTAACAATTCTATTAATTTGTGAGCGACCTAAATATATTGTGGTTGGAAAAGCAGTTTGGAGGATGGAACTGGAAAAAATTAAAAAGGGAGGTGATCCATTATTCAATGAAGAACGACGAAGAACAACGATTCTTTGAAGAACAATGACATGCCACCAATCCTCTTCCCCACTACAAGAGATGAGACACTGTTTCCTCCTCGGTGTGCCTCGAAGATGCCTACGATCCTCTTCTCCGTGACGTAGATGATCATATTCCTTGTTGAGGAAGGGGAATTTTTACATTCATTCTTATGAGAATTATAACCTCATGCTTAGTAATTAATTTGTTGGGTGATGTTTTCACCTCTAACGTGGTGGGTGCGGGTTAAAAAACAAGCTTGAACCCACCGCTACACTGTTCTTGATGAGAGGAATAGTTGACAATGACAAAGCAGGACCGAAATGGCGTTTGGAGGCCTTCACAGTGATCTACTGGTCCTGAGACGACCATAGGCGAAGACAGAAGCAAAATCGGACCACCGGAATGACACTAGTGGCCCATGGAAGCTCCCAGCGGCGCGGGGCGCCGGCGTGGCGGCACCAGGGGCAAGGGGCGGTGGCCGGCGCTGAAAGAATCCCACCACGGCTGAAACCTCGGCAGAGAATTCTAGAACCCGCAGCCCCGTGGGATCCAGGGGAGACGCAACATCGGTCACCGTGTCCGCGGATCAAAGGGGGGACTGCGTACCCCCTGTTCGGCCCACTGGCCGAGCCAGCACACCCCCTAGCCGGACCGGGCCGGGTTGCGCGGACCGTGTCGGGCTGCTCCCATCCGGGCCGGGCCATGCCCTACCAGGCCTGACCCGGACCCGAGTCGGGGGCCTGGTTCGGGCCGACCCAGGGGGGTTGGGCCGGGTCGGACGAGGCCCAGACGCCCCACTTCAGACCGTTTTTTGTCTTTTTACCATAACTTGAGCTACAGACCACCGATCAATTCACCGTCAATTGCGTAGGAATCCTTAGATCGATTCAGTCGTTTTACTATATTATAGTCATGGTTCAGAAAAGATTGTTTATGGCTGGGTTGGTTCGAACCCGAGACCAACCGGGCCCTTGGAGCGAAATCACTTATATCATAAGGACCTAATATCCGATTGACGTGACGTCAATTGCGTTGGGATCATTTTGTTGAGATTGTACTTATGGATTAGTCTTCTTGAGGTTTGGACATAGCTGGAGTATGGTTGGTTTGGTTTTGGCTTAAAAACCAATCCGGCCCCTGGAACGAAAAAGCCAATAACTCTCAGACCTGGCGTTGGATTGACGCACTTTTTGTCGCGTTGGGTTTCATTTGTCGAGATGTAACTTTGGGATACACCAACTCTGGACTTCATGACAGTTGATGTATCAAATCTCTTTTTCTCGAGGAGTGGACCCTCCTGGAATCGATCATGTTGTGTGCGGAAATCCGAGATCTGGCTGCGACAGCGACGATGATGACTGCACTTGGATCCCCCGTCGGTTCGACAGTGAGGACGACTATACATGGATCCTCCGTGGGTTCGGCAGCGACGTCGACCATATTGTAATCCACCATGGGTTCGATGGCAATGACCACTGTTCTTGTATCCTATGTGGGTCCGACATTGTTGACCTCTGGACTTGTATCATGTGTGGGTCCGGTCGAGTAGCTGGTCTTGTATCCTTTGTGGGTCTGACAGCATATCTGGACTTGTATCCTATGTGGGTCTGACAGCTTAGATGAATCAGTGGCTAAAACTGATCATCTCTATCACCTTACGAAGTTCATACATGTGTGATCTGAGCCTTGTTTTTCAATAATTATTATTGATGTGGTTGAATTGCTTTCCTGTGTGGATTGGGTTGTGCTTTCCTTTATGGACAGGGTTGTGCTTTCCTCTGTGGACTGGGTTGTGGTTGGGCTCAGGAGCTGGAGCCAAACTGTAACTGATGACTTAGGTATATGTATGGGCATATACCTACATAGAGTTTTTGATACTTCATGATTGTATCTTTCCTTCATGGTTTATCCTTCGTGGATTCTGAGATACCTTCAGGGGTCTCGGTGTCCCTACTGAGTATCGTTTACTCACCCCTGCACGGGCTGTGCCCGCACTACGTGTGTTGGATGGAGATGAAAGAAAACACAGATCAAGGTGGAGTTTTGTGAAGATGGATGGTACCCGAAGGTGGACCACTTGGCATGACGTAAACGGAGCGGACGGTCAGACCCGAGTTGCTGAGGAGATTATCTGTACCCACCCTTCATGTGGGATTTCTAGAGGACGACACGGTGCTAATGTTTTTACTCACTGTTGTTGTACTTTCCTTTCAGTTGTACTGTACATTCATTTAGGATTTTATACTTTCCCATTTACTTTTCATCCCTTATTTGTACCCAGTTTTAGTTACGGCTTACACAACATGCGTACTCTGTTGTGTTTGTTAGTTCAAAAAGTCAATGCCTTCCCTTCTTTTGGGATTTAAGCCCTTGGTGCTAGTCGCCAGCCCCTGGCCTATGGAAGGAATGTTTGGGGTAGTCACGGCATGGGCCCCGAGGATGGGTCGTGACATTACCATTGTTTATATTAGACCCTATTTAGTAGTTGGAAGCCTCTAGAATATGGGGAGGTATTGTTGAGGTCATGTAACCAACCAGCTCTAGGCACTGATGGGGTTACCCATGGTAAGAAATAAATTATTAATCAAAATTAATTTCAAAATGTTCTAGTAATAAATTGTAATATTTTCTTTTAAAAATCAATAAAATATATTTTCTTGATGGAAATATTTATTTAAATAATAAAATTTATTTATTAAAAATAGACTAATTATTTATTAATAATTTATCAATAGATTTATATTGATTATTAAAATTATATATATTTTATAAAGTAGTTAATCCTTTTCCAACCCTACAATTTAATTGATATTATAAATTTGTCATATTAAAATATAAATATTTCATGGTTCATTAAGGCTTGTTTTTTCATATCTTGTACACTATCTAACATAGTGTTTATTTAAAATCATGGTGTATTACATTTTCTCTTAATTAATAAATTGCATCCTCATAATTTCATCATGTACTCATTAATCAATGTATTGATATTTGAAAATCCCTTTGTTGAAAACCCCCTTCATATAAAGGTTTAATAAATCAAAAACGTCAAAATATGGAAGGGATAATATGAATTTTATCTATAATAATACATAAATTGGTTCCTAAATAGGATAAAATTAGTGATAAATAAAAATATGGACAAGGATTATAATATTAATTCTCAAACACTAATTGACTGTGACATATAACATGATATAGAAAAAGTTATAAAACACAGAACCATGAATCATTGAGGGGTTAAAAAGACCATGAATTCATCATAATTTAAGGTTATTCATTTTTTTCATTATGAAACTTTTTATAAAGTTATGGCATTATTTTTCAATATATACTATGAAATGAGTGAAATATAAAAACATAGAATTTATATTTTTATCCTTTAATATATTTCCTTAAGAATCTATTATCCTAATCCAAATTATGAGTATTTAAGATAAATTGTTTTAATCCTAAAGCACTAAAATCATCATCTAATAGATCAAAAAATTATGTCACGATATTCCTCCCATATGTAGGAATTAACTAAAACAAAAAATTTATAGGAAAAGATTATTATTTAAATGAATAAAACATAAAAATAGGAAATATAACGTAATTATCAAACCCCTTATTACCTCAATAACCACAACACTAAATAATGTTTTAAAATCTAAAGCTATATCATACCCATCATATTGCATATTTAAAATATTAGTTGCATTCTGTCCAATTTATCTTTCATGGTAAATAAATTATTAAACATAAGGGTTACATATACCTCATCCCAATGAAACATCTACCAAATATCAATAAACACCATGATAATAAAAAATATACTCTTTTAATATAGTGAAAATTTCCAAATTATCATGAATAAAATTTATATATAAACCAAAAAGGTAATACATAACTTTACCATAACTCTCTCTGAAAATATCAAAATATTAATGAATCACATTTCATCCATCAAGATTATTTATATTCCACAATATATTAATGAACAATTATCAACAAATAATATACTAACCCCAATGGATTATTTAATCCTTAATATCTTTTCTTCTTTATTCCCAATAAAATATTCAAATCAATTCAAAATCACGTCAATTAAAACATAAAATAGAGATTGTTTTTTTACATTGAACTTATTATTATTTATAAACTTATAAACCCATTATGGTATCAAAAATTTAATGTTAACTTGAAATGAAAAGATATATGCTTCCAAAAATTAACACAATCCTTATATATTAAATAATTTCATAAAATATTGAATATATTCCATAAAACCAGAAATTAAATATCATCAATGATGAAATAAATCACTAGGTCATGAACTAACAATTTTCAAATTCACTAATAATGTTATACCAATGTCAATCATCTCTTTATTACAACTAAATATATATTTTCAATTTCAACTATTTAACAATCCTTAGATGTTTCATGATCTTTATATCCAAGAAAAATTGTTATAAAACTTACACAACATAATTCCTAAATCATAGTTCATAAAAAAATTTAACCTTTCATTTCATTGGTCTTTCCATGGTCTTGTAGTAAAACCTTAAACCAGGAAATAGAATCTGATAATACCCATATTCCATAGACATAATACATTGAACAATAAATGTTACATTAGGATGATCTTCATTTCCCTCTATTGAACATTTCATTTTTCATTAATAATTACATGCTATATACCCTTTATTTACACATATAAAACATATTTTTGTTACTTTGATACATTAACTTGAGGGTTTCTTCCAACATTCTCAACATAAAGAAAGTCAAATATTCTTTTCTTCATAATAAACACCACATAATCTTTTAGTGACCTCTATCCTTCTGTTCATTTGGGAGTATTAGAGTTTGTTAAGGGTAAAGATATTAAATTTATGTCATGATAACTAATTAGTTATAATCCCAAATTTTCACATTATAGCTGTCATTTCATTTGGATAATCATGAGGAAAATAATTCCATTTTATGTTACTATTAACTTAAGACCTCAATGTTCCATCCATTAATTAAATAAAAAATCATATTCTGAGAAACTATATTCATAGTGAGGATGAATTAAAAATAATTTAATGTATTTATTAATCTTGAAAAATAATTTTCAATCTATGACACTTTATATTGAACCCGAGTTATCCACAATCAATACCAAATTTTTTGGATGATATCATATAATTAGACTGATAGATAAGGTTTTTAATAAATGATTCTTACAGTAGTTTCCAATGGATAACTACAACATTATCTGATAAAAAATACATTTTCCAATACATTTAATACATAGATATCAAAAATTAATAGGTTAATATCCATTTCATAACATAATGATCTCGACCAGGATTTTATAGGTCTTGTGCCTTGGGAAAAATTGACACATGAACAAGTTGTTAATAAAATATCAAAATTATCACCCACTATATTCATCAGAACTATAATACTACTTTGAAACATAATACATAAAAAAATCTTCTAAACCTGGTGAAAAGAAAACAAAATAAAGGTTGATCTCAGTTTGCTAGGCTTTGGAAAACAATTGATATTTTAATGATTTCTTGATCTCAACAAGATCTTAAGGTTACGATAACATGATAATAACATTATAAAATAATATCCTACATACCAAAGATCATAATAGTAAGTCATGGAATAGATTTTTTTATTTCAGAAGGCATGAATCATAAAAGAATAAATGATCATGATCAAAGAGAGAATGACATATGTATAATACATAGTTTTATATCATACACATAATAATCGAAAATATTTTGCTTAGTAGTAATGTATCATTATCATGAGTATCATAGTGGTATTTATTTTCACCCCAAACCCTCATAGAATTCATTTTTCAATCCTATGACAATCATATTTGACAATGTCCCTTGCTAAATATGGTTGACCCCTCATTATAGTCAATTTTTCACATGGGATATCAATCATAACCCAATATTTTTAGGGAGATATTGGTCTCAACCATTAAATAAATAAAATAATTCATTTTTCATTATAATATAATAAAACATTCATCATATCAAAACAAAATAAAATGGATGGGTTTAAAAAATATTTCATCCTTTAATTATTGCATAACCCAGGGAATGGAATACAGTTTCATATATTTATTTCTTCATAAACATAAACCATATAGATAAATAATAATATTGGTATCATTGGATCATACCTTCATTAATCTATAAGTGAAATTAGGGTTATTTTCATTTATGTTTATAAATACAATCAAAATATCATTAAAAATTTATTGAGGAAAATATCATTTCCATTTTAAAATCACATATTTATAATATAAAAATGTTAAAAATATTATGGAAAATATTTTATTAGAAAATATCCTTAGATTAATATAAAGGAATGAAAAATTTATTGAGTGTTCATGATGGTTGTTAATTTGTATTTAGTCATATCACATAAATAAAATTACTTTCATACATGTAAAAAGAAAAAAAACCCTCATTTGGAAAATAAAAAATATATTAATTTTAAAATAATATTTTAAAAATTAAAACATTTATAAAAATTACTTTAAATAATCAAATTATAATATTAATAACCTTCATTAAAACAAACATAAGGAATAAAAAAGTTATTTTGATCGATGAGACAAATAAAGTTGATTTTATTTAAAATAAATTGTTTAGTATATTGGGCACATAAAGTACGAAAAATTTAATGAACAATGTATTATCTATAAATAACCATATTAGAAAAAAAATGATATTATATAACTTTATATCTTACAATTTCATTATCATAACGTAATCATAAATAATCCATAAAAATAATGATATTATAACATAAAATCCTAGCTTCTTTAGTAAAAATTGAATTGTATGACCCATAAAATAATGAACCATAAAATTATATTTATAAGCCCATATATTTCATAATAATAGTAATAATATAAATTCGTATGTACTTTATACACCACACCAAAGAAACAATTGGTGAATATGGAATGTGTCCCCCTGAGAATTTAAAATGAGTTGAAAATCACTTACCCTAGGTATGTCATTTTTTATTCGAATTGGAAACTTCTATATAATAAATATAGAATAATTATAATGATAATATAGAACCATTAAAATATATATAATTACATATATTATTTACTTTTTAATTTGTATCATCTATTTCTTATCAAATTATTAATAAAATAATTGCTCGGGGTGATATCTGCTTTGTTTTTCATGTATGTTTTGGTACGTTAGTTCTGGTCCATTGAATGTGTCGTGGTTATATAAAATATATATTATTAATCATGATATTAAAATCATATATATTTATTTTATAATTATTTATATTCATCCATAAAATTATAGATATACAAATGAATTACACCGATCATGGAGATGGTGGGTCGTACGTATATATGAATGATGTTTTCGTTTTTCGACCAATGAAATAAAAGAAAGGTAAATAATAAATAATCATTAAATAATTGTTTTTAAATAATATAAATATTATATATTCAATCAATCCATCCATATTACCATCCATGTAAAGATGAAATTAAAAATGATTCACATTTCTTTGTGGTGGTGGATGTCCACACAAACTCACAAGAAGTGTTATTATTTTCCAAAGGTTTGAAGGGTAAGAAGCTACATAAGATATTATAAATAATAATTTTTAAATATTGAATAAGTATAAAATATAAATATAAATCCCATCATAATACCCATCCATAAAATATAGGTATGAGAAATTAATTGTGCCGCTACGTGGAGAGAGTAAGTTGTACATACGTAAGAGTGAAACATTCACTTCCCATTTCATGGATACATGGTCAATAAATTAGGATTTATAATTTTAATAAAAATTTATAATATTGAGGATAATTAATTTATAATTTTATGAAAAATATAAAATATATATTGGAGATAAAAATTAATAAAAAATAATGTGATTTTGTTAAGGTGATTGACTATTTTATTGAAATAAGACATTTAAATCACCCCTTAAAGACCCCAGTGTTAGAATTTTTGGATGTTCATCACATATTTAATGTTTATAATTTTGTTTATAAGGTTTGTTTTTTTGTTATTGTTGATATATAAATGAAATTTTTTTGAATAATTTTAGGGAGGACGTTCCCTTTTATAATTGAGGTAAGGGGGAACATTTAGAATTTCTTAAAAGATTAAAATATAAAAAATTAATTATCTATCAAAATTGCCTAAAAAATTCAAGGGATTGTTATTTAATATATTATGGTGTCTAAATAAAAACATAAAATAATATATTTTCATGTCTAAGTGATGTTTTATAACATATCATTTGTTTTAACCCATTAATTAAATCAATTTACCATTAATCATGGTATCATATTTTTCACAATAAAAGGCTTATGATTTTACATGTATCTTAAAATCATAAATTAAATGGCCAATGGATTATATTTTAGACAATATAGTATCCTATTTTTCATATTTAAATATTTTTTAGTTTTTTTTCATCATTTTATGAAATATTATTTTGATAAAATATCATTATTGTCAAATGTGACACTATTCATTTGATTAGATTTCAAATATATAAATTTTGTTTTTAAATATAATATATTCAATTAAAAAAATTAATATTTTATATTCATATAAAATAATAATGAATAACTATAGTTCACTAAAATTATATTAATTTTAGCATTGTTAAAATCAATTATTATATTTTTCTAATCATTGAAAAAATAATGGGATAACATTGTATAAGGATTTATGGTAATTTTATAATTTATGAATGTTATATATAAATTTATATCAATAAAATAATATAATTAATCTGAAAATAAACAATTATCTTCATTCATAGATATATTTTTTCCCTATGTGTAGATAAAACAGACATTTAAAACAAAGGGATTGACAAATTATAACATTCATTATATTAAATATTATATATGGAATATTCTGGGAATGGTGCCCATTAAAAATTTAAATTTAAAAGTTTTTTTTATAATAGTATAATATCATTTATCCTCTAATTATTTCTATGAAAAATTATTTCCTTATCAATTCGTTTTTACCTAGAGTAACTTGATTTACCCTTTACCATAGTGACAATTTTTACCAAGATTATGACTGATATTGACTAAAAACAAAAAGGAAATATTAAAAAAAATTAAATACATAGAATAAATAATATAGAATATTGTTTATCAAATTCAATTTCTATATGTGGATGAAATTAATATTAAAATAAGCATGAAACATGAAAAGAAAACTGATATTGAGTCAAATACATTTATAAGAATAATACTGGGTTTTTAATCTCATTTACAGAAAATAGTAAATAAATATTTAAAAAATTACGCAATTTATAATAAAGATATTTAATTAAAATCATTCACAAATAGCTAATAGTTTAATTTATTAAAAAAATGCATTACACACATAAAAAATGTTTTTCAGAAAAATGTAATTTCTGTATAAAAATATTTTTTTTTCAATTTCATTCATAAAATTGATTGCAATGAGGGTAATTTGATTATTTAAAACAAAGGGGAACTAATTTTACTTTGAATCAATTTTATAACAAATGTAACTCTATGCATTATTGAAATTAAAATATAGTTTTCAATAAAAATCTATACATTTTACTATTCAATGAGAAAACATACATTTCAAAAAAAATTATAAAAAATTCATCCTTAGATAATTTTTACACGATGAATTATAAAATTATATCCCTTTAATAAAATATTATTTCTAAATTGTCTATAAATTATTTTTAATATTTTCTCATAAAAATAAATTAAAACCATTTTTAAGATAGTGTTTATTTGAAGAATAAATAGACTTCATTAAATAAGTAGTGATTATTTACAAAATATTTATCAATAAATTTATATTTATTATGAACATTATATATAATTCATAAATTGATTAATATTTATGATAAATTATAATTCAATTCAAGGTTATAATGATAATATTTAAATAGTAATATTTCGTTATTTTTTAGGATCGTTCTTTCACATCGTCTACTCTATTGAACATAGTGTTCAATGCAAATATTGGGGTGTGACTATTTTCATTTTTGGAAGGCTTTTTAAAAAACATACTGTCTACTAGATACAATATGGAAGTTTGTTCTTGGTTCTTTATCCTTCTTGTTTTTAGAGGAGCTATCTACTCACCAATGATATTTTATTCATTGACATAATACCTACATCATTCTGTTCTTATTGATATTGATTCTACATTAACTACGTCATTATTTATTTCTTCCAACGTGTATAGTCCACACCCATATGATCCCCTGATGTTTCTCACATAAAGATATATTTAGTATTTCATTCCCTGAAATTTTTATCATTATTTCTCTATGACAACTCCTCATTTGATTAATATTTCATCTCACTTTCACACTAATGGATCTTTAATTTTATAGACCATTCAAGAATTTTTATTATAATTTTTATTCCATTATTTTAGATGAATTCAAAAGGAAAAATCCATCATCCACTTGAGTTTCAGTCTTTCAGTTCTTCTCCTTATTGAGAATAAACAATTTACCCCGCAAAATCAAAAGTTTTATTATGTATGATTATTCCCATATGAAATTTTATATTGTATGTTCTCTTAATTTGGACTTAAAAATCCCATTTTAAATATATAAAATACATTAATCACTGTTTCCTTTTATTATTTCATTGAATCTTGGTGAATTATCATTTATTTCTTGGAATATTCCTCCACCTGATTGTTAGTTAATTAAGTACCATTTTCAATCTATAACTTCTATATTTTTATCCCTAGTATCTTATCTACTAATATCAAGTAATATCTAATACACATAAACACTCTATATTTGAAGGATATGTTAATAAAACATATCATCATACTATAATATTCAATAAATAGAGTGTAATAACTTTATTCATCCATGAACATGGGAGAAATTATTCCCCACACATCCACCTTCAATAACTCAAGCAATCTCATTGGCATTTTTTCCTTAATCTCGTAAGTATTTCAAATTATTTTTTTGTTTTTAAGAATAATCATTGTATGAGTATCATTAAGAAAATGTTTAAGAGTATTATGAGATCCTTAATTCTCCACCACATCTTATAGTGACTTTTGGATTAACTGGCAATGAAAATTTTCCATATCTTATTATGTTATTCAATGGATAGAGTGTTCATATCAAATTACCCACTAATGAGTTGGAAATTTAATTATATGTTATTAACATGATTAATTATTGTTCTATATCTTCCCTTCATGATTTAAGACATCTTTCTGAAATTGACCGCTTTCCCTTCGTTACATATTTGTCTCACATTTATAATATTGTTAAAAATTTCATCCAAAACCAATTAATCCTTCCACCTTAGTGATTCACCTATGATTTTGTATTTTCTAAAGTTATTAATTTTAAAACCATCACTATTAACAATGAGAACAATGCCATTAGTGCATATGTGATGATCATGAAATGGTATTTATTTCCCATTATCTAGGATGTATATCCACTATGTTGAATCCATAATCCATCTTGATCTATTTATCTCAAAAAAATTTAGACAACATTAACCTTCCTAGAAATTACTTTCTAGATCCATGTTTTATGTTTTACTTAATTTTGTGTTCAATAAATTTCCTTTTTATGATCTATTGAATCATCAACGTTATTAATGTTAGTGAATTTATTATGAATTCTTTTTATGACTAATTATGTTTTCAAATATTATGATCACTTCTTATGGATATATTTTACCACATTAATTTATTCATATTAAGAGAAATTAATGGCATTGTGTTAATAACCTTCAAAAAAATAGTATCCCTATGAAATATACCAATTGTAGTAAATATTTCAAATATATTTTTTTACAATGGAGCATTGAAATCTAGATTTTCAATAGAAAACAAATAATGTTTCCCAAATTACTATAGTAACAAAACCAGATTCATTATATATTATTTTGGGTCTTTTCTACTCATATTATATCCTTTTTAGTCTTTTTTGAATCACCCAAATCATCTCTCTTATGGGGCATGATATATTGTTATTTCACATTAGCCTTCACTATTTATTCCTTGTAGTCCTTTAACTTGTATTTTTATTCATATTTCTCTAACACATCTAGTTTGGAATCATGTACCACTTCATTAGATTTCATCACTTATCCTTCAAAACTTTAATTTATTCAAGTGTATATTCTATAACATTCATGATGTATAATAATTCCATAACATTAGTGATTTCATTATCATTTTCCAGTAATTAATTAACTATTTAATATATTAGGACCACCTCATTAAGGTCTAAATAATCCTCAATTTAAAACACATTATTATCCTTATATATATAATTTTCTTATTTAATAATGTTCTTATTTTTAGATAATTTATTCTATGAATAGATATTTCACACCGTACCTATAAATAGTTACTTCATAGGTTTTTTTTCATTATTTTCATCTCAAAATTTATTTTGAAACCTAAAAGAAAATGGCCCAAGTTTTCCACAATGATAATATGAATGTTATGTATTTCCTTTTAATATTTCTTTTTTCCTATTATTGTTTGAAGAAAAGATGGACATTGTATCATCAACTTCCATATCTTTGAGTGTATCCTCTATGGTTAGTTTCTTAATTTCCTTGAATTGTACTTCTAATGAATTATACATTATTAAGGAAAAATAATCATTTGTTCTCATCATATTTGAGATGAGAGTGTTGTAAATAATATCCAACACCACCCCTTTGGGTTCCTTGTCTTCAAGAACCTTGAACTTTTCATTGAAACCTGATGGTAATATAGTTAGGATAAAAATTATTATTTTTAAATAATCAATTAATTCATTGATTTTTCTCATTCCATCCTCTAGAATACTCACTCATTTAATGAATTCAACAATGAAATCATTTGGATGCATTCTTAAATTCTCATATTGGTTCAAAATCAATAGAAATTTCTCTTCACATACCGTGGAATAACCATCACAAATATTAATAGGCTTCTTCCACATGTAATTTGAGTATTTAAATTAATTCATATTCACATATATTTCATTGGATAATTCTCCTTCCATTGAGTTGACTCTTTTTTCATTGCTATCAATCCCTCTTCAATATTTTTCAAATAATTATCTACACTTCATTCTTGATAAAATATCATGGAAGGTATCAATGTAGACATGCATTTACAATGACAAAAAATTGATTTTTATTTTATTCTTCAATATTTGGAAGTTACTATCATATACTATTATAATTTCATTGTGGTTGATTTTATTTAATCTCTATTCAAATAGGAAAAAATTCATATATATATATATAGATTTGATAACACTTTTTTATCACAAAAAATCTCAACACCCTGAGAGGGAATGAATCATGGTTTATCTAATTTTTAAATAACCATTTACAATGATCTAGTTTCAGAATTATTATGAATACTATCTCTCCCATAACAGATTTGAAGTGATAAAGTAAATGAAATAGGGATATAAATTAATTAACCTAGTTTTTACAAACTAGGCTCATCTAAGGAGCATGAAATGGTGATGATATGATGCACCTAAACCACAAATAATACAAATGTGTTTACAATCATAGACTTCAAAAATAACCCTTTATTTTGATAACCATCACGAAAAATAGTTAACTCAGTTGTCTCTTTAAATGAATTATCTTGCTACTCCTCTTATGCTATGTTTTTTAATATATGAATAGTATATATAAATTACACCAAGGATTGTATAGAAATATTCTATAGCTTTATCAATGTGATGAACTAAATTATCTTCTAGTTAGATATTCTCATGTATATCCCATTTCCTTCCTCTTCTAGATTTTTAACACAAGGCCTAGAATACTTTGTATTGTCTATTTTTATTTCAAACACATATAATGAAAATTGATCACTTATTCAATGATTTTTTTCTATTATGTGATCCACTATCTTCCCCTTATTTGAAATAAATATATCTTATGTTTTTTGTAATCCTTCTGCAAATGATATTTATTTATATAAAAATACTCACATCTGTCGGTAAGAGTAGTTCAATCAAGAGGGGAGGGGTGAATTGAGCAACTATAAAAATTTCTATTAAAAGAGTATTACTTCCAAAAGAAATGGTTTCCCAGAACAGTAGATACAACCAATTTATTCAAGGTTATACGGTTATAAGAGTTTTACTTTTTAAATAACTTCTAAAAAGATTGATTAATTCTCAGTAATCTAAATTTATATTATTAATATTACTTTTTTTGTTACCCTACTATGAAAATCCAGTTATAAAATCATTTCAAGTCTTACTATGAAAGTGAAATTTATTGTTTTATGGACTATGCAATAATGTAGTAAAACAAAGAAGATTAAATATAAATAGCACAACAGATATAAAACAAGTGGTTCAGTATCAAGCCAAGACCTAATCCACTACATTTGGTGACCACCTGCCACCAAGAAGTTTATATCAATAAACATTGATCCACACCTTGGATCAGGGATAACAACAGTACGTAGACTGTCCAGGTCACACAGGGACCTCTTACACAGTTTTCATGGGTAAAGATATACAGGCCACATAGTTACCTCTTCCATAGTTTTTATCCTTAAAAAAGAGTATAAAGAGTTTGATGTGAGGATTCCAGTATCCTCCGATTCAGTTCAGGAGTTAGTGTGTGTCAAAATATACAGGGGAAAAAACTACTCATAATGTAAATAAAAATATGATCACAAACAAGCAAGAATATGGATATGAGGTTAGAATGCTCTTGTGTGATGTCAATGTAGCTCTGGACTTCTTTGAATTAAATTAGATGAATCATTGAGTCCTTTTCCGGATGTTTTATGAAAAATATAGTATCCCGATTTAGCTTGTGTTATTCTTGAGCTTTGATAATGAGAAGATGTTCTCTGGAATCCAGTGCACATCGTATTTTCATCAGCAGAGATGGTTTTAATGTATGTGTCAATGCTTTCTCTTGAAAATCTTGCACTTTGTTCTTCATGGTTGTGATCACAAGCTTCTTCTTCTCGTTCAGTATCGCGCTATTTTGTTTTTGGGCACACATTTATTTTTTTCTTCCAAAGAATGAGTTTTCTCCAATAGGTTGCATGTGTTCTACACCTCGAACCTCATATGGTCTGATGATATGTCTACCAGGAAAAAATAATTATGTCAGTGCATTAATGGAATCAAATATGAGCGTTAGAAAATAAATTGAAATTCATCAAAATAGGCTAAGAAATGGTTTCACAGTATGTTATGAAAACAATGTCTCCTTCACATGGTGTTTAGTTTGATCACAGTGTCTTGTTCATAGTGTTTGAGTGTCATGGTTTATTGTTCACGGTGTATTGTTCACGGTGTATGAGTGTCACTGTGTCTTGTTCATGTTGTCTGAGTGTCATGATGACTTGTTTACGGTGTCTGAGTGTCACAGTGTCTCACAATCACAGTGTCATGTTTTACGTGTCTGTCTGTCTTCACGGTAACTGTTTGGCTTCATGGTGTCTGTTAGGCATCATGGTGTCTATTTTGCTTCACATTGTTTGTCTAGATTCACGATGTCTCAGAGGTAGGCATTACTATATTCAGACTGAAGCGGTGATATTCATGAAATGTATTGAGCTTAACCATTATAAAACTTGAGATAACTTGAAACATAAATAAACATGATTGTATTTACTTTATAGGAATTAACTAGATTTAATAAGATTTATGATCATTAAAACATGATTAATACATGAGGAGTCCAACAAAAGCCCCCCTTTTTATGATCATAAATCATGTACTTTTAAAGTTTAAATAAGATACAATTATAGAGAAAATGAATAACATATAAAGAATTCTACCCCTTTTTGGATTATCAAATAGTGGAAAAAGTGCACATTCCATTAAGAGTAATCATAGTTAAGTTCAAAATTAATGAGGAATACATAAATCAAAGACATTCATATCAAAAGGGAGTAAGAAATAATCTTCATTAGGGAATGTCCTTCTCTTTTCCTTTAGCAGCAGTAGAAGAGGAAGCCATAGGGGTAGTGGTGTAAGTGGATGAAGGAAAAGATGCGGTTGATAAAGATCGTAAAGGGATACCTTTGAAGACTGATGGAGCTATGGTAGGAGCATTAGAAGATCAAGGAAATTGTGGATCAAGTATCACAGGACTGATCTAACTGAGAGATTGGCCGATAAACATGGTAGTTGATGCTAAGGGAGAGGTGAAGGTAGGAAGCCCAGGTCGAATAGGTGCAGCTGATGGAGCTACAATTGTTGTACTCTAAACATTAAGATAAGGGTTCATGAGTTTGATGAAGTCTGTAATAATAACTCCACCATACTACATTCCCTTCTCAAAGTCATATTTGTTTCCCATAAACTTGTCCAACAATTGTGTAAATTCAGTGAGCTTCTGGACATGGGTTTTAAAGGATTGAGTCATAGGAAGAATTCACATATTGTGTACAAGATATTTGAAGTGGTTTTTCATGTCATTCATGGTGAAGATTCTGTTGATATAGAAGTCTATGTTCATGGAAATCTCTTTCTAGGCATCAATTACAATCATGGAGTGAATTTGAACAATGTCAAGAACTCGATCACTATTCTTGACAACTTCAGATAAAGATGCCACATTAAAGCCACTGAAAACATTCTGAAGCTCTTCTTTAAATATTTATCTATGCAGATCACTATACAAGGATGATGTAGAGGATTGAAAAGAGGTATTAGAAGCTTTGACGGCTGTGGTCAGAGACTTGAGTTGTTTGAGTACCTTTTAAAGATAACCAGTGTACTCATCAGTGAGCTTATTTAGGTTCACCACCAGTTCTATCATTTCATTAAACATCTATTTGTGCCTTTCTACGATATTTTCATCCATGTATGCCAAATAAGGATGAATCTTAGTCACAATATCCTGAGGGATGTGAGAAATAGTGGGTTCTAGAGGAGCAGCAACGGGATCTGATCTCGAAAGTAGTTGTCTCGACATATCTTCAACCATACATCTAAGGGTTGTGACTTCATCATATAGAAGATTATTTTCGACTCGTACTTCTTGAATTTAATGGAGCATATTAGGTTTTATTTTCCATATAATTTTCTCCAAAAGTATTGAGGCATATCTCTCACTCAAATTTGTCACAGGACGAGGTTGGGAGCTCATAATTTTCACAATTCCAGATAAAAGAGTATCTCCAAAGTCCTTCAAATCATCCTTACTGATAAAGGATGGCTATTCAGATAAGGTTTCAGATGTAGGAATGGGTACAGGCTCTAGGTCATTCTCAGATGAAAAATAAGAAACTGGCTTCAACTGAAAAGGGAGAAGAGATCAAGACCAACTGCTATAACTTGTTGAGACTCATTCACATCATAAAAACTAGGAAATATGAATTGAGTGATCACAAGGATTGAAACAGTTGGATGTGAAGCTTCATCAAACTTAATATTTTTCGCTTTCTCCTCCTCAAAAGATGCCTCCTTCTTAGGACTGAGAGGCTTACGAGCCTGGTCTAAATCCACAGGCTTAGTTCTATGTTCCTCATTCATCTCTTCTCTATCCTACTTAAAGGCTAGTTCCATCTTCTCTTTAGCTGAGGGCATTATTTCCGAAACATATTCTACCACTGGGAGTTCCTCCAATTTTCTCCCTGCACAACAGGGAGTTCTTCTACGGTAGGCATTTTCACAGATTTCTTCTCAGATTCTGTTACAAATGGTTTTTTATTAGCCTCATGTTGGATATCCAGATTGACATATTCTCTAGGAGGAGGATATTTTTCTTCAAGAACAACTTGTGGGAAAATATTCCTTTCTTCCTCAAAAATAACTACTTCCCTAGGTGGTACATCAGCCTCTTCTTCCTCTTCATTTCAATACACAACATGTTCGTCTGGTTCCAAACCAGGATCATAAATGTCTTTCGGTTTTGAGGGATAATCCACAGGATTAAACCTCCCATAAATGTTATCATTGTCTTTCACCCATTCCTTCTTCTGAGGATTCTAGTTTATCTTCATTCCCTTGATGGTGGATTTCGATAGACAGTACTCATATTCCATAAGAACATCGATATTAGGTCCAACCACACCTTTTTTAAGAAGCATGGCTGATATAAGCCGAGAGTAGACGAGAGAGGTAGGCTTGGATGTCAATTTGATCAACTCACACATATGATGAATGATGTACTTGCACAGGATGATCTTGTGTCCATTTTTTATAAGGCGAATCGAAAACACATCTTGATATTTTAACTTAGAAATGTTATATTTTCATGGAATAATCAGATTCTAAACAAATTTGAAAAGAAGCCTTGTTTCTCCATCTAATTCAGCAGCAATGGCCCTCCGCTTGGTGTCATTTTGTGTTAGGGTTTCCAAGGGATCTTTTAGGTCAAACAATTCTTTTTAATGTTGAGGTCCTCTCTGATAATCTTTAAAAATACCTTCATGATGTATCCTAAGGCATGCAGCCCATAACCTCGAAGAAAAAGAGAATTTATTGCTATTAACCCAGCTCTTCAAAATATAAATGTCAGCAGAATCAAAATAAAACTGTACATACTTGTAAAAATGAGCCACTATCCTAGGATAAATGGGATTGTTCTCCCTTGAGAACCAATCTAACCAGCATTGTTATTTTAAAACATTAAATACTAATGATTTTCTAGACAGAATCCATTCAGGGAAAATTTCATTCTAAGTTACAACACTGTGATTTAGCAAATTTTTATTTAAAGGTCCTTTGGGTGTTAATTTGGGTGCAATCTTCTCCTTCTTCGAGCTGCACTTCTTAGGTGTGGATGATGACGGACGTTTCATTTTGTCATCCACTGATGGTTCAAAAGAGAAAAGGAAAAGGGTTGCAAGGTTGATAGGGTTTGAGATGAGTGAATAAGAGAAGGCCCGAGTAAAGAACTGAGTGCGATTTATTGTTTTATCATTTGGGAATGCCAAACGTCACAAAAATAAAAACACATGAAAATAATAGAGGTTAAAATAACAATTACCGCGATACGGGTATAAAGAAAAAAAATGAATTTTCACGGTGAGACAGTGAACAGTTATCACGGTGAGACAGTGAGAAAATGTCATGATGAGACAGTGAGTGATTTTCATTGTGAGACCATGAATTAGTTTTTCAGTGCACGTTACGATGAGATAGTAAGCATCCGACCGTATGTTCAAAGTGATAATGGTGAGACCATAAACATAAGAGACTGTAATTGAGAGACTGTAACCATGACACAGTAATGTTTAACACAATAAAAAATTAAATAATAATACCTGAATCAATAACAAGTAAGCTATCTATTTGAGATTTATCATTCCTAGTTCATTTATGATTTAATCTATTCTCTCATTATTTAATGGTTTAGTGAATATATTACCATGTTGATATTCAACACCAATTAATTCCAAGGTGATATCAACTTTTTGATAATTATCTCTCAAAAAGTAATGTCTTACTTCAATATGTTTTGTTCTATAATGTGAAACAATATTTTTTTATATGTTAATAGCACTTGTGTTGTCACATTTTATTGGTACATGTTTGAAATGATATCCATAATATAGTAAAGTGAGTTTCGTCCACAAAATTTGTGCACATCAACAGCGAGAAGATATGTATTTAGCTTCTGCAGTAGATAATGCAATAAAATTTTGTTTATTTCTACAACATGATAGTAGTGACTTTTCTAAAAGGTGACATTTTCTAGAGGTGTTTTTTCTATCTAACTTACAACCATTGAAGTAAGCATCAGAATAACTAACTAGTTCAAAAAAATTGTCCTTTAGGATAAAACAGTCCTAGATTGGGTGTATGCTTGAGGTATTTAACATTTAAATGAGATTCTATAGGGTTTGATTGAAAATGAGCACACATACAGACACTGAACATAATATTTGGAAGGCTAAACGTCATGTAGAGTAAACTTCCAATCATTCCTCTATAAGTGGTTTGATCAATAGATTTTCCATCTTCATCAAGATCCAACATACATGTGGTACTCATGGAAGTGTCACTACTATTAGGGTTATCCAATAATATATTTAAAATATCTCTAGTGTATTTACATTGAGTTAAAACAATTCCATCATTATTTTGAATGATTTTAAATCCAATAATGAATTTTAGTTCATCCATTAACTCATTTCAAATTCGTTTTGCATTATTTTAGAAAAATCAATACAAAATGACTTTCTTGATGATCCAAAAATAATATCCTCTACATAGATTTTATCAACTAAAACATCATTATAAATCCATATTATAAAGATGGTAGGATCACCTATTGCTTTTATAAATCCTTTGGAAATAATAAAAGTACTCAATCTATCATAACAAGCTCTTGGAGCATGCTTTAAATGATATAAAGCTTTTGATAGTTTTTAAATATGATTTGGAAAATGAGGATTTGTAAATCCAGGGGTTTTTCAGCAAATTCATTCTCATCTATATAACCATTTAAGAATGAACACTTAACATCCATTTGATATAGTTTGAAATTCAGATGTGCGGCATAGGAAACCAAGATTCTGATGGCTTCATGTCTAGCTACTAGTGTAAAGGTCTCCTCATAGTAAATCCCTTATTCATGACTATAGCCTTATATAACTAATAAAGCCTTTATTCTAACTATATTTCTAGATTCATATACATTATTTCTAAATAGCCTTTTTGTGCCTATGGTGTATGTGTCCTTGAGTCTTTCAACAAGTTTTCCAAAATTTGTTTCTTTAAAACTGATTAAGTTGTTCTTGCATAGCCATTACAAAACATTCATCATTGATGGAATCATCAATGTTTTTATGTTCACGTTGTGACAAGTAGACTTTATTTTCAACCTGATTTATATGAGAAGATCTAGTTTCTGTTCCTTTCTCTAAGTCTCCTATGATAGCATCTAAGGGATGGTTTTTAAGGGTTCTAACCGTTCTTGAAAAAGAGGGACAAGTGATTTCAGGTTCATCAATAGATTCAGGTTCTATAGAGACAGATTCTGAAACAGTTCCAGAACTGGTTGTCTTAACAACAGGTTCACTCTTTTTGTCATTAAGGTTTAGAATGGACATATCTCCTTCATGATATCCAATTGTAGTATTAGGTTCATGTGGATCAGTATCATCAAATTTTATTTGAACAGATTATTCCACACATTTAGTTCTCTTATTGAATATTCTATAGGCTTTACTAGACATTGAGTAAACTAGGAAAATTCCTTCATCACTTTTGGATGCAAAATTTTCAAGATTATCCTTAGTGTTGACAACAAAAACTTTGAAACCAACCACTCTAGAGTAATTATCCATAGGCATCCTATTTTTCCAGAGTTCATACGGGGTCTTTTTGAGAATTGGTATAATCATGACTCTATTGACCATGTAGAATGATGTACTAATAGCTTCATCCCAAAAGTACATAGGTAAGTCATATTCACTAATAAATGTTCTAGAAATTTCATGGAGGGTTCTATTTCTTCTATCTACTACACCATTCTATAGAGGTGTTCTAGGGGCAGTGAAATTGTGATTATAAACATTTTTTGAGAAAAAGAATTCAAATTATTGATTTTCAAACTCACAACCATGATCACTTCTTAATGATATAATTTTAAGTCCACTAAGATTTTCTACATACTTGGCATACTTAGTAATATAAAAGCAGGCTTCACTCTTGTGAGCCATGAAGAAGGTCCAAGTTTATCTAGAAAAATCATCTATTAGAACATAAACATAGTTCTTCCCATTTTATCTAGAAAAATTAGATGGTCTAAACAAATCCATGTGAACCAATTTGAGAGTTTGTCAAGTAGAAACTTATTTCATTGATTTGAAAGAGATTTTGTGTTTTTCTCTATTGACAAGGATTACACACTTTTCATTTGGAAACTCATGTTTGAGTAAGTCTTTAACTATGATTTTTCTAGTTAGATTTCTAAGGGAATGAACATTACAGTGTCCTAGTCTTCTATGCCCGAGCCATGATTATTTATGAAATACACTTAAGCATGAAGCATTTTGAGAAGCTAAAGATTCTGAATTAATATAATAAACATTTTCATTTCTTAATGTAGAAAATACTAATTCATCTTTATAATTATAGAAATTACAAGCATCATTTTGAAATTTGAAAAAATATCCATCAACACCTAATTGTGAGATACTAAGAAAATTATATTTTTAAGCCATTAGGAAAATAGTACTTTAGAAATTAAATACAAATCTGGGTTACCAATATGTCATAATCCAATGATCTTCACTTTGGAATTGTCACGAAATGTGACATGTCCTCCATCTAATTTTATCAGATTATTGAAGCATGAGTAGTCTCTTATCATGTTTCTTGAGATTCCACTCTCCAAATACCATAGACTTTTCTAGTTTCATTATAATAATCTTTCCTATAACATGATCAAGAAATGATAGATTTTGGTACCCATACTTGTTTGGGACCAGTAACATTAGTAATAAGTGATTTAGGAACCCATATTTTTCTTATAGGTTTCCTATAAGCATTATGTAATGTATTTGAAAAATAAACTATATTTGGTCCACAAAAACATGAATCAATTGAAATTTTTTCATGACATGAGCTAGTTGAGTCATGTCCAAAAAATGAGAGCAAAACTATATGTCCTATACTTTGAAACAAAATTCGTTCTACCAATATTTCTTTTACCAGGTTGATAGCCAATGCCAGTAATGTATTTAGGGGAAATTTGTTTTCCTAGCATTTGGGTAAGGGTATTTTTACCATTAGTAAATATTTCAAAGTAAATTATTAATAGTTAATTAGACATTTTTAATTCATTGTTTTTTTGAGAAGTTGAGAATTATTTTCCTTTTAGGTAGTGAGTTCAGATTTATCATTTACACTGAGAGCATGTTGTTTTTAATGATTTATATTGATCTTTTAATTAATTTCATTTCTCTTCAATAATGTTATAGTATTCATACATTTATTCATTTGTAATATTTTCAGAGTCACTGTCATCTTAAGAATAGTATGAATTGTGTACAAAAGTGTTCAGTGTCACCACAGATGTGTTTGTCATAAAACACATATCTTGCATGGTATCATGTCCATTATGTGATGTCTCTGAGTTTCTTGAACTATCCTCAGAGACACTACATGTTTCTTTCATTTCCTTGTTGTACTTATTTTTCTTGTACTCATAATTCATCATGTACATGAGCATTGGACTGTTAGCCTTTATATGTACATTGTGCTTACATTCATAGCATACAATTTCATTAGTTTTACCACTTCTTTTAGAGTCCATTTTCCAGTTTCCTTTTAGATCATACATTCCATTGATGTTAGGATTTATAAAATATTTATTCTTTTTGTAGAAATGTTTGAACATTCTTTCCAGTTGAGACATAACCTCATCACTGTCAGGTTATGATTGTTTAGTGTTGGAAATTTCTACAGAAGCTTCCAGTTTCCCATTGTCTTTGTGCTTTGAGGTGGTAGTCTTGAATGCCACAAATTTCCTCTTTGGTTCAACATCCTATTCTTTATTGACATTCAGTTCTTCCTCATACATCATCAGTTTCGCAATGAGTTATTTTATAGGTAGCTTGCTGATGTCGCACGATTCTCTAATAGAGACATAGGTTCCCGTCCATCTGACAGGTAGACAACTAAGGAATCTCATGATCTGTTCTTTGGTAGTGACTTCTCTTCTAAGAGAAATCATTGTTTTGACAATATCATTGAACCTATGATAAATGTTAGAAATAGTCTCATCAGGTTTAATTTTAAAATTATCATATTTTATAGTATAATTATTATGTCTCATTTCCTTTACACTATATGTGCCTTTATGTGAGACAGACAAGGTATCCCAAATTTCATGGGCAGTTTTACAAGAAAAAATCCTATTGAATTATTCATCTCATAAGGAACATTATAAATAATTCATGGCTTTGTAGTTGTTATTGTAGGCAAGTTTGGTAAGTTCATCCCGTGTAATTCTAGCAGTCACGGGAAGTTTGTATTCATCTATAATGGATGACCAGATTTCAAAACTCATACTCTCTAGATGTATTTTTATCTTAATTTTCCATTGAGCATAGTTGGTTCCATTAATGATTGGTGCTCTGTTGGTTGCAGCACATTCCAATTTATTATCCATATTCATGTATTAATTTAAAAGATTTATAAATTTTGATTTAATAGAAATTTACATATGTTTAAAGTACTAATAAAATAATATTTGAAGAAGATTATATAGATTCCTAATAAACAATCCTATAATACCAAATGTTGGTCAGAGTAGTTCAATCAAGAGGGGAGGGGTGAATTGAGTAACTATAAAAATTTCTGTTAAAAGAGTATTACTTCCAAAAGAAATGGTTTCCCCAAACAGTAGATACAGACCGATTAATCAAGTTCATACTGTTATAAGATTTTAAATTTTCAAATATCTTCTTAGTAGATATATTTATTCTCAGTAATCTTAATTTGTATTATTAATATTACTTTTGATGTTATCATACTAAGAAAATCCAGTTATATCTTTTTTCCAAGACTAACAATCAAAGTGAAATTTAGTGTTCTATGGATTATGCAATAATGAAGTAAAACACAGAAGACTAAATTTAAACAACATAGAGGATATAAAACAAGTGCATCAGTCTCAAGCCGAGACCTAATCCACTCTACTAGGAGATCACCATCCACCAAGAAGTTTATATTAATAAACATTGATCGACACCCTGGATCGGGGTTAACAACAGTACATAGACTGTCCAGGTCACACAGGGACCTATTCCACATTTTTCATGTGTAATGATAACCTGGCCACACAGGGACATAATACACAATATTCATGGGTAACCAAGAGTATAAAGATTTTGATGTGAGGATTTCAGTATCCTCCAGTTCATCTCAGGAGTCATTGTGTGTCAAAAATGATAGGGGAACACACTGCTCATAATCTTAATAATAAGATGATCACATTCAAGAACGAATATCGAGATGAGGTTATAATTCTCTTGTGTGATGTCAATGAAGCTCTGGACTCATTTTAATTGACGTAGAGTAAGCTATGAGTCATTTTCTTGAAGTTGTCTGAAAAACAGAGTATCATGATTCAGCTTGTGTTCTTCTTGATCTTTGATAATGCGAAGATGTTCTCTGGAATCAAGTGCACTTCATATGTTCTTCAGAAGTGTTGGATTGCATGTATATTTAAATGCATTCTCTAGGAAATATTTCACTATGTTCTTCGTTGTTTTTCTCACATGCTTCTTCTTCTCGTTTAGTATCATGTTGTTTTGTTCTTCGGAACACATCACTTTTTATCATTGAATGCACGAGTTTTAGCCGACAGGTTGCATGTGTTCTGCACCTCGTACCTCGTATTGTCTGATGATATGTCTATAACGAAACATTAATTATGTCAGTGCATTAATGGCATCAAATATGATCGTTAGAACTTAAATTGAAATATGAAAAAATAGGTTATGAAACAGTGTCATAGTAAGTTATGAAAACGGTTTCTCCTTCACCTGATGTTTAGTCTGATCATGGTGTCTTGGTCACAGTATCTGAGTGTCATGGTGTATTGTTCACTATGTATTGTTCATTGTGTTTGAGTGTCACAGTGTCTTGTTCATGGTGTCTATGTGTCACAGTGTCTGAGATTCACACTGTCTTGTTCACGGTGTCTGAGTGTCACGGTGTCTTGCAATCACAATGTCCTGCTTTATGGTGTCTGTCTGGATTCACGGTGTCTGTCTGGCTTCATGGTTTCTCATACATAGGAAAATAATAGTATTCGGACTTAAGCAGCGATATTCATGAAATGGATTGAGCATAACCATTATAAAACATGAGATAACCTAAAACATAAATACACATGATTGGATATACTTTATAGGAATTAACTAGATGGAATAAGATTTGTGATCAATAATACATGATTAAAACATGAGGAGTCCAACAACATCATTTTTTAAATTTCCTATAATGGATTGTGTGTACTTCTTGGACATTTACACATTTCCTCTTATTTTAAATTTTTTCTCTCTTTTAGGAAAGACCTGTTCATAATGTGACTTTTTCTCAATAGTGTGATTCTCATTACATTTTTAAACCATGAATTAGAACCAATTCCTTCACAGAAACTACCATGTAAAACAACTTCCCTACCACAATATGGTCATCTAAACACCGAAAATATCATCTCCTATAAATAGAGTCTCTACGATGTAATAACCTAGAATATTCTAATAATAATTAAAACGGTCTTTTATTTAAGTGATTTTTTTTAAAAATATTAATTTAAATTATGTATTTTAGTTATATTGATTATAATTTAATTATATAATGATTTTTATAGATAATAATTAGTTTAAAATTAATTTTATTTCATTATATTTTAACATGATTATATTTATTAATGAATATGAATAAGAAAATTTAATTTTTAACAAAAGGGGTATTTGATTGAATTTATTAAATAAATATATTTATAATATATATATATATATACTGACTTTTGTAATTATTATAACATTGAAAAATTATTTAATATGAAATAATAAATTTTTACATTTAATATAATTATTTTCTTTTTAAAAATTTTGATTTTCAATATAATATATGGATATAAATATATATATGAAATTATAATTATTAGTTTTAATATTATGAATTAAAATTAGATTTATAAAATTATATTTATTTTAAAACTATGAATTATTTATATATTTTAAATGTTGAAATTATATTATATATATATATATATTTATACAAACATTATGACAATTTTATTTTATTTAAAAACTATAATATATATATATATATAATG
Organism: Viscum album; assembly: GCA_963277665.1. Lineage (NCBI taxonomy): Eukaryota > Viridiplantae > Streptophyta > Magnoliopsida > Santalales > Viscaceae > Viscum > Viscum album. The sequence continues at coordinate 767,032,692 of OY728162.1, forward strand.
TTTGGAAAAAATAAATATATGAGTTATAAAAGTATCAATTATAAATATATATAATGATGGGTTTTTTTTAAAACATATATGATTTATTATAAGGTTAAGATAAATAATTGATACTAATAAAAAAGTGATAATGAAGGAAGGATTTTCATTATAGAAAAGTCAAAAGAAAATTACAAAATTAAAGGGAAACATGAATGGAAACAAGGAAAATAATGAAAATGAATAAAAAAATGAAATGAATAACATGATTAAAAAAAAGAAAAATGTTAATGATTAAAAAAAGATGTGTTTAAAAATAAAAGTAATATAAAAAATATGATAATGTTTTGAAATAATCATTTTTATAAAAAAAGAAGTAAAGCTGGAATAGGTTTTCGTAGGAGGTGATGTTGGAATTATCGGCCTTGGTAGGGTTCTCGAGTCAGGTTCCTAGGGGATCTCGAGCAGTGGAGATTCGATCATCCTCGGGATGAATCCATGGTCATGGTCAAGTCGAATATGGGTCCAAGAGGCCGCTCTATGGCCGATGATGAAGTCATGGAAGTAGTCCAGGATGAGCAGGTCGAGCAGATTTAGTGGAGTCGCGTCGGCGATGGTTTGAACAATGTTGGGTTGTAGTTTGAGCATCGTTTGTAGCTAGGGATTCAATCCGTCCAGTTCTGAGTTAGGGTTTTGTTGCTGGTATAGAATCAATCTGTTCTTATTCTATGGTTCTAAGCAAGGTAAGGGTCTTTTTCGAATCTGTTATGCACGTCTCTCCCTCCATTATCAATTCAATATAGCTGTCTTTTTTTATATAATTGTTATGGTTGTCTATTAGTTGAATACCTATTTTCTCAAATTGATTAGTCAGATTTTGTTGTCGGTTTTCATGTGCTACAATAATGAATGTTTTTTGTCCGTTGATTAGAGATATATATCTATTGTACGTGATTTTATTTTGGATATCATGAATCTATCTCTTAGAGATCATGAAAAAACATAGAATATTCTAATAATAATTAAAAATGTATTTTAGTTAGGTGATTTCTTTTAAAAATAATAATTTAAATTAATTATTTTAATTAAATATATTATATTGTAATTATATAATGATTTTTATATATAATTATGTTGTTTAAAATTCAATTTATTGCATTATATTTTAACATGATTATATTTATTAACGAATAGGAATAATAAAATTTAATTTTTATTAAAAGGGGTATTTGATTGAATATATTAAATAAATAAATTCCAAATATATATATATAGAAATATATATATATATAGACGGTTGTAATTATACTATCTTTGAAAAATTATTTAATATGAAATAATAAATGTTATACATTGAATATAATTATTTTGGTTTTATAAATTTTTATTTTCGAAATAATATATGGATATATATATATACATAAAATTACAATCATTAGTTTTAAAATTATTATTTAAAAATCTATTTATAAATTTATTTCTATTTAAAAACTATGAATTATATTTATATTTAAAATGTTGAAATTATATATTATACATATTTTTATTCAAATTTTATGACAATTTTATTTTATTTAAAACCTGTTATATATATATGTTAAATTTTTGGTATAAATAAATATATTAGTTATGAAAGAATCAATCATAAATATATATATATATAATTATATATAATGATGGTTATTGTTTTAAAAAATATATGTGTTATTATAAGGGTAAGATGAAATAATTATAATAATAAAAAAGTGATAATGATCAAATGAATTTCTTTACACAAAAGTCGAAAGAAAATCAGAAAATTAAAGGGAAACGTGAAAGGAAACAAGGAAAATATAACAATGAATAAAAAAATTGAAATGAAAAACGATATTTAAAATAAGGGAAAAGGTTAATGATTTAAAAAATGATCTGTTTAAACATAAAAGTAATAACAATAATATGGTAATGTTTTGATAAATTAATTTTTTTTTTAAAAAAGCAAAACTTGAATAGGGTTTCATAGGAGGCGATGTAGGAATTCTCGGCCTCGGTAGGGTTCGCGAGTCGGGCGCCTGGGGGATCTCGAGTAGAGGAGGGTCAATCATCCTCGGGTTGAATCCATTGTCATGGCCGAGTCGAATAGGGGTCTGAGAGGCCACACTATTTCCAAGGTTGAAGGCATGGCAGTGGTCCGGGATGAGCAGGGAGAGCGACTTTAGTGGAGTCGCATAGGTGATGGTCTGGACGAAGTCAGGTGGTGGTTCAAACATCGTTTGTAGCTAGGGATTCAATCTGTCCTGTTTCGATTTAGGGTTATTTTGCTGGAATAAAATCAATCTATTCTTATTCATCGGTTCTAAGAAAGATAGGGGTCTTGTTCGAATCTGTTATGCATGTTTCTCTCTCCATTTTCAATTCAATCTAACTGTCTTTTTTTGTTTACTTGTAATGGTTTTCTGTTAATTGAATACCTATTTTGTCAAATTGATTGGTCTTATTTTGTTGTCGGTTGTCATGGGATGCAACAATGAATGTTTTTTTTCGTTTATGAGAGAGAGATATATTTTTTATGTGATATTATTTTGGAGATCATGAATTTGTCTCCTAGTGACTTTGCCAAGTGTCTGGTATCCAACTCGCTTCATTGTTTACTTTATTATTAATTTCACAAACACATCTTCCACCGGAAGATTGGTTATTTTTGTTATTTGAGTCTTTTGAGAATGTTGGAAATTATAAATAGTAGTATAATTCTATATATGTTATGCCTCTATTTTATACATTGTCTCCTATAGACCCTTGCACCCCATTGCACACATGAGTGTTGTGATGACTTCAACCCTTTTCTGGTCATTGTTCTTGTCGGAACAAGTGATTATCGTAAGGGATTTTTCATTAATATAATTGTCACACCATTTATTTATTTATTTATATGTCCAAATTGTAATCATGGAAGGAAAAATTTATTCCTTCCATTTTCATCTTTTTTAGTAACTTCAAATCAATATCAACTTGCTTTGCAGAGTTGAAACTGAAATAAAATTTATCAAGGTACTTTTATGTTGGTTACATTATTCATAATTTATTTCATTTTTTAAGGGTTCATTTTACTTTGTCTCAAATGTTTATTTAAGACATTATATCATGTATGGAAAATTTATTTATTTATTTAAACCCTCTATTTTCGGGTTGTGTAAAAGAAAATACAATTTATTTTCAAATGTCTATTTATCAAAATTTATTCATGAAATGGAAACCGTTTTCTTCACTTTTTTCTAATGAATATCATATAAGAATATTATATGTTTTATTTAATGTTATGTTCTAATTTATGTTTGTGTAAGGGTTCTTTATACCTTTTCTTTCTTTCACAAACTCGAATATACACATTTTATATATTGTGTATATAAATTATACACATATCCATATAATTTTAACACACCCAGTTTTAATTCTATCAAGTGTTTAATTGCAATTATGTTTTTCAAATGTAAGGGCAATTTATTTATTACTTTATACAATCCCTATTTTCGGGTTTTGGTAAGGATTTACATTTCCTAAAAATGTTAATAACTTTTATCATTCAAATGGTTATTTTTTTTTAAACAAATTTCATTTCATGTATGTTTTTAATATTCATATATACATACATATATATAGGTGTGTAATTTTTGTTTTCATAATATATAAATTAAGGGTGAAACATATACATATTTTATTTATATAAATATGGTTATATGTATGCACCTATAAGTTTGAACCATAATACGAAATAGGATTTCCTGAAACAAACTTAAATGGTTAAAGTGTGTTGTTGATATTCTTAATTAATATCTCATGAATGTATGCATTACATAGAACAAATGTTTCACAAAAAATCAGTTGACCATATATTCTATGCAATATAGGGTGTCACCCTTTATTAAGACATGACCATTTATTGGATTATTCTTCTGTAAAAATGAAATCTACCTTAAATCTTGTTATTTTAAAATATAAATATTCATTTACATGACTAAATTATTTTGAAAATTAAATAACTATAATTTTATGTGGTAACCCCATACATTCATTACTTCCCTATTTTAAATTAATATCACATGCGCAAATAATTTCTACTAGTATATGCATGTCGTTGGGAAAATTATTATTTAAATAATAACTGACATATTATGTTTTAGTCCATTTATAATTCCTTTTATCAGTGAATGAATTGATCATGAATAATGAACATGTATTTTAATTCATTAAAAGTTTATTACCATAGAGTGGTTTGTAAAGTTATTATTTTATGTGATAATCAGACAATTTATGTAACAGCCCAAGATTTTATAAAAAAATATTCTTTAAATTTTATTAATGTCTTGTGTTGTACGCTACACCAAAAGGAGCTTGCACAACACACATCCTTGACTTGCCTTGCATTACACGCAATCACGACCTTCCTCGATAGCGTGTGTAATACGCAATACCGAGTTTCACTAAACAACGATATGCTATTAAAATATTATTAAAACTAGCCGTTATGAATATTAATAACCACTTTTTGAAATTTTGTAAATTTTATTTTTCAAAATGGTCATCATTTATGGATTCGGAATATTGAAATTAGCTTAGGTTGAAATTTTGGTGATTTTCGGATAACTTTCATATTTTGATGAATAGTGAAAATTACTAAATTTTAATTAAAAACAACTTTTTTAATCAAAATAGTTAATAGTGATAAATCATTAATTTGAGTGGTTTTAAAGTATATTTAGAATATATTTTTACAATTTAATACAATGTTGGTCATTGGATGTAATTTCACATTTAAACTAGACATAAACAAGTGTCAATCTTTTGATAGATATTGTTTCTTAAAAAACACGCTATTTGTTTTAACAGCGGGATTTAATTATAAAATTAATTAATGCAACTTTTATGTTATGAATTTGGTAAAATAGACTTCATTTTTGAATTCGGAATATGAAATATAGCTTGGGATGAAATTTTGGCATTGTTCTGAAAAACATCAATTTTTGATGAATAGTGAAACTACTAAGTGGTAGGTTAAAAACTGAATTTTGTATAAAACTTAATTTTACCGCTTCTGTGAATGGAATTTCGAAAATCCGAGAGACACGGTTAATATCAAGGACTAAAATGTGGTTCAATGAGATGAAAATAATTTTTTGGTGAATAGTAACTTTTTACTTTTTTTACCACGGTTAATAGTAAATAGGGTAACTAAGGGTAAATATGATATTAATATTACCCTAACACATGTCCTAATTCTATTGGACAAGTGTAATTCGACCAAAAACAAACTTAGGAATAAAATATGACCATTTAGGCCCACTTGGATTAGATTAGGACATTTATTATTAATTTATTTAAAGAAAGGTTAAAATAGTTAAAATCAAAGTATAATAAGTAAATAATTTTTAATATGGGGTTATACATAAGATAAATTCGATTGTAAATATTCATTAGAAAGCTAAAAAGATTTCCTACATGATGGTATTTTATTTGTAATTTTTAGACATCAAATAATTTAATTTATTTATGACACAACGATGATGCAGTAATTATCTTATTAATGAAATATTGACATAATTGATGTTATAAACACCAAAATAAATGTAATTTGAAATTTTTTATGAATTCCACTAATTTTATAGGTTACTATGATATATTACTGTTGATTTAATCAACTTGTTTCGAACATTTAATTCTGTTATGACTTTCACAAAAATCATATATCAAATAGTGTCAAAATTGACACAAAATAGTTTTTAAATCAAATATTATATTATTAATTGTTATTTTATTCCTAAAAATCTATGGTTCGGCCAAATGACTTAGATAAGGATATATATATTAATAATAAACAATTTGGGGTTCGTTTGGCATTTTATAGTAAGAGTATTAACCATATAGTGAAAGAAAACAAAAAGACACGGTAAAAGTTAAATTATTTAACTTAGAGTTAAATCTAATTGATAAGGTTAAAATAATATCCTAAACTTGTCTAAATTCTATTGGTTGATAGAATTTCGACCCATACCCACTTTAGCTTCGAAATAAGACCCTTTGGAACCATTATAAACCGATTTTTACTTTAATATAAAATAATATTTTGAGATATTCCTAAGGTGCCCCTCTCCTCCCCTATAAAAGGACACCTCCTCCCCCTCCTCCTCACACCAATTTGAGCACTCAAGCTCGGCCAACCCCTGCCAAAATCTCTTCTACACTTCCCTAGAAACATCCTAGAGGTTCTGGTCTTCCTCAAAGACCAATTTTAGTTCCCTAAGAGGAGGTCTCCAAAAGGCGCTTCAAAGAAGAGGTAATTACCGTTACCAATTCTTTCATCTTTATTTCTTTTTCCACTTCTTCTTCTTAGGTTGTTTCATTATGAAGTAATAACATCAGTATCACTCATATACTGATATGTTATTATAAGTCTGAAACAAACCTAATTCACCTTCTATCCATCCTACGGAAAAATGAAATCACCGCGCGTGCGTACGTACGGAATACCGTCTCCACGCCGTGGTGTAATCTATTTTCCACTACCACCTTACATGGATGGGTATAATGGTGTAAAGAATAACTATACATAGTTATTACAACATCATATTGATTCTGATATATTGTATAATCCACTCCAATTCAATTCAATATTTATAGAAATGATATCATCGCTCGTGCGTACGTACGGACTACCGTCTCCACGATGCGATGAGATTCATTCTCCATGTTAACCATTTAAGAATGATTATAATGTATATATAAGAAATAATAATGAAATATATGACATTATAAAGCTACTGGATTTATGTATATATATACATATGTATGTCATCTACTTACTTCCATTTCAAGACAATAAGGAAAGGAAAACAGCGTTCATGCGTACGTACGGACTACCGTCTCCATGAACGGTGTTTTTCATTTTATTTATCTACCTATTATATATATATATATACTGAATATATATGATATATAAATCATATTTTATATTCTGGGAGTAAGTAAATCATGATATAAGTAATAATGATGTCAAGAACAACAAGTCAAAACACCTACGATAAATGAAACGATTTTACCCAAAACGCTTCTTTAACACGGAATTTACAAAAGAACGGGTAATATAATGTCATAAGTGAACCATATATGATATCATAACAATGAATATGATTCTGTAATAAGTCAATAACATGATTTAAATCATTATACAGGAGTTTCGGACACTTACAAAGCAAGTCGGACCTAAGGTAAGGGAAATATCACAATCTCATTTTTAACCGAGATTGTTTATTCGTAAGTATTTACTGGGGTGTATTTTATCATCCACATCCATGTTACCTCAATATGAAATATTGTTTTTATACACTTGAAATAGTTTAAATCCAATTTTACCCTTAGGTGAGTTTTTAGAAAAGAATATGAAAGGAATCTTTTGTCGTTTTTCCGTACGAGGTACTTTTTGACTTTTCCGACAAAAGTACGAAGAATGTTTTTTTAACTTATACGGCAGGAATGGATTTATACTGTTTTATAAAGCCTTATTCTCATGAAGCTTCCTCTAAAAGATTTCAGGACTATTTTCAATAAAATCTCTTTCTTTTAAAATTGCATGATGTTTTGTGAAAAGAAATTGATTTTGAAGAAGAAAGGATATTTTCCTCAAGAATTCAATTCAAGTGTTTTATCAAAATTATTTTCCATCTAAGATAATAAAGGGTTCTGTTTCTATCCATATTTTTACATTGATTTGACTATGTTGTGATGGAATTATGTTTATGAATTCCTTTATCTTATATGAATGGTTTTATGATGTCATGTTGTTTAAGAATCCCATTTTTATTACATGGGTTATGCGATGATGTATGATTTATGATTTTGTGGCACACATAAGAAAGGATTCATTATGAGATGGGTGGGACCTATATCTCCCTCCAATGCATTGGGTAAAGATTTTATATCTCATGAGATAGACATGGCTGGAATGGTAGGTTATACCGGTTCAGTGAAACAGGACTGAAACGAGGATTACTCGATTCAGAAAGGGACTTTGTCCACTAAGATAGTCTTGGCAATGAGTCTTGACTAACAAGAAATGATTCTCTATGATTATGTGTGTATGCCACAATGAGTAATGTTTTAAGTTATGGTTTCATTTTCACTACTATGATTTATCCCATGTTATGAAATTATGCTCTCTTTTGCAGGTTAAGATTTCCAAAAATGTTATGTTCTTATGAAAATTATGTGATTGATATTTCCTTTGTTTACCCTTACTGAGCATTTGAGCTCACCCTTTTATGTTTTCTTTTCCCCAGGATATAAAGAAAGGTTTTAGGTAAAATAAAAAGGAAGATCTTTATGGGAGATGTTGAAGATATTTCCCCACGATTAGAAGATTATACTCCGAGTTTCCAAAGACACTAAACTATTACGATCCTTGTGTGTGTGTTTTTGTTATGTACTAAGTAGTCCGCAAAAGTAATGTAATGTCCATGTACGTCAGGCTTCAGGTCTCTACATTTGGTATCAGAGAAAAGGTTTAGTCAACCTTTGGAAACTAGGATTCGAAAACGTTAGTGAGATCCCTAGAGATATTTCTAAGGTATGTCTAGGGATGCCCCTAAGGATAAGTATACGTATAGGATATAGTCCTAGAACTACGGTAACGATCTTAGAATTTAACCTAAGATGTTAGATATTGAGGGTTCTCCCCCTTTACTATATTTTCTTCCCTAGCATGATTTCGCCTCTCACAAAATTATTTTTGTGTTTTAGTTAATGGAGGGAACCAGAAGGAATTTGGTTAACATTGAATCCAATGGACAAATTGGTGACTATGAGCAACAAAATTGTGTGATGCCTAGAGATAAAGATATTCTGATTATGCCGAATCAGTCATCGCGATATATGATTAACAAGGTGAAATTTAGTGGTATGAATAATTTATCAAAGAAGAGGAAGATAAACTATTATGCATGTTCGCATGTTGAGGAGCATAAAGAAAGGAAGATTGAGATTTCTAAAGAAGGGAAGAAGAACCTTGAGGAATACCTCAAATGGAGGGACCAATGTTATCTGTGTGGAGAAAAGGGTCATAGAGTGACAGATTGTTATGGAGTTCAATGTCTTATTTGTGGATAACATGGGCATTACCCAACTCAATGCCCTGACCTGAAAAGATACTTCTAAATCAAGGAAGGAATTATTCCAGGACAGTCATTGAAGTGGATGGACTGAAGTGTTGGTATTCAAGAATAATGTTGTTGAGGTACTTTTATGGTGTATTGGAATATTTATGTATTGGTCTAATGTGGTATTCGAAGTGATTGAGGTATTTTTGGAAAGTATATGATATGCGCATAATGAAGGGATAATACGATAATGAGATGTTTGATTGTATGCATGAGCTCATGATTGATATAAGGACTAAGTGATATCATGGTTTGAGTATATAGAATTTTGAGGATTTTGGTATGTGGAAGGTGTTAACTTTTAACTGCATTCATGTTTTCACTAAGTTATTCAAGAGAATACACGATTAAGGACTTTGAATGTTTGGAATGTGACCAACAAGACATATCTTATGATATGTGGGGATCAACGACAGTATTAAATCTCTGGTAATCGATGTCACTATATTATGAGAGTGGACTGCAGTATTATGTATAAGCCTAAAGATTAGACTGGATTATGTTGGACATAAGTTAGTATTGTTTAAGGATAGAAGATTTTCGATATTATTGATATAGTAACATAGTTTTAGAAAAAGGGACAACCTGCAGGACGGGCGACAACCCATCGCTTCAGACAAGGCTGTAGGAATCGAACCCACAACCGAAGTGCGATTGGCCTTTATCGCCTACCACTGACCTACATGAAGTCCCTATTTAGTAGAAACTAGTTTTATTATATTAAGCAGTATGATATATGAAGTATAAGTCCATTTTAGGAACTATATATGATTAATCTCACTATATAATGACTTATGTATATTTAATAAACTTTTGTTTGAGACAGATGGAATGACCCGTCATTCTATCACATGATCTGCTAACACTTCACGAATAACAAATTCAACTTCATTTATTTAAGAGATGAAGTGGAAATTGTTCAAGGCACGAACAACAGTGATATTGTATCAAAATAAAGTAAGTATTTATTCTAATTCAAATTTTCAACTTTAGGGAAATGATCTTGGAAACAAAAAATGTTGTCCTAGTGATCTTATACCTGATGAATCAGATGGTACCTTAGATCGTCACAAATTTATGGATTTGTGATTACTGGATTTTCCATAGCCATGTTCTCTACCACTCTCCATCAGAACATGATGGTTAGATTTCTCTTCCATATCCATATTTTCACCTATGTGGAAACCCAGTGATTAGTTTATTTGGGTAATCGTTACATTTCATACTTTAGTTTTTAAAGCCAAGTTTTGGTATTCCCTTTTACGATGTGGGTTTCTATTAAAGAAACTTTCAAATAGTAAACCATTTATAACTCTGACGAATTTCGAGGGCGAAATTCATTTTAAGGGGGGTAGAATGTAACAGCCCAAGATTTTATAAAAAAATATTCTTTTAATTTTATTAATGTCTTGTGTTGTACGCTACACCAAAAGGAGCTTGCACAACACACATCCTTGACTTGCCTTGCATTACACGCAATCACGACCTTCCTCGATAGCGTGTGTAATACGCAATACCGAGTTTCACTAAACAACGATATGCTATTAAAATATTATTAAAACTAGCCGTTATGAATATTAATAACCACTTTTTGAAATTTTGTAAATTTTATTTTTCAAAATGGACATCATTTATGGATTCGGAATATTGAAATTAGCTTAGGTTGAAATTTTGGTGATTTTCGGATAACATTCATATTTTGATGAATAGTGAAAATTACTAAATTTTAATTAAAAACAACTTTTTTAATCAAAATAGTTAATAGTGATAAATCATTAATTTGAGTGGTTTTAAAGTATATTTAGAATATATTTTTACAATTTAATACAATGTTGGTCATTGGATGTAATTTCACATTTAAACTAGACATAAACAAGTGTCAATCTTTTGATAGATATTGTTTCTTAAAAAACACGCTATTTGTTTTAACAGCGGGATTTAATTATAAAATTAATTAATCCAACTTTTATGTTATGAATTTGGTAAAATAGACTTCATTTTTGAATTCGGAATATGAAATATAGCTTGGGATGAAATTTTGGCATTGTTCTGAAAAACATCAATTTTTGATGAATAGTGAAACTACTAAGTGGTAGGTTAAAAACTGAATTTTGTATAAAACTTAATTTTACCGCTTCTGTGAATGGAATTTCGAAATTCCGAGAGACACGGTTAATATCAAGGACTAAAATGTGGTTCAATGAGATGAAAATAATTTTTTGGTGAATAGTAACTTTTTACTTTTTTTACCACGGTTAATAGTAAATAGGGTAACTAAGGGTAAATATGATATTAATATTACCCTAACACATGTCCTAATTCTATTGGACAAGTGTAATTCGACCAACAACAAACTTAGGAATAAAATATGACCATTTAGGCCCACTTGGATTAGATTAGGACATTTATTATTAATTTATTTAAAGAAAGGTTAAAATAGTTAAAATCAAAGTATAATAAGTAAATAATTTTTAATATGGGGTTATACATAAGATAAATTCGATTGTAAATATTCATTAGAAAGCTAAAAAGATTTCCCACATGATGGTATTTTATTTGTAATTTTTAGACATCAAGTAATTTAATTTATTTATGACACAACGATGATGCAGTAATTATCTTATTAATGAAATATTGACATAATTGATGTTATAAACACCAAAATAAATGTAATTTGAAATTTTTTATGAATTCCACTAATTTTCTAGGTTACTATGATATACTAATGTTGATTTAATCAACTTGTTTCGAACATTTAATTCTGTTATGACTTTCACAAAAATCATATATCAAATAGTGTCAAAATTGACACAAAATAGTTTTTAAATCAAATATTATATTATTAATTGTTATTTTATTCCTAAAAATCTAAGGTTCGGCCAAATGACTTAGATAAGGATATATATATTAATAATAAACAATTTGGGGTTCTTTTGGCATTTTATAGTAAGAGTATTAACCATATAGTGAAAGAAAACAAAAAGACACGGTAAAAGTTAAATTATTTAACTTAGAGTTAAATCTAATTGATATGATTAAAATAATATCCTAAACTTGTCTAAATTCTATTGGTTGATAGAATTTCGACCCATACCCACTTTAGCTTCGAAATAAGACCCTTTGGAACCATTATAAACCGATTTTGACTTTAATATAAAATAATATTTTGAGATATTCCTAAGGTGCCCCTCTCCTCCCCTATAAAAGGACACCTCCTCCCCCTCCTCCTCACACCAATTTGAGCACTCAAGCTCGGCCAACCCCTGCCAAAATCTCTTCTACACTTCCCTAGAAACATCCTAGAGGTTCTGGTCTTCCTCAAAGACCAATTTTAGTTCCCTAAGAGGAGGTCTCCAAAAGGCGCTTCAAAGAAGAGGTAATTACCGTTACCAATTCTTTCATCTTTATTTCTTTTTCCACTTATTCTTCTTAGGTTGTTTCATTATGAAGTAATAACATCAGTATCACTCATATACTGATATGTTATTATAAGTATGAAACAAACCTAATTCACCTTCTATCCATCCTACGGAAAAATGAAATCACCGCGCGTGCGTACGTACGGAATACCGTCTCCACGCCGTGGTGTAATCTATTTTCCACTACCACCTTACATGGATGGGTATAATGGTGTAAAGAATAACTATACATAGTTATTACAACATCATATTGATTCTGATATATTGTATAATCCACTCCAATTCAATTCAATATTTATAGAAATGATATCATCGCTCGTGCGTACGTACGGACTACCGTCTCCACGATGCGATGAGATTCATTCTCCATGTTAACCATTTAAGAATGATTATAATGTATATATAAGAAATAATAATGAAATATATGACATTATAAAGCTACTGGATTTATGTATATATATACATATGTATGTCATCTACTTACTTCCATTTCAAGACAATAAGGAAAGGAAAACAACGTTCATGCGTGCGTACGGACTACCGTCTCCATGAACGGTGTTTTTCATTTTATTTATCTACCTATTATATATATATATATACTGAATATATATGATATATAAATCATATTTTATATTCTGGGAGTAAGTAAATCATGATATAAGTAATAATGATGTCAAGAACAACAAGTCAAAACACCTACGATAAATGAAACGATTTTACCCAAAACGCTTCTTTAACACGGAATTTACAAAAGAACGGGTAATATAATGTCATAAGTGAACCATATATGATATCATAACAATGAATATGATTCTGTAATAAGTCAATAACATGATTTAAATCATTATACAGGAGGTTCGGACACTTACAAAGCAAGTCGGACCTAAGGTAAGGGAAATATCACAATCTCATTTTTATCCGAGATTGTTTATTCGTAAGTATTTACTGGGGTGTATTTTATCATCCACATCCATGTTACCTCAATATGAAATATTGTTTTTATACACTTTCAATAGTTTAAATCCAATTTTACCCTTAGGTGAGTTTTTAGAAAAGAATATGAAAGGAATCTTTTGTCGTTTTTCCGTACGAGGTACTTTTTGACTTTTCCGACAAAAGTACGAAGAATGTTTTTTTAACTTATACGGCACGAATGGATTTATACTGTTTTATAAAGCCTTATTTTCATGAATCTTCCTCTAAAAGATTTCATGACTATTTTCAATAAAATCTCTTTCTTTTAAAATTGCATGATGTTTTGTGAAAAGAAATTGATTTTGAAGAAGAAAGGATATTTTCCTCAAGAATTAAATTCAAGTGTTTTATCAAAATTATTTTCCATCTAAGATAATAAAGGGTTCTGTTTCTATCCATATTTTTACATTGATTTGACTATGTTGTGATGGAATTATGTTTATGAATTCCTTTATCTTATATGAATGGTTTTATGATGTCATGTTGTTTAAGAATCCCATTTTTATTACATGGGTTATGCGATGATGTATGATTTATGATTTTGTGGCACACATAAGAAAGGATTCATTATGAGATGGGTGGGACCTATATCTCCCTCCAATGCATTGGGTAAAGATTTTATATCTCATGAGATAGACATGGCTGGAATGGTAGGTTATACCGGTTCAGTGAAACAGGACTGAAACGAGGATTACTCGATTCAAAAAGGGACTTTGTCCACTAAGATAGTCTTGGCAATGAGTCTTGACTAACAAGAAATGATTCTCTATGATTATGTGTGTATGCCACAATGAGTAATGTTTTAAGTTATGGTTTCATTTTCACTACTATGATTTATCCCATGTTATGAAATTATGCTCTCTTTTGCAGGTTAAGATTTCCAAAAATGTTATGTTCTTATGAAAATTATGTGATTGATATTTCCTTTGTTTACCCTTACTGAGCATTTGAGCTCACCCTTTTATGTTTTCTTTTCCCCAGGATATAAAGAAAGGTTTTAGGTAAAATAAAATGGAAGATCTTTATGGGAGATGTTGAAGATATTTCCCCACGATTAGAAGATTATACTCCGAGTTTCCAAAGACACTAAACTATTACGATCCTTGTGTGTGTGTTTTTGTTATGTACTAAGTAGTCCGCAAAAGTAATGTAATGTCCATGTACGTCAGGCTTCGGGTCTCTACAATTTATTATTCATTATAATATATGAAATAAGTATTTAATTATTCAATGTTATATGGGATACTTTAAATAATGTGAAATGAGAACTTAAATTAGTCAAGGTGGTATGGGACACTTTTAATGATGTGAAGTAATAAACCATTTAATATGAGTACTTGGAATGATATGTGATTTAATAAATCAAAGTGTTGTGTGAACATTGATATGGGGATATGAGGAATGCAATGGACTAGTATGTTCTGGGTGAGGTACTAGTAAAACTAAGCCCTCTAGGTTGGGGTCCCGTTATAGTAGACCCTATGGGTTGGATTCCGATTACAGAGGCTCTCTGAGATGGAGTCCGGTTATAGAGGCTCTCCGGGTTGGGGTCCGGTTACAGTTAGCCCTAGGTCTTGGCACGAGGCCTTGACACAGTCCATCGTATGCACATAAATCATTATGTGTATAATAAGTAATTACGAAATTTGATATTCGACTAGAAGAATATCCATGGTTATGAACTAGTACTTATTGGTATTAGATAATTAAAAGCTTATGGCATGACATATGTTTAACACACTATGATTTTATTTTTCAATGTATGAAATTGAAGTTATTACCATTACACGCAATTGGGATTATTCATTACTCTTAGCCATTTAATTTTTGATAACATATTCATATTTCATACATGTTTAGAACATCCTTTATGCATTACCCTTATTATGCATGCCTATATTCAAATCGTGTATCCTTGTAATTATGTTAGCATGATTCTAATTAAGCACTTTTATTATTAAAAGTTATATGTGTTACAAATTTTCTTTATGAATATTGTTTTGTGAAATTTGTTAAAGAATTTTTCGAAAATTTATTTTTGTTTTTATAAAACCCCTTACTAGGTATTCGTATTCTCATACTACATTTTTGAAATAAATTTTTCATGTTTCATATTTTAGAAGGAGAAGCATTTCAGAAGTAACTAGTTTCTCATAGCCTAAACTGAATTTGACCATCTATATGGCACCGACATTGGGTATTCGATGGATGGGGCATCACAATGACATGATCCAACTCCACATAATAGTCACCTAAAAATTATTGAATAAAAAAATAAACATAAATCGCGTCATTTCATGTCCATAACTCCCACATAATAAATAATTTATTTCCCATTTTAAAATTACTAAATAATTTTTCATATGATTCAATCCTCATCAAAATACTCTTTTATATTAAAGTAATTATCCATATTTTCATATGTATATCCCCTCAGGGAATTAATTATGCTCCCACGGTGTAACATAATCAATAGGATTAAAACTAATATAATCATAATTTACCCAAGGTCCTATCACAGTGTTATTCTTCCCCAAGATGTCAACGTTCAGTTCTAGATCATCTACCACAGATGGGTAAATTTTTTACCAAATATGTCATGGAATGTCTCATTTACTTCTCCTTGTGACAAATTGAAAATCACCATGAAGGTTTTCAATGGAACTTTCATAGTATTTTATAACCCTTTCATATGAAAATAACTCTAACCCTTTTTCAATTTCCTAAACAATGCTTCATGACGTGTCCATTGCTATCAATATATGACCTTTGACCTTTATAAATGAACATATTAAATATTCACCCATAACTCTAATTTCATTTCTCCATGAATTTTTAGGCTAATTGGGATTTATTCCAACCCAATATCAGCAAATATTACCCACAAATAAATCAATAATTTTTTTATTGTTTTATTTATGATTAGTTTTATGGATGTTATAGGTTATAGTGAGATAAATGGAAGATGGTACAAGCTAGGATGGTTATTACATCTCTCTAGTTTAGGTGTGTGGCCTTTAAATTATCAAGTATATTTATTTTTGGTATTATTCTATTTGTATTTTGATAATTATTACTATTTTTGGAAACTTTTATGATTTCATTTGATCTCAGATTATATGTAGGGATTGGATCAGATCTTCTATAAGTTTCCTTGTATCATAGATTATTCTAAACGAATCTTTGGTGATTCCCTGTTTGAATGAGTTATGGTATTATATTTTATAATTTTTTAATGACATGAGTGGTTTTGAATAATTATTTGGAATAATTGTTTTTCTTTTTAGAGGAGTTTGGGGTGGGATTTCTATTAAGGGTTGTAGTTCAGAAAAATTTGAATGGGGTTCCATTTCCAGATAGTATAATATTTTTGGTTTTATATTTTAATTTAGATAAATTAGGATTTTTACTTGGTTTTAAAAATGGAATATAATAGGTGTTTTATAATTTTTTTCTCATGTTTACCTAATGTGGGTGACACCCAATTTTTTTTATGCTTATATATGTTTATTTTTTATGTTTAAACTTATGTTATCCCCTTTTTTAGGATACAATAGGATGTATATGAGAAATCATTACTCATATAATGATTTTATTGGAATATGTTGAAATTTTCATGGGGATTACATTGGGAACAAGTCCATAAAACCATGGAATAATTCTTTATGTGTTTGATTATATAATTGTGAGTGATTGATGGGTGAGTTGTTCGTCATTTTAATTTGGAAAATCCTTGAGATTTTTATGTTGATGGGTGGTCATCCTATGTTCCTTATATGGGTGCCTTGTGATTTGACCTCAATAGTTTAAGTTTGATTAACTCTTAATGATCTATGTTTTATTGATTAAAAAAGTTTTATGGGTTTTGATCCATGGGTTATAATGATCCTTAGTATAAATCTAATGGATAATTGATGGAATTTAAGGTAGCTTAACTGTTGTGGTCATCTTGGATAACAATACTGTATTCCATGTATGATAAAATTTTATTGGGAACCTATACTAATATGCATTGAGAGTTTTGAGGTAGATCCCTTAATGACATGTCAATAATGATGGGTTGTGATAACTGGGAAGACCATAAAGTGAAATTTTATGTTTGAGGGACTTAAGTACTTCTCTTTCATTATTGATTATTATATTGATTATCCATATTAAAAGACAAATTTTTCTTGACATTATATCCACCGTATAAATTGAGATGCATAGAAATAGAAAAAATGGCACTAAGAGAGATGACTATCAAACATAGTGATGTGATGGATGGCTATATAGGATAGATTTGAATAAGATCTTCCCAATTACCCATGAGAGGTTATGCCATGGCCATAAAACATAATATTTAATATAGATGTTGGTTTTATTGTATAATATACGTGATTGGGTTATATATGAAGAGTTTTATCAATATGTAGTGAGTTCCATAATCAATGATGACTTTTGATATTTGTGATCAATCGAGTGAGGATCTTTGGGTAATCTGGTAAAAGTTACATAAATGATTGAAATGATAAATTGAGAAGGCTCTGAAAGATGGGTTATGCTATTTCATGTAATTAGAAACCATTCCTTTTCTATTTATTTTTTATTATGGTTTTTGTGTTATTTGATTCTATGTTTCCTCTTTGGTTGATCATTTTTTGGTTTATTGTTTCAAATGTGATTGACTATTTGTCCCTATAATATTTCATATTTTTAATATTCTTTTTTTATCCTTATATCATTTGATATTTTTGGATTTTCATTATTGATAGATAATGGGATGACATATGAGTTAGGTGGGACATTGAAGAGAGATAAAGGAAGATTTGGATAGTCCACAAAATGGTTATAAATAATTGAATGTGGGCAATGTATTATAAAATATCAAGTTATGAAGGTATAAAAATCATCAGATACATGATGGTTGTACATAGCCTATTTTTGGAAGTATCAGTTTGTGTTATAAGTGTTCATGTGTATTATAGACACATATGTGTAGGCTTTTATTATATGTGCATTTGGTGTTATGTTTCCAGGTGGGTGAGTTACATTGGGCCTCCAATTCCACACTCTCCCAACAATTTCATGCATATACACTTGAACATAAAATCACCCAGTGTATAAAGGTGAGTAATAAATACCATTTGGTCATTATACTCACCTCACTCAATATACAAAACATGAGTTTTCATGTACATGGGTAGAACATCTGGTTTTATTTAATTTATAGGTTTTTATTCATTCATATTGTGTGGTTTGAGATTAATACATTATTGGAGTAAAAATACTTGTAAATTGGTTTATATGAATTGGGATAGAGGCCTCTATATTTCCATTTCATTTTAATTGTATCAGTATCATCCTACATACTTATTTTATCATTTCCCTATACTAAACTTGGCTCCATTCTTTTATATTATTCATTACTTTCATTTATTTATCTTCTACTATTTATGCTCATTTATATGTTAACACATATTTTGGTTATTTTATTACTAGTATATTCTGGTATTCAGAGGCTAATTGGAACCATATTTATTGTATAAAGGTTTGGGGTGCATATGTTATACAAATGGATCATGTAAAATTATTGTTAGAATCATGAATGATCTGTAAGATTTTATTTTGTGGTAATATACTCCCCATTACTATATCAAACACTTGGTATTATTCAATTTCCATTGGTGTATGGGTAGATTCACCTAAGGCCTTATAGTGACTCCCACTCAAGATTGGATTGGATGACTTATGATGGTACATTACATTTTTAGTGGGATAGTGTGTATCTTAAAGTCACTTCTCAAGTGGAAAATCATAGATTGATATTTAATGTTAAACTTCTTTATTAGTATGTCAGACCATTTGAAATAGAGGAATATCTCCGGAAAACATTATATCTTCCAATATTAAAAAACATTTGATATTTATACATGATGTATTTCATGTATCTTATTTAACAAAATAATTTTTGAATCTATATATTGTGATTTAATGATAAGATCTAGATTTGTTACTCAATTTCATTGTAGTGAAGAAAATAGTGTATATAATTGATTGTCAAAATAATTTTTTATTGTGAAAATTTATCCCTCATTGATTTGTTTGGGATATTATAGAAAATATATCCATGTTACTTCAAATAATAAGGCATTTATATGGTAGAATAGCATCACATGTTATCCAATAAAGAACAATGATGACTTTATTAGGATAGAAAGATAAATGGTTTTGAGAATAATGACACCCATGTATTCAAAGGTTGGTATTAATTTTATTATTAAGAATATTTTTGATGATTTAGGAGTTTAAAATTATAAATAATTGAAATCATGTGATATTTATATATCCATGACTAGTACAAAGTCAATCCTAATTATACATCTCAACTACTCAAAGAGGAGGTTTGATTCTAGATTTATTTTCATGGTCAATGCATAGATTCTCTGAATATATTCCCTAATAAGTATGGGGTGTGCCTATATTATTTAATTTTTCTCCTATTTGGAACACAATTTCCCAAAATGTGTATCTATACCATGCTATTTACAAATAAATGAACTTTAATCATTTTTTATCCGTATTTTCGTTTTTCCTATTTTCCTCCCCCATTTCACTTGAGATCCCCAAGAGATTCTCCATCAAATTTAATCTTCTCATCAATTAAAATTATATATTTCACTTGCCTTTTAATTTGAATATACAATGTAAATTTGGTATTTATCTTCTATTACTTTTTCACCTTTTCCCATTTTCACTCCTCCTTCAATGATCTTCCATGTTCTTTTTCTCATTGGGCATGGTTTCCAACCCTAGTTTTGTGCTATATAAAAATATCAAAATGTGTAATTTAGTGGGATTTTGGGGACCTTATTCAACCCTAATATCTCTTTATTTTAATAATTATTTTATCTTAAAATGGATTCACAAAGGTGTTTTAGTATAGCTTCATTTTATTTTACAAAACATTTGGGGTTTTTTAAGTGTTTCCATGGGTAATTAGAATCCTTAAAAGTATAATTTTGGTTTATTCAATATTTCTCTAATGTGTTGTGTATTTTTATCCATGGAATAATGTTTTTTCCATGTTTTTATATGGATATTCATTAAATATGAATACTAATTCCCATAATGTGTTTAATAAATTTTTTCTAATAAATTATTTATTTTAAATGAATTTAAAAAAAAAGTAATTAATTTTATATAAAGGTTGTATTATGATTATTTACTATTTTATTACTCTAAAATTGTGATTTATATATGATGATTATTTTCTATTTTTCATTTCCTATGTCAGATTTACCCCTAGTTGGGTATTGTTGTAAATATCATTTTTGTCACGTTAGTTACTTTGTTATGGAATTGATAATGGGGGATATGGTGTTGAGGGTTATATGGTTTATATAATATATATTTTATTTTATATTATTTCATTACAAATTTTATTTGGTTATAATGGTTTACATGAGATCGTTGGGGGATAATTATGAAATCAAGAATGTGTGTTACATTCTTTTTTATTTTTCTCTAGCCACAGGTCCTCGATTATAAATTATCTTTAGAAATGGGTTTCATCACATTGAGTAAATAGGGGTAATAGAGGGTTTGAGACTTTTAGGACAACATTTTAGGCATCATGTTGATAAATAAGAGATTTCTAGGTTGTCTCCAATAGAAATTATATTTTCATTCAATGTTATATTTATTTTATTTTTTTACCTTTTTTATGTATTTATTTTTATTGTTCCTATTGTTATATGTTTATTACGGGCATTATTTTCTTATTAAGTCATAAGATTTTTTTAAAAATGGTTTCTAATGTAAATTAATGTATTTGTATTTATTTTAAAAATAAAAATAAATGTATGCGGTATAATTATAATTCCAATTATAATTTGGAGTATATCTTAAGAAAAGATTTACCCTAATTCATGGAGTATCATATTGGGTTTTATCTCACACCATACATAATAATGATTTTGTATATGTAGACTTTTTTATAGATGATACAATTAAAATGAAAGTAATTACATCATTTTGTGGTGTAGCATAGACACTTTCTTAATCCCTTAATGGAAGTATGATTAGGTATTGAACAAGGGTTATGTATAGATGGATTGATTCAGTATTTTGAGAATATTGGTGAATCATGGGATGTATAGTTTTCGGTCTAGTTATTCTATTCTCATTTTGATCCCTCTTGTATTATATATTTCATTTATAAAGATATATATTTTTCTTATTGAGGCATTTTTGGAAGTCCATTCTGGTTTTTTATTATTTTTCCTAGTTTTGAAGTTTTTTTTGAAGTATTTATGTTTTTATAATGATAATTCATTATTTTGATAATTTATATAAGGATGTTTTGTTTTATATGTTGTATTTTGATGAAGAAATTTTTCACAATTGTATGTGTTCAATACCCATATCACTTGTTGTCATCCTATATATGTCTAGAATATTATTTGTATTATATTAAATATTGATTTAGGGGAAGTAGTAGTAATGAGAGAGATATTACATGATATCTATTATCAATAATGTTAACCCCAATTAGTATACTTTAATAAATTTCCATGGGTTGTCTCTCAAAGAGGTTGATAGACTTATGTTTCTACCGTTCATGTTGTTTTTTGATTACATTTATAATGTCTAACTAAATTGTGAAAATTTATGTTTTTCATGAAAAATTTAAAAAACTAAAATAATTATTTAGAATTATATAAATTTCTGAAAATATGTACAATTTTGATTAAAAATGTGTGTGAAAATGTTTTAGAAAAAACATCAGCATTAGAAAAGGGTTGATTTGTTGGACACTCACTTCATCCATGATTACATTAATTACCTAATTGTATTCCTCAGTTCACAACTAATGATATGAACATAAAAAAATAAATATTCCTTGAAACCATAAAGGATTATTCATATTGAGGTTTATCCTATAATAAAATTGATTCAAATATTCATATAAGTCCATGTAAGATCTCAGGTTTTCCTATGTTGTAAGGATATTTTTTATTTTAAATGATTAAATACAGCCTAATTTGAATACCATTTTAGGTCATGGTGTAACAAGGGTTTCCATGTATTGTTCAGTACCTAGAACCCAAATATTAGAGAAAAATAGCCTGATCGCAAGGATATGAGTTACTATACACCCATGCCACATGGTTTGGTGAGATCATGCGGTGGTGGAAAGATGGCTTTAAGAGCCCACGTATTTTAGTAAACTATGTGGATAGAATCCCCCTATTGTATGGTGGCCTCCGCAATATTTGCTTTTGTACTGATACATGGGTTGTGCATTGTTTTCAAAAGTGTACACAATAACCATGTGAAATACCCCTCTATACAATGAAGGGCGCAGAAATAGTGCATGCTTTGGCCAACCGGGAAGCGAAAACCATGACACTATGTTTTTGAAGTAAAATTACCTTTTATCTTCTAAAAAATAATAAAAGAAAAGGAAAACTTTCTATTTCTAAATCCTATAGATAGAACTCATTTGAGATCTCCCCATTATGCCAATTTGGTATATTTTGATCCCGTTATTCTATTCGAACTCAGAATCGAGTTTCATCAGTCTTGATGGTTTCACACCGGTGACTACTCCTTTCTTTTGTTGTTGATATTCTGTTTTCATAGTATCAGCTACGCTATTCAGGTGAAATCAAATATTCTTTATTTCTATGGATTTCATCCCTTATTCATTTTTCTTCTAATATGAGCTGAATCAAAAGGTCATACTGTACAATCACTCTACTAAAGTCCCTTCGTAGGTGGTCTATACCATTATTTTGGTTCTTGTTTATTTATATTCTACATTGTCATTATTCCATGTGTCAGACTGTTTGGATGTTCCTTGATAATTAATTGAATATTTTAATTGAATGTGTTGGATGTTTTTAGGTATTACATTTAGTTCCTTGAGTTGAGTTAGAGGTTGTTTTACTAACAGAGGGCATCAATGGTGTGTGATTTGTGATTTCATTTTCCATTTACATTTTTTGAACAACCCAAGGGGAGATTGGTTGAGATTACATAGTTAGAGGAGGCAGTACAATAAATGGTTTGGATTAAATTGAGTATTTATGAAATTTTCCCTCATTTTATCTGTTATACCTGATGTGATTTATTTAACTTCTTGAATTTTATTTTTTCTATGAGTAGGTAAACTCATTGAATTTATTTGAATGGTAATTTCTATATGAGTTTGAAGGAATCATGAAATGTTGTGGTATGAAATTATAATTGAATTTAATGATGTATTTTTCCATTAGATTCAATGTATGTGCTAAAACAAAGGGCATGATAGCCGTAATGGGCATCTTGGATGTCACAAATACATAGGTATTGATTCGATGGGATACGTTGGTTCATGATACCCATTGGATTCATATTGATTAATCTGGAAGTAGAAATGGTCTTATGACATTCTCCTATGACCTGGATCCATGTCTAGCCAAGTTTCCATCGAGAATCTCCAGGGGGTCGATGATAATGCCTTGGCCCAATATACATTGGATCCGACCCTATGGGGAATTAATCTTCTGTTATATGGATGAACAGTTTCAATTGAAACCTTCTTTATTATATTTAATAGATTTTTTTAATATGTTATACATGTTATAAGACATATCCTTTATTGGTATGAGATACTAGATATACATCCTGGCATCAATTTCTGTTTTAGTTGTTCTTTGAAGATTCCTTGTATAAAAAATCTGATATTTGTTTTGCTGGATGTCTTACTAGTATTGATATCATCACCTTACAATTGTTAATTTTTCCATGGGGATTTTACTTGATTTACTATCATATCTATTATATACCTTTCACAATAATTATCATATATTGCACATCTTAGATTGTTATAGATATAATTGTTGGTGGATAACTGGTATTTTAAGTCACACCCTTTCTCATGCAGTCATTGGGTACCCAGAACGACATTATGGATATAGGTAGGGATCATGGACTGTTCCCATAGTTTGATTCTAGAGCTATTCCATGCATATAATCACGAGGGAATATGATAGAGTTGAGGATTGTGATTCTATCATGAGATAGTGCTTTTTTATTTTTTTGGTATTTTGATACATGTGTTGTACTGATGCATGAATATCTGTTTATGATTCATTATAGACAAATTAAATGAAATATCATTATGGTATATGCGATTTATTTTTTCATTTGGTATATATCTATCATTTGGTGCTATCTCCTATTCAGTTATTATTGTTCTCCACTAAGGAGTGTTACATTTCTAGTGATCTTACTGTCTATTAGAGCTACTAATTTATTTTTTTATTTCTTTCACTATTGATATATATGATTGTTAACATTTTTTTACACTCTTATAAGATGGAATTATCTCCCAATAAACACAACCTAGGCCCTCGCTACTATTTGGCATCCTTTGGTGTTGGGGGAGATGTGTTTGAGGCCATGTTGCCAACTAGGTTCAAAGCACCATTCATTGGAATTTGGGTTTGGGGTATTAAAAAGTGGTATCAGGGTCTTTATTTATTGGATTTATGATTTTGAGACAATATATGGGGTTTGGAAGGAATAATAATTTTTTAATGATTTGTTATAGGGAGTATCTAACCCATGTATAGGAAAAATCCAAGTCGCGTCAAATGGGAATTATTGTTTTATATATTTATATATTAGAGTTAACTTTATTCCACCATTATGTAATGCACTTGTGGATTGATGTTTATTCTGATTTTTGATTTTAACTATTTCCTGATGAGATGAGGATTTCATCTCATGCATCATTCCTTCCACCTGATATAATTCAAATTACATGCATCATGTCATACCGTAAAGGATACATTGCTTGACTGTATGACATTGTGATATTTTCGTTGCGTGATATACATTATGTTTTTATAGATATTTTTTATAGAGTATTAGGAAACATGGTTGGTACCTAGAGTTCTCATCAAAACATAAACAATGTTTTCATTATTAGGCCACAGTTGATAGCCAAAATAGAAAATTCTGGCACGTTGATTTATGGACCATCGATTGCATTGACTAGAACATGTTATGATTTGAATTATGTGGACACAATAATTTGGTTAATGAGGATAATGGGACTTTGTGGATCATAATTTTTTAACCATTTAGTTCATCAAATTAAATTAAATGTTTTATAAATGTGATATAAAATTGTAATTTTAATTGATAATATAGATATCTTTACATAGCCCCAACATTTGAGTGGGCAGTAGGAAATCTCTCTAGTTATTTTTGTGACTGTTTATTTTACCAATCCTAGATTTAGGATAACACTCTTATGGTATGATCTTTTATAGTATGTTTTTGACTATTCATATGAATATACCTTTGAATTTCATGCTTTTGATCCCATTTTAGTTCGGTGATTAGTATTATAGATTCATTCCACCATGAAGACCTCCAGTCATACACTATGTGGGTGCCAACGAACATGATCTAGAGGTGGCGGGCCATAGATTATTACTGGATCATTTTATTGATCCAGTTGAGGCACCAATAGTAGTTCCAGACATATGTTCTGAGGAAAACTACTTTGAGAGACATTTAAATTCTTTGTAAATACAATTACAATATCACCATAGCATACCTCATACATGGGTCAGATATGTATGTGTTCCAGTAGTAGAAACCTCCCATGTTTTCAATGGATGGAGATACATAGGATTCAGGTTTGTGGATTGAGACTACTACATCAATATTTGACAATCTGGATACACTTTTTAATATTAGAGTGAATCTCGCAACATACATCCTTCAGGGAGCATAAAAGTTCTCCTGGGATGATTTGAACCAGATTGATGCACTACGTGACATGGTTTGGTGAGAATTACATACCTGATTCTGAATAGAACTTGTTCCTAATTGATGAATGGATTTGTTTAGCATATCATTATGTTAATATATATGTAATACATATACTAGGATATCTGTATTCCTGATGTAATGATTCCTGGGGATTTTTTATGGACTCACATGATGGAATTGGATGTCACTCTTCTGAAATTCTATATCCTAATTATGATGATCATTGTGCTGATCATAAAAGGTATTCAAGACAAGTGTTAATGGTGAACAAACATTGTTTATAGAATGTTTAATAACATGATTCTTTTTCATTAAGGGAGTAATAATAATTAAAGAAGATGACCATGAAAAATTTATGTATATATATCATGAAGAATATGAAAATATTAGATTAATTTAATTAATCATAAATCACAAGGACATTTTCAATAGTGACACACTGTTTTTAACATAGAATAATATTTATGTTCATTAAAATATTCATATTCATGTGGATTTCATTTGAATTCCATGTAATATCCCCATATTTGGGATGATATGTTGATGATGGGTTTTTGTGTCGAATGAGTTTGTAAAATGTCAGGTTCCATATGGTATCATCCACAGCTCATTGGAATTATTGAAATTATCTATGTATGTTTTTGCAAAAATTATATGAAACGTTAGTGATAATGAGTTTGCGAATACGGTTTTTATGTAAATGAGAGTTCACAGTTTGCATATAAAAATGAATGATTTGTCTAAAAATATATAAGGTGATTCCACCATAATCTATTTGAAAAAGATCTTATTTTATATTCATGTGATGTGAATTTAAATAATTTATCTGAAATTTTAAAGTACATTCATGGGAAAATAAAAGAAGGTTGATAGAACACAGTTGAGATTCCCATGCATAGTACACTAAAAATTAATAATGTGAAGCTACAGTATGCTATTTGACATATATGATATTCTATATTCATGTGATGTGAATATAAAAATTTAGCATACTATTTGAGGTAAATTCAATTGAAACGAAATTATGGTTTATAGAAAAAAATTGAGATTTCCATGCATAGAATGCTAAACATCAATAATGTGATTCCAATGTATGATATTTGAAATAGATTCTACGATATATTCTTGAGTTCTGTATTTGAAAAAATTAAGCATACTATATGTCCAATATGTAGTTGAGATGCGTACTATATGGGAATTTCCTTGATAAAATGATATGCTGCTACACGAATAATGAATTCTTTTCAAATGATGTGATTCTTGGATTTTATTGCTTTAAAAACATCCATGTAGTATATAATGATGTTCAATTATAGGTTTCCATGTAATTAATGGATGAATATTTTTTCATGGATTATTATTAGATTCGAGGGAGATGTATTTATCAGAGATCCATGCCAATAGTGGATATAACATGATAAACTACTATAAACTACTTTTCATTATCACATAGTCTTCATCTGATCAATTATATGATAACCTAAATTTGTTAGCTATAAATACATGGAATAATATATCTCTAAAAGTGATCAATAAATTTATAGAAGTGTTCATTTTGTTTATAAGATCTTATTATTCTCCATCTGGATTCTACAAAGCTTTTTTTAGCGAAGGATAAAACAGTATGTGAGGTTCAATGATAAATGTTCCACTATACTATGTGGTCAACTGTTATGATATTTTCTATATAGGTGAAGTGAAATTCGAATATCCAAAAAAATTTAAAGCATATTGAAGCATCAGTTTTCAAAAAATCAAAAAAATCATCCAAAAGTTTGTGACATTTCCTATATTGTATTCTATGGTCTTTTGATGATCATAGGAAAAATTTAGAAAACTATTTGGAAAATATTTTATGAATTTAAATGTGAAGTGTAATACAATCAAGAAAGAGTTTTCTAGGAATCAATAAATTCAACCAAAGGTACGTGACAAATCATACATGTTATGTTATGATCATTTCATGATCATATGGACAATTTGAAAAACTATTTCAAGAATCTACAGCAAATAGAATACTGAAGTGTTATATGATGCAAGAATCAATTCAGTAAGAATAAAATAAGCAGACAAATGGTAGGCTACATGTCGTAATTGTTATTCTATGATCATTTCATGATCAATAGAGCAATTTAGAATACTGTTTGATCATAATATAGAAAATAGAAAAATTATGTGTAATATGATCCAAGCATCAGTACACTATGCATCAAAGATGTGGACCAGTAGTATTCTACATATCATACGTGCTGTGATATGTTAATTTTATGATCATTGGAACAATTTAGCATAATATTTTATCAATATACAAGGAATAGAAAATTGATGATCAATATGGTATGAGCATTAGTATACTAAGAATAAAATAAATGGATATTCAATACACCACACATCATACATTCTATCATATGATCATTTCATGTGTACAAGTTCAATTTATTGTAATTTTTAAATTTTAAAATGTCGGTATGAAAATGGGAAGTACACACAATACAAACGATTGCGTGTTGTATTTCATTGGAGATTCATAGGACATATGATTATGAGTTGTGTAGGTCTCTATTTTCATAATATAATATTTCATAAATTGTGTGAATCAAATACACATAATATTTGAGTTCAATAATTCATAATAATATGGAAGGATCATTGATCTAGTAGAAATATTTTATGTATTTGATCATCAGTGTAGATCATAAGTTCAAGTGATTAATGCGAGAGTATGCTTGTAGGGGAAGGTAGCCTAGCCTATGCTTTTAGTAATATGAGAAGATCCAGATAATTTAGAATCTGGTGTGAATGGTTTTCAAGACCAAAAATTTGATTTCAATAACCATTTAATATTATTATTTTTTACATGAGTATAAATGATCTACTACACTCATGGAGAAATAAAATTTTCAAGTGATTCAGGATACAATAGAAGAATACATATATATTTACTTTCTAAAGTAGTATGGTTTTTTACAAAAACATGTAAATATTGTGTTTTATGACCCAATAGATTATTTATACCTATGAATTGAGGCTTTATATATATCTCAGTGGATTGAGAACCGTTAAAAGTTCAAGATTTAAAATTCAATAGAAAACAAATTAAATATTAAACCACTGAATCACCCATCTCTTGGGGTTCAATCCATCCTTGGGAACTATAATTTGTATCAGATCCAAGGACCCTCTAAACATCCAATAATTTCCTCAGATTGATTTTAATATACACTATGAAGTGAAATATTCTGCAAGTGATTGAGTTATATCAAATGGAGAGATAATAAATTAATCTTAAGGATAAAAATACCATGTGTTCTCCAAAACTCAAAAGAATAGGAAGAGAAGAGTGGAAATGAAGTTAAATATAAATACAAAAGTTAATGGGTAAATTCCGCTAAATAATTGTAATCATATTTGTACTTGTAGTAATTATTATTTTTATTGTGATTCTTCTAATGATATACTATGGGGAAAATACGTCACAATGTTTTCATTATTTTGAATTAAAATCAGATCTGATGAATGTTTCTAAGGAACTATTTTAATGTAATTTTGACAGTATCAAGGGAATAATTTTTGATAAAGAATAGATAGAAGTGTAAGTTTATGAATTGGAGGGTTCACTAAGTAAGATGTTTATAAAGTGAATCACTCTCACATACCTAGTGGATGTAAGGGAACAATCGATTTTTCATACTAATGAATAATTTCAAAGGTATAACTGTAAGAATTTTGTATTTGATATTATTTTTATAAAATCATTTCATTGACATGAATAATTGACCAATGATTTTATGGATGTCAATAATTCTCAACTGGATATCAAATCCAAGAGGATCAAGGTGCTTGACTCATTATTGCAAGATAAGATTTTGTTGCATCAATTCGGTGCTCAGAATATAAGGAATTAATGTGAAGATAAAGTGTAATTTCGTTTAAGATCATATGAATGCCCTCATCATGAGATATATTGATTTGAAAAATAAATTGGAAAATTTTGGAAATACATATATTGAGATGTCACAATCAAATATGTATGTACTAATTCAACACATTTCTCATTCAAGGGTTCTAATATTAATTAAACTTCTTCACATGGTAATAATATAATTACATCATCTAATGACCATTCCAAATAATATATAATGAAAGAGGTACCATCCATATCCCAAAATAATAATTTTTAATCTATTTCTATAAAAAGTGTTGGTTTAAATAATAACTCTTTAAAAATATGGATGATGAGAAATGGAGATGAACCTGGCACCATATCAATGGTGGATATAAGAAGATGTATAAGTTCTGGTACCCCAAAGGAATCCTAGTCCGTGGTGAAGAATAACAAAAAAACTATATGATAGATATATTTGAAAATAATAATACAATAAAATAAGATCACGATTTTTGGTTCAATATTGGTGATAAAATAGAATTGGGCATTTTTTGTATTATTGGTACAATAGTTAAAATTATAAATCCAAAAAGAATACTTTAAAAAGGGGAATAATTCCAGTGATGGTGCAACAATATTTACAGACTAAGAAATAATTTCTTGTTCAAACTGATTCAAACTTCTTGGTTATGTCTATTATGTTTCAATAAATGTTTTCAGAAAAGTGATAAATTTACATCTCATAAAATATAGGCCCCAACCTTAATCATTACTTAATCATGTGTTACCTCAAGAATACACGTTGAGGATTATTTATGCTTTAGAGTATTAGAGAATTAGATCATAAAACATGCATTACATTCCACATTTAATAAAAGTGGTTACATAAAAGATAGTACTCATTTTTCCCATCAATGGAATCAAATTTAAAATAAAACATGGATTCTTTCTTGACACTTCCTGGACACTATCATCACATCTTGTACTTTTCCCATGACCTGTGAAAAACATTTTAAAAACATGGGATGAGCATAAAAATCTCAGTAATGGATATAAAAGTACGAAATTAAAACAGTATTCCATGCATTGAATCATACATTACTCATAAAACATAATCACATAACTCATCAAATCATGAATAAATCATCATAAGACATAAAGGTAACTTGAGGTAATAATAAAATTCTTACGTAGGGAGTAACCCTCATGGTTACGTTTGGAATACCCATCACAGTATATTCCCAAAATCTATTCAGAGAAACCTTAACTTTTAACTCCTTTGTGTTACCCAATGCATTGGAGAGCTATATCAGGCTCACCTACCCTTAGTTTATCATGGAACCACATGTCTTCATAACAATGTCTAAGAACCATAACATAATCATATCACATAAATCATGCATAAAGGAAACATAAACTTTCCACATTTCAATCACAAGATATCAATACAGGACATTGATAAAAAAACATTATGAAAACAATTATCAATACCAAAATAAAATAAAAGTAAAACATGGTATTTATATTTTATTCAAAAAAAGTTATGGTTTGTAGAGGAAGTCGGAACTCAAATAATGGTCCCGGCGGCGGAGAAGTCGTTGTCCCCGCATACGTACGACAAAAAAAAACATTCCCTTTTATCGTTTAGTAAATGATTCTTATAAAAATATTCCTTTTGAATAAACGTAAAATTCAAAGGGGTTTATACACCATATAAAATAATGTTGTTTATAAAACAAAATATGCCTCAGTGAAAGGAGATTGAGACGATGCCCCTTACCTCGTGTCCAACGTGACTTGATTGATCATTAATCTAATGAATAATAAACTAAAGATAATTTATACTTTCTTAAGAACCTTTTTAAAGTTTATTAATCCTTTTATAAAACTTATTTCCATGTTATAAATGTTATGTAATCATTTAATTTAATAAAGTTTGTTTTGTCGATATTTGGTACTTAACTCAAAAATGGAATTCTTACAATTACATGTTGTTTATGTGGTCAAAGTTTAATTATATCAAAAATGTTATTCATGATTTTGATATCATATATTTAATATATATCCATCATATACATTTATTTATAATAGTACATAACATTTAGAGGTAAGAAATGAAATGCACCGTTCATGGAGACGGTAAGCCGTACGTACGTATGACCGCTACTTTCATTTATATTTCGTATTTAATGGAGAGAAATAATAATTATATAAGGGTATATTATAATTACAGTATAACATCATATATAATAACATCAACTCCATCCTTTATAAATCCCACATATGGCATTAACGAATCAAATCACTTTGAGGGGGCAGTAGTCCACATTTCATAAAATGAAATAATCGTGTTTACCCATAATGGAAACCATAATGGTATGCCACAAATTAAAAATTCATATGAATAAGGAAAACATAAAAATAATATATATCATATATAAATAGATTGACATCTTAATGTTCACTATTAAAGGTGTTAATATAATATTGAACAATCATCGTTTCGTGAGGCAGAAATTCGCAATCCACAAACACATTAGGTTTATTAACTATTAGACGAAGTTGTGTGTAAGTGTAGCTCGAATCCTTCTCATAGAAACATCCTAGTATATTGAATATACTGTTGTTGTTACAAAAGAAAGGAAAAGAAAGAGTGTAGGGGGTTTGAGATGAAAAATAAAACATAAGAACACAAGAGAAGACACTACCTTTAAATCAGGTAACTCTTTATGATTTGAGCTCAAAGGATTCCTTGGAAACACTTCTGCCCAAAGTGAGGCTTCTAGGAGCAAGAGAGGGATGTGGAGATAAAAAATGGGCAGGGTTTGGCCGATCCAAAGGCTTGATAGGTGTGGGTAAGGTGGTAGAGTTGGGGGCCTTTTATAAGAGGAGAGAAGGGGCACTCTTGGAATGTTATAAAAGGTTACATTATTATAAAATGCTTTTCGGATTTTAATGGTCGCAAAATTATATATTTCAAGTATAAGGTGATTAGTGTTCTAAATACACCCATCCAATAGTTTTTTGAGAAGTACAGGTATTACATTTTACATTATCTTTTCATTTTATTTAAATCGTTAAATAATTAGGTAATCACTGCATCATCATGGTGTCATAAATAATATAATTTATTTAATGTCTAAAAATTATAATAAAATATCATGATGAAGGAAATTTTTTTAGTTTTCTAATGAATATTTATAGTCAAAAATATGACTTGTATAACTCCATGTAAAAATTGTTTTAGTAAAACAACACATGTTTGTGACATTTTCATTTTAACATTAAATAAAAAGTTATTAATATAATTTTCCTACCAAAGTGGCACCATGTGGTCCCGAAGTTGACCCATAGATTTTATTGTTCAGCCATGACATATCCAATAAAGGTAGGACATGTGTGAAGTTCATTTCATATTATTAAAACATTATTTTTACATTAAATTACACTAATTACCTCTAATTGCGATTAAAAACATAAAAGTTACTATTCACCAAAAAAATTATTTTAATCCCATTGAACCACATTTTACATCTTAATGAAAACCATGTATGTAGGATTTTTTAAATTCAAAACACAGATGTGGTAAAATTTCATTTAAATGAAAAATCAGTTTTTTAAGTACCACTTAGTGGTATCACTATTCATTAAAAATTGATGTTTTTAAGAAAAATACCAAAACATCACCCTAAGATATATTTGATAATCCGAATTCAAAAATGATGTCAATTTTAAAAAATTAAAGTCATATAAGTTACATTAATTAATTTAATAATTAATTCCCACTGTCAGAACAAATAGCGTGTTTTTATGAAATAATATATATCAAAAGATTTAAACTAGTTTTAGTCCAATTTCAATGAGAAATTAATTCCAACGACAACTATTGGATTAAATGGTAAAACTATATTATAAGTTCACTTTAAAACCAATTCAAAATATAATCTAATCATATAAATAAATTATAATAAAAAGTGGTTTTGAATTAAAATACAACATTGTTCACTATTCATTAAAAAATGAACATTATCAGAAAAATACAAAAAATTAACACAAAGTAAATATTGATGTCCTGATTATAAAGAAGAATTTTATTTGGTCCAATATAATTTATAATAGTAACCAAAACTATATTTTAAGATGGTTCACCATCAAAAGGCGATAGTTAGACCTTTTAGTGAATATTAAAATATTTATGCCTAAAATTGAATTCTTTTCGTATTTTAAGCCTTTATCCATTATTGTATAAATGTAAAAACATTTAAAAAACATATATAATCATATTTTAGTTATTTATATTCATTCCCTCCAATACAACGGCTACGTGTTAACTACCATTTAATATAATAATATTTTATTACTAGTGTGCAACGTAATATTTCAAAGAAACTCTTTGCTACGTATCGAGTACGATATCAAACATAGCAACCCCTTTAATGTAAAATTAATATTTAATTAATAAATATTAATAAATATGAAAATGTTTTATTCTTTTATTTACCTGGGATGTTACATCCTTCCCCCCTTTTGGGAATTGCATCCTCGCAATTTTATCCACTTAACAAAATATGTGGGGGTATTTATCCCCCATAACATCTTTAGATTCCCACATTGCCTCTTCAACCATATGGTTTTTCCACAAAACCATTACCTGGTGAATTACCTTATTTCGCAACAATTGCTCTCTTCAGTCAAGAATCTGGACTGGTTGTTCTTCATAAGAGAGATTCTCTTCCAACTGAAATATATGTAGATCAAAACATGAGATGGATCTGGCATATATTTCTCAACATCGAAACATGAAAAACATTGTGTACCTAAGATAAACTCGGAGGTAAATCCACTCGGTAAGAAACTGATCCAACTTTCTCCATAATTTTATATATTCTAATGAACCATGGACTCAGCTTTCCTTTCTAACCAAATCACATCACACTTTTCCATTTTAAAACTTTGAGAAAAAAATGATCACCTAACTCTAAAGATAGATCCTTCCTCGGGTTATCCGCATAACTCTTCTGCCTGCTCTAAGCTGTTCTCATGGGTTTCTGAATCAACTGAACGTTTTCTGCCTTCTCTTCTACCAATTCGGGTTCCATCAGCTTCCTTTCACCCACTTCATCCCAAAAAGATGGATTTCGACACCGTTTACCATATAATGCATCAAATGGAGACATCTATATACTAGAATGAAAACTGTTATTATAAGAAAACACACGCAAAGAAGGATGTTGGTCCCAACATCCCTGATAATCCATCAAACAAGCACGTAGCATATCCTCCAAAGTCCGAATCGTTCTTTCTGACTGCTCATCTGATTGAGGATGAAAGGATGTACTAAAATTTAATTTAGTACCCAATGACTTCTGAAGGTCTTTCCAAAAGTTAGAAGTAATCCTGGGATCACGATCAGATACAATGGAGAGAGGAACTCCATGTAACTTGACTATCTTTTTAAGATTCAAATGGGAAAGTTGATCTAGGTAAAAAGTATCTCGTATATTAAGGAAATGAGAAGATTTAGTCAAGCGATCAATAATATCCCAGATTGCATTATTACCTCGAGGTGTATTCGGTAATCCCACAACGAAGTCCATGGATATATTCTCTCATTTCCACTCTGGTTCTGGTAAAGGCTAAAGTATCTATTTCATTATCTGTCACTCTTCTTTTACCTGTTGACAAGTCAAACACTTCACTGTGAAATCAACAATATCCCTTTTCATTCCTTCCCACCAGTAATACTCTCGAAGATCTCTATACATCTTAGTATTACCCGGATGAACTGAAAACGGAGAACTATGATATTCACATAACAACTCTCTCTTCAACTGCGAATTACAAGGCACACACAATCTCTTACCAAATCTCAAAAAACAATCATTATCAATGTTGATTTCAGGAATCTTACCCATCTGAACCAGCTATACCTTTTTCTACAACTCGTTGTCTTGCATCTATGCTTGCTTAATTTTGTCTGATAGAGATGATCTCATTGATACCTAAAACAGAAAAGAAGAATTTCCTGCACCAAAAGCATCTATTCCAATGTTCATAAAATCCTTAACCAATGTATCATGTTCCAAACACAACATTGTTAAGGAATCATTACTTTTTCGACTCAATGCATCGTCCACTTTATTTTCTTTTCCCGGATGGTAATGAATTGTACAATCATAATCTTTGAATAATTATAGCCATATCCTCTATCTCATGTTCAATTATTTTTGAGTGAATATATACTTTAAACTTTTGTGATCGGTATATATTTCACACTTTACTCCATACAAATGATGCCTCCAAATTTTTATGTGAAAACAACAGCAGCTAATTCCAAATCATGTGTAGGGTTATTTACCTTATGAGTTTTCAATTGTCCTGAAGCATAAGCAATTACCTGATCATTCTGCATTAGGACGCAACCAAGTCCATTCAATGAAGCATAATTGTAGATAACAAACTCACCATTCCTGGAAGGTAGGTCCAAAACTGGAACATTCACCAATCTTCTTTTCAGTTCCTAAAAACAATCATCACATTCTTTTGTCCAGTTAAACATAACACCCTTCTAAGTTAGCTTAGTCATTGGACTAGATAACTGTGAAAAATTTCTAACAAACCTTCGGTAATAGCCTGAAAAACAAAGGAATCTATGAATCTCAGTTACATTTGTGGGTCTTGTCCATTCATCAACAACCTTTATTTTTGTAGGATCAACAATTATCCCATCTTTAGAAACAATGTGACCATGGAAAGAAATTTTTTGCAACTGAAACTCACACATGATGAATTTCCAATACAATATTTTTTTTAAGGTATTAAAAATAACCCTTAAATGTATTTCATGCTCTTCTTTACTTGTAGAAAACACCAAAATATCATCAATGAAAACAACCACAAACTTATCCTTGAACTCATAGAAAATTCTATTCATAAGGTACATGAATACCGCAGGTGCATGGGTTATCCCAAAAGGCATTACTACAAATTCAAAATGGCCATATATTGTTCGAAACATAGTCTTTGGAATATCTGATTCTTTTACCTTCAACTGATGGTACCCCGATCTCAGGTCAGTCTTTGAAAAAAACTCAGCTACCTGGAGCTAATCAAACAAATCATCGATATGAGGAAAATGATACACGTTCTTAATAGTGATATTATTAAAGGCTCTATAATAAATGAAAAATTTCATAGAACCATATTTATTTTTAACAAATAAAATAAGAGCACCCCATGGTGATGTGCTAGTTCAAATTAAACTTTTCTCTAATAAATCTTGCAATTTCTCCTTCAACTCTAAAAGTTTCGATTGAGACATTCTATAAGGGGGTTTTGAAATGGGATTAGCATCAGTAACTAAGTCAACAGTAAATTAAACTTCCTGATCCAGTATTATTCAAACAAACTCATCAGAAAAAACATAAGGATACTCATTTACCATTGCCACATCATTAATCTGAACAGTTCCCTTGTTTTCAATGATATGTACAAGGTAAAATTCATTTACATATTTTATATGTTTCTCGACCTCTTCATATGTTATCAACAGTAAGGGTTCATTCTTGTACACAAACTGAAAGTATTTATGAAGAGAAAATTCTTTATCTCTACAGTCAATCTTAGCATGGTATATAGTGAGCCAATACATACCAAAGATAACATCAAACTCTAATAGAGTTAAAACAATAAGGTTTTCAAGTAGGTTCTTTCCACGGATAAGGATATGAAGATTCTTATAAATTCATTTTGCCTCAACATTTTCCCCATGTTTTTTACCACAATTTCAGGAGTCATTTTTGAGATGGTATTCCCATTTTACTAGAAATGTTTTTAGAGATGAAATAATTTGTAGACCCCGAATCAAACAACACACATGCATAATCTGAAAAAACAAACAAAGTACATGATACAACTTCATTTGATGGCCCGACATCTACTGAAGTAGTTGAAAAAGATTTCACCACCTCGTACCCCTTGTAGTCTAATTGCTTCCCATCACTCGAGCTGTTTGTCAGACTCACATTTGCATAGTGAACCATCTCATTGCACTTAAAACATTTCACTAACTGTAAATCAAATCTGGTCTTAACATCACCCTAATCATTTTCAGTGCAATCACGAGCCTTATGTCACATCTTACTGCATCGGTAGAACTTTCCAGAATTCAGAATACATTCCCTAGCAGGTATTTTACAACATTTATCACAAAATGGAAGCTTATTTTTCATACTGTCAGACCTTTTTGAAAAATTCTTTCTTTTCTCATGCCACCTCGGTCTCTTCTTCTACTGGTTGTTATAGAACACATGATCATCAAAAAACTCCATTTCCACCTTCTTAGTATATCGAACAAGATTTTCATAACTCTTGAACTCGTGAGATGCTAAATCCCTTAGATATTTTGGATTTAATCATGTTAACAAACTATTGATTTTACTATCATGTTCTCGGATAAAATTTGGAGCATACCTTGCCAATAGAGTGGAACTTTCTTCATAGGCAGCCACTGATTCTTCCTATTACCTCTATTCCAGGAATTGTTTTTCCATCCTAAGTCGAACGGCCTTAGGAAAATACTTCTCAAGAAACATACATTTGAATTCATCCTAGTTGAGAGCATAAATCTCATTAGAGTCCCTTATATTTTTAACCATCGACCACCACTGATCTGCTTCACCCTCCAAACGGTAAATAGAAAGACTAATCTTTTGATTGTCTGAACACCCCATGACATCGAAAATATTCTCCAGTGCTTTAATCCAAACTCCAGCTAGCACAGGGTCAGATGATACCCATATTGATGGGGGATGTTACCTCATGAAATGTTCCACCACTGACATGTTCCTCTGTGGATGATCTGGCTGATCTCGTGCATGGATACCACCACCATTTATTGCTTGAGTCAACTATGTCATTACTGCAACAAACAGTTCAGTTCCCATTCTGACCATCACAGGATGCTGATTCGGAAGGTCATTTCCTTCTGTATGCCTTCCTAGCACTGCTTCCCTTTTTCCTCTACGGAAAACCATTCTGAACAAACATGTCTTAGATGAAGAAACATGGTAATCTACAAATGCTATATCATTTAAATTTGACCGTAAACAAAATATTTTGGGATAATCATTTAATAGGATTCTATCTCCTAAAGTTATCTAAACCGACCTCTGATACCAATTATAAGGACCCAGCCTTAATCATTACTTAATCATGATTTACTTCAAAAATACACGTTGAGGATCTTTTCAGGTTTAGAGTTATAGAGAATTAGATCATAAAACATGCATTACATTCCAAATTTAAACAAAGTGGTTACATAAAATATAGTACTCATTTTTACCATCAACAGAATCATATTTAAAATAAAACATGGATTCTTTATTGACACTTCCAAGACACTATCATCACATCATATACCTTTCCCTTGACCAGTGAAAAACATTTCAAAAACATGGGATGAGCATAAAAATCTCACGAACGGATATAAAAGTACAAAATGAAAACATTATTCCATGCATGGAATCATACTTTATTCATAATACATAATCACATACCTCATCAAATCATGAATAAATCATCATAAGAAATAAAGGTAACATGAGGCATTCATAACATTCTTATGCAGGGAGTAACCCTCATGGTTACGTTTGGAATACCTATCATAGTATATTCCCTAAATCTTTTCGAAGAAACCTTAATGTTTTACTCCTTCACGTTACCCAATGCATTGGAGAGCCATATCGGGCTCACCCACCCTTAGATTATCACGAAACCACCTGTCTTCATAACAATTCCCAAGAACAATAACATAATCATATCACATAAAACATGCATAAAGGAAACATAACATTTCCACTTTTCAATCAAAAGATAACAATACAACTCATTGATATAAAAACATTATGAAAACCCTTTTCAATAAAAAAAATAGAAGAAAAGTAAAACATGGTATTTATTTTTCATTCAAAAAAAGTTGTGGCTTGTAGAGGAAGCTGAATCTCAAATAATGGTCACGACGGCGGAGAAGTCAATTTCGCCGCATACGTATGACAAAAAAACATCCCCTTTTTTCGTTTAGTAAACGCTTCATATAAAAATATTCCTTTAGAATAAACATAAAAGTCAAGGGGTTTATACACCATATAAAATAATGTTGTGTATAAAAATAATTATGCCTCAATGAAAGGAGATTGAGACGATGTCCCTTACCTTGTGTCCGACGTGACTCGATTGCTCTTTAATATCCTGAATAATAAACTAAAGTTAATTTATACTTTCTTAAGAACCTTTTTCAAGTATATTACTCCTTTTATATAACTTATTTCCCTATTAGAAACGTCATTTAATCATTTAATTTAATAATGTTCGTTTTGTCGATATTTGGTGCTTAAGTCAAAAATGGACTTCTTACAATTACATGTTGTTTATATGGTCAAAGGTTCATTAAATAAAGAATGATATTCATGAATTGGATATCATATATTTCATATATTTACATCATAAACATGTATTTTTAATAGTACATAATATTTATATGTAATAAATGAAATGCACCGTTCATGGAGACGGTAAGCCGTACGTACGCATGAGTGCTACTTTCATTACTATTTCATATTTAATGGAGTCAAATCATAATGATATAAGGGTATATTATAATTCCAATATATCATAATATATAATAACTTTATCTTTATCCTTTATATGTCCCACATATGAAATTAACGATTCAAATCACT
This sequence comes from Viscum album, assembly GCA_963277665.1. Taxonomy (NCBI): domain Eukaryota; kingdom Viridiplantae; phylum Streptophyta; class Magnoliopsida; order Santalales; family Viscaceae; genus Viscum; species Viscum album. Next base: position 767,073,691 of record OY728162.1, read on the forward strand.
TTGAGAGGGTGGTAGTCCGCACTTTCTAAAATGAAATTATCGTGTTTACCCACAATGGAAACCATAAAGGTATGCCACAAATGAAAAAAACAGAAGCATAAATAAATCATAAACATAATATATATCATATATAAATACAGTGACATCTTAATGTCCACCATGAAAGGTGTTAAAATAATATTGAACAATCATCGTTTCGTGAGGGAGAAATTCTCCATCCACAGAAACATTATTTTTTTAAACCATTAAATGAAGGTGTGTGTAAGTGTAGCTCAAATCATTCAAATAAAAACATATTAGTATATTTAAGATACTGTTGTTGTTACAAAATAATGTAATATAAAGTGTTTAGGGGGTTGGAGAAACAAAATAAAACATAAGAACACAAGAGATGACACTAGCTTTAAATCAGGTAACTCTTTTTGATTTGAGCACAAAGGCTTCCTTGGAAAGACTTCTGCCAAAAGTGAGGATTCTAGGAGTAATATAGGGATGTGGAGAGACAAAATGGGCATGTTTTGACCGATTCAAAGGCTAGAGAGGTGTGGGTAAGGTAGTAGAGGTGGGGGCCTTTTATAAGATGATAGGAGGGGCACTCTTGGAATGTTATAAAAGGTTACTTTATTATAAAATGATTTTCGGATTTCAAAGGTAACAAAATTAAATATTTCAAGGATAAGGTGAAAACAGTTCTAAATACACCCATCCAATAGGTTTTTGAAAAGTGTAGGTCTTCGATTTTACATTATCTTTTAATTTTATTTAAATCGTTAAATAATGAGGTAATCACTACATCATCATGGTGTCATAAATAATTTAATTTATTTAATGTCTAAAAATTTAAAAAAAATAACATGATTTAGGAAATATTTTTAGATTTCTAATGAATATTTATAGTAAAAAATATGACTTGTATAACCACATGTAGAAATTGTTTTAGTAAAACAACACATGTTTGTGACATTTTCATTTTAACATTAAATAAAAAGTTCTTATTGTCATTTTCCTACCAAAGTGGTTCCATGGGGTCCCCATGTTGAACCATGGATTTTCTTGGTCGTCCACGACACATAAAATAATGGTAGGACATGTGTCACGGTCATTTCATATTATTAAAACAATATTTTTACCTTAAATTACACTAATTACCTCGAATCACGATAAAAAACATAAAAGTTACTATTCACCAAAAAAATTATTTTAATCCCATTGAACCACATTTTACTTCTAAATGAAAAAAATGTATGTCTGGTTTTTGATATTCAAAACAAATAGGTGGTAAAATTTCATTTAAAAAAATCAGTTTTTGAAGTACCACTTAGTGGTTTCACTATTCATTAAAAATTGATGTTTTTCAGAAAAATACCAAAACTTCACCCTAAGATATATCTGATATTATGAATTAAAAATTGATTTATATTTTAAAAAATTCAAATCATTTATGTTTAATTAAATAATTCTATAATTAATTCCCACTGTCAGAACAAATAACATGTTTTTATGAAATAATATTTATCAAAAGATTGACACTAGTTTAAGTCCAATTTCAAAGTGAAATTAATTTCAACGACCACAATTGGATTAAATGGTAAAAATATATTCTAATTTCACTTTAAAACCAATTAATAAGATAATATAATCATATAAATAAATTAGATTAAAAAAATGTTTTGAATTAAAATACAACATTTTTCACTATTCATTAAAAATGAACTTTATCGGAAAAATACCAAAAATTTACACAAAGTAAATTTTGATGTCCCGATTCTAAAAATAATTTTATTTGGTCCAATATAATGTATAAGAGTGACCAAAACTATATTTAATGAGGGTAGACCATCAAAAGGTGATAGTTCGACCTTTTAGTGAATATTACAGTATATATGCCTAAAAATGAATTCTTTTCATATTTTAATCCATTATCCTTTATTGGTTAATGTAAAATCATTTAACAAAATTATATAATCATATTTTAGTTATTTATATTCATTACAGCCAATACAAGTGCTACATTTTAACTACCATTTAAAATAATATTATTTTATTACTAGTGTGCAACGTAAGATTTCAAAGAAACTCTTTGTTGCGTATCGGGTATGCTATTGAACATAGAAACCCCTTTAAAGAAAAATTAATATTTAATTAGTAAATATTAATAAATATGAAAATTTTTTATTCTTTATTTACCTGGGATGTTACACATAATCTATTAAGGAACTGTGGACATCCTGATAAATAAATGAAATCATTCGGTAGAAATATGGAAAAGGATGAAAATCATATTTTTTCTAAGAAGCTTCATGATATGAAATAAATGGGATCAATACATGAGAAAGATAAAAAATTAAGGTCCATGATATTGAATATGTGTGCTACAACTCTGAATAGAGATATTAAAAAAATTTCCCATGTGAATCCATATGGAAAATATAAAAAAGTTGTAAATATTCTTAAATATATTCCCATAATTTTTTTAGCTGATTTGGATAAATATAAAAAGTTATATGAATCACATGAAAGATATCACGCTAATGTTAAAATGAATATTCCACATGAAGAAGGATAATTTATGATATGTTTTTATAAATATAATACTCATTTTTTGATAGTGTTCTGTGTGAGAGATTCAATAAATATAGATATATTTTTAGTCGATTCATCAACACATTTCCCTAAAAATAAGAAGTCTTCAAAGGAATTAATCTTGAATTAAGATATGTACAAGACATTATGGATATGGAATGATGAACAATTCCACACAATTAAATGATAGGTATGATAGGATCCATGACACCAATGGAAAATTTAATATTTGAAAATTAGATATAGAAGAATGAATTATAAAGAAAGTGGAGAAACATGGTTGAGAAAACCTTCTCAACATTTATTTTCACAATGAGGAACTTGTGACACCTCCTTATTCTCTTATATATTTGTGTGTTTTTGAACTAAAAATGATTTGAGTTGAAGTAGAATTTTGAGGCTATGACATCTAGACATAATGATGATATAATAATTCATGGAGTTTACAGACTTCCATGAAATAGAAGAAAATTGTGTATCCCTTGAGGGGGAGAATTCATGAGATGAAACTGCTAAATCTTCATTTCATAATGAATGTGGTACAACTAAATAAATTTATTAAATTTTATGTTCTGGTATTTGAATAAAATGTTTATCCCCGCTTCCAAATTCCTTAAATCATATCAATTAATGGGGGTTTCTTAATTGATATTAATAGAAGAAAAACGGGGGTATATATCATTTTCACTTGGATTTTACAATGTGTTTATTGATGTATGTGAAGTATATATAATTTCATTTATGAATTATATTATTTATAAACCCTATAATAAGATTTGAGGATTTTTTAGCATTATTTCACATGCATGGTATTTAGAGATAGATTTTAAAACCTTGGTTGCCACTCTTTTACTTTTTACACCAAGTTAGAAGATGTAGAGTTATATTTTCTTAACTAAAGGAATTTTTTTAAGAGAATAATAAGATATTATTCATCTATTTAATGTGATCTATAAATTTTATTATAAGGGAGATGATCATGATTTTGAGAAAAATCTGAGATGGGAAGATCCACCACTTACACTTTGAATTGATTTTTTGATAAGGGGGTAAAATACTGACTTTTTAAATTGTAGAAGTATCGACACAAAATTAAAAGGGGGGATTGATGAATGTTATTTCTTGATTGATTAATGAATTTATTATTTTTTGATAGTATATCATAATATCATTATATATTGAATACCTATTTTAGGAGATGGGGATACTTAAAGTGGTGATGCCTGGATAATTATTATGGTATCACTTGATGGAATTGGATTTCATGCTTGAGATATTATCCATATTAATTGTGATGACTGTTTTGATGGTATTAAAAGGAAATCAATATAAGGGTTGATGGTGAAGGAACATTATGTATGACATGTGAAAGATCATGAAAATGTTTATATGCAAGATGCTATGAAGAATGATTAAAAATGATGGACATGATAAACAAATGCATATATATTTGTTAAAGAAGAATGAAATTTGAAATTTCATTAACTGATTTTAAAGCTCAATGGATTGTCTTAATATTGAGATGTTGTTTGCAACATGAATGATAATTCTTGATCATGAAAATATTCATTTCATGCGAATTTGATTTGAAGGCCCTGTAATATACCTATATTTGGAATGAGTTATTAATTATAGGATTTCATATCGAATGATATTTTACAACGTTAGGATCCATGATTGATCATCCAAATATAATTGTAATTTTGGAAATCAGATTAATATCTATTTCTAGAAACTGTAAGAAAGTTTTGCGAAGATGAGTTTGCGAATGAGGCTTTCATGTAAATGAGGGCTCATTGATTTTATATAAAAATTCAACCGTTCACTAAACATCAATATATTGATACAATAGTATTAAATTTGAAATTTATTCCTTTTTATATTCATGTGAATGATTAAAAACCATTTTACATACTATTTGAGGTATTTTCGGTGAAAAAACAAAGCAGGTTTATAGAACACAATTTAGATGCCCATGTATAGTACGAAAATCATCAATAAATTGATGATTTAGTATGGTATTTTACATATATAAAATAATATATTCTATTGATCTGAATTTAAGTAATTTAAAATACTATTATATGTATATATATTAGAAAATAAAATAAGGATGGTAAAAAAAATTATATGCCCATGCAAAATATGCTAAACTTTGATAATGTGATTCCATAGTATTATTTTCGACATAGATTATATGCTATATTCCTGAGATATGGGTGGGAAAAATTTATATTACTATATGTGAAATATATATTTGATAATTGTACTATGAGAAGGTTTATTCACTAAAATTCTTTGGTGGTACGCGAATGAAGAATCCCCCACAAATGACATGCTTCATGGATAGTAAAGCATTGTGATCTTCCATGCAGTATGTGGTGGTGGTCCTTTGTGATTTTATATTCAGTTCATAGATAAATATTTCATCATGAATGAATAGATTATTTGGGGGTGAAGTCCGTTGTAGATATCCATTCTTATTGTAGATATGTAGAGATGATCCTATTATAACATCATTACCATATTAAAAAATATTCTTATGCTAAATGGATAAATAATCACAAATGGTTTTCTTATAATTACAAGTATCACTATCTCAAAAGAGGTGATCTATAATTTTGGGGATGTGTTTATTATTAGTGGACGATCATATTCTACTCCATTTGGGTTCTATAATTAAATCTTGTTTTATAGGGAAGGATAAAATGCTATGTGATGTGATGTTCTAAGAGAGGCACTAATCTAAGTGTATTGATTTTCTAAGTGGTGAAGTGATCTACAATTTTCTATGTATGTTTTGTTCTATGAAAACATAAAAAATAATTCAAATAATTTTCAATAATATGTTCCCTATGAATCATGAAATTTAACAAATAATACACAACTTATTATATAAGCTATGCTATGATCATTTCATGATCATAAGAAAATCATTAAAAACAAATTGAATAGTATAATGTTAATATTAAATTAATTAAATGTGTCGTAAACATATGTTCATGATTAATAATGAGTGTAACACCCCAAGCTTCCACGGTACGTTTCACTTCGAATAATGAAATAGCGTGTGTTGTACGCAACCTCGAGCTCTAACACACACCACAACGAATTAAACTAGCCGTTGTGAATAGTAATACCTACTTTTTGAAATTTTATAAATTTTATTTATCAAAATTGACTTCATTTTTGGATTCGGAATATCGAAATTAGCCTATGTTGAATTTTTGGTATTTTTCTGAGAACTTCTATTTTTTATGAATAGTGAAAAATACTTAAAAACAACTTTTTTAATCAAAATAATTTATAGTGATAAGTTATACTATTTAGTGGTTTTAAAGTATAATTAGAATATATTTTTACCATTTTATCCAATGGTGGTCATTAGAATTAATTTAACATTGAAATTGGACATAAATAATTGCCAATCTTTTGATATAAATTGTTTCTTAAAAACACGCTATTTGTTGTAACAGTGGGAATTAATTATAAAATTAATTAATTCAACTTATATGTTTGGAATTTTGTGAAATAGACATCATTTTGAATTTTGGAATATCAATTATAGCTTAGGGTGAAATTTTGGCATTGTTCTGAAAAACTTCAATTTTTGATGAATAGTGAAACCACTAAGTGGTAGTTAAATAACTGATTTCTCGTTTAAATGAAAAATTACCACTTCTGTAATTTGATTTTCAAAAATCAGACATACATGGTTGTCATTAAGAAGTAAAATGTGGTTCAATGAGATCAAAATAATTTTTTGGTGAATAGTAACTTTTAAGTTCTTAATCGCGATTAGAGGTAATTAGTGTAGTTTAAGGTACAAATAATGTTTTAATAATATGAGATGAGCATGACACTTGTCCTACTCCTATTGGATGAGTCATGGCCGACCAAGACAACTCATGGGTCAACTTGGGGACCCCATGGAGCCACTTTAGTTGGAAAATGACATTAATATATATTTATTTAATGTTAAAATTAAATTGACACAAACATGAGTTGTTTTACTAAAAGAGTTTTTAAGTGGGGTTAAACAAGTCCATATTTTGACTATAAATATTCATTAGAAAGATAAAACGATTTCCTACATCATAGTATTTGTTTTATAATTTTTAGACATTAAATAAATTAAATTATTTATGACATCATTATGATGCAGCGATGACCTCATTATTTAACGATTTTAATAAAATGAAAAGATAATGTAAAATACAAGGCTTAGACTTGTCCAAAGACTATTGGATGGGTAGATTTAGAACCCTTATCACCATAGCCACGAATTATATAAGTGTGGGACTTTTAGAATCCGAAACGCATTGTGTAATAATGTAACATTTCAATCTTTCCAAAAGAGTCCCTCCTCTCCACTTATAAAAGGCCCCCACCTCTCCCACCTTATTCACACCTTCAATCCATTTGGCTCGGCCAACCTCTGCCCAAATACTCTCCCAACTTCCCCCTCTTACTCCTAGAAGCCTCAATTTGGGCAGAACTCTTCCCAAGGAAGCCATTGGCTCAAATCATAAATTGTTACCCGATTTTGAGGTATTGTCTTCTCTAATGTTGTTTTGTTTTATTTTTCATCTCCAACCCCCTAAACTCCTTTTATTCATTTCTTTTGTAACAACACCAGTATCCTAAATATACTAGGATGTTGTTATAAGAAGTATTCTAGCTACACTTACACACACCTACATCTAATGGTTAAAGAATATACGGTTTCTGTGGATGACGAATTTCTGTCTCATGAAACGATGATTGTTCAACACTCATATAACACCTTCAAAGGTGGCCATTAAGATGTCAATATATTTATATATGATATATAATATGTTTATGTTTTACTTATGCTTATGTATTTCTCATTTATGGCATACTTTATGATTTCCATTATGGGTAAAACGCGATAATTTCATTTTAGGAAGTGCGGACTACCGCCCCCTCAAAGTGATTTGAATCGTTAATGCCATATGTGGGATGTATAAAGGATGGAGTAAATGGTATTATACACTATATTATACTGGAATTATATTATACATTTATATCATTATGATTTCATTCAATTAAATACGAAATAGAAATGAAAGTAGAGTTCATGCGTACGTACGGCTTACCGTCTCCATGAACGGTGCATTTCATTTCTTACCTCTAAATGTTACGTAATATTATCAGTGAATTTATATACTAGATATATATGATATATATGACATCTAAATCATGAATATAATTCTGGAGATAATGGATATTCTACCCCATAAACAACTTGTAATTATAAGAAATTTATTGTTGACTCAAGTACCAAAGATCGACAAAACCGACCGTTATTAACTTAAATAATTACATAATGTTCATAACATTGTAATAAGTGATATAAAAAGGATAATGAAATAAAAAATGGTTCTTAATAAGTTATATATTAACTCTAGTTTATTATTCAGGAGGTTAATGAACAGTTGAGTCAAGTCAGACATGAGGTAAGGGAATTTCTTAACCCAATTTCCATTCTTGGGGTTAATCTCGTACTTTCAAATAATGTAATGATATTATTATGTCTTATTCTGTATTTTTACTTTATTTATGTGTACCTATAGTGAATACACATAATAGATCTATTTTATATTAAAAATAATATTTTTAAGGACTTCGTCTTAATCTCCTTTCATTGAGGCATATTTGGTTTTATACACAACTTTATTTTATACGGTGTATAAACCCCTTTGACTTTTACGTTTATTCAAAAGGAATATTTTTTATACGAAGCATTTTTCTAAATGACAAAAGGGGATGTTTTTCTTTCCGTACTTATGCGGCGACAACGACTTCTCCACCGCCGTGACCTTTATTTGAGTTTCGTCTTCCTATACAAGCCATCATTTTTTTAATGAAAAATAAATACAAAGTTTTAACTTTCTTTTATTTTGGTATTGAAAATGGTTTTGAAATCATTTTTATTATATCAATGTGTTGTATTGATATCTTGTGATTGAAATGTGGAAATGTTATGTTTCCTTTCTGCATGTTTTATGTGATACGATTATGTTATGGTTTATGATATGTTTAAACCTATTCATATGAGGAATGTATTGGACTTAATAAGTGACGGGTGGAGCCCGCTATAGCTCCTCGATGCATCGGTAGGTCTCATGAGACAACTAGACATGGAATTGGCCGAGTCCCTTTCCCAATTTGATTTATGGTTTTGGCCGAGGCCTTAATCATTTTAGACGTCTTGGTCGAGGCCTTGACAAAATGTTTCAGAATGTCCGTCATTATACATTCCCTCATTATGAAAGTGGTTATTGATATTTCATGTGATTATTCGTCTAGTAGAATATCGATGTGAGTAAGTAAGTGGCATTATTTGATATTAATTTTGCCATATTATGCTGAAGTTCAAGTTTAATAAGGCTTTTGTTTAGTTATACATTACCTTAATTGTTAGTTTTTATTTATGAATGCTTCCGCAATATTGTTATCATTACTGAGCATCTGAGCTCACCCCTTTCAATGTTTTAATATTTTCCAGGATGTGAAAAGTATTTTATGAATGACCTGCAGGGATTGTCAGAAGAGGATATGAGTGTGGACTACGAATACTTTGTTATTAGTTTTTCACTTTATGATGTAATGTAACGTTTACGAATGTATCTAGTGTTTCCAAGGCTACTAAACTAATCGGTCTTTCGAGACTTGATCTTTTGTGATCATGCCAATGTTACGAAGTAATGAACCAACTCTAGGTAGCTGGGGTCGGGGCGTTACAGTTGGTATCAGAGGCAGTTTAGTACTAACATTGGAAGCTAGATGTAGATAAACTCTGATTAGAGCACATAGCCCAAAGATAGACTTTGAGAATTAGTATAGAATAACTTCCTAGAATTTTGGTATTATAGAGATTTTATGAGTTTTCTGAGCAATACATCTCTGTTTGGATACGAGCAGGTAGAGGCAGCTCTGGCACAGATGTACCTAGGGGTAAAACCCGAAAACACCGCTTTGAGCTAGACTCGAACGGGAACCGGTGCACGACAACGGGCCTTGCTTCACTCTTGGTTACGACACTCCCGGGGGATATGATTAGGATAATTCTCATTTTATTTACAAACCACTATGACGGGTTATGAGTATATACTTATCCAAAGAAAACATTTCTTTTTATGATTATGGATTATATCCATAAATAGTTCAATTTATGTAAAGTGTTTTACAAGTATGGAATTATGTATTTTGATTCATTAACTAATCTAGTTAATGCCATTGTTTATAAATGTCACCTAGTGGAAGGAATGGAAACCGTATCAATGCACGAACTCCGTGTAGGGATTTCCCTCCTGCTCAAGATAATTATTGTGGATCTAGAGATACAACTGGTGCTGATAAACTTATTACCATACTGGGACAACTCACTCAGGTTATGAATAATAACCTTACTCGTATGGAGCACCCTGATCCACAACGTGGAGGATCAATGATAGACCATTTCATGAGGCAACAACCACCAACCTTCAATGGGAGTAGAAATACTATAGTATCTGAGAAATGGATAAATTCCTTAGAGAAAATATTCCATGCCTTGGGGAGTAGTGAAAGGGAGAAGGTTGTCATTGCAGTTTACCGCCTCACTGAAGATGCCGATCAGTGGTGGTCACTGATTCAAAACACAAAGGAAGATGATGACGTATCGAATATGGAATGGAGGGAGCTCAAAGACCTTTTCTTAGAAAAATACTTTCCTCGTGACCATCGAGCAGATATGGAAAGGCAATTTCTAAGTCTGAGGCAGAAGGAGGATGAGAATGTCGCAAAGTATGAGGTTAACATTACAAGGTTAGCGAGGCATGCTTCCGATTATATACGTAACCCAAGGAGTAAGATTGATCGTTTCTTTGATGGGTTAAAACCATTTCTCCGTCGAGCTTTAGTATCACAATCCTTCTCATCATACGAAGATATTGTCTCGTGTGCTATCAAGACAGAAAAGGAATTCTCTAAGTCTTATGACAACAAAATAAAGTAAGAGAAGAAGAGAACGGTGGAACAAGAGACAGATAAAGGGAAAAAGGAAAAGAAGGATTTTCCATTATGTGATAATTGTGGGAAGAACCACCCTGGTACGTGCCTAAAAGGAATGGGAGTTTGTTATAAATGTGGAGAAAAGGGTCACCAGGCTCGTGATTGCAAGGGAAAGAAAGAGGCTGTCAAAGTTTAATGCTACAATTGTAGGGATATGGGGCATTATGAAAATGAATGTCCTAAGCGTCAAGGAAACTTACCTCAAAAAAGGCCAAGGGATCAAGGCCAATCTTATGCTGTGACTACAGTTGAAGCGGAATAATTAATGTATTGGTACTTTTGGACTCATGGATTATATTCTGGTTATAAGAATAATGTGATATATATATATATGGATTGTACTACAGTACTTTTTGATTTTAGTAAGGTTTTAATATGATTAAGGTAATCATATTTTTAGTATGTGACAATAATAGAAACTTTTCTTTGTTTGGGGAATCTGATGTTACAATTGATTTTGGAATTAAGAGACCTTTTAGAGAATGTCTAGACAGAGGTATTTTGGATAACTATAAAGGTTGGAGTGGATTAAGGTGATCTTTGGATAGTATTGTTTAAGGTTAAATCATTTCTGAAGATTATTTTTGGAATATTATAATACTATAGTTTTAGGAAAAAGACAACCTGCAGGGTGGGGAATAACCCGTCTCGTCAGACAAAGCTGCAGGAATCGAACCCACAACCATAGTGCGACAAGCCTTTATTTCCTACCACTAGCCTACAGGAAGTCCCTGGTTATTACAAAATAGTTTTACTAATCTAAATGTCATGTGTTAATATTTGGAACCTTATACAATTAGGATAAAAAGAATATTTTTGAGTTCCGTTACCATTTGGAGTAAAACATGGGTTTGTGGTAAAAATTTATTAACAAATGAAAGTATACATAACAAGTATGTATATTCCCTTACATTCTTAGTAAATCTCCTAAATAAATTCCTCAACATTATAATAGTTAACTTAAAACAAAAATGTTGTCGATTAACTTTTCCAACTGGGGATTCAATGACCGTTTAACCAGTCACAAGTTTGTGATTTTCTTGTAGTTAAACTTTCTCATAATCCTATTTTCTATAACTCTCCATCAGACAATGATGGTTTGTTTCTCCTCCATATACATATTTTCATAGAATCCTAGAATGGGCTATATCGGGTGACCTTTGTACTTATCTTGCTTTCTTTTAATGTTATATATTTATTAACCTTATTTACGATGTGGGTTTTCCTCAAAGGTATTTTCTCTTTTCAAACTTTTATTTTCAAAGAAAAATTTCAAATTTCGTGGACGCAATTATTTGAAGGAGGGGATAATGTAACACCCCAAGCTTCCACTGTACGTTTCACTTCGAATAATGCAATAGCGTGTGTTGTACGCAACCTCGAGCTCTAACACACACCACAACGAATTAAACTAGCCGTTGTGAATAATAATACCTACTTTTTGAAATTTTATAAATTTTATTTATCAAAATGGACTTCATTTTTCGATTCGGAATATCGAAATTAGCCTATGTTGATTTTTTGGTATTTTTCTGAGAACTTCTATTTTTTATGAATAGTGAAAAATACTTAAAAAAAAATTTTTAATCAAAATAATTTATAGTGATAAGTTATACTATTTAGTGGTTTTAAAGTATAATCAGAATATATTTTTACCATTTTATCCCATGGTGGTCATTAGAATTAATTTAACATTGAAATTGGACATAAACAATTGCCAATCTTTTGATATAAATTGTTTCTTAAAAACACGCTATTTGTTGTAACAGCGGGAATTAATTATAAAATTAATTAATGCAACTTATATGTTTGGAATTTTGTGAAATAGACATCATTTTTGATTTCGGAATATCTATTATAGCTTAGGGTGAAATTTTGGCATTGTTCTGAAAAACATCAATTTTTGATGAATAGTGAAACCACTAAGTGGTAGTTAAATAACTGATTTATCGTTTAAATGAAATATTACCACTTCTGTAATTTGATTTTCAAAAATCCGACATACATGGTTGTCATTAAGAAGTAAAATGTGGTTCAATGAGATCAAAATAATTTTTTGATGAATAGTAACTTTTAAGTTCTTAATCGCGATTGGAGGTAATTAGTGTAGTTTAAGGTACAAATAATGTTTTAATAATATGAGATGAGCATGCCATTTGTACTAATCCAATTGGATGAGTCATTTCCGACCAAGACAACCCATGGGTCAACTTGGGGACCCCATGGAGCCACTTTAGTTGGAAAATGACATTAATATATATTTATTTAATGTTAAAATTAAATTGACACAAACATGAGTTGTTTTACTAAAACAGTTTTTAAGTGGGGTTACAAAAGTCCAAATTTTGACTATAAATATTCATTAGAAATGTAAAACGATTTCCTACATCATAGTATTTTTTTTATAATTTTTAGACATTAAATAAATTAAATTATTTATGACATCATTAGGATGCAGCGATGACCTCATTATTTAACGATTTTAATAAAATGAAAAGCTAATGTAAAATTCAAAGCATACACTTGTCCAAAGACTATTGGATGGGTATATTTCGAACCCTTATCACCTTATCCACGAATTATATAAGTGTGGTACCTTTATAATCTGAAAAGCATTGTGTAATAATGTAACATTTCAATCTTTCCAAAAGAGCCCCTCCTCTCCACTTATAAAAGGCCCCCACCTCTCCCACCTTATTCACACCCTAAATAAATTTGGCTCGGCCAACCTCTGCCCAAATACTCTCCCAACTTCCACCTCTTACTCCTAGAAGCCTCACTTTGGACAGAACTATTCCCAAGGAAGCCTTTGGCTCAAATCAAAATGAGTTACCCGATTTTGAGGTAATGTCTTCTCCTATGTTGTTTTATTTTATTTTTCTTCTCCAACCCCCTAATCTCTTATTATTCATTTCTTTTGTAAAAACACCAGTATCCTCAATATACTAGGATGTTGTTATAAGAAGGATTAGATCTACACTTACACAAACCTACATCTAATGGTTAAAGAACATACGGTTTCTGTGGATGGCGAATTTCTGCCTCACGAAACGATGATTGTTCAACACTCATATAAAACCTTCAAAGGTGGCCATTAAGATGTCACTATATTTATATATGATATATAATATGTTTATGTTTTACTAATGCTTATGTATTTCTCATTTATGGAATACTTTATAATTTCCATTATGGGTAAAACGCGATAATTTCATTTTAGGAAGTGCGGACTACCGCCCCCTCAAAGTGATTTGAATCGTTAATTCCATATGTGGGATGTATAAAGGATGGAGTAAATGGTATTATAAACTATATTATACTTGAATTATATTATACATTTATATCATTATGATTTCATTCCATTAAATACGAAATAGAAATGAAAGTAGCGTTCATGCGTACGTACGGCTTACCGTCTCCATGAACGGTGCATTTCATTTCTTACCTCTAAATGTTACATAATATTATCAATGAATGTATATACTGGATATATATGATATATATGACATCTAAATCATGAATATAAATCTGGAGATAATGGATATTCTACCCCATATACAACTTGTAATTATAAGAAATTTATTGTTGACTCAAGTACCAAAGATCGACAAAACGCCCGTTATTAACTTAAATAATTACATAATGTTCATAACATTGTAATAAGTGATATAAAAAGGATAATGAAATAAAAAATGGTTCTTAATAAGGTATATATTAACTCTAGTTTATTATTCAGGAGGTTGAAGAATGGTTGATTCAAGTCTGACATGAGGTAAGGGAATTTCTTAACCCAATTTCCATTCATTGGGTTAATCTTCTATTTCAAATTATGTCATGATATTATTATGTCTTATTCAGTATTTTTACTTTCTTTATGTGTAACTATAGTGAATACACATAATAGATCTATTTTATTTTAAAAATAATCTTTTTAAGGACTTCATCTTAATCTCCTTTCATTGAGGCATATTTGGTTTTATACACAACATTATTTTATACGGTGTATAAACCCCTTTGACTTTTACGTTTATTCAAAAGGAATATTTTTTATACGAAGCATTTTTCTAAACGACAAAAGGGAATGTTTTTTTTTCTGTACTTATGCGGCGACAACGACTTCTCCGCCGCCGTGACCTTTATTTGAGTTTCGGCTTCCTATACAAGCCATCATTTTTTTAATGAAAAATAAATACAAAGTTTTAACTTTCTTTTATTTTGGTATTGAAAATGGTTTTGAAAGCGTTTTTATTATATCAATGTGTTGTATTGATATCTTGTGATTGAAATGTGGAAATGTTATGTTTCCTTTATGCATGCTTTATGTGATACGATTATGTTATGGTTTATGATATGTTTAAACCTATTCAT
Source organism: Viscum album (assembly GCA_963277665.1). Lineage (NCBI taxonomy): Eukaryota > Viridiplantae > Streptophyta > Magnoliopsida > Santalales > Viscaceae > Viscum > Viscum album. The sequence goes on from OY728162.1 coordinate 767,088,721, forward strand.
ATGAGGAATGTATTAGACTTAATAAGTGACGGGTGGAGCCCGCTATAGCTCCTCGATGCATCGGTAGGTCTCATGAGACAACTAGGCGTGGAATTGGCCGAGGCCCTTTCCCAATTTGATTTATGGTTTTGGCCGAGGCCTTAATCATTTTAGACGTCTTGGCCGAGGCCTTGAAAAAATGTTTCAGAATGTCCGTCATTATACATTCCCTCATTATGAAAGTGGTTATTGATATTTCATGTGATTATTCGTCTAGTAGAATATCCATGTGAGTAAGTAAGTGGCATTATTTGATTTTACTTTTTCCATATTATTCTGAAGCTCAAGTTTAATAAGGATTTTGTTTAGTTATACATTGCCTTAATTGTTAGTTTTTATTTATGAAAGCTTCCGCAATATTGTTATCCTTACTGAGCATCTGATCTCACCCCTTTCAATGTTTTAATATTTTCCAGGATGTGAAGAAGTATTTTATGAATGACCTGCAGGGATAGTCAGAAGAGGATATGAGTGTGGACTATGAAGACTTTGTTATTAGTTTTTCACTGTATGATGTAATGTAACATTTACAAATGTATCTAGTGTTTCCAAGGCTACTAAACTAATCGGTCTTTCGAGACTTGATCTTTTGTGATCATGCCAATGTTACGAAGTAATGCACCGACTCTGGGTAGCCGGGGTCGGGGCGTTACAATGAGAAGCAACCAAAAGTATGTGACATATCATATATTCTATGTTGTGATAAGTTAATGATCATTTGAAAAATTTAGCAAACAGTTAGAATAATATATAGTGAATATAAAATTAATGTGCTATGTGATGAAAGAATTAGTTTGATAAGAATTAATGAAGTGGACCAGTAGTATGCTACATATCATACATGATATGATATGATAATTTAATTATCATTGAAAAAGTTTAGCATATTTTTTGATCAATATAAAGTGAATTAAAAACACAAGTGCAATATGATTCGAGATTCAGTACACTAAGCATCAATGAAATGGACAAAAAATGATCTACATATAATAAATGCTATGCTATGATCATTTCACTATCATTGGAAAAATTTATATTATTGATTGATCAATATATATTGAATATAATAATTATGTTCAATATGATCTAACAATCAGTAAAATAAGAATCAATGAAGTTGATAAACAATATAAGACAAATCATTCATTCAATGTTATGATCATTTCATGTGTGTATGATCAATTTAGAATATTTTTTGATGTTTTAAAAGTGGTTACAAAAATTTTATGTCCATGAGAAACACATGGTTTTATAATTTATTTTAGTTGAGAATCCTTAAATAGTATATTATTAGTTTTTCAAGTCAATATATGGAATGAAATTATATTGATGATTTTTTTCCACCACCTGCACACATTATTTGATGTTAGGAATTCATAATAAGAAGGAAGTTTCATTTCCCAAGAAGATACATGATAAATATCTTATAATAAATAAAGATGATAAGTTTAAGAGATTAAATTCACAATATACATTGAATGTAAAGTAGTAAGATCTGAGCATTCAATAACCTCAGACGATTTAGATAATTCATGATCTACTATGAATGGATTTTGAGACCAATAAGAATATTTCAAGAAGTTGTCGAAGATCTTGACATACTTCATGAGTATAACAGATCTAGTACACTGATGGAGGAATATATATCTCAAGCGATTCAATAGATACCGAAAGAATACAATGATCATTATATTTATGGAATAAGAACATTAGTAAAAATTAGCGTGGGACTAGGGTGTCTAACAAGTTACTAAAGAGGCTTAGGGATAAGGTGTCTAACCAGTCAAGAAGAAGGATATGAGATGATGGTTGTGGTGTCTAACCAACCAATGTTGATGATTTGGTTGATGGGGTATCGAATCAAGTTCAATTAGAGAATTGACTACTAGGGAGTATGAGTAGTTGTTTCTTTATTCATTGTAATCACCTTCCTCTATAGTTGAGAATCCAAGTTTGGGGATTAACCTACATAAAAAGGATTGAGTATTTATAATAAACCTTGTAAATACTATGTGTTATTCACCTGATAGTAATTTCTACGTATGAAATGATATTTTGAGCTATCACCAAGTGGATTGAGAACATTAACAATGTTGGGAGGTTGAATTAAAAAGAAAAAATATAGAAAAATTAAAACACTAATTCACCCACCCCAATTATATTTTCAATATATCATAGGGAACTATAGATTATATGACTACATTTTTCCTTGAGACACTGAGGGAAGAGTGAGCTAGTGAGTCATGTGTCTGGATAATGGGATGATGATAATTATGGAATATTAAATAAACATTACATAGAGGTAGTGTTTTTCACATATGTAACTTGTTGATGATGCGTTGGGGGAATAATGCTTTGTGTATGGTCACATACATGTTGTTCAATCTCAAGTCAATGTGTTTAGTTGGACCACTATTAGTTAGATACTTTAGTGGGAACTAATTACATAGCAGAACTAGAGAGAGGTTGGGGGTGTATAGTAGAATAGTATAGTCTCTTGTCCATGTGGTTCAGCTTCCAGGTATAGGAAGCAACGATTAGAGGATTATCATGAGATGAGAACCAGCCAGACCACTAGTATTAGTATTGATGTTTTCTTTCATCTCTGTGGCAGACGAGGACACATGAGGAATCAATGCGACGTTGCCCATTGGAGTGTTGATCTTGTGTCAGGATGGACCATGTACCACATTTCGATATGGTATTCCCTCTTGTAGTTAGTGGAAGAGGGTCATCGGAATCCATGGGTTCAGGAGAAGGGTTCACAGCTATGCATCAGGAAGAGATCTACAATAGTATAGTCGTTTAGGCTAAGTTGGTAGTGGTTGTGGTTGAGTTATTCTATAACTAGTTATACTTAGACAAAAGTGTGGTCTTTCTCTAGGTCAGGAGGTTATATCATAGGGTTGTGGTTTTGGTTAAATATATTCTGATCAACCACCCCCTATGGTGCATGGTTTTGGACTATCTAGAAATAGGGGTATGATCTTAGTATCCTCTCCACTTATATCTCTACATATTTACATAGGTGCATAACATAGTTTTATATTTTTACTTGTGGTGGAATTCCATAGGCTCATTGTTTATAATTACAAGGGAATTATAATTCTTAATACTCCATTAAGTATTAATACATAGGATGTATGTCAGTTCTGGTTGTTCCCCATTGATATTGGCGGGTGTCACATTGTCTGAGATCTTTTTTCCTCAAGATTACTATGTTTGATGTCATACTTCGTATGGACAAGCTAGTTTCGTATCAAGCCTCCATTGATTTTTATCACCAAATGGTGACATTCACATCCCCAGAGGGTTTAGTATTTACTAAAAAGGATCAATGGGATGACCATGAAATCCGAGTTGGATAACGTATCATGGGATGGGTGGGAGGGTAAACTAGATTGCTATAATTTATAAGGATGTTAGGGATCATGTTCGGTGGAATTTTCTCCTGTGGGTTTGCTTTTAACGGATTATTTTTCAGAATGCTTTCATGGTTTAGCACATAAGACAAAGGTTGAGTTCTCAATCGAGCTAGTTCTTGGAGTAGCACCAATATCCATTCCCTTTTACATGATGACTACTATGGACTTACAAGAGCTCATGAGGTAGATAGAGGACTTGTAGGCAAAGTGGTTTATTTTACATTGTTATTCTCTAAGGGGTTCACTAGTGCATTTAGAGAAATATGCAGATAAAACTACTAGGATATGCATGGATTACTGTAAATTTAACCAACTTATTTTCAAGAACCAATATACATTTCCACTATAATATTACATTTTATATAGGCTTTGAGGATATCAAGTGTTCTCAAAATTTGATTCGAGATCCGGATATCACCAGGTACTTGTTCGACCTGAACACGTACATCATATATATATATTTGTAGGTATCATCTGTTTGAGTATTGGGTTATGTATTTCAGCCTCATGAACATGCTTGTGGTTTTCAGGGAGCTAATGAACCTAGATTATCATTTTTATCTAGATTCTTTTAGTGTGGTTTTCATGGATGATATATTGTGGTATTCTCAGAATCGACATAACCATGAGAAACATCTAAAGATCATTTTGGTCGCAGTGAGAGAGAATCAATTACATGTGAAACTCACAATATTCCACTTCAGGAATGATAAGATAGACAACCTACATCAGATTATCTCATATACAGTAGTATCGGTTGACCTAGAGATGGTGCGAGTTATAGTTTCATGGGATCATCCCATGAATGCCTCTGACATAAATAGTTTCATGGGGATAGTGTGATATTATAATAATTTAATATAGGATCTCTCATCCTTATAATCACCACTTATAGGCATGACCAAGAAGGTTTTTATGTTTCAATGGATAGATACCGGTGATATAGCTCTTCAAGAACTGAATGAGAGACTAAACTCTGCATCAGTCCTGATTTTTCTAGAGATGGGAAGAATCTACACTTTGTGTTGTCATTTATTAGTTATCAAGATAGAATTAGTTATGATGTATTGTGATAGAGTAGGGATGTATGGGTCTCTGTAGTTGAGGACACATGAGAGGAATTAACTGGCTCATGATATTGAGTTAGTTGCATTTGTACATGGATTGCACTATTTGAGACACTCTTTATCAGGATATAATTTTGTGGTTTTAACACACCAAAAAATATTAAAGTACATATATTCAAGGTTTGATATGAATTATAGGTAGTGAAGGTTGGGGGAGTACCAATGGTCTTTTTACCTCAAGCATGACTACAGACCTAAAAATGGAGATATGGTGGTCGATGGATTGACAAAGAGGACTCATATATAGGTGGTATATTAGGCCAATAATGAGTGGAATCTTAATGATTTGATCACTAATATGAACATGGATATCCATGGTATTCAGTGAATAATTTCCATTCATCATTTGTTTTGAACTATACAAATCAATATAGATTAAGAATGATAAACTATTAGATTCAAATGGACTTGTTCTATAGGAGAGTGTTGTAGGTTAAGACCTCAATCCTCTTTGGACTATAGTTTAGAATGATATCCTAAGTATATGTGGATTCATATGGGTCCTGGAATAAATACGTGAAGTTATGATGTATGAGTTTTATTCCATGGTTTAGGAAGAACATTGTGGTTCTACCAAGATTTATTGTGACTTACATTGTCAATACTGGTGGTTGAGGATGAAACATGATGTTGCTAGTTTGGTTATATGGTGTTCCCCCTATCAGGTGGTGAGTGAAGATCACCAGTGACCATATGGACTATTACATAAGTAACATAAAAATTAGTAGAGATAGTATAACGTCATGATGGATTTTATAACCTGTTTGAGAAGGCCTCCTTGAGGTAGAAATGTTGTATGGGTTTTTTGATAGTCCCACAAAGGTTGTGCATTTCCTTTTGATAAATTAGACTTTTAGTGTAGATGATCTTGGTTTTTTGTATATCTATGTGATTTAAAAACTTCATGGGTCCCTTGTACTATCATTTTAGATAGGGATTCCTAGTTTGTGTCCCACTTGTGGAAGAGTTTTTAGAGGGTGTTGGGTATGGAGTTCTTCATAGCACAACATACCACCATAAAAATGATGGCTAGTCAGATCGTATGATACATGTTATTGAGGAAATTATATGACGATGAATATTTGTGTTTGGGGATATTTGGAGATGTATATTACCATAGTTGACTTCTCCTACAATAATAATTAAGAGATGACTATACATATGGAACCTTATGCAGATTTTTATGGTAATCCATGTTGACCTCCCCTATGCTGGTTAAAGGCAGGTGATGTAGCTTTACTAGGACCAAATCTCTTGCAAGATACTTTTTGATTAAGTATAGTTGATCATGAAATGGATGGATCTTGAAAATTATGGACATAAATATTATGTCGATCATCGTCGATGACGACTAGAGTTTGATGTTAGGTATTAGGTGTTTTTATGTATCTTACTAAGACTAGGAAAAAGATTTATTAGTAGATAGGGTACTCTTTCACCTCGATATGTTAGTCCATTTATGATTTTGGAGAGAATTGGGATTGTAGCCTATCTGTTTTAGTTAACTTTGTGTTACAACAACATGCACAACGTCTTCCATGTATCTCATCTATGCCATTATCACTCAAACCAGTCTCATTTTCTACAACACAAGGAGGTAGATTTATATGTAGATTCATCGTTTGTGGATAATCTGATTCATATCATTTATATGAGCATGAAGGTTCTACGAGACTATTTTGATCCTCTGTTATGGGTGCTATGGTGGTATGGCTTCTTATAAGGAATGAACTGGGAGTTGGAGGTAAATGTACATGATCAGTGGCCAGAGTTATTCTTGGGAAATTCATGACTACCCTTGAAAGGGAAATCCTAGGACTAATTTCATTAAGGGGGATGATTATAATACATCGTGTTATCCTATGAGGTATAAATCTTTCTTTTTCTATTAACATGCTTTATTACATCCTAATGTGAAGACACTTCGGTGTCATGGGGTTTTCGGGGCTGTCCATGGCTTGTTCATAGACCAGAATCAAACTCTTGGGAAAAATAGATGGGTGACACTGTTATGAGTAATAGTGTGACTGAATCCATAATGGTTGGTGAAACCCTGCAGTGTTGGACAGATAACTACATGAGCCCGTGTAGTTTGAGTAAACCATGAAGATGAAGGAGAACACCATTGCGATTGCCTTTACAATTTCCGAAAGAGGGTTGCAACATAGTATGAGCATGGTTTGACAAACTATGTTCACTAACCATGTGAGGTTCACCACCATACAGTGATGGGATCACAATTGGATAATAGTTTGAAAAATTGTGAATCCATACCATGAAACCAAGAGATTTAAATGTAAATTAGATTTTTTCCCTTAAAAACTATCAAAAGATACAACCTAATGTTTATTAAAGTAGAAAAAACTCATTTGGGATCTACACCTTGATTAATTTTTTTGATTTTGATTTCATTCTAAAATTTGAACTCATAATCTAGTGTCATTAGTCATTTTGGATTCATGTTAATCAGTATTCATTTCCGTTTGTTACATTCTTCATTTTTCATTGTATCAGCTCTTCTATTTAGGTCCGTGATTATATTCCCTATTTTTATGATTTTCATTTGTTTCAAATTTTTCTTCTAATTTGATCCGAATAAAAATATGATACAATATGAGCACTTAATTATGGACCTACGTTTTGTGTTCTATACATTGCCCTTGGGTTTTGGTGCTTTATATGACTATTTTTTTCTTTTTCATGCTATAATTTCTTTTTGGACCCATATTATTAATTGACTTATTAAAATGAACATCTTTTAACATGTTAGGGATACTTGTTAGTTCCTTCAGCTTATTTGGAGGTCTTATCCCCATCTAAGGCCACAAATGGGGTGTGCCTCGTGATTACCTTTTACTTTTCCTATTATTGAACTACCCAAGGGGTAAGTGGTCGAGCATTACTAGTTATTGGAATCCCTATTAAAAGTTAACTTTATTAAATTTATTATTTAGGAAATGGTCTTCTACCTTCATCATGTTATGTATGATGTGAATTGTTAAACTATTTAAATGTGAACAGTAATATGACTGGTTAATCTCATTAAATGTATTTTAATGGGAATTATTATATGAGTTGGAAATAGTCAAATAATGTGATGTTATGAAAGGATAATTGAATTCAATGATAGATGATTCTATAGGATTCCATGGGTTTGCTACACCATGGGTAATGATAGTGGTAGTAGAAGCCTTGGATGATATTACTCATTAGGTCTTGATTTTTGGGGATGCCTTAGGCCTTGCTACCCCTTATATTTGGCTTTCATGGGCTGATAGTGGACATGGTATTTTTAAATGTTCATAGGTACCAAATAAGAGCCTAATTGAGTTTCCATCAAGATTCTCTTGGGACCCGACAGGGTTTCCATGCTACAATATACCTTAGATCCAGCCCCATGGGATTTGAGACTTATGTTATACAGATCATATGTGGTAATTGTAGAATTCTTAATTTTAGGGAAGGTTAATGTTTGATATGATATATATGTAATAAAAAATTGTAGTGCTTGGTATGAGATATTGGAAATACAGCTTGGTCATGATAATTATTTATTTTGTTCCTTATAGCTTCCTTGTTTGATGATCTTGACACTTCTTTTGTAGGAATCCTTTCTTGGCTTGATAGTATCACCTTAAAGTTATTATCATTTCCTTGAAATATTACAAGTATTACTATCATATCTATTATATACCTTGAAAACTTCATTGATTTTATTATAAATCCAAGATTTTTATTGACATTATTGGTGGTGTCCTACTAGAATCTTATATCACACCCTATCTTAGACCACTAGTGGGTACCCATATGGACATTATGAATGCCGGTTGGGATTGGTAAAAATCACTGATGCTTTATTCTTTACATTAATCCATGTCTAGTATAAGGGGGTAAGAGGACCAAACATTGGCTTATGATGTTAGCAGGAGATATTACATTTCTGTATTTTTTTAGTTTTGATACATTTATTATATCAATTCAAATATACCTAATTTTGATTATTTGTAGGCACATGACATGATATATCATTCTTGTATATAATATTTATTTGAAAATTGTTGTATATATATATATGGATTTTATCTAATATTTAGTTATTAATGTACTACCTAAAAGTCATGTTTCTAGTCTAGTGGTCTTAGTGGCTATTCATTCCAATTATTCATTGTTATATTGCATCCGCTAAAGACCTATTTGATTTTTTCCATCGTGTTTTACTATATCAAGGGGGAATTATATACCCACTGATAAACCCTTGGACCTCTGTTCTAGTAATAATACTCTGGAATTTTGGGAGATGTGTTTGAGGCAATGCAGATAACTATTCTCAAAGCACCATTCAGTGGGATCCGGGTCCGCAATGTTGTAGTCAAAGAAATTAAAATTGAATAAACTCACTATGCTCAAAAGAATGAAATTTCCAAAAAAAATTAAATAATTAGAACAATCACATTACTATTAAAATTTTAACTATATTCATCAATAGATTAGTAGAAAAATCACTCAGGAGGAGGAAATATATACTTCATTAAAATAACACAATATATAAGAAAATAAATGAAATATGTAGTGACATGAATGGACTAGGAAGGGATTTCACATTGATATCCAGTACCATAGGATCCTGGGAGTTTATCTGATTATTTAAAAATCAAATCACATATTATTCCTCCTCTATATTCTATAGTATCTCTGTGAGAATCCTCCATCCAATACAAATTGATTATGAACCACACCATCACATCTAATATTATGATATCATTTTTGATAACTTTAAATTTCCCTTCCAATTTCTGAAACAATATTGTGGATTTTATTTTAAATGATTTTAATATTAAATTGATAATATTGAACATCCAGGAGAGTACAAAAAAAGAATCACGATTTCTTACAGGTGGAAGAAGAATAAATTTCATTAATCACATGGGTGAAAAATTAATTCCTTATACACTAATGATTGTTTCACATATGAATCATTCATGATCATAAAACCATCATCTCTACATTGAATGAATCAATGTTGATTGGAAAAAATTTTGAAGTGCAGAGATTAAATGGTGACATCATCTTTTCTTCATACCCTTATGTAGTGAATGATCCACGAGTATTCCCTTATCTCCTGTGTCCTTAATACAGTGGCCATTTCGAGTTCAATTTCTCATTAATTTTCACAATGTGATGAATCGTAATACTTTATCTGATCATACGATTTCCATTTCAAATTAATATATAATAAATATATATGAAAACCTCAAATGATCTGGAAAAAGTTATTAAAGGAAATAGAAATATATTAGAGGCTCTAACAATGTCAAAGAGTATCATATTGTTTTTGTAAAGGAAAATGTCATACAAGATATCTAAAATATAAAATAAGACCATAATTATTCCATACAACCACCAAGAGTCATAATTTTAGTCAAAAATCTCCTATGGGGTTAAAATTTAGTAAAAGGAATTATCATATTAGTTCCAAAAAAATTCTACTATGTAGGTCATAAAATTCATATTAGATCATAATTATCTTCCAAAACTAGATTTTAGTAATGGAAATTGTCTTACACGGGGTAAATTATCCTATGTGTGGTAAATTTACCTATATAGAAGACCAAAAAATCATTCAAGGATGGATATATAAAAGTAATATGCCACATGAAATATTCTCTTAATAAGTATAAAAAATTTTCCGACCTGATTAATTCTCTTATAGGCTATACATGACCAAAATAATCTTATTTTGGGTTCTAAAATAGGACATAACAAAGAATTTAATAATTTAACACTGAAATTATGGCTTTGTAAAATAATTTCATAAATTAATGAAACACATAAAAACATTGAATCAATCAATTTAAAAAATAATTCAATGACTATACCTGGAAAAAATGATGTTATTATACTTAAAATGAGTGTGGATTAAGTAATTTAAATACAATTGATAGATCCTGAAAATATCATCTCTATCAGTAAGGATATCATAAGCTGGTTCATTATAATAAATATACTTATAATCTATGTTTTATTTTTTGTAAATTAGGAAGTTATATTAGGAAATATCTAAAATCAAAACTTGAAAATGAATATATTCTCACTAAAAAAATTCCATGAGTGTTATAGACACTTGAACATAGTAATATGATACTAGAGAAAATTTTATGTGTTGGATTCCCCACTACAAAATGATCCAACTCAGGAAGCTAGTGAGTGTGAAAATTATTCCTATTAGAGACACATAGATGATGCATTCAATGATTACAAGATTATGTAATCATTGATGAAATACCAATAATGGTTTTTCTCTTTCTATGATAAAACTCGTAGGTAATTTACATGATTTCATATTAGGTAAAATTTTTAAGCATATTTTCATTATTAAAGGTTATAATGCCAAAAATATTATACAAATATAGCACAGAGATGAGAATAAACTATTTCAAGTAGAAGATAGGGGTATATTTTCATTTTTCTTCACATTTTTTTGTTTTTAATAGTATAAATATAAATATATAATTGATAATTAATCCATGATAATCCATTAAAACATTTATGTATTATAGAAGTTATATAATGATTGATCTTCGAAATAAGATAAAAGTGGCTTCAATCAGGGTGATTTTGAGAATATCTTAGCAATTAATTCGTCAATAATTATGTATATAGTGTATATTTTTCCAAAACACACATTTACATATACTTATATTATTTATTGTTTTATGAAAAAGGAATCATACACATTTCTTTTCATGGAGAGATTCACTATGAGTCTTTAAATAATTTTATTATCCTTTTATGATATTTATTACAAATAATAACTTCAAAACCTAACCATTTGCCAAACAAAATGATATATTAGATCTCATATGACTTATAATATGAAAGAAATACCTTATTTCACAAGTTTGTGTGTAATTATGTGAATCATTTTTTAATGATAATTCTATAATAACACACATCAGGAATACAAAGTGTGTTATTCTAAATTATCAAAATGTTTCTAATGATATCTATAAATCCGTAAGGTTGATCTAAACCTTCAAATGATAGAATTTTTTATATGAGAAAAGAAACATCTATGATTTTGATAGTGGGGTAAATAATGAATATGTTAAAGTCAAATCTTAAGGTGCATATAGTTTTGAAATATCATTAAGTTCCATAATTTTTCAACGGAAATAATCTTATTGAGACACATTGTTTATAGGAATGTTAGAACCAAAAATAATGGATTATAATCACCATGCTAGGAGATATTTTATTTTTTGGGGATAATGAATCCTTATACATCAAGGATGTAATAAATAGAAAATAATCTTATAAATAGAAAGTAGCTATGAATTCATAAATGGAATCGTTGTATGAAAATAATGTTAGTATATTGTATAACATATAACTATTGTGAATCCCACTAGGTCCAAATGTGTTTTCAAGAATGTTATCCACAAGGATTGTATATAAAATACCTATAAATAAATATTGGTTGATAAATGATTTAAGATAAGCAGATATGTTGTATCTAATGAAACATTTTCATCAATAGATATATTATAATTTAATTAAGTTATAATTACTATAGAATTATACCACGATAATTTGTGACACCCTAAACATCATTGGTATGATATACTTTCTGATACCTTTATATATTTTTTGGTTCTAAAGTTTGATAAAAGATAGCGCTTCAAATTTTGGATTATAGGATAAAAAATATAAGTGCATGATTTTTACTGGATTAATAGTAATTTGGTGTCTGTTGTGTGCTATGGAATATTTGGTTCCAAAGTATTTTTTCACAATTTGAGATTGGTTTTTCTAATTGTGAAACATTTCATAGAAAAAAATCCGATAGGTTATGATTCGATTTCAAATAGGTTTCATGTATTGGACATGACTTTAATAACCATGTGGTTATTTCTGTGTAACCATGAACATATGTTTTCAAGGGAAAATAGAGACCACATGGTTAACAAACAATTTTTTTAACCATGCACTAAAACCATTTGATTTATATGATTTTCATAAAATATGTTGACCCAGCCATTACTTAACACTCTATGAGGTTATCCCATTGGTATCATGGTGATTTTATATTGATTTTTGTGTATCTATTTATTGTACGTGTAAATGTCTTCTTCATTCATCCTTTACTCAATTTACTCTCAATCTCTCATCCCCTTGATTCATTGGAACCCCAATGGGATGTGATGGTAAAATATAGGGTTTAATGTGTGGAATTTATTATTTTTATTATGGATCTATAATTTTTAGGACTAGGAGTTTTCATTTATGAACAATAATTTTAATGTAAAGTATGTTTCCCTTGTTGGTGTTGTATATGTCTTTATATAATACTTATTTTTCGTGGAAAATTTCATCAGTACTTTGTTTTCCTTATTTTCTACTAGTGTAAAATGTGTATTTGATATATATTATGTTTGATTTAGGAAATTGAATATTTTTCATGGAAAATTGGTTAAAAGTGGGTTTTCAATAAAAAAAGTTTTATACACTTCAAGTTTTTAATAAAATGTCGCATTGATGGTTTGGAGTATAAAACAGGGTTTCCACCACATAAGTGGTAATGATTTTCTTGTCTAAATATTTTATTAAATTTTGGGAATGATTTACATGAATTTATTATGAAAAAATAACACACTAGAAGCATATGTATATCAGGTTATGGACATATGCAAACAACGTCGAGTGAAGAACCTCTAAGGGTTGCGGGTGTGATACGGATAGACTATGATATGTTTCGTTGTCATTAAGATTAAGATTATGTTAGGTTAGTGTTTCCTGTGTGTCAGAGATATGTATTACCATAGGATATATCCCAATTTTTCATCGTTTTATTCATAATAGTGATGATTCATTATTTGATTCCTAAAATGTTTATAGTTTGAGGTATACAAACTATTTATTATTTCCCTTTATGAAATAATTCATATTTATTTCCATATTATTATGGATTTGAGTTAGTATTGTTTTAAAATAAAATAAGATTATTTTTTATGAGAAATGTTTTAATATGAAATTATTTATAATTTTTTTTTTCAAAAAATAAACTAATTGTTACATAGAAGTGGACATTGTATGGATTCATGGTGATATACCATTAGGAATTTATCTCGCACCATGTATATTAGATCAGTAATATATATATATGGATTTATAGGATCCATGTAATGGTAAGGTTGTCATGTATTCATATGAATTCTCTTGGTTGATGTCTTTTCATGGTGATTTTGTAATGTCCTGAGGGATGGTCACATGGATTATTGGTTTTGGTCTTGGATTTAAGTTGTTTCTAGGATTATCCTTCTTCTTCTTTTTTGTGTCATGGTTTTATACCTCTTATTAAATTATATACAATGGTTCTGTATCATTATCTTATTGTATAAGATACATGTAGAATTTTAATTTTATATTCAACCCATTCAAATTGTTGTATGTGTTAGTACATAGGTTCTTGTCACTTTCCATGTTTATGAAAATCACTCTTTCGAGTTGGTAGTCTCAGTTAAGATATATGATAGTCGACCTAGGAGGGTTTGTTACCAATTTTCATCAATTAGAGGTTTCTTTGGTTGTTTATTGTATACTACAGTAACAACCATTTAGAATTAGGTTGTATCTACAGAAGGGTTCCTGGTCAACTCAATTTCATATCTGACCTTCAACTAACACGATTGGTCAAGTATTTTCTCATTAAGATTAAAATATGGATATTGGGTTTATTTAAATGAATATTATTTATTATCTCTATTGGTTTATATTATTTTCTTCAATCCATGTTGTTTAATGGATTTAATAGTGAATAACTAAGTTTATATTTTAATTTTGATATGTATTCCAATCCTAATATTGTGTTACCACTTGTTTAATAGATAATTACACTACAAGGTTTTCATTGATTCTAGGGGAAGGACCTATTAGATAAATCACATACAAAACCCCTTCATTGAACCCTTCATTAGTGGAAATAGTAATCTTGGTTATTCATTCACATGGTCAATATGGCTATAGAAACTGAGAATGGATGGTGAATTATCCTTTAGATTTTACCAAGAATATTTCAAAAAAATTACTTGGTGAAAAAGAATCAAAATAACCGAAGGAATAGATTGAGAGAATAGAATATATTTTCCACTTTTTGGAAGATATATAAGACTATATGTCGGAAATTTCAACTTATATAATTTATGTTAATAAAATTAAATGGTTTGATTCCATCATAATAGCTAAATTAAAGAAGTAACTCAAATAGAAAACATTCAATAAGTTCTTCAATTATATGTTCTACCTTATGACCTAAAATGTGGTAAGGGCTTGGTAGTTTGTCACCTTGGAACAAGGAGACTTATAGTTTTGGAGTATGAAACTATTTTCACCAATCGATATCCAAAAGATATAACTAATAACTACCTAAAGGCTATATGGTTTTAGATTGGTCTAATTAAAGATATTTGATTGATTATTATTATCATTTTCATGATGACATTTAATTTTGTAGTTAATAATGTGTCTATAGATGATGCAGACGTAGTCAATAAAATAGGTCTCAGTGGAGCATCTGTTATTTAGGGGGTAGCCAAGTTCTTCACCTATCTTAAAAAGGAAATGTAATAATGGTTCTTTGTTTTCATTACGATATATTAAATAGTGTCCTTTGGAAAATACCAAATGGTTTTCATCCATTGTAGAAGATATAGCCATTACTAATCCTACTTGTACAACAACACCCGATATATTCCATCACTGTGGATAATCTGGTCACCTTACTGTTTTTAGATGATTTTCATATGGATTTAGAGTGGGATACACCTTAAAAAATATCCTATGACCAATTACATGAAATGAAAACATGGGGTATCTCATTATAATGTTAAGGGGGATATTAAACAATGAATAAGTATCAGATATGTGTTTAGTTTGTATGCCTTTATATAACAAAGTATGCACCAGAGGAATTTGAAGTGGGTCGGACAACTATGAGATGTACAATGTTTTTTACTTCCTCTACCATCCGAGATCTATTTTATACTAGTGAATATCATTATTTTATATCACCAAATTTGGTCAATGTTCTGTCATTATGAGTGAATATTATATAATTTTTTAGGATCATTCTATTCCCTTATAATGGTGGAAAGAGTTGGGTTTTAAATATTCCATTCTATAGGTTATAATCGCCGACCATGAGGTCATTTTGAATTTCATGTTTCTCGATCATAATTTCTTTTCACTTATCATTGAAATGGATAATATTGTTCATTTTACGTCCCAGGTCAATTGATATCATTTATAGATTTAGTATCTATCTCCCAATGGGGTTACTTGTTTCTTTCAAGGTGAGTGGGATCCTATATCAGAGTGAGTAGAGATATTTTTTCCATAGGTTATAATTATCTCATGTAAATCATTAAATATGATTATTGAGGCCATTTATCATTAGTAAAATGGTATGCATCCTACTATTATGAATGTGTAAAATAAAGTCTTTCTTAGTAATATTTTCTAGGTTAATTCCCCAAAGAGAAGGCGATTTTACTATTGACATGCATCCAGGGATGATCCTTATCTCCTATCAATTTTATCATATGAAATACACTTAATAAAATGAAATTAATTGTATGATTCTAGATATTTTGTCCAAAATATTTGTTTGTATGAGTGGGTCACCTTGCACTTCTCTGATTATATTTATAAATAAGTATATGTATGCCTTCAGTTGTGTGATAACTACAGAAAGATTAATCAAATTTTTATTTATTAAGGGTACCATTTTCTTAGGATTTATGATATCTTTGATCAATTTAAGGGATCCTGATCATTTTATAATAATGATTTGTGATAGGGGTGCCATCAGGTAAGAGTCTAAGATGAGGATTTTTTGAAGACTACATTATAGAAAATGTATGGAAATTATGAGTACTTGGATATTCCATTTGGTCATTTTAACCTTCATTTGGTGTTCAAATATTTGATGAGTTATATTTTTTATTGTTTACTGGACTCTTTTATGGATGTTATTTTAGAATATATTTTGTTAATTTTGAAAAATAAATAATAATTGAGATATCGTCTTGATATTGTTCTCATAACTCTGAATGAACATCATATGTATTGAAAGATAACTAAATACCAGTTTTGGTAATAAAAAGTGTGTTATCTAGAACATTTTATATATGAGAAAGGTATATTAATTAATCATAAACAAGTTTAGGTAATTAATTCCTTGGATAAACCAAGAATGTGTTATGATTTAGATCTATTTGATTTTGAATGGTTATTATAAAAATCTCATTCCATATTTCTCAAAGATTCCATCACATATGATCGAAATGAAACATAACGGTATTGATATTGAAAGTAATGATAATTATAAATGATAATTTGAATAAATTAAAGTGGGGATGAATTTATATCTATTTTTTATTATTTTGGGATTGGGTTTTGCTTATGACATAATGCCTCAGCTATAGGATAAGAATGTGTTCTGATGTTTGGGAAACCGACAGTGGCATATTAACCTTTTAATTACACTATCATGATAATAATTATCCTAATAATTATCTTGAATTTCATATCATTATTAATTATCTAAATACCAATATCCATTTTCTCTTTATAGATAGGTTTACTATATATTTGTATTAAAATTTTATAAAAAATATTTCTTTCTAGAGGAATCTGAACCTATAACTAAGATGTTTGTTTGGGTATATTCACAATTTTTTTTCTATATTTTATAAACTACAAGAATATAGAACGTTGTCAATAATTCATTTATAAATTATTTAAGAACACATACCAATAAGAAATCCATGTATGAATGATATTTGATGATTTTATTAACTGTGATGTACTTGGATGTGGACGAAGTTGATGAGAAGGAGTGCTTATATTGTGAGAAATAAGATTCATTATTTGATGATTTTATTCCTATTGGACAATAAATAAACACTTATATTCATGATTTTAGTTAAATACACTATGGTAAATTGACCATGAGTGATTGTACTCCGACTCTATGTTGTTTTTCATTTAATAGGTAGATTTTTCATTCTAAAAACATTGTAGTGGAAATTGATGGATATTGGAAATTAGTACAATTGTTCCATACACCCTAGTACAACCATGATGAATCATGAATTGAGATGTTTGAATTAGTTTTTGGGGATGAGTTAGTCGATTAAGGATTTTTGTTTCATGATTCCTTATCTAAAAAATATTAATTTAGATCACAAAAGGCCAAAAAAATTGTTGTTTCCTTTACCAATTATATTATGAAAGTGGGATGAGATATATATAGAATTAATTGTAGTTTTACCATGGAATCCTATTGGGATAAATATTATTTGGGTTATCATTTATTTACATTCATAAAAATATCATTTCCCCCACATTTAGGAGACAAAAATTGTAGAATAGGTTGGGAACATATATATCTAAAGGATCATGAATATCTATGAAGTATCATATGTTATCGTTAATAATAGAGATATTTTATTTCAATATATTTTTTTGAAAGGTTGATAATATGTGATAGGTACCCAATTGAAGTTAACCATTGTATATCATGCTCAGACTAAAGGAAA
The DNA here is from genome assembly GCA_963277665.1 of Viscum album. Classification (NCBI taxonomy): domain Eukaryota; kingdom Viridiplantae; phylum Streptophyta; class Magnoliopsida; order Santalales; family Viscaceae; genus Viscum; species Viscum album. The sequence continues at coordinate 767,106,910 of OY728162.1, forward strand.
GACTGAGTGATACATTCAGATTCTTTAGGATATGCTTCAGGTATGAATTATTTATTTTGATGGTTCATGGGAATGTTAATTGAACTTAGTTGAGTTTTCCTTAAAAAAGATATCTTTATTTGATTAAAATATAACCATTTGAATAATTTTATGTGTATCTATGAAAATATACTTTATTCTGGAACGATTTATGAAAATAGTCATTGGTTGTACCAAATCTTGTTAAATAGATTAAGAATATTTTAGATTTAATCTGAAATATGATAGCTATATATTTGAGTCAACAGAAATCCTATGCGTACTATCATGATTTCCAAATTGATTTTGCAGTATGTGATCTTTTTTTTCTCAATGATTCACCAAATTTGGAAAATATTCATTTTCAATGATATGGAATGTTGGTAATAAGGTTTATTGAAACTTTCAAAATCAATAAACATATTGGAACTGGTGGAGATTATTTTGACATACTATCTTAGTTGGCATAAATTTGTGTTTTATTTCATGGTTTCTTACTAAATAGGTATCAACGAGACCCATCTTAATTGTTAGAAAGGGAAAAGGTTAATCTGAATCACAACACCTTAGTGTACGAGAACCCATTTTAGATTATAAATCATCTGAATAATGTTTTTTTGGTATCATGTTTCCCTTGATCCATGTTATATGGAATTGTGTATGGGATATACACATGATGTGGGGATACGAAGCATTGATGATATATAAGTGTCCATTTGTCTTTGTGAGTTCAGAATCATATAATCAATCTATGGAAAGAAATTGACATGGTGGGGAGAATTTTGGCACCCTCCAGGTAGCATGTATGTTATGTTTTTGTTCCCTTTTGTCAATATCATGGTTTTAAAGGTATTCAAAAGTTAGGGATAAATATTTTTTTATTTTTGTGAGAAAAAGGCTAGGCACTTGGCTTATGAATAGTTAGTAGTAACTATGAGATAATCATGTGATATTTATTTTTCTATTTTAATGAAAATATAAATATATTTAGAATGGTTTTTCAAACTAATATAGAATAATAGGAAAACTATGTTAGAGGATTGGTTGTGATATTGTTGAAACTTCAAGGCTTACACACAATTTTTCTAACTATGTGACTATTCCAAAGTTACCATACACATTAGTTTTTAAGTGATAGGTGTGACTATATTATTAGTCCATGGATTGTATAACTATGAATCCAAACTATGTCACTCACATGGGTTTTATAAAATTAGAAAAATACCATGACACCCTCAGTTGTTTTTAACCCAAATGATTTTTTATTCTCCCATTATTTTGACTCATACATTCCTTGACACTCTATAATGGACTCCCCTTCTAATCATAGTGATTGTTTATCTATTTGGGTGGATATATTCATGGTATGCAGGAATATCCACTCAGTTCTATGTCTTTTATCTAGATCTACCATCATTCTCTATTCACTTTAACTAATTAAAACACAAATGTGGCTTGAAAATATGATCTATGTTGACGGGTGAGGAATTAGTTATTTTTCTTATAGATCTAGGCTTGTGAGGATTTAATCTCTTCATTTGAAATAAATTTTTTTGAAGGAGACATTGTTTCATCCATTAGTGAGATATGTGTCTCTATATAATGGTTATTTCTCATTGAACCAATTACAAATATTTTCTTTTTCCATTTATTTGGATTATGGAAATGTTTGTATTGATATCAATCTGGTCAAATTTATACAGTTGCGTCTATAATGGCATGGAAAATGGTTTAAAAGGGGTTTAATTAAAAAATAATTTTTCACACTTCATGTGTTTGATGAAATCCCTTAAATATGGTATTGAATATAAAAAGGTTATTCAAGAATGTGAGTGGTAATTTATTACATTTAAATGTTATTTCTAAAATTATGGGATTGATTTACATGTATATCATGAAAAAACATGGGACTTTGGGACCTCATGTGCATCAGGTTATGGACATATGAAAACATTAGTAAGTCTGTAACCATTAGGGTTTATGGTTATGGTATTGATATGTTTTGGAAGGAATTAGTATCACTAGGATTCACATTATTTAATCCTGATATTACTTGTGTGTCCAACTTATGTATTCTCATATTCTAGATCCCAATTATTCTTGTTTTTATTCATGATTTTGATGTACCGTACTTTAAATTTTTATGTGTTTATCTTTTGAGTTGTGAAGGATCTTGATAAATTTTCTCTATGTTATAAATCCTATTTATTTACATATTCTAATGTATTTGAATATGGATTGTTTTAATGTAAACCCAAATTTTGTTTTATGATAAATTTCTTAATATAAAATTCATTATAAAACTAATTTTTTATTGAATCTAGAATTAATGGTATCATTTTGAAAGTCTTTGTGTAGATTCATGGTTGTATCCTACTAGGTGATTATCTCATACCCTGAATATTCCTTTGGGGGTATACATACGTAGTTTTGTAGGATCCATAGAAATGGATGATTATCATGTATTCTTATAATGTATCTTATACAATTTCATATCATGTTGGTTTTAGATAGTTGGGATGGAAAGTCACATAGTGACTTACTTTTGTTCATTGATTTATGTTGTTTCTCGGATTATCCTTTTCAATTGTTATGTTATGTCTAGTGTTTTCATTATTATTCATCCATGAAACACTCTTGTTTTTTTACCTTTATATTGTTATAAATGAGACATGTTGTGTAATTTTTTTGTGGTGAAATTATTCTCTTTTTTAATGGGTTGATACCCCGGAGTTTGTTTATATCTAATGGTGAGCTTTTTTGTGATTTAGGCTCTATGGAGATCCATATTGGGTGACTTGTTAGATCTACCTAGGTTGGTTCATTACATTAAAAAAATTTATGGTAGAATGTAAAAATCATATTTTTAAATGGATGCCTTTAAAATATCATATAATCTATAACTATAGTGGTTTCTCACTAAAACATTAACAAAATATTAAAATGTATATAGTGATCCATCAAGGGATCCAAGAGAATATTCAATCATGGAATGATTATTTTTCCTTATGTCTAAAAGTTTTAAGTGGGAGAATTATTGTTTTCTATGTGATTTATATTCATAACATATGGAAAAAAGAGTGGTCTTATAGTTTTTAAGGCTTGGTTAAAAATATTTCCACAAGAATGTCTTAAATTAACTTTCCATTTTTAGCGAATAAGATTTTTTGAGATCGGCCTATGGGTTTCTTGGAATAATTCATCATTAATATATTGAAAAGGTATTGGAAATTAATATTTGACACACTTGGTGGACACTTTTTGAAAATTAATCATGGCATAAATCTTTCTATGTTGATGTATCTGAATAAATATCTGGAAATTAAGGAAAAAAATAAAACTATATATCCTTTAGTGATGAAATTATCACATATCCATAATATATATATATATATATATATTTAATATTTTCCTTCGTTAAATTTTTGTAAAAAAATGATAATTTCATTGATTTGTAATTATAATGCTCCAATGGTACTTAAGAAGTTCAAGGGACGTGTTTATGATACATATAGAATAATTACAGAATGTTATCAAGGGGGTATAATAACTACCCTCCAAATAGATCAATATGATCTAGTATTAGAGTTATGAAAAGTCAATGATAATCATAAAATCATTATAGATAGTGGTCACCAATAATATAGAATATGAGTATATTACATTTTCTAATTCATTAAAAGAAGTACTAATAAAAATACATATTTATCCTAGATCATAGTATTATACCAAGGAAGTCTATTTTTCATGATGTATATTATAATAATATTATAGTAGTGATACTAGACATGAACTCCAAGTTATGATAAAGGTAATGAGTAATATACTTTAGAGATATCATCTCATGAGGTATTTTACATAAGAAGGTGAAGTTATAGCAAGTGAACTATAAATATGAAAAAATGATATACTGAATGACTAATAATATATCGTAGTATAAAATATACCTTTCATGGGAGATTTAATACATTGTGAATAGTTAATTTTTGGCTCTAGTGAAAGTGGGTGTTTTATTGGTTTATTTCAATTACCAAACAAAAATATGAAAAAACATAATACTATATAATGCATGGAGTATGATAAATTTTTAATTTATATATACCCTGATAATAACGAAATTATTATATAATAGATATGGTAATGCACATATATTACATGTTGTATAAAATATTTGTTGAAAAACATATTTATAATGATAACCCCATGAAAACATGAGATTAGTATTAAACATATGACATATTATCTAGATTCAAAAATATGATGAAACAAAGACGATGTATCACTTTCAGTTGTTGGGGAATAATAACACTACATGAGAAATGTATTCTAGAAGTAATTTAAAATACAAATAATTGGTTCTATTAATTTTCTCAAACCACCATGTTATAATGTGTCAAATAGTAATTAAAATATTTTTTTTACTAATTTTGGTCTTGGAGAACATTTATGTATCTATAATTCGTTTCTATATTGAATGTGTAAATTTAATTTTTTTTATTTTTTTATATTTAGTGGTAGTTATAACTATTGCAGAAATATTTCCTAGGTTTATCTCAATTATATAGATTTTAATATACTAATTTCCCTTATAACCACCATGAATATATTTCATGACTTTTTAATAGGGAATACCATAAATTGTAGATTCTTTAGTAGTATGTAGTGGAGATTAAAACCAATGCTGAATAAATCGCAACACTTTTGTATTTCATGGTGGTTTAATCCTATTTTATACACCATAAAACCTTATCAAAAAATAAGAGAGATATATATATTCTACTATAATAAATTTAAAGTTTTGAAATATCTATGACATATAGATTTTTTTCCTTTAAAAATGTTTAAAAAATAGAAAAGATTTATTAATTACAAAATATTATATAAGAAATAGTTTTAAAAACATTAATATATTTTTATCAGTGAAATGCTACAAAGGAAACTTATATATGTTTGACAAGAAAATATACAACACCTAAATATAGGGATCCAATATCAACTCTATCCCTATAAGTTAGGCAAGCATCCCCAATATTCTCTACACCACTCATGTTCATGTCGACTATTATCCTTTTACAAATCTGATTCGTATGTTAAATAGAATAAAAAATATAAATTAGTTATCATTACATATTTTGTATAATAAATAAATTTATAAACATTATAATAATAATATAAATGTATTAATATAAATGTACCAGATTTAGTTCCACCCATATCAAGGTTAAAATTTAAGAGGAGATCTATTCTTCCAACCATGAAATAGATATGAAAAATAATAGCACTCATATTTTAAAGAAATTTGAAATAAAATACACAACAAACATTTATTTTGACGTACATTTACATGTTTATAAAAAAAATAATTCTTCTATGAAACTAGAATATTACTCCAGTAATGATATATGGTGGAAATGGACATCATGTCAGAAGTTAATTTCTCCTATATCTGCTTTTAAAATCTTCTAGAATCATTTTCAAGAACCCCATATTTGTGAAATTGACAAATGTATTTCACATTAAAATTTTCATACTAATCATTTTCATGCTCTACTAACCTCATGATTGTAATTTTGACACTATATTCGCAGTCTATGACAACTCAAAATAAACTCCATATAATCCCCCTAACATACTTGAATCAAAATACATCAATATAGAACAATTTGAAAAAAAATAACATAGGATTGAATTTTGTTGAGTATATATTTATAATTATAAATTAAAATTAACTAATGGAATGTGTGAAACCGTTTTGTTAAAAATTATAATACTTATGTGTATAGTGGCCAACTAAATTGAAATTTTTGTTTTTATTTGAATTTGTTACAAATATCTAAAATTGATTGAATGATTAGGAATTGATATATTCTATTTGAATATTATCCTATGTTATGCAATGTAAGTTGAACTATTTTGTATTATTTTTAGTGTGTAGTCTTAATAGGATTTTTAGAGTGGGAGTTTTTATTTAGAATATGATTTTGGGGATATATAATGTGTTAAGTGAAACATTATAGTGTATAGATCCATGACATAGAGTAAATTTTGAAGGTTAGTTATTATTGTGTTATGAGAGATATTTTTCTGAGGAGTTGTATGTTTTTATCTTATTTCTTAATTTATTGGATTTATGTTATGAAAATAGAATCTCGATATAATGAAACTAAGGAGAATACCTGATGAAGTTGGGATAATATCACATTGATCTGATGAAATAAGATATGTTAAAGACCTCATTTTATCATCAAGTTGTTTATTTTAAATAACACAAATGAATATTGTCCTTTATAATTTAATTCAGCAATGACAATCAATATTCTAGAGTATACATTCCTTGAGAAATATGTAAACATTCCACTATTTTTTGTTTTAAATCCTTCATCATGAAAAACTATAAAATAGTTGGAGCCATTAATATTCAAACCATAAAATATCTTACACTTCATCAAAGGTCCTCAATAAAAATATTACAATCAATCAATCACTATAGATCCATTACCAACAATCATGATCCATATGAATAAATACAAAATATTTTTAGATAAATATGTTAATTTTATTGATACATTATGAAAATAAAATTGATTAAGATCTTTGAAGATGTGAATCCAATTAATAATTTATTTTTTAATATATTTTATTATCTCTTTGTCTAATAGATTTCAGCTTCAAATTCATATCTTTGTTTCTATATTCAATTATTTAACAAAAGGATTTAAAATATCCCTATTGAGTATCACATATATATGATCTTATATGGTCACTGATTGTTTTATTGAAATTATGGATATTATCCTTAAAATATGAACTAACATTTGATTTTTTGCTGACATGTTATAGGATTACAATTGATTTCTGTTATCAAAAACATGAAAAAATCACATGAATCATGTTTCAATATTATCCAAACACATTGAACAAAAGGAAAGAATCTGTTAAACCACATAAACATTAGAAATGGAGCCATATGGTGGATATTTATTTATTATAAAATACATCAAATGAACAAAATAACTAATAAAAAAAGTAACATAGAATAATAAACCATATATGTAATGATTATGACAATTTAAATGTTGTATTAGTTAATAAGTAAAATGAAAATACCACCCTATGGTATACATCCATAGATAAAGAATGAGAAATATAACGTTAACATCCTCAACCAAATTCATAGTCATATAAACCATAACTTGTAAAAAATTATAGAGGGAATTTAAAATCTAATTAACAATAAATCATTAAAAAAATTTAATTTTGTTTTTCATTTTCAATGGGGTTTAATTTTATCATATAAATATATTTGGAGAATCTGAAAAACTAAATTACAGATGCTATTATTTTACCAGGTATCAATTTATACAATACCAAAGGAATAAATATCTCTATAAAAATATCACAGTCTTAAATTATAATACTAGGTAATATTAAATGTTTTTGTGTAAATTCATATTGATATGTTACATTAACATCAATGAGGTACTTTCAAATTGATCATTCTTCAATGGAAAACATTATTTTATAAAAAATTCAATGAAAAACGACATCAAAAGACTTTAAATAATCATTTTGGCATAGATCATGATTTATATTCATTTCTTCTTAGTCCATATGATAAATATTATTATATATTTTTTCAAATAATTTAATATTATAAAAACAAATTTTCAAATATATTCTTTTCAATGTGCATTAAATCAAGATTATGGTGTAACAATTGAAATTTTCAGTAAGGTGGTTTTAAAAATTATAATTTTTTTCAACCATTTTTTACCAACTACATCTTATGAGAAGTGAATACATTCTTGAAATGTTCAAATTATGACCATTATCAAACTATTAATCAAAAATTAATAATTGTGACTTGGAATTTGAACCTGATAAAATGTTTCGTGGAGGCCTCATATAATTTATTAATCGATTCATGACTTATTAAACTAATATCTATGAGATAAATATATGAATTTATGGGACACATGAAACACCAATTTTCTCTATATGTTAGTATTATAGGGTTGAATTCAAATTTACATACTGGATATGCCTGGCCAATGTGAGGGTTCAATGTATACATTTTATTAATACTAGGAAATCAGTAATCTTCCACATTAAAGAAACAAATATTTTGATCATTTTGGTTTTAGTTGTATCATATGTATCTACACCATTGTCCTGTATCTATTGAAATTATTTTATAAGAGTTTGATGATATATATTTATGTTATTTCATGGAATTTTTTTCTTAAAATGGTCATAAAAAATGAAATAATTATTTTTTATACACATCCTCCAAATAATATTGTATGAGATTAAAATAACTAACCATCTATTATAGGTTGTACATAGTGTCATGAATATATTAATTCTATTAGTATAAAATACAAAACACACATTACAATGATATAATGATAAATTTGAGTATGAATAAAAAAATGATTCAATGCTTTAAAATCTCATGTATGAAAAGTAATCATATCATTATTATTTTACATGGAATGTTACTTAATATTCAATAATGTTTTAAATGAAAAATCAATCCTTTAAATCACGGTTCTAATCGAATGCAATGTAATACCTTTATAGTATGTTAATTTATATTATTATTTTAATTATATTAATTCAATATTTAATCATTATTCATCAACTTCAAAAAATATGTATGACATCTTTTAAACACTTCCCTATTATAATCTTCCCCATGATAAAACATCCATTCATTAGGGCATGCATGTATCCTTGTGTAATTGACAATGATATTGTTAATAACATTATATATCTTATAAAATAAATCAAGAATCATATCTTCATTCAATTAATCGTGTAAGAACACCAATATCATCAACATTTATTTATTTTTAATTCCATAAAAAAAATTGATATGGTAAAACATCAGTTGAAGTGACAATTTTTTATATTTTATATGTCTCTAATACAAATCCCCACTCTGATCATCCAAAAATTCATAAAATTTATTTGATTATTCAATCCAATTCTCAATTGTATTAATCTCTAAAAATATCTATATATACACCATTAATGTGATACAATATTTATCCTAGTATTATTACTGTCACATAATCATTATTCGTGTTTTTAATTTCATTCAATACTATTAGGACAATATTTTGTTTATTCTATTGATGTAATAAAGTCAAAATTTATATAATCATCAATTACCCATGATAAATATATCTAATATATTAAATAAAAATTTGATATAATATCATGTTCTCAAAATCATAATGTATTTCTATCTTTTTTCTGAAATTACAATAAGAATTTAGATATCTTATTCATCCATATAAAAATCAATTTACAGTACCAAAATCACAAATCACATCTAATCCTTTAATATACTAAGTTTTATTCTGGGTTATGTAATCCTGATTTAATCTATCTGTAACTTACTAATAAATATCTCTATAAAAAATATTACACACTTCTATTAAATATTCTCATGTTAAAAATAAAACATATCAAGGAATAATATATAATAATTTATAAAATTTAATTAAGAAAAATTCATCAAATACAATATAATTACATCATCTGAATTTATAATTTTATATTCTATGATATAAATATCTCGAATAAAATGTATAAAAATATGTGTGAAATAATAAAATAATGAATAATCTATTATGCATTAACAAATAAACTAAAAAAATCAAAGATAATATATAAATGCATAAAAAACAATTTAAAAAGGGAACTAAAACAACATAATTTCCCTAAAAATCACCTAAAAATTTTCTATATTTTTTAAAATAAATGAAATTAATAATAAATTCAAAAGGAATATATATTCCAACATGATAAATAATAAAATCCATAATTCAATATAAATCCTAAGTTTTATATCCAAACAATATAAATCCACAATTTTAAATACCTCTGTAAATCCCAGGGAGTTTGTTGAAATCAAATAATAACAAAGAAAAGGTAATATTTTTTCTTCCTGAAACATACTTTTTACCAAGAAAAAAATACATATTGAAGGGTAATAGGTTCGTCTGACATATTATATAGAAGGATAACCAACTTCGAATAAAGAGTTTCTATGGAAAATAATTGTAGGAGGAGATTGGGAAATATTAGATGGGTTTATTGGAAGAAGGAAAAGGGGGATGAGAGGTTCATGGGATGGAAGAAATATGATAGGGGATGATGTGGTAGGGATATTTTTACAAGGGATGGAAGACCATTGGGATTAATGTGATAAAACAAAGATAAGGGGAGGTGGTGTGACAGTGATAAATGGTTTTCAAAAACAAAATTTTTTAAATAAATATTGTTATAAAAATATTATTTTTGGAGTTTAAAATAATCTACACTAATATTTCATTACATATTGATTGTATTTATCTACCACTAATAATGTTGGATGAATTGGTAAGAGCCTTGGGTGTTAAATAAATTGTGGTTTTTTGAATCTTCTACTAATAAACCATCACAAAGGATGTTTTTTCATGTAGTGTCATAATTGAGTATTCTACTCATGATATTCACACTTTTTGGTCTTGATTATTCTAGATCATGAGGAAAATCCATCCAATTGGAACACCACATATTTTGGGTTTTGCTGGATATTCCTATATATGATCGTGTTTCATTATCTCATAATGTGAGATAATTTTTGATATATATCATTGATTATATGCATTGATACATCATGAAAACCAAAACATTTTATATCTTTGGGTAGGAATGCATCATCTAGTGTGTTTTTAATATTATGAAATTTATTGAATGAATAGGATGAGATTTATTATATATTTATATAGTAATATGATATCTCCATAACTTCGACAAAGAAGGTATTTCCTTGAATAAATTCATGGCCATCGTAGATGAATGAATGTGAATCACGGATTGTAAAATAATGATAAATAAAAAAATATAGGTTAGTGAAAATAAGTATCCATCCATATTTATGATATATTATAAGATGATGACATTATAATATAAAGTTAGAGTTAATAATATGTTAGTTTAGATATGAAAAAATATATATCTCTTTAGGGGCCATGGTATATTTAGAAACACCTCTTTGTCTTTGAGAAACACTAAAAACTGTCTATATAAGGAAATCGTGTTTCATAGAAAAAGTGCATCAATATGTTTTAGCAACCCTAGTGAATATTAATTTAGGATGAATGGGGTCACGTGTCAATCGGTATGTTAATATCTGAGTATGAGAGATCATAATTAAATGAATAAAATTAATTCAATTATAATTTATTCATGTTTATAATAATTAGAATTGAATATATTTATCTATTTAGTCATAATTTGTTCTGAATTAAATAAGTGGATCTTGGAATATTGTTTTTTTAATGATTATTAATTATTCATGTTTTATTATGTATATTTTAGAGTATCAATCTATGTTCGTGGTACTTATTTCATCACTTTATAAGTTAAATTATTACATCTAACTAGTGAAATGAATTTTACATTTACGATTAGTTAATAAGGTCATATATAAAATTTTGGTCTATGATTAATGATTATTCTTCTTAAAATATCATTAGACACTAAAAAACGTAATCCCCTTTATATAAATTTACTTAAGACCAGTGAATTTTTATTTAGTTAATTTCCATGAATCTGAGACCTCCCGTAACTTCTATCAAACTATATACACCGATACAAGAGAGAAAAATGACATCAGGATACTTCTTCCTCATGGATATTGTGTGTATTTTTATGAGTATGGTACACATATCATAAAAAACATATTATTTAATGAGAAAAAACTAGTCGAAGGATAATAAAATTGGATTTTATGGTTCTTATGTGGAGGATTTATAGGGATTGCCATTTGTTTCCTTAAATCTAAAATAACCTGAAATCAAATAGAGTATGTTGTTATTACATGAATATGTGCAGTTTTATTCAGTTTATGTTTATCATACATAAATTATTCATTTGTGATCCATTGATTAATTTTATAATTAATTGTCTAGATCTTATTTTCAAAATATATGTAGTTCAAAAATATTAAAACATTGATACAGAACCCTTCCCCTTTTTCACAAATGTATTTTGATTACTAGTTTCTTACATACATGTTGAGAGATATCATTTTGTAATAAAGTCTCACTCATCTTATTATTATGAATTAGATAATATTTTAGAAATTAGCCTTATATGTTATTACTAACATCAAGGACTTCTACATGTAGTTTATTGTTTGTATAACTAAATTTGAATCAATTAGAATTATATCTGGTGTTGATTATGATATGATGAATATTTTGAGTCCATAGGTTGAGTAACCACACCGATAAACATTCTATAATTATATTAATTTATATGACTAGGAATGTTGTGATGATAAGACATCAAATAAATTTATTTTTGAGATATGTAGTGGAATTCACCCACATAAGATTTAGGTGGTTGATTTTCACCCAACGGGATATTTTTTTATCAAAAATTCTTTTTTGATGAGATTTCTCAGTGGTTAAAAGAGAGTAAAAACTATATAATACAGATGTATGTAGTATAATTATTCATAATATTCCAATTATAGATAAATTACATGAGTTGTGTAGTGATACTTCTTGTTTAGGAATGATGTTTTTTTATAAGGGATAATTTTTTTTAATGGTATAATGACGGCTTGTGATGGTCAAAACATTATAGATTTTATAGATAAGAAATTGAATTATTATTATCATTTTTATTATGTATATTATTTAATATCTTAAGGTTTTAATGATTAAATTTATAATGTGATTATGATATATGATATTGATGTCTCTCTACTTTTAAGGTTTATTTCATGGGACTAGACTAATATGATAATGCTCATTTACCTGTAATCAAGGCCATCTATTTTTATATGATGGTATGGGTTCCTAATATTCATTCAACCATTATTAATTATATTATTTTGTGGTAGAAGTATTCCAATCATGTAAATATGTAATTTACTATGGCTTTTGAAGTCAAGAGATGGTGACTTTTTTGATACTTATTTTTGGTGTGATAGAATATTGGAAAACTAGACACAATATTTTTTTAATTTCAAATATGTTTATATTCGTTGACATTGAATTGGAATTATAATTCCTAAATTATTATATGATGAATGGTATGAAATGATATAGGTGGTAAATCACTTTAGCGAATTTTATATTATTTTGTTAATAACATCTTGATTAGTATATAAATTCATATTATATTATAGGAATAATAAATCGACAATATAATTAGAATATACATATGGTCTAGGATTATTATCTGATAACGATGATGATAATTATCTGACAGATAAAAACCTAGGTGTTATAGAGTAATAAATCCAGTTTTGTGATGTATTATCTTAAATAAGAGGGTTAAATATATTTCAACTATTAAATGGAGAGATAATTCATAAATTTTTTATTTCATATGATTTATGAAAAGTAGCGGTGATAAAATAGTTTAAAAGACAAGATAATTGTTTAATTAATCTTTGGTCGGTTGTTTTACAGTTATGGTATATAGTGATTTGTTTTCCTTAAATAAAAGTTCTTTTCAAATGGGAACTACAAGTGATATTTAGGTTTTCAAGTGATTAATTAATGAAATATATTTTATATTGATCTATTGGGTGATTTTAATAAATTTCAATTAGTTTTTAATTTATTCTTAGATAATATTGATTTGTTATATGATTTTTTAGGGATTCACATGGAGATATGTTCTTGTGTTCAGGATGGTGAAGTTATGAAAAGTAAGAGAATACCTTGTTTTTTTACTATCATGTTTTTCTTTGATCTATTATATTGTCGTAAATGACTAGACATGAATAGATTAAATGTTATAGGTGAAATTCCTTGAATAAATTCTTTAATTTAGGGATCCTGATTCTCTATTCTATAGATAAATAGAGAATAAATGCGATGAAATTCTCTTTCATTGAGACAATATAATTATTAAAATAATGAAAATGTAATTTGGATTGAATTCTTATGTAGTTTGAGAATGGAATGTATTGGTGTATTAATACCATATTTCATTATCTTTGAGATAAAAAATAATGTGTGAATTTTTTTGGATTGCTGATAGATCATTTACATTTCAATATCTAAAATAGAACTATTGTTGTAATATATTTGTGTCAAAATACAACGCCAGTTATCCTCTATTATTTTGTTTGCATTATTTATTAAGAAGTCTCTATTGTTTCTCTCTCCATCTAGGACAAATTCTATTGATTTTTTATATTTATGGATGTCTAGTTCATATTTCATAGTTCCGTGTAAAATTATTACTAATATTGTACCAACCATGTAACATGACTAAAAATTTTTGAAGATCAAATTAAATGGTTGGAACATAATTAGTTTTACCATACACCATGCTCTAGGTACTATAGTGTGGCATGCATGGTTTGGTCAATCGTGCATCCATAACATGTGATATCCCCATATTTTAATCTTTTGGAATATCTATTATACCACCAGTTATATTAAATTCTCCCCCTCACACCTCATTCAATTATTTTCATGATAAACCACCCAGAGATCCTTAGTCGTTCTTATTTTTCTACAATCCCCCCTTTATAATAGAAATTCCATGGTGTTTATTCAGGATATGAGTCTATATTTTCAAATTATTTAATCCTATCCATTTAATTAATTTATCATTCAATATTTCATAATGTTTCATCTTCTCCCCTTTTTGTGTCCTCTTTATATCAGCCTCAATTAGATTGGTATGTTTCTAATTGGTTAGCTTCACTACGTATGGCTTGTGAGGATCGCTATGAAACACTTTTTATCAAAATTCTTCATAGAAGAAGAGTTTATCTTGATTAAGGTAGATTTTCTATGTTACATAACTATTTAAAAAATTTGAACTATGATTTCTTGGTTTTAACCCATATTTAAAGAGCCTAATGATAAGTAAAATATATGTCAATGAATGTTTTGAGAAGGGAAATACCATTTTACAAGGTTTCAATTGAATGTAAAGGGCCTTTAATTTAATATGTGTGATTTAAATCTCATTATAAACAACCACTGGAAATATTTTTTAAAAAATTACACTATGGATTTTATTAATGGATTTCATATTATAAAAGGTTTTATAGTTATTTAAAATAATTTTAAAAAAACAGTTGGTTTTTAAGGGTGTTATTAGCCATTAATGAATGTGGGTTTTGATTTTTTTATGTTTATATTATATGTTATTTGTGGGTTAGTTTTTTAAATATTTTTTATAACCTTGTTTGCCAAATTATTTTAGAAATCCAATTCAAAAAATTCTTAAATAATTTTAAAGGTCACCATGAAGTGTTCGCCTTTTATGTTTGAAAAGTTTTATGTATTATATATTGATTTAGATAAAGAGGATATTTTATTACTGGGTTTTATTATAAATTAAAGATTAGTGTTGTTTTTTTTTGTGAATGGTGTTCTAAGGTGAGGTTGAGTTTATTATTCTTGTTTGTGTAATTTTGTAATGAATGACATTCTCACCACTTTTTTTATGGAAAAATAAATAATGGGTTGTTAGGTGACACCTCCTGGTAAGAATTATACAGTAGTTCAAGATCATGATATATGAAATAACCTCAAGATAGACGATTATATACTTTTTTTATTTTATCCCTCAATTAGGATGTGTAGTGAAATTTTGGGATTTATCGAGGTTTATTGTTATCCAGAATGATTAATATTTTCCTATTTTCATGTCTTATTCCATCCCCTAACATCCTAGGTTATCATGATAATTTTTATTATCCTTTTGATCCCGGTGTGTATGTTTTTCTTATTCCCAAAATATTACTTTTTTTTAAAATTTGATGAGTATTTCTTAATCAATATTTTAATATAATTTGATTACATTAAAACATCTATTTTAAAGTGGATTTAATATAAATGATTATATTAAAATATTAATAGGTACGGTAGAAAATTTATGTGTATGTTTATAAGATGGATTATACTTTCTATTTATTTTTCGTATGCTTGATTTCCAAAAACTTATTTTATAAATGCATTTTAAAACTACATTGAATTTTTTTTTTCATTTAAATCATTATGTATAGTGTATGGAGAGGATACCTACTGGGCCTCCATGATCAGACCTATTGAAATTTTATGTTCTTTTTCATTCATTTATATTTTAAGGAGCATGCTTGGGTTTTGATTCGATGGTTACTCATGAAGTCACTTAGAGGTATGTCAGTTGTTTTTTTATTTAGTTTTAATTGTTTCCTGCATAAAATAATTCATCTTAATTTTTCTTTTTCTCTCTTATGGGTGGTTATTATGCATGTGGTGTTTTTTATTTTCAATAAATGGTGTTGTTTCTTTCAATGTAGTTAGAACAGACGGTATGTTTTTGTTTGGTATTTATTTTCTCTTTTTTCTCATTTATTTGATTATGTGTAAGAATGTAATGTATATAAGAATCATTATATATTTTTTTGTAAATTTTATGCTATTAATTTAATTAATATTTTGGATGAATTCACAACCAATGATTTTTTTCAGAGTCCCTTGTGCTTATTTTCCACCAACGTGGAACGTGAACACCACTTGGGACCTTCCATGGGCGGGTTTGGGAGTCTGAAAATCGATAAATTCGGGTTGGTTGATAATTTTTTTATTAAAGCATACATTCATATATGGGACTAGGTTTATGGAGAACCCTTTATTGTTTGGGTGTATTTTTTAGATTAGTTATTGGACTATTTGAATCCCATATGTCATTAAATAATTAATCTCTCCATCTCTTTTACATTCTCTGCCTTGATTTGTGAATGAAAATTCATGTTTTTACCCTGGATTTTTATGTTTCTATAATTTACTTCTTATATTTGATTTATTTGGTTATATACTGTTTTGGGGGATTATAAGCGGATTTAACTGGTTGTATATGGTGATATCTCATGGATTTTAAAGGAATATGAATCCTAAGTACATGATTCATTATGAATCCTAATACCCATTTTGTAGTAGGAACATGGTCCCCCAATCCTTGTTTCCAGGTAGCACATAAACACTAGTCCACCTTCAAATTATTCATTGGACTTATATTGTTTTTAATAAATTTTTATCCGGTTATTCTCTTGTTTTTATATATAAAATCATTTTTAATTTCCAAATCATGGTTCTAAATGTTCAGGTTATTATTTTTCAATGTAATAAATGAGTTTACCTAAATTCATTAGATGAAAAACCGGGTGTTTGGATTTAGGAAAAAATGGATTTGATAAGAAGGTGGTTCCTTCAAAAATAATTTGATTGGGATTACACTATTTTAATAATTTTTTTGTGTATATTTATAAGTTGTTAAAGGTTTTAAAGTGGAAATTTGGGTTCAATTTTGAAATATTGGTTTTGGAAATAAAGTTTTTTGGTTTCTTTAGTTGAGATGAAATGATATTCATATTTTAAAAATTGTCACACGTTGTAGGTAATGATTGATGTTTACCTAGAGTGAAGGATGGTTTTCAAAAATAATTGATTTTAATTTTGATAATTATAGTTTTTAAATACATGGGTATTGGATTTTAAGTGATTGAAGGTTGTTTTATAATTAGTTACGTGAAAACATAAAAAATCTTCATTTTTTTCAGCTAATTTTTTATTGAACTTTTTATTATAAATCCATATTAAACGAAAAAATTAAATTTTAAATTTGGTAATCATTATAATTAAAATGTTATAGAATAACCATTTTTTTAATTCTAATAAATGTTTTATTAAATAGTTTTGAAAAATAATATGTTGGTTTATATGTGGGAATGTGTAAGATTAATTCATAGAGGTTACATTAAATTAATTTTTTAGTATTTATAATTGAAAAAAGTAACATGGGGTATATTTTTTATTTTAAAAGGAGGAATGTTATTTTATGGTGTGCATGTTTTTGGGTAACATGTTTCCAAAATTTGACATGAAATTGATGGGTTTTAAAATCGGAAGAATAAATTTTTGAAATAGGTGTTTTGAAATTTGGTATTTGTATTTCTAGAATCAACTATTGATGTAATTTTATTTTATTTTATTTTATTTAATAAATACAGTTTATCTGGCCCAATTCCATATTCTACATTTCATTTCCCTCCCATAATGATTTGGATTAATATGATGAGTGTCATTCCAGTAGAATGCCTTCTTTACATTTTCTAGGTTTACAGTTGTTTTAGAGTGGAGATAGTTATCTATTTTTTATTTTATCATCTCAATCTATTTAGTTTTAGGAGTTTCTAATGTGGTACTTGATTCATTATTCTCCTTTTTTACATGCTTTATATTTGTAGAATTTTGATAATTTTAGAGATAATTTTTATTTGGTTATCAAAGGTGGATTTTTTCTTACAAGGATATTAGACTTTTTATCTTTCTCGTTTCTTAGGGGTTTTGATTTAGAATCCTTAGGTGTTTTATATGGTAGTAGGGAAGACTGTTACCACTAATGTAGGTTCCATCCTAGTTGTATCCATGGATATTCAGATAGTTTCACTAGGTTTTCGAGTTTTGGGAAAGAATCTCCATTATATTTCCACTTCATCAACTAATATAATGCTATAAATGTTTATTCTCATATGGGAATATATTTTTTGAGTTAATTATAGTAATTTATTTTATTCTCCAAAATCGAATGGCTTGGTTTTCTATGGATAAGGTGATATCTATCATGTGATCTTCTTAATAATGGGATATTTCAGATCTCATATATATAGACTTCCATTGTGGTACTTCTAAATTTCAGTGGTGTCCTTGATAATTCATTCCTCTTTTTGGGAATATTTCATCACTTGTAGCGATTTTAATCATTCCTTTTTTGGCAATGAATTATTGTTTTGGGGAGTAGGAGAAATATTGGAATTAAAATATGGTGGGGACATTTCAATTGATGATAATTTTGCGGGGTTTTAACTGTATATTACCAAGCATGTAACATTCATATTATGATGAAACTGTGGTATTGGGTGGGGGACTATGTTTTGATTCACTCCCAAAAACTCCCACAAAATGAAGGTTTTTATTATTGGTCTCTGTTTGGGTATTGGGTAGTTTCATCTTTATTTTTTAGAGTTATTTTGGTGGGTCTATCATGCCCTTTGAGTTTGGTTGTTCCTTGGATTTTGAGGTTGTGGTTTATGAAGTCAAAATTTATCCCACTTTGGGGTGCCATACATTTATTTTGAGTCATTTTTGAATACCATTAAAGTCAATTATGGTTACCTATGATGGCATAATAAAATAATTTTGGTGTGTACAATTTCAAAATTAAGGAAAGAGTCATTAGTCATTGGTTCTAATTTCAGTTAATATTCATGTTTCTGAAATTGTGACCATAGTAGGGGGTTTTACTCCATTTGATTTGGAATCCACCATTTTATTTGAGTCTTTGTAAAGAAAAAATCCTAATTTTGAGGAGAATTGTCACACTATCTCATTAGGGTTCCTCTATATTTGTTTTTGATATAATTAATTTATTTGTTTTATTTACTTTTGAGTCTCTATTATTTCCCTTTATCCCTGGGATCAATTACATTGAATATTGATCTTTTTGGTGTATAGTGATTGTTTCATGGATTGGACCATAGTTAGTATTAACAATGTATAAATAAGGTGATAGTTATACAACTTTAAAATGGTCAAATTGCACAGTTATAAAGTGGTATGTTTAACTGTAATACTTGACTATAATAGATGATAATGGCCCTTCAGTGAAACATTCATATTTTGTAGATGGGTCTTCTAAGTGTTTGATATACCGGGGTTTTAATTTTTGGGAATTCCCATTTTCCCCTCTTAAATTAAATCCTCACCCTCCTCACTATTCATGTGATGCACCACCTAGGGTAACCCCTAACTCACCTCTTCCCGTTCATTCATTCCCCACTCATGGTGACTCCATGGAATTTATTTATCATTTGATTTTGTATCATTAAGGTACAACATCCTTTCACATCTATTTCATTAATCTTCCTCATCTCTACTTGTTTCCTCCTCATCCAATTGTTTTTTTATAGATTGACTAATCCGTAGTAGGAATGGGTTATTCTTAAAAGAGATTTTTTGTACCAAGAACTTGAGACTCCATCCTTCAAAAAAATTTAGAGGGATTTTTTATGGGATGCTATTACATCTTGATATGAGGAATTTATTTCACTTATTATCTACCATATATAATTTAATAGTTTATGATTATTTTTTATTGTCTATATGATATCATAAAACCATTTAACAATTTACACTGAATTGTTAATGATTATACTTAATTTATGGGGAATGTTACTTACATTTCATATGTTAGTTTCAATATGAATGTATATGTTGTTTATGTTTTTACCTTTTGATATGAGGAATTAATTGGACATAGTAAGTGTCGTGTGGGGCCATGTATAATAGTTTATGCTATCATCTACCATATATAATATAATAGTTTATGATTATTTTTATTGTTTATGTTTTTTTATTATGGAATTATTTATTCAGATAACATTCATGCATTATATGTTAATGTTTATTGTTAATGTCATGTGTTTTTAGTTATTCAATAAGACTAATGTTTATATTTATGATATCATCTAATGAATTACAAACCATTATTGTGTATTTGATCTCCCACCTTTATTATCTTTCAATTTTTTGGACATGAAGATGTCTATTATGGGTAATCGAAAGGGATAAACTTGTAGTTGTGGATGTTCCCAATAAAAATTATTTGTTTATTTTCATTTTAGGTTGTAATGTTGGTCTTATGTAACTATTGTGTTCCAAAATCTACTTAACTAATTAGTCCATTAAGAAGCATATTTCTTTTTTATACTCTAATTTAATAAAAAAAGGCACAACCTCTAGGAAACTGGGGTCTGGTCCTTACAATTGGTATCAGAGGATGTTTAGTAGGAAACTTGGAAACTAGATTTACAAAACATAGATTAGGGAACAAATCCCTAAGATAGCTTTTTAGGATAAACATACAATAACATCCCATTATTTTTATCAGGAATATATTATGTGAATACATCTAGAAAATAAAACCTTGTCATGATACTACATACAAGCGTGGTTCTGGAACAGATGTACATAGGAGTGAAAACACTGACAAGGAGTTTTGGGCTTCTCTTGGGGAATCCTGGTACACAACAATAAGCCTTACAACACATATGATTTGAAACCCTCGGGGGATATTCTTTGGTAATTTTACATTTCTTTTATGATCCATTGTAATGGATTTAAATGTAAATTTTTCCTCAAATAAAACATGTTTATTATTATGAGATTATGTATGTATGGAATTTCAATTTATGCTATGTATTTTTGCACCTTGAGATTATACATTATCATTCATAACCTAATATATTGTGTGTTATTATTTTGAAATTTCTCCTAGTGGAATTAATGGAAACCGGATGAACACGTGTATCCCATTTAGGAATTTCCTTTTGATGCATGGTAATGATGTTGGATCAAGATCTATGACTAGTTATGAGAAACATATAACTATACTAGGAAAACTAACTCAGGTAATGATTAATAACTTTAACTATATGAAGAATCTAGATTGTTATGTTTTGGATATTCCATGTATAATTTTTTAATATTATATAAAATTATTGAGAGACGATCTTTATGACAACATTTGATTACGAGGTATGAACTTCCCTTAATAAATGTTTAAAAAAATTTAAACTCTAAATAGCACGAACAAGTGATTTTCCCAAAAACAAGTGAAATAACTTTTAAATGGGTGCCCATATCAAAGATCAGAGGGAACTGTTACATTTAGAGAATTATTTTTTCTTTAGGATGGGCTTCAATGTGACCAGCGCGGGTTAGCTATATGAGTTAGTTTTTTTACGTTTAAATGGAAATAAATAAAATAAAATAATATATTTATATTAAATGTTTTCTTAAACATTAATACCAAATCCTACCCAATTAATATTGGTTAGTGACTGTTTGTGGGGTTACTCTATAACCCTGTGAACTGAATATTTCCATTAGAGATTTGTAGGAGAACCTGTTTGCAGACAACATTGACACAGTCGATCAACGCATCAGGGATTTGATGAACCTTGCTAACAAATGCGATGAAGTGATCATTTTTAAACCAAATAAAGGTATGTGGTTTCTTTAAATTTTTTCTTTCAACATTATTTATTTAAACATGAACACAGATTAACCCAGAAACAACTAGATCGGTGGATCATGCATTCTTATTGGTGGGTGTTATTTTCCATCTCTTTTGGGGTATTGTTTCAGGAACTAATGTTGTGATATTTATTGGATTATTGTTTTATTCTCCTGTTAAACTTATTAATGGGAGAATATTGGCGCCATGAAGAATAGTAGAAGAGGGTTGTTCCTCCTTTGTTTGTTGAATTTATTCCTCCTTTTAACCTCATGTTCATTGCATTCTTCGTGGGGTTACGAACAATGGAACATTGTGTGTCCATTTAATAATTCAACGATCCCAACTCAGAGATCGAGCATCATAACAAACATGTAGAGGTGCGATGGTGAAAACATGTGATGAATCAGCTCGGGTCGAGGAGGATTTTTCTTTGATCGTTCTTCATGCAGGTTGATCGAGCCTTGTTTTTGGGGCCAATCAAAGGTCTGAAAAAAACAGAAACAAATTTGTGGTTTTGCGAGAACCACAAACGTGGAGTATCATAATAATCGGATGGCCTAATCTAGGATCAGAGGATCAAACAATGCACGGTGATGAAGAATGACACATTCTAGAAAATTCCATTCAACACAGCTTGTATACCAAAGAACATGTTGTTTAGGTTCATGTTATAGGTTGCTAGGTCTTATGCATTATACATGGTGATAAACACAATGTCCCTTTTGGAAGACATTGTGACCAGGACCCACCCAGCAGCGGATAGAGTTCTGGCTGACAGGGAGTGTAGAAACGGCATGTGACCATCATCACATGGCTTGTGGATCCTTACATGGACTTGTCGGGTATGTCAGAAAATACACGGTCATGGTGGAGAGTACACCACATGAACAACACCACATGTATAGAAAATTATGATGACTTGTGATACCTTGTGTATCAGTTGTCACGACCCGTCCTCGGGGCCCGTGCCGTGACTACCCCAAGCCCGCCCTCCAAAGGCCAGGGGCTGGGGACTAGAATCAATGGTGTAAATCCCGATAACTGGGAAGGAATTGCCTTTATAAAAGTAACAAAACACCACAGAGTACAAGCGGAAGTAAAACATTGAGTACAAAAAGGATGTGCTGAAAAGAAAATGTGACAGAATACAAACCCAATCGAAAATACAGCTACAATTGAAAGAATGTACAACAAAGACAAGCAGTTGGAAAAAGATAGAAGCATCTCCTGGGTCATCCTCCTTGGATCCTAAATGAAGGGCAGGTACAGATAGCGCAGCTCCTGAATCGTCCACCACGGATCCTACCTGAAGGGTAGTTACAGATAGCACAGCTCCAGAATCGTCCACCACGGTTCATACCTGAAGGGTAGGTACATATAGCCTCCACAACGCTCTCGCCCATCAACCTCCTCCGAGTGTCACCTCATCATGAAGTCCACCATCGGATATTGTCTCGTCGTGAGGTCCACCTCTGGGTACCGTGCAGTCCTCGAACACTCAGCCTCTGTCTGTGTTTCCCGTCGTCTGCAACCAACACAACGAGGTGCGGGCATAGCCCGTATAGGGGTGAGTATAATGATACTTAGTCGGGACCCTGATACCCTCAAGGTATCACTACATCCAACAAGGATAACCACAAAAAGATCTCAACAGATAACCTCTACTTAGGTATATTCCCTTACATATAACCACGTTATCATGTAACCCATCTCAATCATGAGGAAACACATAGATTATAAAATCAACAGATAACCACTACCTAGGTATATGCCCATACATATAGATATGTTATCAAGTTACCCATATCAATCGTGAGGAAAAACACATAGATCATAGAATCAGCTCAATCCAGGATTTAGTCATGAAGTCGAAACCACGACTGCTAGAGAACTCCTCCTCTGTCGAGTACAGTGGGCCTGCCACTACAACCAAGCGCACCCCACAAAACTTGGACTAATGTAGCACTCCACCTGTCGAGTCCTGTGGGCCTGCTGCTACAACCAAGCGCTTCCCACCATGGGTCTGCCGCTACAACCAAGCGCTCCCCCTCATATGCTCTAGAGGTAATCCTTCTGTTTAGTACTGTGGGTCTGACGCTACAACCAAGCGCTCCTCCATCGTGGGTCTTCCGCTACAACCAATAGGTCCCCCTCATAGCCTCCATAGGTACTCCTTATGTTGAGTACCGCGGGTCTGCCGCTACTACCAAGTGCTCCTCTGTTGTGGGTCTGTCGCTACAACCAAGCGCTTCCCCTCATAGCCTCCATAGGTACTCCTTCTGTTGAGTACCACGGGTCTGCCACTACTACCAAGCACTTTTCCGCCATGGGTCTACCCCTACAACCAAGTACTCCCCAATAGGCTATCTGAAACACACCGAGTCGATAGATCACCAGTCGTCAAGTCTCAGCCAGCTACTAGGTCTCTACACTCTGCTAGCATGTCACTGGGAGGGTCCGCTCCATGAGTTACTGGTCGATACTCTAAGTATCATGATGTTCCACGAAGAAGTATCTAAAGGGACCGCCTCATCATAGGTGTCTCAACACAATAGACGGCGGGTCAATCGGACGCCCAGTCTGTGAGTTATTATCCTTTTCGTCCTAGGGGCCCGGATGGTTTCGTGAGTGAACCAACCTGGCCGTATCTTGACTGTACCCCGAACTCTCATATTTTATTACCATAGGGATCATTTCTCAACATTATCACCAACACCGCTAACGGTTCATCAAACAGACGTCCAGTCTGAAAGTCATCAGATTTTTTGTTCCAGGGGCCCAGTTGGATTTCGGGTTAAATCCAACCCGGCTACTATCCAAATGCGTCCAAAACTCTGTCCAATCATGCTAAAAGTTTCATCTCAATAAGAGGAATCCAACAAAGTAAACGGCACATCAATCAGACGTCTAGAGCTCGAGTTATAAGTGTTTTCGCTCCGAGGGCCTGGTTCGTTTCGTGTACGAACCAACCCAGCCGAACCCAAAGTACACCAAAACCTTTAGTGTAATATAACGAAAAGACCTTCTCGATCCAAGGATCACATCACAACTAACGGTGTGTCGATCAGAGGTCTTCAGCCCATGTTATGGGAAAAAGACTGTGAGAGGTCTGGTATTATGGGGTTCAAGCCCGGTCCGACCCGGCCCGGTAACCCCTGGGTCGGCCTGAACTGGGTCGACCCAACCCGGGTCTGGGTCTATCCCACTTGGGTGTGGCGAGGTTCGGCTGGCGCGGCCCGGCCCGGCCTAGGGGCGGCCTGGCCCGGCCTAGGCGTGGCCCGGCCTAGCGGTCCGGTCGGGCGGCTCAGCCCGGCTTGCTGGCGCGCTGGTGTTGGCCAAGCGGCCGCGCAAAGGGGCAGCTCCCCCTTGAATGAAACTGCAGCCTCGCATGGTGGTTTCTCCTTTCCAATAGACGTGGTCGAGCGCTGCGTCCATCCTCCCTCGGTTTTGTGCGGCCGGCGGACCAACAGCCGGTCAGTGCCACTGGACGAGCTCCGGTGGTCAGTTTTGCCTTCCGTCTTGGCCAACGGCCCTCCAGGGACCAGTTCTTCATTGTGAAGACCTCAAAACGCCCTTGTGGCCTACTTCGTCATCGCCCGCCGATCCTCACACCAAGAATGAAGAAACAGTGGGTTCAGACTTGTTCTCTGGTCCTCACCCACCACGTTAGCAGTTTAAACGGCTTCAGAAAAATTTTAAACACATGTCGATGATATAAATCACAGAGATTTAATTAAATAAAAACCCCTACCTCAAGCATCGTCGAGCGAGGGCTCATCGCGGAATTGCAAGTCATGGAAGAAGGCATCACGGAAGGGGGATCGTCGCGTCGCAGAAAAAGGATTCGTCTGCGTCGCATCGACGATCTCCGAGGATCCGGCGTTCTTGTCGACCCTCGTCGGAGGTCGTCGTTCTTCGCATTTTTCGTCGAGGAAGGAGTGCTTCATGACTTGTGTGATTTCTCCTCAAACCTCTCACAACCCAACAACCCTTAATAAAATAATATTTGTCTTATTTATTTAACACACATGCCAACATTTTGAATTCAAAAACGAAACAATCAATTAAATGAATTAATTGAGGAGTTTAAACTGCCCAATTAAAGAGGCGTTTATTATCCAGAATAAACGCATGGGTTGACTTCATTAAAACAGGGGGTGGAGGTGCATTACATAATTAAAGGAGGGGGTTGAAAAAGGTGAAAGAAATCATGGGGCTTGTGTGGGACCCAACTCACAAATATCTTACCATGTGGGCAGGATATTGTGTTCCCACATCATCCGCTTAACATATGTTAAGAAAAATAAAATAAAAATCAGTTGCACCACTTTTATTTTATTCCTTTTCTTAACCCCAAAAATTAAAAACCACACCCGAGCAAATGAAACTCCGGAAAAGGTGTTTTTAAGCAATTACTGGCGCTGTGATTCCATTGGTGCCCTCGGAATTCGATTTCGAGCATAGGTTCAAAATTTAGAAAACCCCACCCATTCATTCACTGAACATACCCGAGATAAACATCAGAAAATGATTCTGGGCATACTAGGCCTCATAATCCGGTGTCGTCAGAAACTACATTCTTGTAAAATTCCAAAGAATATTAAAAAAAATTGCTTGAATTTTACAGGTCTTGACATTACTACCACCTCAGGGATTTACCTCCCCGTAAAGACTTAACACAAACTAGGGATACAAAAGCGGAATTGAGCACGCATCTAAGCCTTTCGCTCCCATGTGCTCACATGGAGGATCCTGTACTACCAGTGAAAGTGAACCCGAGTAATCGACCGTCCTCGTAGGATCTGCTACTGTCGTTCCTCGATCCCCACTGGAACCATCGTGAGGGTCACCCCATCTCCCATGTCCAGATCCTCATGGTTGATGAAATGGGAAGGGTCGAGCTCATATCTCTTCAGTTGAGATACATGGAAGTCCTCATGCACCCAGTGCAACTGAGGAGGTAGAGCCAGGCGATAAGCCACCTCACCTATCCTGCTGAGGACCTGGAATGGTCTGATGATGCTCGAAGATAACATCCCACCTGGGCCAAATCTCTGTAACTCACATCGAGGTGAGACTCATAGGGAAACATGGTCCCCATCCTCGAACTCCAGTGGTCTCCGCTCTGAGCTATCCTCATCCGCTCTTGGATGACTTGGACCTTTTCTGGTCCTACAAGAGTTGATGAGATTTCAACTTTTTTGATAAGAGAAACCCAGTCTCATCCCTTGGTGAACCACGTTCTTCGCCTAATACAGTCAATCCCGACATGGATGATACTAATCCATACAAAGGATGACTTCGTAAGGCCTCGACGCTACTACCAATAGATACAACTGTTACTCACTCCTCCAAGGGTCAAGTCACACTGTCGGCATCAGTGTGTGGTCACTGGGTCTCCTCTAGTAGGTATCTCAAAATGAGGTTCAAGTCAACGGTTTTTAAACCGGATCCTCTTAGTAACAACATAAAGAGAGGACAGGAATGTGAATGCCATAAGAATGATTTCTTTTATTACTACAGCTCAAAGTACAAAGACACAAAGCATCTACAAACAAACATCAACAAAACTAGAAGCATCATAAACAAAAGTCTCCAGGTATGGAGCTAGTCCCGCTCCTGTCCATCTGCTCCCGGTACTCCATGATTGTAGGCCTCATCTGTCTGAAGCTGAGCTCTCCCATGTCCACTTGTTCCCTGCGGTCGGGGTGGACCTCCTGGTGGTGGTGGTGGAAACACCTCGAAGTGTCGTCAACCTCCAGATGCACGACCATCTCCCCTATCACGGTCTCCTGCTCCATGCGGTCCACCTCGGTCGAACCTCTGCCTCTGCCTGGGAGTTCCTTCGTTCATCTGCTGGTCATCTGTATGGCGGGTCGGACAGTCATGAGCCATGTGACCAACCCCACCGCAGGAGTAACACTGTCCGCGCATAGTAATCCGTTCTCCACCCCGGGTGCCTCGCACAAAGGATCATGTGTCATGTGGTCGACCACCAGTAGGTAGAGTCCTCTTGGACCTATGTTTCATCTATCTACTACCCTCTATAGAGGAATATGTATCATGTCGGCTTGTGGTGGGTCCTACTGCTGGAGACTGCTCAGCAAGGAAACTCTCCACTAAGAGGGCTCGCTCCAATACCCATGTCTGTGTCGGAACGCTATGAGAAACAACTGAAGCTCTGATCTCTTTCATGAGCCCCTGGTCGAAGGTTTGGGCCATAATGAATGGGTCTCATACCATGTCCGTGGAATAGCGCGAGAGATAGGTAAACCTTTCCTCGTACTGGGATTCTGTCATGATGTCCTACCACAACTGTAGTAGTTCCTGGATGCGCACCGCACGGAGGGTGGCTGGTATGAACTCTAAGCGGAAAAGGCTTTCAAATTCCGTCCAAAAGAGAGATGCATCATCTTGCACCTAGGCCATCAAGACCCACCATCTGCCTTCTGCCGCGTGCAGGAGGTTCGCTGCGAGGATCACCATTAGGTCAGCTGGTGTCCCCACTAACCTGAAAACACTCACAACAGCCTCCAGCCAATCCTCGGCTGCCTGAGGGTCTATCTCCCCACGGAACCTAGGCAGTCGCTGACACTGAAACTCATGAAGTGCACTAAGGCAACGTGCACTGTTAGCTGCTGGGGCTGGTAGCATCGGTGGCTCAGCGGCTAGAGGTAGCACCGATGCCTCTACTGTCAAAGGGCCATGTACCGAGGACTCGTCTCTTGGTGGGCTGTCATCCCGCACAACGCTCGGAACCCTAGCTGGCTGCCGTCGTGGGGCCATCCTGAAACGAAACATGTGTGCCATGGTCATACATTATACCTAGAGAGAGGACACAATGTAATTACAATGAAAACTTTTAAAACACACATGTAATCAATGTATTCATGAATTAAGTCAGAAATTAGAAGTCAGGGTCCTGGTGTACGGATACGTCGGCCGCCGTACCAACACTGGACCCCCTGGACTGATAACCACACTCAATACTCGTAAAAATTTTGCTTCAAGTAGGAAAATATCAGATTCCTGAGTTCTGCAGTAGAAATGAACTCCTCTAATACCAATTTATCACGACCCGTCCTCGGGGCCCATGTCGTGACTACCCCAAAACCGCCTTCCATAGGCCAGGGGCTGCCGACTAGCACCAAAGGTGTAAATCCTGATAACTGGGAAAGCATTGCCTTTATAAAAGTAACAAAACACCACAGAGTACATGCCGAAGTAAAACACTAAGTACAAAAAGGAAGTACTGAAAAGTAAATGGGACAGCATACAAACCCAATAGAAAATATAGCTACAACTGAATTAAAGTACAACAAAGACAAGCTGCTGGAAGAAGATAGATGCAGCTCCTAGGTCGTCCTCATCGGATCCTACATGAAGGGTAGGTACAGATAGCGCAGCTCCTGAATCGTCCACCACAGATCCTACCTGAAGGGTAGGTACAGATAGCTCAGCTCCTGGATCGTCCACCATGGATCCTACCTGAAGGGTAGGTACAGATAGCCTCCGCAATGCTCTCGTCTGTCAACCTCCTCCGAGTGTCGCCTCATCGTGAAGTCCACCACTGGATATTGTCTCGTCATGAGGTCCACCTCTGGGTACCGTCCAGTCATCGAACACTTGACCTCTGTCTGCGCTGCCCGTCGTCTGCAACCAACACAATGAGGTGCGGGCATAGCCCATGTAGGGGTGAGTATAATGATACTCAGTAGGGACCCCGAGACCATCAAGGTCTCACTACATCAAACAAGGATAACCACAAGAAGATCTCAACAGATAACCTCTACTTAGTTATATTCCCATATATATACCCAATTTATCATGTAACCCATATCAATAATGAGGAAACACATAGATTATGAAATCAATGGATAACCACTACCTAGGTATATGACCATACAAATACCTAAGTCATCATGTGACCCATCTCAATCGTGAGGAAAAACACATAGATCATAGACTCAGCTCAAACCAGGATTTAATCATGAATTTGAAACCACGGTTGCTAGAGAACCCATCCTCTATCGAGTACAGTGGGCCTGCCACTACCACCAAGTGCGGCCCACTAACCTTGGACTGCTGTAGTAATCCACATGTCGAGTACTGTGGGCCTACTGCTACAACCATGCACTTCCCACAATGTGTCTTCTACTACAACCAAGAGCTCCCCCTCAAAGGCTCCAGAGTTACTCCTTCTGTTAAGTACCACGGGTCTGCCGCTACAACCAAGCGCTCCTCCGCTGTGGGTCTACGGCTACAACCAAGACCTCCCCCTCATAGCCTCCAGAGGTACTCCTTCTGTTGAGTACTGCAGGTCTATCACTACTACTAAGTGCTCCTCGTTTATGGGTCTGCCGTTACAACCAAGTGCTCCTCCTAATAGCCTCCAGAGGTACTCATTCTGTTGAGTATCGCGGGTCTTCCGCTACTACCAAGTCCTCCTCCGCCATGGGTCTACCGCTACAACCTAGAACTCCCCACTGTGATATCTGAAACACACCGAGTTGATAGATCAGCAGTCGTCAAGTCTCAGCTGGCTACCAGGTCTCTGTACTGTACTAGATCGTCACCAGGAGGGTCCTGTCCATGAGATACTGGTCGATACTCCATGTATCACGAAGTTCCACGAAGAAGTATCTCAAGGGACTGCCTCGTCATAGGGGCATCAAAACAACAAACAGTGGGTAAATCAAACGCCTGGTCTGTGAGTTATTAGTCTTTTCGTCCCAGGGTCCCGGTTGATTTTTTGAGCGAACCAACCCGGCCGTATCTCGACATTACCCTGAAAACTCATAGGGTATTCCCATAGGGTCCATTTCTCATCGTGATCACCAACGCCACTGCCGGTTCCTCAAACGGACGTCCGGTTTGAAAGTTATCAGATTTTCGTTCTAGGGGCCCAGTTGGATTTTAGGTTCAATCCAACACAGCTACTTTCCAACTGTGTCCAAAACTCTGGTGAAGTATGCTAAAATCTTCGTCCCAATAAGAGAAATCCAACAAAGTTTACGGCACGTCAATCGGACGTCCGTAGCTCGAGTTATAAGTGTTTCTGCTCCAAGGGCCCGGTTGGATTCGTGTATGAACCAACCCGGCTGAACACAATGTACTCCGAAACCTTGGGCGTAATATACCGAAACGCCCGTCTTGATCCAAGGATCACATCACAGATGACGATACATCAATCAGTGGTCTGAAGCCAATGTTATGGGAAAAATATTGTGAGAGGTCTGGTAATAGGGGGTTCGGGCCCAGTCCGACCCGGCCCGGTACCCACAGGGTCAGCCCGAACCGGGCCGACCCGACCCAGTTCCGGGTCCGGCCCGCTTGGGCGCGGCCCGACCCGGGTGGAGAGCCCCGGCCCGACCTGGGCGTGCCCTGGCCCGGCCTGGGAGCAGCCCGGCCAGGCGGTCCGGCCGGGCGGCTCAGCCCGGCGTGCTGGCAGGCTGGTGCTGGCCAAGCGTCTGCGCAAAGGGGCGCTGCCCCCTTGAATGAAAACACGGCCCCGTGTGGGGGCCGCTCCTTGCCAACAGAGGGGGACGAGTGGCACATCATGCCTCCCTCGGTCCCACGCATTAGCGGGCCAGCGGCCTGCCGCCGCGGTTTTAACCAGGGTGGCCCCTTCCCTGCGGCGCGCCGGGCGCTGCCGCCTCATGGCGGCCAGCCGGTGTGGACCGCCGGCACCGCCGTACAGGCGAGGCGCACCGACGGAGTTTTCCGCGGACCACCAGACGAGCTCTGGTGGTCATTTTTGTCTGTCGTCTTCGCCAACACCTCTCCCAGGACCGTTTCTTCACTGTGAAGACCTCAAAACTCCCTTACGGCCTGCTTCGTCATCACCCGCCGATCCACACACCAATAACGAAGAAACGGTGGGTTCGGACTTGTTCATTGGTCTGCGCCCACCGTGTTAGCGGTTTAAATGGCTTCTGAAAAATTTTAAACGCATGTTGATGATATAAATCACATAGATTTAATTAAACCAAAACCCCTACCTCACGCATTGTCCAGCGAGGGTTCGTCGCGGAATTTCATGTTGCGGAAGAAGGTGTCGCAGAAGGGGGATCATCACATCAAAGAGAATGGATTCGTCGGTGTCACTTCGTCGATCTATGAGGATCGGACATTCTTTTAGACCTTCGTCGGAGGTCAGTATTCTTCATGTTCTCCATGTTCTTATTCGAGGAAGGAGTGCTTCACAACTTGAGTGATTTCTCCCCAAACCTCTCACAACCCAACAACACTTAATAAAATAAGAGTTGTTTTATTTTATTAACACACAAGCCAATGTTTTGAATTCAAAAACAAAACAATAAATTAATTGAATTAATTGAGGAGTTCAAACTGCCCAATTAAAGAGGCGTTTATTTTTCAGAATAAATGCAAGGGTTGACTTCATTAAAAAGAGGGGTGCAGGTGCATTACATAATTAAAGGAGGGGGGTTGAAAAATGTGAACGAAATAGTGGGGCTTGTGTGGTCCCCACCTCAAAAATATCCTACCATGTTGGTAGGATATTGTGCTCCCCATATCATCCACGTAACATAGGTTATGAAAAATAAAATAAAAAACGGTTGCACCACTTTTATTTTATTCCTTTACTTAACCCCAAAATTAAAAACCACACCCGAGAAAACACAACTCCGAAAAAGGTATTTCAAAGCAATTACGAGAGCTGTGATTCCCTCGGTGCCCTCGGAATTCGATTCCGAGCACAGGGTCAAAAGTTAGAAAAACCCACTCGTTCGTTCATTGAATGTACACGAGCTAAACATCAGAAAATTATTGCGGGTACACAGTGCCTCGGAATCAGGTTCCTTCAGAAAATTCGTTCTTGTAAAATCCCAAAGATAATTAAGGAAAAAAAATTTCATTGAATTTTACGGGTCATTACATTGGTACATAGTCTGGGACACACGGTTTGAAGCCATGTACGGGCACATGACCATTGTACACAGAGCCATCCCCGGGTGGTGGAACATGGGGTGTCTCTTTATTACATGTCGTGCAAAACATCTTCTACAAGGAAATCCTTACGGTGCAGTCCTCTATACATGTGTAGCAGTCATGGTCATAGGAAAATAAAAGTGAACCTTCTACATGTTGTGTACTACTTTGTACAAGGATTGATCTCCTTTCCCACCATTCCCTGGTCTGGTTTCGTTGGGTTAGTGTCCCTTTTCTCATTCCCTTGAATTTATGGTATTGTTTCTATCCAGATGATTAAGATCCCTTCATCAGTAATTTTGGAGATAGTGTCAGGTATCCCTTCGAGAGGCCCAACATGTGATCTTTTATCCATTTTGACCCTAGATAGAGTCAGGTATTGACATGAAAAATCCTTAAAAAAATAGATCCTCTAAATAGAAATTGAATCTCGACGAGTCGTGGTATCCATCAAGGCTTTAGAAGTGATCCTCATATGTGTATCATGATCCTTCCCCGCTCAAGAGTGTGTTCTTCTAGAATGATTATATATGTTCTTTCATAAATTCTATAGGTGCATCTATCTCTCTCTTGGATTTTCTCGACAAATAGTACTTCTCAGATGGACGTAATCCAAGCTATCAGACTCGTGGTGTGAGTTCTCCAAGATTATTTCTTTTTGGAAACATCAAACAAAATTTCTAGCGTGGGTATGTGGTCGTTGTAGACTACAGGTCTGTGTTTCGAGTATATCTGGACGTGTTTCTTTTTCTATATGTTTGGTATACATATACTATGTAGAAGCTGAATGTACCTTTACATTGTGTATTATTTTATGGTTTTCTGGGATCCTCTACTAAATATTTTTATACTCACCCTTGAAAATGATTTTACTATGTGTGTCATGTCTTGTGCAGATGAGCGGCATTTTGACAGAGTTAGGGGTGAACTAGTACAAGACCGAGATTTCTGATTTCTTTGAAGTGTGACGTGATCCTACGACATTGAATGGATGTCCTAGTACATCATTTTTATTACACTTTGGAATTTATAGTTACATACTCATTTTTTGGTGGGCTTGTATTCTTACTTAGTTTATATTCCACACATTACATATTTTATTCTCTATTTGTTAGGTTTAGTTGTGTTAATGCATTTTGTTACTTAGTGGTTTTTTCTTTTCATCATTTTTGGGCTAGGAGATGTGTACCTATGTATGTGTACATAGGTAATGCCTCCAATGATAGTGATATACCTACTTGATACAAGTCACTAGTCTGGATCCTATTACAGGTAGGCCTAGGAAGCCGCGACATGGGACCCTCTAGGACAGGTCATGATAGTGTGGAATTAGTGGTGGTGTGTTCTATGTTAGAACCAAGACTCTGTGAGATTGGTTTTGATAAACATTGTTATGTGTTTCGAGCTCTACTTTCAGGCCAGGGACACTAGTGTTGGTATGGGAGGGTAACGTATCCATGTTCCAGGACTCTGATAACCTTCTTTTCTACTTGGTACATGAAAACACTAGATGCTGGGAAATAAAATAATGGAACATTCATCATATAGTAAAGAGTATTTTTTCATATACATTGTGTCAACTATTATGATATTCTCATTAACCACGATACATCTTGTTTCCTTAACAGATGCCTCCCTAAGAGATACATATTGGGATTCCTCTGCTCGATCATGATGATGAACAAATTAGTGATGAGGCTTCGATATAGGACTAGTACCCAAGTAATTTCTTCAGGGTGATGCTCCTTCTATAGGACTTCTAGTAGAGTAGCATGTGGTACCTACTGTACCGATAGATGAGGAGAACATGCTGAGCATACTCCATGATTTTCAGAAACAGAGACCCCTCAGGTTATGAGGGGATACTGAACCTCAGGCAGCTGAGGACTATCTTGAGGCATTGGAAAGAGTTTCCCAACTAGAGAGTACACCAGAAGACCAGATGGTGATTCTAGGAGAGTGCCTTCTTCAGGGTTTGGTAGGAATATGGTTGATTTTTACCACACAAACTCACGACGAGGATACTCTTTCATAGGTGGAGTTCAAGAATCTATTTATATATGATTTCTCTCTAGTTACACTAATAGAAGAACATATCTATGAGATTCTCTAGCTCTATAAGGGAAGTTTGATGATGGATGACTATTCATAGAGGTTCAACATCCTCTCTCAGTACTCTATGGATATGGTTAGTGATCAGTACTTCATTGTTTAGTCCTTTGAGAGAGGTCTATAGTGAGATATCCCTGAAACTATCATGTCACTGTGCATTTCAAGTAATGATGCATTTCTCGAGTGGGACATGGGGATCGAGAGCTTCTTGGCGATGAAGAGACCACCATTGGTAGTCAGTAAGAGGATGAAAGGTGCAGTGACCTTGGAAAAAAGGAGAAAAAATTAGACAGAGGGTTCGAGATGTGGGAGACGTCACAGGAGGTCCCAAAATAGGGGATCGAAAATCAATGACTCTCATGTTTGATCCAGTTAGCGTAGGGAGAGGTGATGCTACTTGTGCGATGGAAGATGAAATATCACTAGAGTTTTTTCAACCCATTGAGATGTTGAAAAGGAGGTGGTGGGTGGACCACAGAGGTAGAAGAAGATAGTAGAGCAGGAAGACACCCAAGCTGTCGGACGAGGCATTGGAACCTAGAGAGTTTCGGGTGGTCGAAGACACTTTGGTCTACTTCCACCACTACCCCCAAGAGGACTGCACCAGGCTTAGGGTTCTAGGGCATAGGGGTTGGGACAACTTCATTTAATCGAGGTGTACGACCTAGGGACCCGAGGGATGATCCATTGTATATCCTGTGTCTTTTCTATATTAGTTTCCTTATATATAAACACAGGTTCCAGTCATTACATCCTCACCACATGTCTTGTGAGAAACCGTGAGATTATGGTAGAGCTCTTGACTTGACCCTTATGCATTCAGACACCTAGGGATGAGACTATATGATCATTCATATTTGCAGAAAGTGTGATCTTTCCATTGGAGGTGAGAGTTTAGGTTGGAACCTCTAGTTGCAAACTCGAGGACTTGCAACATCATTCATGGTATGGATTAGTTATCTTCAGTCCATGCCCAGATTTAACGCTTTAGTGGAAGATTGTGGTGGGTCCGCAGTGTTGGGAAGTGTTTTTCCATTTCTGGTGAAATGGAAACCTAGGAAACAAAGAATGGGCTCATGCATAGGAGGATTTTGTCGATCACTTATGATGTGGCTAGACTTACCATCAGAGCAGCATATTTCATGAGCTTTTAGTTCCCGAAAGTAGTGGTAGATCATGAGGACGTCTTTCCAAATTATGTTATAGGATTACCTTCCAATTGAGAGATCTACTTCTGCATCGAATTATAGCCTAGGAAGAAACCATTATCCCCACCAGTGTAACAGATGGTTCCAATAGAGCTTTTCATGTTAATTGTATCATTGGAGTATTTGAAGACTAAATTATTCATAAGAAGTTTTTCTTCACCTTGGGAGGAAATAGTGTAGTTTTACAATAAGGTATAAGGGAGTTTGAGGATGTGTTTGGATTACTGGAGCTTGAACCTGGGGTTGCTGAAGAGGAAGTATCCATTGCCGAGGATTGATGACCTCTTCGATCAGCTGGGAGGGGAACGTTGGTTTTCAATGTTTTACCTCCAGTCACATTATCACTAGCTTCAATTATAGGACAAGGATGTGTCAATGACAACATTCAGATGTCGTCAAGGTCACTATGAGGACTTGGTGATGCCTTTCGGCATAATAAATACCCTTACAGTGTTCATGGGACTTATGAACTGGATCTTCCAGCCATACATAGACATGTTAATAGTGGATTTCATCGACAACTTCCTTGTGTACTCGGTGTTAGAGGATGGGCACGTGGGACACATGTAAGTGGTTATTGGAAAATTTCGAGAGATCTAGATTTATGGGAAGCTCTCGATCGTCTAGTTTAAGATACATGAGTTACTCATTCTAGAAAATGTTATCTCAGCATAAAGAGTAGTATTGGACTCGACAAAGGTTGAGGTGGTTTTATCATTATAGAATCTATAGAGATTGCCAGAGGTGTAATGATTCCTTGGAATTGAAGGATACTACCAAAGATTTATCCCTGATTTCTCCAGGATATCAGCACCGATGAAAGCATTTTCCCAGGAGGGGATCATTTTTTATGGATGGAGAAGTGTCAGCTTCCTTTTAAGAATTTTAGGTATAGTTTGACTAGAACAACGATATTGAGATTTCTAGAGGAGGCCATAAGGTACATAGGTATCTATGACACTTCAGGGGCTGATCATAGTTGTGTCTTGATGCAGAGACAAGTGGATATTTCTTATGGTTCATTCTAGTTAAATCCACATGAGCATAACTACATGACCCATGATCTGTGGTTTGCAGCAATAGTCTTCACATTGAATGTGTGGAGACTCTTCCTGATGGGTGAACAATTTATCATCTACTCTAACCATAAGTTCCTCAAGTACATATTCTCACAGAAGGATCTAAATATGAGGTAGAGGCGATGGATATAGTTCTTCCAGCATTATGATGTCATGAACATATTTACTCCTATGAAGGGGATCATAGTGGTAGATGCTCTTAATAGGATATCGAGTTCATAATTACTGAGTGAGGCGATAGAGTAGTTGGCCTCGCTAATGCTATCCATCATGGATGATGATGATGAAGCATTGAATCAATCACTGGTTTTCACCCCTCCACTGTTATAGTGAGTTCGGGAGGCACAACTAGGGGATGTCGATTGTGAGACGTTACATTCTTAGATATCCTCCTAACATGCTCCTGATGAATATTTGAAAGGTGGGGAGCACATTGTTCTTTTAATAGGATGCACAGTTGGGCCAATGGTGTTGCGGGAGGAGTTTATGAGGGAGTGTCAGACATCCCCATTCGTGGTAAATCCAGTACTGGTGAAAATGTTCCAGGACATCTGTTGTTATTTCGGGAGGAAAGGTATGATGAAGATAGTACAAGAGTTCTTTCTTGATTCCTTACGTGCTATCAGATAATGGTGGAGCACCAGGTTCTAGATGGGTTATCTCACCCCTGGAAGTGCCAGAGTGGATGTGGGATGTAATATCGATAGAATTCGTGAAGGGATTACAAAAAATGTCTAAGAGACATGATTCCATTCGGGTGATCATCGACTAACTCACCAATTCATCCCACATCCTAGCTATCAGGGATTAGTGTTCCATAGAGATATTGGGAAGACTCTACATGTAAAAGATAGTTATACTTTATGGTGTCCATTTTCCAATAGTCTATGATCAAGAAGTGTGATTCGCATTCTAGTTGTGGAAGGGATTGTATGAGGCTTTTGTGACTCATCTACGCTAGACCACAATGTTCCAACCCCAGTCTGACGGTCAGACGGAGAGGATCATTTTGAATCTAGAGGATATTTTGCAGGCATTTATCTTCATCTATGGTCATATTTGGGAGTACTGCATACCACTAGTGGATTATGTGTACAATAAAAGCTACCCCTCCACCATTTTCATGGAACCGTTCGAGGCCTTATATGGGTTACCCTTCAGGTCACTGCATTGTTGGACCAAACCTAGAGAGTTAGCACTCATGGGTCTAGAGTTGGTGTGATCCACCACCAAGAAGGTGATGATCATCTAGGAGTAGATGAAGACATCATATAGTCACCAGATGTGTTTTGATGACAGATTATAGAGACCCATGGAGTTCAATTATGGAGGCCTTGTCTTCCTTCAAGTACAACCAAGATGAGGGTTGTCGAGATTTTGCTGGGGTGGAAAGATGTCATTGAGGTTCATCAGCCCTTTTTAAATACCGTGCACTATTGGCGAGGTGGCACACTGCCTAGATCTACAACCATTGTTAGACCGGGTGAATGATGTCTTCCATGCGTCACAGCTAAAGAGGTATGTGAATGACCCATAACACAACATCGACGGGGGTGAGATAGACATCAAGGATGGATAGAACTTCATAGAGTATCCAGTGGAGATCAAGGATCAACATGTGTGGATCCATCATGGGCAAGGGATTACCGAAGTGCATGTTTGGTGCAGCACAAGAATCATCAAGAGAGAATGTGGGAGCGGGAGGCTTATATTCACGCACAGTACCCACACATATTTGAGAGGCCTTTTGTTTGTGATTTTTGTGGAAGTAAAGCTCAAAAGTGTATAGAATGTAATGTCTAGGTTTTTCAATGTATTATTTTTAAATAATACATTGCATTATTTTGAGACCAGGATTTATGACGGTGTGGGATTCTGAGGCCAAGAGTTCCCTCAATAAATGTTTGAAACAAATGAAACTCTAAATAACGTGCATGATCAGTTTTCCAGAAAGAGTGAAATAACATTTACATGGGTCCCTAGATTAGAAATATGAGGGCACCGTTGTGTTCAATGAAGTGAATTTTCCTTAGGCGGGGCCTAACAACGACCATCATAGGTCAGCGGTAGGAGTTGGTTTTTGGACGTTTAAAAATAAATAAAATATTTTATTTTATTTTATTTATTATAGATGTTTCATTGAATTATGGGACCTAATCCTACCATATTAATATATTATTATAGAAAGTCTATAGTGTAAGCCACATAACCCGGAAAATTGAGGATTTCCATTGGATCATTGGAGGAGAACCCATTAGAAGATGACGATGGCCTGATCGATCGATGCATCTCAAATTCAATGAACCTTTCCATTGAATGTGAAATGATGATCTTTCTTCAACTAAATCAAGGTAGGGGTTTTATTTCAATTTTTTATTTCTCCATTCTTCAATTTAATGATTATCGTGGATCAAACCATGAATAGGTTGATCCGCATATCATGAGTTACTTTGGGAGGGTGTTATTCTCTATTTCATTTGTCATTTTGATTTGGTAATTTATTTTATGAAAATTATTGGATTATCATTTGATTAGACTATTAAACCTATTATGATTATAAGATTTATGTTGTGATGAATGACGGTGGAGGTGGATTCCACCTTTATTTATTGAATTTATTCCTCACTTTTAACAACTTGTTCTTCACTTTCTTCATGGGGTTGGGAACAATTGATCGTTTCACATCTGTTTCATAATGAAACAATCCCAAATTGATGATCAAGTATCACGACAGCCTATTGGAGGTGAGACGACAATAGGGGAAATGTGTCAGCTTGAATTGATGAGGATCATTCTCCGAGTATTCTTCATGCGGGTGGATCGAAAATTGAGTTCAGGGTCGAGGAGACATCTAAAAACAATGGAATAATCTTTGAAGTGTAAGGACAAACACAAACAAGGAGTATCGCGATGATCAGATGACTGGAATGAGGATCATAGGAGTATCACGATGATTAGATGACTGGAATGATGATCAAAGGAGCACCTGAGGAGCGATGATAAATATTGATGAATTCTCGAAAATTCTAATCAATAGGGCATATATCCAAATTAACACACCATGTAAGGTTGGCCTGGCGGTGGCCTGTGTTTTTTTTACGGCACACGGTGAAGATCGCAAGGTTCAACTTGGAAGACATGGTGTGTGGGACCCACTATGCAGTGAATGAAGTTCCAGGAGATACAAAGCATAGAAACTACGTGTGACCATTCTCAGACGGGGTATGAGACCTTAGGCAGACTCAATGTGTATCTTGGAACATAAAGAGACACGAGATGGAGTACACGACATGTACTCCACCACGCGGCCATACACGACTTGATTCATGTGTACCCCATGGACCAATACATATTCTATGACACAGTAGTTTAATCTATGTATTGGATCTTGGCTAGTGTACATGGAGCCTTCACTAAATAGAAAACACATTGTGTCATGCTTTTACATGTCGTTATTACCTTGTCCTACATGACAGGACCTATGACACTGGTTGTTGTAAAAGTGTAGTACCCAGGTTCAAAGGACACGACATGTGACCCTTCTACATGCCATGTACTTCTGAGTAAATAGATTGATCCTCTTTTCCACTATTCCTTTGATAGGTTTTTTTTGTTAGTGTTATTTTTCTCATTACTCTAAAGGTCATCTATCATTTCCATCCATATGATTATGATCCCATTAGAAGTAATTTTTGAGATAGAGTTAGTTATCCCTCTAATTGTCCCTTATTGAGAACCTATATCCATTCGTGAACCTTGGTAGAGTCAGGTATCGAAATGAACAATCCTACAGGATGCTGATCCTCTATATAGAAGGTGAATATAGATGAGTCGTGGTGTCCTTCGAGTCCCTCACAGTGATCCTCATCTGTGTACTGTAATATTTCCCCACTGAGGAGTGTGTTCTCCCGGAATGAGTGTATTTGTTCTCTATTACGATCTATCAGTACATCTATATCACTCATGGATTTTCTCAATGAACATTACATCTCAGATGGACTTCATTCGAGTTTCCAGCCTTGTGGAGTGTGTTCTCCTAGATGAGTTCTTTTTTGAGTCTTTGAACTGAATCCCTAACATCGGTATGAAGATGTCCTAGACTACGGGTCTCAGTTTCGAGTACACGAAGATGTGTTCCTATTACTATATGTTTAGCATACATACACTAATTGGAAGTTGTCTATATCATTATATTGTGTATTTATTTGGGGTTTTGGGTTCCTCTACTAAGTATTGTTATACTCACACCTGCACGGGTTTGCCCGCACATATTGTGTCTTTTTTTGATGAGTGAACATTTGACGGAGACTAGGGCGGACCCACAACAGGCTGATATTTCTTAGTTTCTTGTAGGCTGAGGAGTTCTAATCGCAATGAGTGGAAATATGAGTACCTCATTTTTCTTACGGGTTGGAATCTGTAGTTTTATACTCTTTTTCAATTGGTGGGCTTGTATTTTGGCTCATTTTTCATTTTGCACTTTACTTATGATTTACTATGTTGGTTGAGATTAGTTCCGTGCATTCATGTTGGTCCTTAGTGGTTTTTAATTTTCAGAATTTGTGGGCTTGTATATGTGTGCATAATTACATGTACTTTGGAAATTCCTCCTATGTTAGTGATATGTCTACTTGGTTCTATTCACCAGCCCCTATCCTATTGGACACGTTCTTAAGGAGTCACAGCACATGCCCCACTAGGACGGGGCATGATATTGATCCACAACATGGATGAGCTATGTTGGTTCACGTTATGTATCAATAGCCTCTATCATTCAATAGGACTACAAACCCATTTTTATTGAGCAGAGGATATGTTCCCTAGATAATATATTTTTCACTTTGGATGTAATGAAAGGGAGAAGGTTGTCATGGAATTTTATCATATATCATGAGATGCATATCAGTGATTGTAATTAATCCAAAACACAAAGGAGGGGGAATAAATAGAAGATACCAAATGTAGGGATTTTGTGGAAACCATCCTAGAAGAGTATTTTATTTCATAAACAATAAGCGGATATGGAAATGAAATTCTTGAATATGAGGAAGAAGGAGGAAGAAAATGAAGAAAATTATGGATCTAACATAAAAAAGTAGAATTATATGACACAGACTACATACTTAATCCAAGGATCAAGATTGACCGATTTTGTAATGGTTTAAAATCATTCCTCAAAAGGGAATTAATCTCCCAATGTTTCTCATTATATAAACATATAGACTCAAGTTATATGAAGACATAAAAGGAATTTTCTATGTCTTATAAATTTATTGGAAAACAAGAGAAGAAGAGGGCTACCAAAAACATTGGAAAAGGAAAAAGGAATTTGGGAAGAAGGGAAGTGTTAACCTTACAACATGCAATAATTTTGGGAAGAAACACCCTGATATATGCCTAAATGGAATGGGTGTCTGTTACATTTTCAATGAAGAAGTTCATCTATCTCATGATTGTAAGGGGAAGAATGAAACTACCAATTTTAAGTGCTACAATTTCATTGAGATGGTATATTATACACAAGAATGTCCTAAGAATCTAGAAATCATTCCCGAAAAAGTAAAAGGGAGAACGGACAAGCTTTTGTGGTCACAATTGCGGTGGTTGAAGTTCCTAAAAATGTGGTGGAAGGTACATTAATCATTTCCTTTAACATAACCAATGATTTATTTGATTCTGGATCATCGCATTCATTCACATAATCCAAATTTTCCATGATAATTCGATATTTCCAGTTTGATTTAATATTGGAGTTGTCAGTCAAAACTCTTATGGGATGTATCATTGCAACAAATTTGTGTCAGGAAGTCCCCATTATAGAATATGAAGGATCTTTATATAATTATTTT
Organism: Viscum album; assembly: GCA_963277665.1. NCBI lineage: Eukaryota > Viridiplantae > Streptophyta > Magnoliopsida > Santalales > Viscaceae > Viscum > Viscum album. The sequence goes on from OY728162.1 coordinate 767,150,233, forward strand.
ATTTTCTTACACATGATTGACTTTGATATAATCCTTTATATGGAATGGATTTCGAACAATGATGTGAAAATTTATTGCAAGAAGAAGGAGGTTACAATTTTTGAGGATGATGTGGAATCACTTTTCATTAGGGAAAAAACATCACCATATTATTCTCATCTATATCCACCACTATTATCTCTGCGTAATTTATTTATTGGGGAGAAAGGGAATATAATAACAACGGGTGAGGAAAAGAATTTTAAAACAGAGTACAAACCTATTGTGCAGGAATATGTTGACGTCATTCTAGAGGATTTACCTAAACATCCATAAGAGTGGGAAATTTATTTTTCAATTGACTTAATTCATGATTCAAGACCCATATCAAAGATTCCTTATAGAATGGACACTCTATAATTAGTGGAATTGAAGAAACAACTAGAGGAATTGAGTGATAAGGGATTTATCATCCCTTGTGTTTCTAGACGGGGATACCCTATTATTTTTGTTAAGAAGGAACATGGATCTATGAGGTTGTGAATTTACTATAGAAATATCAATTCTATAATAATAATGAACAAGATACCCCTTACCTCCCATTGATGATTTATTTGATCAGCTTCATGGAGCACAATATTTTTAGAAGTTTGACCTTCAATCTGGATATCATTAATTTCTTATGAGGAAGTAAGACATTCTAAAAATAGCATTTTGAACCACGTATGAGGATTAAATGTTTACAGTAATGCATTTTGGACTCACTAATGAACCCTCTATTTTCATGGATCTAACGAATAGAGTGTTCTATGAAAATGTTGATGACTTTGTGGTGGTATTTATTTATGACATCTTGATATACTCAAATATATATGAATATGTAGAAAATAAATTGTGAGCTATTAAGAACACTTTTATAAGAAATGAATTATATGGGATGTTTAGAAAAAATTACTTTTTTCTTTAATCAGTCTCCCTTCATGGACACATTGCCTCTATGTATGCAATATATGTTGATCTTGTGAAGAAAAAGGCTATTAATGAACGGCCTAATCCATAAAATATAATTGTGGTACATAATTCTACTGATTTAGTAGGTTATTGTCGGCCTTTTGTTCAAAAAATCACCTATTTATCCAACCTAATGACCAAGATTACACATAAAGGGGTTAGCACTATATGGGAAAAATAATCTGAAGGATTTTTCGAAGAATTGAAGTGATTATTAGTGAATTCATTGATCCCAAATCTACCATTGAGGAATAATGGGATTGGGATCTATAGTGATTCATCAAATAAAGGACATGGTAGTGTCCTTATGAGGAATGATAGAGTTATTTCCAATGCATCAAGGATGTCAAAAATTCATGAATAAAATATTCCTACTCATGATATTGAGTTTGTTGTTCTTATCATTTCATTAAAAATATAGAGAAATTATCTCTATGGTAAAAGATTTGAGATATATATGGATCAAAATAGTCTGATTTATATCTTCTCACAGAAAAAACAAAACATGAGGCACCTGTGATGGCTTGAAATACTCAAGGATTATGATTGTTTCATACTCTACCACACAGGAATGGAAAATATGTATGCTGATGCAATGTGCAGGAATGATCATTATGTTTCAAACAAAATAAGAATTTAAAGAGAACCTTTGTACATGGATCTAATAAGGATGGACATGGGAATTATCAATGAAGGTGAAACTTCATTAATATTTCAATTTTTTTCCCAACCAAATTTTTTAGAAAGGATTATAAGCTCTTAGAATGATGGGGAGATCATTCAGAATATTGTTAATAATGTGAAAGATGGGAAGTCGGCCGACGTCGTATATGATGACAGAATTCTGAATTTTGTGAAGAGGGTATGTGTTCCCTCTATACCTGAGCTGAAAAGGGAGTTATTGGATTATTCTCATAGATAAAATTTCTATATACATCCATGTAGTAGTAATATGTATAGATATGTTAAGGAAAATTTCTTGTGGGAAATCATGATGTGGAAAATTGTTGATTATATATCAATATGTCTAGTCTATCAACAAGTGAAGGCCAAACGACAATATCCTAGAGGATTAATTTATACCCAACCAATTCCTACATAGATATGGGATGAAATCACTATGTATTTTGTCACTTGATTACCAAAAAATTCATGATATAAGGAATAAATATGGATAATTTTGGACCGACATATAACATCTACACATTTACATGCTATAAGGGTAGATTTTCAACTGTACCGGCCTAAAAAACTCAAAATAATTAAAGTTTTAAGACATCGTAGAGGACCTATTTCAATTTTATATGACTGTTATCTATTATTTACATCAAAATTTTAGAAATTTCTAGAAAATATTTGGATACCAAGCTTCATTTGAGTACTGTATTCCACCCCAAACTGACATAAAATTAGAAAGGACGATCCAATCCTAAGAGGACATGTTGAGTTCATGTTCATTTCACCGTTAAAGTATTTGGGATCAATATTTTTCATTAATGATGTTTTCTTAAAATAATAGTTTCCATTAAAGTATCAAGAGAACTATACGAAGCATTATACTGAAATAGATGTTGTACGCCATCTTGTTGTGATGGTGTTGGAGAAAAGAAGCTTATGGGTCCTGATCATAATGAGGAAACAAAAATGAATGTAAATTCTATTAAAGGCTATATCAAAGTAGTTCAGAGAAGAAAAAAATATATGCTGATATTCAAAGGATGGATTAGGAGTTTCGTGTGGGATATCATGTTTTATTAATGTATATCCATGGATGTGTGTTATAATATTTGGGAGGAATGGAAAACTAAGCCCTAGGTATAGAGGGACTTTTGAAATTAAGGAGAGAATTGGAGCTATGGAATATCATTTGGCTATGCCACCTAGTCTTTATAATGTATATAATGTGTTCCATGTCTCATTGCAGAGAAAGTATATGCAAGAGCCACCACATGTCCTCACTTCTGAACGTATAGAATTGGAACCTAACCTAACATACCGTGGAGATACTATCTTGATTTTGGACACGATAGAACATGTGTTAAGGAGTATGACCACATGAATTCTAAATATACTTTGGAAAGATCATAAAATTGAAGAGGTAACAAGGGAGCCTAAGGATCTTATAATTAATAACTACCAAAATCTTATTGCGAGGTAACATTCTGGTAATTTTGAGGAAGAAATTTTTGTAAGGATGGGATAATGTAACACCACATGGTTTTGAAAATAAATTTAATATTGAATGCATCAAAATACTAACTCTCTAAAACCTCCAGTTTGTTATAAACTATCTAGTAAATGAAAATTTTCCATGTCTGTGATTTTTATTTTTGAAAATTGTCATACACAGTTGGGTTCAGTATAATATTTAGGTTCTGATAAGACAAACATAATTTTTGATGAATAGAAACATACCCATATGAATAGAAATCTGTATAGTAATATGGCCCATATGAATAGTAAATTATATTATTATTTTAGAGTCTATGGATATAATATAATGTGATCTTGATTAATTTTTCATGGTGATATAAAACGAAATATAGATTTAAAATTTTTATTTTTTGAATAAATTATGATTTTATTTAAAAAATAAAATTTATAATATTTAGAAAATTATTTTCAAAAAATGGAGTTCATTTTTTAATTATACATGTAGTAAAATGGTTAGGGTGAATTTTTGGTATTTTTTTGAAATACTCGAATTTTGGATGAATATTAAATACGACAATTTCCCCAATATATACATTACCAGTTAAATTAAATATTCCTAGAATCATGAATTATGTAAGAACACATGGATTGAACTCACATTCACATATTAATTTTCCTGTTCATAAGAATCAATAGTATTAGTTGTTTTTGGCAAAATCACAAAATAATAAGTAAAATAATAGGATAATCCTCCTCTCGTCCACAAATAACCCCCCTCACTTGATCTTTTCTTCACTCTTATATTCCTTGATGATCCTCAATTTACATCCCAAATACCCTTCCATAGTAACTCCCCACATACATGAGCTATTTTCCTTTCCAAAATACTGAAACCCCTTCCCTTAAAGAGATTCTCAAGGAGGTGGATTCAAGAGGTAAATTCACAATCTATTTCTTTCAATTTCATTTCAAGTTCCATTCTATGGTTATCCTATCCTCACCTACTATGTCCAAATGACCATGATAACAATATAATAATCTATATGCTGTAATTATATCATGTGAAAGGAAGGAACACCATAAATATCCTTACTCTATATCTTTTATTTTATAAACCAAATCATAATCTGTGAGGTGCCAAATTACAACATCTGTGGATGAAAAAGATTCATTTGTCAATTTCCCTTTCAATACATATCATGAAAAAAAATTTATGGTTGAAACAGGATATAATATATGTATTATAACCTAATTAATATTCATTAACCTAATTATGTAAATAATATTAAACCATATTACCAATAATCTAAGTGTTTATCATTGATATTTCATCTAATGATTCATCCTCATTCCATGTAAACAAATGATATAAATTAACATTAACACTTATTTATGCTCATATGAAATGTGTAAATTCAATTATGGTGATTTATATTCATTCTACATGAACTCCATTACTTAAAAACAAGTGAACCGATTATGAAAATCATGAAAACGAACACTTAGAAACAACAAAATTCAATATTATATCTTATCAATATGGACATAAATGAATTATAAAAAATTATTATAAAGTAAATAAATTAATAAAATGTCAAAAATTAAGTAATTAATTATTATAATTTCATATTCTAGGATCATAATCTCAAGAGAATAACATTCGGATAAAATGTAAGGGGTTTCCACCAGAACCTCCATTTTCATTCAATTTACTTTTATTGCTACTTACCTCATTGAAATATTTATTTATTATTATTTACTCCTCATAAATTCTGTGTGAGTGTTCTATATATGTTTACCCACCAGAATACTTCGTTATCTTATTTGGAGATACACCTCTTAAAAAGAACATTCAAATTTCATTACAAAATACAATCCTTATTGAATGGAATTACTCAAATTCTTACCTATTTTTAAGGGAACTCTATAATATGATATTGGAAAACATTATCTTTATAAAATATATGATTTTATATGGAAAATACAATCTTACTTAAATTCTGATATTACATATTTATTTTTCCAAAAGAACTCTTCTTTTCAAAGTAAAAGAGTATTTATCTCAAGAATTACATGATGATTTTATAAGAGTATCATCATGTATTTCAACACTCATGTTGATTATTATGTATTATGGGGATTTATAATTTATTATATTATCTAAAATAATTAATTTAATGGTTTATGATTATTTTTTTGTGGAGTTGATATCTTAAAACCATTCCCCAATTACTCTGAATGGTTAGTATTTTTGTTTAAGGTTTATGGAAAGTTATTCACCTTTCATATTTTAGATTAAATATCAATATATATTTTGTTTATGATTATCCCCAAGCATATCAGGAATACATTGGACTTATTATTTGTCAAGTGGGGCCTTCTGTAGCCCCTCAGTGAATCGGTAGGTTTTATTAGAAAAACAATGGTCTTGTTATAATTCCATGAAAAAATGGATATTTATGGTCTTTGAAAAAGTCATTGATGGTATGGTTATAATGTCCACCATTATGAATTCCATAATTATGAAAATAGTATTGATGGTTCATGTGGTTATTATATGAGTATAATACACATGATTATGTTTTATTATGGAATTATTTATTCACTACTTATTCTTACCACAATTTGTTCAATTTTATTGTTAAAGGAATTTGTTTTTAGTTTTTCATCATTCCTAATGTTAATGTTTATGATATCTTATATTGTATTAATTAACATTACTGAGAATCTATGATCACCCATTTATTATGATACATTTTCTCATGAAATAATGATGATTATTATAGATGACATGTATGTATAAAATTATAGTTGTGGATGTTCCCCATAAAACATATATCATGTTCTTTAATTTTAGCTGTAATGTTAAATTTATGTAAGAATCTTGTTTCCAATTCATAAAAACTACTCGGTCCTTCAAAATGCATATTTCTTGTTTATATTAAAATTTAATAAAATAAAGCACCCGTTTATGGAAACTAGGGTCATGTCCTTACATATTGTGACTGTTTATAAAATATATTATTAATTTCCTTCTTTTAATATATATCAAAATTATTAAATGTGAATTTAAAAATTATTTATTTGGATAAAAGATTTATTTTCCAAAAAATTCATTTGAAAGTGACAGTTTCAATTAATAAAAATGAAGTTGATGTTTTAAAAAATTGATTTGACATGATATTTATATTTTGTGTCCTCACATGACAAAATATTATTTTAAATATGTATTTTTAAACTAGAATGAAATCGTATTCCTTTTTAATGATTTTATATGGATAATGGGGAGGATACATACTCAGCCTTTATATTCGTGTATATTATGATTTTTTGTTATTGTTCAACTATTGATTTCTCATGGATCATGCTTGTTTTGATGTTTGATGGTGAATCATAGAGTCACGTGGAGGTAGGTGGGATATTTTGTTTTATTTAGTTTTCCTTATTCCATTATCAATCCTTGTTTTCTTTCCATTCCATTATGGGTTGTGTTTATGCATGTGGTGTTATGGATGTCGAGTAAATGTGATTTTTTTTCATGCAAGGGAGATAAACGTGAGAGTGAGTTTTTATTCATGTCTTATTATCTCTTAATACTTGTTTAATTTTTTCGCATGAGAAATAAATATATATATATACATCGTGGAAAAAACTTCACAAAAAAATAAAACTGAAATTTTAATTTATTTAATTGGAAAAATCATTCCCAATGAATTTTTAATGATTCTCTTTTTCTTTTCACCAGCACGTGGAGCTTAGGACGTCCTATGGGACATTATATAAGCTTTCTGTGGTGTTTAGTGGATGGAATACTCAGGTTGGATCATGTGAATGTGTTTTCTAACCTTCTTATGTTTATGAATATTCTTTGGCATATGTGAATGATAATTCTACTCATTTTTATAAATTTTCTAAGTTAATCTTCACGTAATTTTATAAATTACTATTGATATATGAGGATATGTTTAAAATTGAATAAGGATGTTGAAGATTTTAAATGGGATGATTAATCGCAACTTGAATCTTCTGAATATTTTACTATTTAATATTTTTACACTTTCTATCTTTATTAATGTGCTGTTATTTTGAATATTTATGTTCAAATGGTTAATTTCATGGAATATTGTTTTATTGGTGGTTAATTGAATTTTTTTAAACAATTTATATGGGAATATAGATGTGGATCAATCATGTAATAATCATGTGTTACACTATATACCTATTTTTGGTTACATAGTTTTTCAATTCCAATACACCATGGATATTTGTTCTAAATGGCTTTGAATAATTGTGTATCAAAATTATGACTGTTAACCGAGTTTGATATTTTTTTTCTGAGATAATGGAATTTTTTATAAAAAAATAACGAATGTAATATTCTGAGATACTAATTTTGATTTATTTTTGAATATAGAAATAAAATATAATTTCATTATAAAATGAAAATATCAGTTAATAATATTTTTCTATAAATATCTTAATTGCTGTGGATTATTTTTTTAGGATAAAAATATTTAATGGCGGTGCTTCTTTAATAATACAATATTTCATTGAGGATGAAAAATCCTCTATTTATGGTATAAATAAAATTATTTTTAACTTATTATATTTAATGATGTATTTATTTATTATATAGATCTTCCACTACCCCATAAATAGGTATCTGCAACACCACCGTTTAACAATGCTAAAAAAATCACTGATAAACGGTACTTTTAATAGCTCTAAATAAGCGTTGTTAACAGTACCCATTTATCAACGTTTTTTAGTGGGGACTGAATTTATTCTCAGGTATTACATTCATATTTATATTATGGATTTGAAATATTATCATTTCTCACAATATACTATTATTTATAATCAAATATATAATATATATATATATATATATATATATTGACATATAAAAATTTAATTTTATAAATAAATAATTAAAAATACTTACATATAAAATCTATTTTTGAATATATAATCCTTATCTAAATAAAAAATAATATCAATTTTATTTAAAATAAATATAAATATTTATATTCCTATATAATGTGTGTGTGTGTGTGTGTCTATTTGTGTGTGTCTATATTAAAAAACTAAAATATATTATTTATATATTCTAACATATGTTTATAAATATTAATATATAGTATATGTATATATATATGTATATGTATAATTATACTTACAGATACTCATATATAATATATATATGTGTGCGTGTGTTGTAAAAATATATATATTTGTTTATAAACATACAAAAAAACGAATTTTATAAATGTATTTAATATTGGTCTTAAAAATATATATTAATATATGAATCAGATAGAGATAAAAATTGTAACTAAATATATATAAATTAATAGATATAAATTTATATTAATATACTAGTACATATAACTATATATGTTTATATATAAATATTAATATATTTGTTAATATATGAATATATATATATATATATATATAATTTTATTTATAAGAAAATGTGTTTTATTTATTTTGGATTGTATCACCAATCAACTGTTTTATGTTCATTAAAAACATATAAGCTTTCATTATTTTTAATAAAATCATTTATAAATTTATTTTATATATTTAACTGAATAATATATACCATGTTTATTTTTTATGAATCACATAACATATAATATGAGATGTATATCAAACCTTCAATTGAGTGTTAAAAAAATAGGCACAAAATAAAAATAATCAAAATGATTACTTTAAATTTTGTTTTTATTATTTTATAAAATATGTTGTCTTTAAAGTCATGTAAACAACTATAAAATATATTAGCTATAATTAAAAAATATATAAAAATATATGTTTTACAAAAAATCAAAAATATCACCATACTTAATTCATAAAACAATTAATCCTTCATTGTTTCAATAAATGATAATTAGTTCAAAAATCATTATGATGAAACACCTATCAATGATTTTATCCAAAAAATCTATTTTTTTGGATTTCCAAAAAAAGAACATATTTTTGTTATGTGATAATATTCACACACAAAAACATCCTAATAAACACCCCAAAAATATAATATACAAATAAACTATAAAATTACTATGTCAAAGAGTCAAATCCGTCAATAAACATTACTAATTTCAAATAACCGACATGATAAACAAATATATAATGGTTTTTTCACATTAGTAATTTGATAAACAATGTGAAAATCCAGTTCATAACAATATTTTTTTGATCACTCCTTGCCCTAGTAGACATGAATATTAAATATGAACAAAATATGAAAAAAAATTAAAACATGTAAAAAATCATAGAAACAACAAACAAAACACACATACAATTTGAACTTTCATGTTTACAATATATACACAAATAAATTAAAACCCAATAATACTAGTGAAATGATTCTTCAATTTAATTTTTAAGTGTCTCAACTCCTATGAAATATAAGGATGAGTATTATGAAGAATCTAAAAATTAAAAAGAAATCATTGAAAATGTATTCTAATTAGAACGAATGAAATATTGAGGGAAAATTTATAATGAAATATAACCTTCTGGAACATTGTAATAGTACAAATGGAAATTATTTCTTACGTAAGCATTAAAATATAGTATCTACATTACATTATGCCTTATTATTTATGGAAATGTTGTTTAAAATATATTTTCAACTCAAAATAACATTTTTATGCAATATATCCAAAATATAGAAATTATAAATGAAGATTAACCTTTTCCTTTAGAAATATGATCTTAGAGCTCTTCATTCTTATCATATCTCTAATGAAATTCAATACTCTGTCTTAAAATAATAAAAATTAAATTTAAGAGTCATTATAATATAATAAGATATTAAATAATTAAAAATTAAGTTTCCAATACCTTTATAATATTTTCTCACACTTCACCATGGATTGACCATAGCATATAAATTAACTTATCCCTTGGAAAAGACAACCAACATAAAATGGCCATTGTTATAAAAGAAAATTTTATGTTAGTGGTCATTATGCTATGGGATATACCACATCTTTGGGGATATATGTTTAATACTATTGATGATAAAAAAATATCTGGCACATAATAATTACATTATTTTAAAATCATTGAGCCATATAAACTATTCTATCTACAGAAGTAATTTTCCTCACTATAAGTGATATGTAATATGGGTTAATAAATGCATAAACTTTTTTCTAGTCATGAACATTAAAAATTGTATAATGACACCAAATAGAAAGCAAATATAAGTATAAGTTTTCGATAAAATAAATCAGAAAAGTTATTTATGTTAAGAATTACATGGAAAAAAATTTCATCTAGTCTATGCCCAACTAATCTATGGTTAAACGCTCTATTATATAATTTTCCAAAATTTACCTAATCATTTCATTCCCATAAATTATAGCTTCAATTAGAGTCTCATATACATCCATAAACAAATTTGAATATGTCAAAATTCTATCAATACTAGTAGAATTTCTATCTGAATTCATAAAACATTGTTTTATTTATTCTCAATATAATATTTTTTACCAATAATTTATTGCTGTAAATATTTATATAAATATTCAAATATAAAAATATAAAAACAATTAATAGAATGATGAATGAAATGATAAAATATACACATACCTCTATGGTAATATGTCGAAAAAGTCTAGTTGGATAAAAGATAAAGTTCTTGATAATTTGAACAACTTTACTCACCTCATATGTATGTAAATGTATTCTTGTTGATATATCTATAATATCATATATAGTGACCTTATGATGCCCTATCTCAATCTGTTGATAAGGAATGGTATTACCAATATAAAATATAAACCTATATGAAATAATATGTTGTTGGGGATCATCAACATAAAAATCACAACAACTAGGAAGTTGTGAAGGATGTGTGTAAGTGTAGGATAAGAAGAAGTGTGGTCTACAGGTGGAGGTGGACGTGTGGGAGCTGTTGGAGGGGTGGGGTGAGGAATTGAATCAGCTATCTGAATCTGCCCTTTCATGTCTGCAAACATTAATTGTATTGAATATCTAATCATTTCATTCATCATCACATGAATATCTTGAACATCATCTTCCAAAGATTATATTTTTAAAACATCCTCTATTTTATAAGATTTAGAACATGGATACATTTTTTTCACTGATATACTTTTCAGGTATCCTCATACATGAATAACTGTTTGGGTTTTGCCAATGCGTAAGATAAAATATCCATCCTACCCTTAGCTATAAGGTCACTCAGTGTTCAGTGATCCTCAAGAGAATCCTATGTGAAATATATGAAAAAATACACAAATAATCATAATATATAAATAATTGATTGTACATAAATAAATAAATAAAGTAAACATATTTCAATCCTCTCAAGTATAACCCTCGAATCATCTATATGATATTTTACTTGGTTACTCATCTGAGACATCAACCATTTTTCATGTCTAGTGTTGGGGAAGGAGGGTCAACCTCTATATAACTTGATCACTCAACTCTCAGTAGTTTAAAATTTTCAGCCATAATTTTTTCTTCCAATAATGTATTCCCTCCATAAGATAATGAATGATGGTATACATTTCTATATTTGATCTCTGACTGATATCCCCTCGATTACTTCAAATTAAGAATAAATAATTCATTAATAGGATCCTTAATATAAAAAAGCACCCAAATGTAACATTTCACTTACCAAAAATGATTTTCATCTTCTAATCTCAAAAAATTTCATCTATGTATACTCATATATAAATGGATATATATCACAAGGATTATGATGTTGTCTATTCCCAAAAATGAAATGTTATATGAGGGTTAATATAAAATCCATCCATATTCTAGTATCCAATGATACAAATTTCATATTAACTCCCCCAGTATCATGTATATAATATGTCATGTGATATGAAAGGGGAAACATGTATTACTATAAACATTTTTATGATATGTAAAATATTAACAAACAAACTTACCAAACTGGTCTCCCAAAAATGATATATTTAAAATTTTTTAAAACATATATAATCATCAATGAAAATTAAAACTTTTCTTTTAGCAATTACTTATATAAAACAGTTGATATGATTTGAACTTGGACCTCTTGGAATATCATTCTAATCAAATTATACCGATATCCTCTAGTCCTGGCTATGGGAAACTAATAATTTTGGAAAATGTGCACTGTCACATTTATCATTCCATGACCCCTCCCCTAATGCTTATGCCATGATACCCAGGCCCACCATACACTGGCCAAGGTTTGGCGACTAGCATCGTAAAGTCATGTCCATAAATTGGGAAGGAATTTCCTTTAAACATGTATAGTCCCACAGTCCAAGAAAACAACAAGATACAATAACGATGTGAAACTATATTAGTATAAGTTTGTACAAAAATTATAGGGGGGTATGAATATATTTCCAACTGAAAAGGTAAAAATAAGACTGAAAATAGAAAACATCTTCTGTGATTGTCCACAAATGATACTACTTGAATGGTAGGTAGATCTCATCACACTTCTCTCCTCGTTCACTGATTGCCTCCATTCACATCATGTCAAGGCTCCCCAATTCTCAGTCAAGGATTTCCATCATCTTCACAAGACACAACATGGTGCGGGTGAATCCTGTTTAGGGGTGAGTATTAAAATACAATGTAGGGACCCTGAGACCCCGGAAGGTCTCTCAGAATTCCACAAATTAATACTACAAACCATGATCTTCATCACAATAAAAAAGAAAAATACGCAACTTAAACAAATTTACTCTTTTCATCCAAAAATAAACTTGAGGTCTTGACCTCAAACCATTTAAATGATTCCCAAACAAATCTCAAAGAATAAATCAAGGATCAGAAGTATAAACTCCATGAACTGGCCATACCTAATGGGACCCGTCTGAGAGATGTAGTCCATCATGTACTACTCAATAATTCCTAAAGGAATGTACGAAAGGGCGCGATCCATCGGAAAATTTCAGCTATAACTACCTCTAGGTCCCATAAATAGAGGTCTTATAGTCACATTCTTTCACCCAAGGAATGAAAAAGGGATTACAGGTTATGAATCCAACTCCTCGATATTGTGTCTTACTCTCTAGGGAGCTCCAACTCCCCTGAAGGACATAATACTAGTCTCTACTCTGAGATGAGGGAGTACTACTACATATGTGAGGACATGCACACTACACAGTATGGGAGTACAAATCTGGTAGTTTTTTTTCAATGGGGGACCTGTTCCCTAGTATGTTAGTGGTGTAACCGACATTTAATATCAGTATTAAATGTCTGACCACCTCCATCGACCCTCCCACTACCGCTCAAGAGGTGGTAGGATAAAATAAAATAACAAATTTTTTATTTTATTAATTCGTTAAAAGTTTCAAAAACTAACAATTTATCATGACCTAATGCGGTCAAAGTGATGCTTCCCTTATGGGAATCCAAATTCTATGGATTGAACTATGTCCACAGATTTTAATTTTTAACACCTGGTCAAAAGTTATAAAACATCGCTCATACATTTATTTAAATTACCTTAAAATCCCATGACCCACACTGGTCGAGGTTAGGCTCCGCCTGAGGAAAAAAAGAGTCCCCCAAAATCCAAAAATACTCTCATATTTTCAATCTGAGTTACTGTTTATATGTTATAGAATTTAACAAAAAACTAATTGTTACTTAAATATTTTATTACGTCCAAAAACTAACTTTAGTATTGGCCCACACCGTCCAATTTTGGGATATTTCTATGGAAATAATACCCTCAAAAGTTCTGTTGTGGTCCCAAATTTTTAATATGCATCACCGTTCATGAGTTATAATCATTAGAAAATTAAAATAATTTTATTTAATTATTTTATTTCCCTTTCTACCATTTTTGGGTTTTCTCACTGTAGGCAAGCGCCTACAAAACATAATTCACGCATAAGGTAAACCCACCATCTTGAATGCAATGGTTCCCTTAGATCTCTGATCTGGTCACATATATAATATTTATTCCACTTCTTCAGTAAAACCACTCACGTGTGCTATTTTAAACATAACATTTTTTGAAGGATCATTTCGGGCACACCAGGCCCCAGAATTATATGCCATTAGATTTTTCTGTCTCAAAAAAATTCCATATAATAATAAAAATTATATTGAAGTTCGAGGACATTACATTCTACCCACCATAGGGATTTATGTCCCCAATATCCAAAACAAGGAAAACCAATCAAATGAAGGTATTGAGCACGAATCAGAGCCTCCCTTTCCCATGTGACCACTTTATAGTTCTCATGCTGCCACTGAACTCGCACTAGAGGGATCCACCATCCATGAAGTAATTTCTCCAATCAATCCTCTAGCTCTTCCAGGATCTCCATAAAATTCACTCCATCATCAATGTACAACTCCCCCTAGATGATAAGGTGTGATAGATCATGCATGCATCTCCTCCGCTGGGAAAATTGAAAACATTATGCACCCAAAGTATCTGTGGGAAAAAAGGTAGATGATATGCCACATCACCCACTCTACTGAGAATCTGGAGAGGTCTGATGACCCTCAAAGATATCTTGTAGCCCTGGCCAAATCTTTTCAATCCCCTTCAGGGTGCTTCCTTTAGAAATACATGTTATCGCTCCTCAAACTCCAATGGTCTCTGTCTTTTGGCAGCATAAGACTTCATCCGGATCTGTCAGGTCTTCATTCATGGTGACTAGTACAGATTCCAAAGGTCGTAGTACATCCTCGCCACACCAGGATGTGACTCCAAATGTGATGTGTGTGACTCCATCAACACCACCATTGGTAGTGTCACAATAACCATAATGTGTCCTATGAAAATGAAGACGTGATCCCCTACTTCAGAAAATCTTTTAGGAGACTTTACTAAAGATATCTGAGAACATCGGGCCTCGTAGTCTACACCCCAAAGCAATGCCTTCCGAACATGTTGATGGTGTGGGGGAGTGAAATTTATAGAGTGGAGGTAATATACTCCATCTCTATCTATGAAGGTTTCAGTTTGGTGTCTAGCTGCTCTGACACCTCACTCAGTAGCCATAAACCAGACCTACTGTTGAGTGCATCTGCCACCACGCCCCACATCTAAATTCTCACCTCCCGAACCACTATGGGATCCATTAGATATGTATTTGTATATATCAGTGTATTTGTTAGTTACAAGACAATAAAAAAGTAAATCTCTCTTCGGGGAGGTAATATTGGAAACATCTTTTAAAAATAGGTTCCTGCACTCTGCCTCTACTTTTGGGAACTAAAAACTAAAAACTCATGATTCCACGAGGGTAAGGATATCCGAATCAAGAGTGATCGACTGAACCCTCCTATGCATGAGTTTTTACCATGATACCTGGGTTTCCTTTTTTCAATGACCATAGAAAACCCCATTCCAATGATGTATATATACCACATCCTTTTTCCTAAAATAGTAAATCTGAGTATTAACTATGGATGTCTAGTTTATACCCAAACTAACGTCGTATGGCCTCGATGCCGCCACCATGAGGTTCAAAAAGAAAATATTGTCTCAATGGTTTAATCAAACAATCAACATAAGTGTAATTGTTGAGTCTCCTCCCAATGGTATCTCCAGATGTAGGGTGAATTCAACGGTTTAACTTTAAACTCTAGGACTTGATCAAGATTTATGGAAATATGAAATGATTTGTACCTATTTATATTAATACAAAAGCTAGTTTTAGACCTAGATCGTAACACAAATCATTCCTAGAGCCCTCATGAAACACTCTTTTATTTCATGAAGATACTCCCTTCTCTTTCCCTCCGGTTCTCTATGATATGGTGGGGGCTACATTGGGGTGCTGGTTGTAACATAGGGAAATGTATACCACCTTCTACTTCACTCATAGATCCTCTTCCATGTATGTTTCCCCACATATTCATCTATCCCTATAAATTTATCTCCAAAAAACATTTTACACATCCAAGTCTAAAGACTAAAATTGATTTTCCACCTTTCCTATTGCTGACATTCAATGGTTTTATGTTCTCATCCAAATAATTTTTAACCACAATGGTTCTCTCTTTAACCATAACATAGGTACGAATACAAATAAAAATTGTGCTAGCTCGGATGTCCCGAAACACATCACGCTCGGAGGTCTGAGATGAAGAACTAGTCATATCATATACATCAAGTACCTGTAATGGATGGTACATCGCGACAAATACTCAGTTAGAGACGTGTCATCTTGTCAAAACTATAGAATCTCTTGGGAACACAAGCCTCTTAGTTTTTCTGAAAAAGAACCCCTTCTCCAAGGAAGGTTCTCGATCTCTATCTGAAAATAATTCACCACATTGTATGATATGGGTAATCTAAACCCTCATATCACCCTGCTGATCCATGTAGAATTCTCATAGATAGGTCCTCCAACTGATCATATGGTTTCACAGCTAGATGAAAACTCAGTCACCACATAAAGACAGTCCTTAGACACATGTGAGTGGGGATCACCTTATATCCTAAAGGATATCAGTCACTAAAACATGTGCAAGGCATTGAGCCAACATGTGTTCTATACAGGTAGGACAGGTAATAACTGCTGGAAAACAGGCACTAGTATTGCGAGGACACCACCCGATGGTACCATATCGGCCAAAAATAGTTCTAGTAATGCCTCATCACATTGTGGTCGTCCTCATGGGCATTAATTGAAATTCTGGATGGATATCTTCATGTAGGAATCATGAAATATAGTCAATATGTACAACAATCAATAAGTTATACCTGTTGAGATGACTCAAAATAGATCAAAAGTAAAACAGTTTCAAAACACACGCAATCAGTGATTTCATGCTCCGAGTTAGAAATCAGAATTTAGGGTCCTAGGGTATGAATACGTCAGACACCACACCAACAATGGAAACCCCGAACTGAAAACAAAAATCCAAACACTTAACACTATTTCTCCATTAAAAAGATTCGAGTCCCAGTTCTTTGGTAAAACCAACTCCTCTGATTACAAATTATCATGAACCGTCCCCCAAGGCCCATGCCGTTACTACCCCAAAGACGCCTTCCATTGGCCAGGGGTAGGAGACTATCACAAGAAGCCCATATCCATAAAAATGGAAGTAATTGACTTTAAACATGTACAATCACACCATCCAAGAACACAACCAGATGATACCATAAAGTTAAACAGCAGCAGTAAAACATTTTACAAAATGTAGAGGGGGCCAGAATAAAATCCCAACAGAAAAGGTACAACTATGGATGAAAACAGAATATGGATCCCATGATATTCCACCATGGATCCTACCTGAAGGGTAGGGAACATCTCGTCTCGTTTCTCTCCTCATTCACCAGTTTCCTCCATCCTCATCATATCTTGGATCCCCATGTCTCAGTCATGGTTTCCCGTCATCTACATAAGACACAACAAGGTGTTGTCGAATCCCGTGTAGGGGTGAGTATAACAATACCAAGTAGGGACCCTGGGAACCCTCATTTTCTCCCAAAATTCTACAAATGAAAACCACAAAACATGATCTTGATCGAATGATAAACGAACAACACTCAACTCAAACCAGATATACTAGTCTCATCCATAATGAAACATAAAGTCCAAACCTCAATCCATTTCTAGGATTTTCAAATAAGAAATAAAGTTTAAATCAAGGATCAATAGTACACGCTCCATGAACTAGCCATCCCGGGTTACACCCATGTAAGAGATGTACTCTATCAGGATAAACTCATCCATTCCAAATGGAATTTTTGAAAGTATGTGATCCATCATGAACTTTCTTCAAGAATTGCCTCTAGTTCCCGACACTATATGTATCACAGTCACAGTCGTGCGCTCGAGGAAAGACTAAGAGAAACAATGTGAACAGTCCCACTCCTCGATATTGTGTCCTACAATTGAGGGAGCTCCAACTCCCCTAAGGGTCCTTCTCCCTATCTCTACATAGAGACGATGGAGTACTACTCCATATGTGAGGACTCATACCCCACATAGTAGGGGTGAAACTATGGATGTTTGTTTGTTGTGGGGGACCCACCCCATAGTATGTTAGGGAAGTACCGACCCCATGCTAGATGAGTCGCACCCTTGCACGACATGGGAGTGCAGACTCTATATGTGAGGACGCACACCCTACTAGGTAGGGGATTACAACTCTGTTAGTTTGTTCCCAGTGGGGGACATGTGCCCTATTATGTCATGCGAGTAATGTCCCCAAACTAGGGGAGCCGCACCCTGGATTGACATGGGAGTACCTACTCCTAATATTGGAAACCTTCACCCTACCCGGTAGGGATTACAAGACTCTAGGTGAGTTATGCATGGATGACCCACACCCAAGTCCAATATGGGAGTACCGACTATAAAGATAGAAATACCAAACATAGGTAAAATGACCTGCACTCATGACGTGGGGAGTCTCATCTCTACCGGAGCATAGGATTAAGGAATGACCACACCTTGAGTCATCAAGGGAGTATCCATCCTAACTCTGACTACAAAAAACACACTGGTTCTCCTCCTCTGGTTATCAATCATACATAAACTGCCACAAATTTCTAAAATGAAGTATCCTAATGATCCATCATGTTATTAGGGTTCTAATTTAATAGAGGGTGCATCAACCAGACGCTCAGTCTGTATGTTATTGGAATTCGAGTGCCAAGGGAATGGTTGGATTCGTAGTCAATCAAACCCATTCGTAATCCAACATTCTCCAAAACCCATGTATAGTTTGTCAAAAGTACATTCTCAAATCATGGATCCTAGTGTCATATACTTTTCATCAAATTGGTATCTGATTCGAATCATATGAGCATTTAAGTGTAACTGGGCCCGAATGGGTTTGGGTCTAGTCCGACCAAATCAGACTGACTCTAACTGCCCCGGCCTGGGCTGGCCCGACCCGGTAGGGGTCTGACCCATCCTGGACCAAATCGGCATGGTTCAGGTTGGCTGGTCTGGGACGCGACGGGTGCGGCGTGGTGGCTGGTGCGACTGTCGTGGGAACATGTCTCAGCCATCACTACGACTTAGTAGATGCGGACGAATTACCACGTCATGCGATGGAACATTGACTCACTGTCACCACGTCCGGCCCATGTCGGCTGCCCCTTCAAACCGTCGCGACACTGCACTCCCCTATAGCTGGTGACCGCCTATTACTGACATTGCCGCTATCACCGGTCTTCGGTGCCACTGCACTGGTGCAACACTGACGAATATTTTATAGGCCACCGGGTGAGCTTCAGTGTTATGATCTTCCTAACAAACATGACTATAGTCCTATCAGGATGCCTCCATCATTGCACGCTACTCGGTTTTAAGGTTCCGTCAAATTGGAACAACCCAACTCCGACGAACGCAATGAAAAATAAAGTGGTGGAGGGTCTTGGACTTGTTCATTTCACCCACACCCACCGCGTTAGCATTATAACAAGTGGGGGTAATTTATCCATCACATTAAAATAATGATAAATCCCATTCAAATCACCTGCATCAACCACCCTCAAATTCACGAATGAGGATATGAATCATGGGAATTTCTTGAATTTATAGTCCATTGCTTCCTCGAGATTATTTGGCGACGTCATGGTGGTGGAAAAAGATTATGCATTTGATGAAGCCACCAACGTTCTTCAATCTCAGTTCGTTGTCGCCTTATATTCCATCTCCATTGGTGGAAAGCATCACGTCAATTTTCCAGATGTTCTTTGATTGCTGAAGTCATGCCAAAAACATCATACCAAGCCTCACTTAAATAGATCTGAGAAAGTGTGAGTAACACACTGAGGAAAAAATGAGGTTCATTAATTGAAATAATTACTGTGCCATATTAATTACATGAGGGGTGGTAACACATCCAATGTGTGTGTGGAATTTAATATCCCATATTAAATGTCTGACCACCTCCGTGGACCCTACCACTACCTCTCAAGAGGTGGTAGGATAAAATAAAATAACAATTTTGTTATTCTATTAATTATTTAGAAGTCTCAAAAGATAACCTTTTCACCCTACCTACTATGGTCAAAGTGATGATTTCCTTAAGAGAATAATTGTGGTGAAGATTCAACAGTGCCCTCAGATTTCAATTCCAAGTATAGTTTCAATTGTTATAAAATACCACACGTACTTTTAATGAAAGTACCTTAAAAAAGATTAAAAATTATTAACAATCACCCTCGACACGTGCCGGTCTAGGATGGGCTCCGCCTCAAGAAAAAATTTCCCCACGAATCCAATAGTACTCTCGGATTTCCAAACCGAGTTACGATATAAAAGATAGAGAATTTAACAATAAAATAATTATTATGAAATTATATTATTTACAACAAAAAACTAACTTCCATTATTGGCCCATGCCGACCAATGTTAGGGTATGCCTATCGAAAAGATACCCTCACAAGTCCAGTGGTGGTCTCAAAAGTTTATCCGAGACACCATTCGTGAGTTATAAGTATTTGAAAAATAAAATAATTTTATTTAATAATTTTATTTACGGTTATCCCATTTGTTGGTTTTCTCACTGGTGGCTTGCGCCGACTAAAATTAAGTTGTGTATAGGGTAAACCCACCATCCAAAATCTAAAAGTTCCATCATATTTATGATATGGGCACCCATCAAAGACTTATTCCATATTTTATAGAAATAAACTCAGACACACTATTTTAAACATTAAATTTTTTGACGGTTCATTCCAGGAACTCCGGGCATCGGAATTACACGCCTTCAGATTTCGTGGTCTCGAAATAAATTCATATAATAAAAAAATTATACCGAAATATCAGGACATTAAATATCAACCCTCAAAATCTTATTTGGACACACAGAAGTGGATGTCTCTTGTAAATTAGGATTAGGATCATCCATAAAATCATGTGTACATTTCTCCCCGGTGGTGTGAGTACGATCATATCTGGAAGTTTGTGGTGGATCAGATTATTGATCATTCATCATCCAATAAATCAAAGCAAAAAAAATTTAGTTTAGAAGTCTAAAAAATCAACTCTTACATACTAATGTAAATAATAAATTAAATACTATAAAAAAAAGTAAACTAAATTAAAATTAACACATTTATATATATATTTTTGGTAGTTATCTAAAATGAAAACAATATTTAATTGATAATAAATGACATAATGACGAAAAAAACAAATCAAAAAATGGTGCTTAAATAGGAAAAATTCTTCAACATAATAATTCAATTTTTTATAAAAAAATCATTTTTAATATACACTTATACAATATTTTTGTTTCTATTTATCATATTATATTTAAAATATTTATTTAACAATTTCAATTAATAGATATGTTATGTAAGGGTAAAAATTGAAAAAAAAACTACACTACTATAAACAAAAAATATAACATTTTAGTCATAATACATGTTTTAATAAAAAAATTAAAATATATAACATTTTATGAAATTTTAAAAGATTAACAAGAAATAAACATATGTTTCCTATAATATTTGGAATACATAAATTGATTTTTTCCAAAATTCCTTCATCTAGATCATTCCATATGGAAAAACCCATGTATATGTATGATCATCAATATTATATATAATAGTTACATTGTAGTATGGATCTCACATAAATCATCATCTTCATACATTTTTTCATTACTAACATACTAATTTTCCCTTTTAATAAAATAGACCAAAACATGTCAGATTTTTCAGGAACATAGAAATTTTTTCCCATGCTTTTCTATTATAAAAGTATAATATGTGTCCTCCATCTATTTAGAATAACTATTTTTATTCATGATTAATCAATAATGAAACTATTTTTAGCGATTAACCATTTTTAGTTAAAGAATGGAACATGAAATTTAATGTAATCAAACTGCCAAATTTATTCGATGACTCGATAATATTGACTTGATGTGGAAATTGATTTTTTTTTCTTTGGACCTCAAAAAATGAATTTTTTATATGAACACAAATTAACAATTATTCTATAATTCACTTTTGTGGTCATAATATTCACTATGAAGTGTATTTGAATTAATTTCCTACCCAATGAATGTTATCAAATTTAATCATGGACAATCCACTAATGATATCAATATTTCCGATGCATAAGATCTACCATGAACGGTCTCATTAATCCATTGAAAATATTCTTTGTTATGCTCATTCAAAATACACATATCATTATTCTATGTATAAAATAAATTTAGAGAATAATATGAAATTTTATATATGCCTTAGAATTATCTATGTTATTCATGATTTATGAATGTACCTTCTTTATCTCTTCACTTGTTAAAGAAATATCTTTCAAGCCACAGATCCCCTTTCTATCATTATTAACTAATTCATGGTGTCATGTATGAAAAAAATGTGCTCCAATACAGATATGTTTCTTGTAAAGAACTCCACATCCTCCATCGAAATATACTTCTCAACAATGTAGGCATCAATTAGATATGATTCCTGAAATACCCCTTCAATATCATTACATATATTTCAAAACTATACATCAAATGTATATTTATAGGACCTAAAATATTTGTTCCTCAAAAATAAAAAACCATTAAATTAACCATGATATTCTAAAAACATGGAGGAAAATATATTTCCAGTCAAAAAATCATAGAAACAGGTTAATTCTCCAAAGTGTTCAATTCATTCAGATCAATCAACATATTGATAATTGAATTGAAAAATTATCACAACTCCATGACAGTCATTCTAACATAGATGAAAAATATTACACAATATGAAATTGGAATTATATATTGAATAATGATGTTATAATAATGAGATTTTATACGTTTCAGCATTAAATCCTCTAATGATTGAATTGTTTTTACATTTAATGAATAATTATGTTGAACATTGATATCATGAAGATACTGAAAAATTCTAATTTTCGACCTAGAATAATGTATAAAAATCATTGGGTAGGATTGTTCTCCTTATATCAGGAGTGGGAGCTAACCGCAATCGAATTATCATTTAGAGTAAGTTTAATCTTGCATTCAACCCATATTTAGTCTTTCTTTAATATCTAAAAATGATCCAATCAAGATGTCATAGATATTATTCTCGGCATAAATGAAATAATTGTTATGATTGACCTCCTAATATATCTAATATGGTTTCTCAGAAACTTTTTAATGATTTTTCTAAATATCTCAATCATTTCCAAATTAAGGTGTCTTTCCGAATGTCAATCAAATGTTTTTAACCCTATCAAAATATTGATCAATGGATAAAGATATTGGAGAAATATAAAATTCTTGTGATACATTTAATTCATTTTTTCAATAATGTATAAGTATGATACATAGAAAAAAACTTTCCACGATCTGCGTATACTATTTTCCCCCGTGATAGAGTTGATAATATGAAGTACATTGTTAACAAATTCAACAATATTTATACACCTTAACAATATATCCAGAAAAACTTGCATATTCTGGGATGTTATTTATAGTAAACATAATAATTTCATGCAGTAAAAAATATTTTATTTTAAAATAATAATAAACCCTAATACTATCCTCCTATAAAAGTTTCAAAATATAAATTAATTATGATATGAAAACAAAAATATCATTTTCATGATGATTTGGTCCAGAGATCATTAATATCTACATGGCATGTTTTCAATTCATACAAAATCCATGATATGAGATATCTATTAAGAAATAATGAATCCAGGAACTATGTGTGCTACTAAGGATTTGATATGGATTCACTCCATCCATGCACTATTCAAGTATGATATTTCTATCTCCATTTCTAAATGTAGTAAAATAATGATCAATTATCATCCATTCTGGAAAAATATCTAGATACTATAATTTTCCATAACATATCCCCTCTTCTTGATTCCATGTTAATCATTTTGTATCATGTGAATATGAATGTAATGATTAAAATTAAGAATTATCGGATGATAATAAGATACATTTGATTGGGTCTCTATAACTAAAACATATGTCAGTGATTTTTCATTCAATTAATACTGTGACATCCCACATTTATGACACCCTAATATTAATGCATATTCCTTCCTCTATAGAACACAGTAATTTGGGTAGGTATGTTTTTTGTACGCTAATCCAACCAAACATAATATTTTAGTCACATTATTATGTGATTCTAGAAGATCATTGTATTGAGTAAAAATGCCTTTAAAAGATTATGGAATCTCAATAAAACACTTTTCACTCTATCCATGTTTCTTTTCCATGTTAATAAATAATAAAATCATCCATAAAAAATATAAATTCCATACGACCCTGATATAATGGTTTTCCGGAATCGCCTTATAGATGTCTTTCTCAATTATCTCTTCTTCAATATTATGAATCATTTCATTAATTTGATCATGGTTATCATCTTTCAAATCACCAACATCAATATATCCAAAATTATGTATGGTTTCACTATTCCAAATCAATGGTCTATAACTCTGATTAAAACCATGATAAATTAAATGAACTTTGAACACAATTCTTTTAAAATACTTCATATTTAATCATTTAAGTCATGTAATGAAAAACATGTCATTTTTTGGATCATTTCGTATAGAAAATTCTAAAAACGCAACAACACATTCCTTATATTCATCACTTATTAAATGTTCAATATTCCAGCTCTAACTCATTATTGTCTATAATAAATTTCCAAAATAAATATCTTTTAAAAATAATATAGTGGTGATAAATTTGAGTAATATGGTAAATAGGAAATTATTTCAATGACAATCCATCAGACAAAATTATGGTATAATTCATCAGAAAAATGGTTCTACGATATTCACCAACAGTGAATATAATTTTTAAAAAGTTAATAACATTGGAAATTAAATTTAATGTTAAATGGAATTATTATAAAACTATAAAATAGGAAATAATGTATCTTTATAAAAAAGATGTCATTTTTTTAATGTAACAAAATTTTAAAATTATAAAAAAATTCATGGGTTGAAAATTACATTTATAAATTGAAAGAAATAATGATGGAAAATTTTAAACATTGATTGTAAATAAGAAAAATCAATTCATGGAAGCAATTTAAAAAATAAAATATAGTTATACTATTCTCTCATTTTTTATTTTATTCTGAATGCAATTATAA
Source organism: Viscum album (assembly GCA_963277665.1). NCBI lineage: Eukaryota > Viridiplantae > Streptophyta > Magnoliopsida > Santalales > Viscaceae > Viscum > Viscum album. The sequence goes on from OY728162.1 coordinate 767,175,461, forward strand.
GAAACATGAAATTAAATATTATTCAATAGAATTGGAATAACGTGTGAAATTTCCATTTTTTTTGAATAATTATTATTCATTTTTTTAACATGATTTTTTCATGAAAAAAATAAGTATTAGAAGGAACATTGATCTATACTATAATATAATCTTCAAGTTGAGTTCATACAACACAATTTTGAATTTGTAATCAATTAGACACACACAGAAATATATATATATATATATATATGTATAAAATAATATTATATCTTATTTATGTATAGTGTATTATGTAAATTGTAAAAAATATATTACATAATATTTATTATATGATAACATGTTTCACATGAATGTAACACACTAACAACACACTTTTTAAATTTTTTAGTTTACATCAATTGTTACAATATAAATCTAAATTTATGTGGAGAAAAAAGATTTTAGTGTGAATACCATTTGATACATGTGTAATTCCATAAAAATATAACATAGAAAAACACTACATAAATTTTTTAATAATCCCATAAAATTTTAAATTATTGTTACCTAAATTATGACTAGGGATATAAAGAGTTTCAATTTCTATTATCATTTTTACCAAACGGGATAATTAGTACAAATAGAGTCAAAATCGAATATATACCTATCATAATATAACAAATATATATTATAGAACCAACTTATAATTTATATTGTGTATTCACCAATAATATCAATATTATATTGATTGTTACTCATAATATAAAGACTGTATATTTAATATAAGATTTTTAATGATAAGAATATGATTACATCATAAGAATAGTATTCATATACATATTAAACACATATATGATATTTTATATTGTACTATATGAATATTAATATGTATTTATATATTGCATTTTAATATTACTTAGTCACTAATAAATGAATAACACTAATTGTGATTTATCTATATACATAGCAGTGTATCTATAAAGAAGGAATGGTCAAAAAACATCATCCAAATAATAAACATTTATAAATTCAATGAAAAAATTTAAGATGTGATCTAGTATAAACTACTACTGAAAAATACAGTGAAAACACATTTACATATATTAGAATCACTATAACATTAAGATATTATGCATAAATATATGATCTAACATAGAACATTAAAATATAATGAAATACACAAACCTTTTCATTTAAATTAATGTATAAAAATGGTATATGAAGATGGCATTCCATGATTTGGGGTGAATAGATCTTTATTCAAAATCATAATTATGAGGATGATAAAACTAGTGGGTTTATGATGATGGTAATGTGAGATTTGAGCCCACAAAATAAAAAACTAGAGAGTCATAGATTCTGAACCATTGAACCACCAAAATAGGGATCAATTTGTTAGGATTATATATGGAGAGCAGAAGATTGGATGCACTATAATGAGTTTTGATGAATCATGTGAATTTACAAATATGGGAATATAATATTGGAGTCCACTAGATTGAAGAATTATGGGTTATTGATTACATGCGAGAGAATCATGTCGTCTTTCATGAGATTGAATAGTACAAAAATGATTCAAACTGATAATTCATAAAACATTTAATGGTTTGTATCTTTATTTATATAAAAAGGTATTTTATAATGTTGTGAAAAATTCATTTTCACATCGATTATAATCTAACTGATGTGAAAAATCTACTTTAATATGTGGGATATTAAATAAATAATTTGAAAAAGTATGGATTTTTTCTTTGTCGAGTTAGTTATTATATGACCTATATGATAATGAATAATTACCACCATAATCATGTCGGTTATATAATGAACTATGTGATAAAAAACATACATGTCATTTTCACATCAGTTATATAATAACTAAAATGATAAAGTAAAATACACAGCTTTTTAATTACAGTTATAAATAACCAATAAGAAAATAATGATGTTGTAATAATTTTTTCTACTAAGTTAATATGTAGACTGTATTCAATCATGAATTATGTGAAATCGAAAACAATGAGGTATTAATCATGGGAGAAAATTACTTAATCAAATTCTAGAATAATAACATCAGTATAAGTTTCAAACCATTTCTTTAAGCACCATTGAGCCCATAAGGGAAACATTATCTCAAAAATATAATATCCTCCCCTTGGGACAGATCAATCTTAGTATTCAATTTTTTTTTAAATTATATATAGAACCCTTTGAAATAATTTCATAGATACATTTCATTGTTTTGGAGATGTTAGCAGGTAAAAAAATACTTATTAGCCTATTCATCTATCACCATTTTATGTAGTTATATACAACACTCTAGTGATGTATCCTCCACCGACTCCTTAGAAATATTACTTGTTTTATATACTGGTTAATTGGGGAAATATATTTTTATGTTGATCTTATATTAATGATATTGGGAAAGTTAGAATAATCTTTATGGTTATCTACTCTATAGTCACTAGAAATTTGCTTGAGTCAACAAATTTTTTTTTCATTTATTAAATCATTAACATAGATATTCTTTATCATGACTTTCATCTTTATATGATAGTGAAAATTAAAAATCCTAGCCTACTCTTAGATCATCCTATGTTATAACATTAGTTTCTACTACCCCTAATTCCTCCAATTCCAAATGTGTCTCTAAGTCTATAGTGCAATCATGTTTCTTTTCTATACTATATCCTACTAGTTTTCACCCCATTTTATCGATGTTTTGATGTTCCTCATTCAGATCTTTAAATTTCTTTTTGAGCTCCAGCACATGGATTTAATATTTATCTATTTTATATGATATAGGTTTTGAACAACTGAGAATCATCCTCATTATAGCTTAAGAGGAATGAGTAAGAGTCATTGCGGGAAACCCATCCTCTAGGATTTCCCCTTATAAACCTACATTATTCTTCATCTCATGATTCATTGGTAAATATCGATAGCTACAACCACTATAAATAGATTCCTAATCATATATAATTAACATCTTCAACAAAACCACATACGAGGGAGACCCTACAAACTATATAGTTGAACTCTACTACCTAATGCTTTCCCACTAGTGTGGGGATACATATTAGAACAATAATTCTAATTGAGAACTATATTATCTCATCTATCATTTTAGAATATGATTCAAAAGCTAAAACCCCAAAAAAAGATAATTAGTTATTCAATTATTGAATATTTATTTTATTTTTCATATATTATTATCTTACTCAATAATTTTAATGAAAGCTAAGTAATATTAAAAAACGTTATTCCCTTAATTTTCACATTATACTTGTATTGTATTCCATTTAATAAAATACAGCTAAATTAATTATACATCAATAATTAATAACATGATATAAGACTTTTATATTTATATATTGTGTATTAAATTCTTTAATTTATTTAATATTATTAATCATAACACATTTGTTAGTATTAAATAAAACATAGTGTAATTTTATGTTATTATTTTCAAAAAAAATTACTTACTCAACTTTTTATGAGTCCTAATTGTTTATTATAAAATAATGATACAACAATGTATATCATTCAATCTTCATAAAATTATTTTTATGATTTATTATTTGTAAATTTCCTATAACCATATATGATATGTTTTCTCCAATTAATAGTTGTATTTGGTGTCAGTTAACTAATGGTTTTAGGTTTAAAAACATTGAGGAAAGATGATGGGAATTGATTTAAAGGAGATTATTTCAACACGATGTTATGTGATTTATTGTTTGTGTCTAAATATTATTATTTATCGATAAGAATATTGTCATCATGAGGAGGTAATCAAAGATAAGGAAAAATATATTTTTATTCACGGTGGTGCTATAAGAACATGAAAGAGAATATCTAAGAGCTTAATATGTAGATTCCTGGATTTATGAAGGAATTTATTATTTTGTTACATAGTAGATAAATTAAGATATGATTAAATCCATAATAGAGGATCATAAAATAGTTTAATAATGTTTTTAAATTGATTATCTATAATATATTTTTTAACTAATATAAGTATCTGAAACGGTTCAGTCTAGTATATATTTTAATTGGGGAAATTTTAGAATATTTGGTAGTGTGTGGACAAGTGTAGAGGTATTTTATTAAAATACAAAAAAAATCATGGGACATTTATTAAATTAAACACATAATTTTATATAGTTATTTCTCTAGATAATGTGATAAATATGATATCATGATGTGTTAATATGATATCATGACTCTTGTATCATATAGTTGAAAAAGGTTAATTACAAGTTCACTAGTGAAAGAAAAATTACGCCATTTAGAGTGAAAAATACATCACAATTGTGTTGGATACAAAATAATTTTTTTAAAAATATTAATTGTGGTCACTTAGGATAAAGTGTTTTTAATATGAAAAGTATTAATGATATAATTACATTATATTACACTATGACACATGAGGCTTCTGATTGGAATATAATAATGGTGTTTTTTTAGATAGTGATTTCTATGAAATTATACTGAAATAGTCCCCAATTTGGTGAATAATAAATAAATTCAAAATGTGACCCAGTGATGTGTGTGTGAAAAAAATTTTATGAATAAATTTACATGAATTGTTATTATAAATAAATTATATGATCAAACAGTAGGATGAAATTTGATATATAATAATTTAAATGACTACAATTTTATTTATTACATTCTTATTAATTAATTATAAGGGTTTTATAGAATCATTAGGTCTTAATATAATGATTTTGGGGGTCATATATAGTCATTATTTTTTAAAGGATTTGGAAATAATATGAATTTTTTTATAGTGACCATAATTGGACTATATTATTGGTGAAATTTATATAATTTTGTTAATTAAAGCCCCCCACATTCTAGAAGGTGATGGCTCATGTTTAGATAAGTTAACATGACATTCATGGATGATTTTTAAGGAATATTTATTTTTAATACACATTAAATGTATTTATAAGATCATGATAACATAAAAATAAATCATTTTCACTGATTTGGTTTTTAAAGATTAAAAGAACATTAAAATTATTCTACGAAAAATCTAATAGATAAGAGAAACATTTAAAATATAGAGGAATATAAAGAATAAAAGAGATTGATTATCATTTGCAAATATATTTTATTGTTATAGATCCATGAAAGAGATATTAATACATATATTAGGTTTAAATTAATGAAAAATTTTGCATTATAGAGTTTTATTACAATATATAGTTCTCATTGTTAGAATTTTTTGTTGTTTTTGTTGTGATTTTTTTAAAGATAAAATTACCATCTCCCAAGAAGGATTTTTTCTGACTTATAAAATTAAAAATAGATACAATAATATGAATGACATTGTCACATAATATCATTAATTTTCTAAAATATTATTTTTACACCTATGATGATTTTCAATAGTACCACACATCTATATAATAATTAGACTTCCCTTGATGCAATGCATGGAGTGTGTATAAATAGGAGTGGCCCTTGGATGATAAATGCTTGATCTATAAAAATCATGTACGGGTAGGGTCCCTTATTGTGGAGTACCCATTGGTTAAATATTTTTTTCCATTAAATACTATATGATCGAGTATTTGGGTATACAAGTAGTGATCAATGTGTATGATCCATTGATATATCCAAATATGACTAAATATAGTAAAATATATAGATATCTAGGTGTATTTATTTTTTTGATAGAGAAGAATTTTATAAAATTATAATTTTAAATGTGTTCCTTATAACATGGGTAATGTATTTGATGATCTATGAGGGTTAAAATTTTATGAACATTAAATATGTCATTTATATTATTCACACCCCTCTAGGTGACATGAGAATAATATCATATCCTAGTTATTTAATCATATGGTGAAATATGCTAAAGGTTATGATTTTAGGATCAATATATTATATTTATTTTGAATCCTTTTTAACAAAAGGATCTAACATTCCACAAACAACATTAATTAAAATGGGTAATCATGATTGAAAATTTACTCTTATTAATTTGAATCCAAATACTAGGCTGTAGAAAAGTGAATGACTGAGGTTAATCCCTTGATGAAAATTTATTATTCATAAGAGAATGGATTAAGAATTATTTTAAAAAATAAATATTTTAATTTAAATTCATAACAAAAAATTTAAACCAGAATCTAATGGTCTGAAAAATTTCAATTAAGAAAAATCAATGTAGTAATTTAAAAGGATGCGTTCATAAGAGAAAACTGTCTCTATAATTCCTAAATTTAGTTGAATCAGTTGGTTGTAATATTGATATAACACTAATTATTTATTATAAAAACTTCCCCAAATTCTACCTAACCCTATCTAAATATGTTGGTCAAATAATAATATATACTTAAATTCACAAATATTAATATTTAAAATTAATTCCATGATATTTTATATGGATTAATTTATTCCACCACCATTGATTCCATCCCTTAACAAGACACTTTTTCTAATACATACTAATAAATAAGATAAGTATTAGATATTAAATGCAATTCATAAAACAAATTTGATTCATGAAATAAATTCATAGATAATACAAACAGCCATCCTTTTTCTCTTGATCCCTCATATCTTAAGTGATGAGGTGATAATGGTTTTTGGAACCTTAATTGTGTTTTACATGACCATCACAATAAGTTCATTAACATTATTAAATAATTATAGAATAATTAAATGATATGAAAAAATAATATTACTTAAATTAAGAATTGAAATAATAATTGTTTACTTCTAGGAAGAAAATGAGTATAATATCTTCCACATGATCTAATAAAATTCAATGTAATGGTTAATAATTTGAAAATTTTGGCTACAATATTCAATTTATAGACATCATTTTTATCATAAAATAATTTTTTTCATTATGGAATGAATTTATATACCTTAAATATAAACCATTTTTTATTCCACCTAGGTTACTTCATCGTGGTTCAAGGGATAATGTTGGGGTGTCAAGAAAATATCATTATCCTTAAAAACCAAAATCTATAATGGGTTACGCAATAACAATACAAGTACTTCTAATATAAAATTATATTACCTTATATTTCTTAATATCATTATATCCTGAAGTAAAAAATATTATTGTTTAATTATAAAGGTATTATATATCAATATTAATTCATAAAGTCATTGAATAACAGTCATATGTTATAAAATGATCTTCTACAATCCTTAAAGGGGTATCCATATTTAAATTCAATATGATATGGATACAAATGTAATAGCACTGCATGATTTCTCTATTAGATCCCATTAGACTGATACGAAATTAAAACATTACATTATTGGTATCCTATTTCATATGAATTTTTTATCTTACCATAATATAAGGTTCTCCCCCAGTTTTTAATAACAAAACAACTTGTTCTCTTCTACTCATCATATAATTATATCCACTAAACAAATACTTCATCCATCATAATTAAACAATATCATGTCTTAGATATAGTTTTATTACTTCAAAGACTAGATAAATCCTTGGCGTGCATCCATTAATAGGAGGATTTGATGATTTTTTGTTCAACATTTTTTTGTTACCACTAACATATTATAGAATAGCTTAAAATACATACATTATAAGTCCTTCTTGGGAAATAATATATACCCTATTTTCTGCCAGTTGGTGTAGTGAGGTCACTTATTTTGGTGTAATATCTTCAAAGTCACATTCATCCACACCATGACACAATCCTTGTGGAATTATTTCCTTTATGGTTGAAAATTTTATCTCTATTCCAAATTACAACATAATTAAAAAAACATTATGTGGAGTAATATCTCTACCTTTACTCTAAAAAAATCAAGGGAGGATTCAAAATCTAACTTAATATATATCCTTCCATTAATAAATAAAAATACAAAAAAATTGTAGTATTATGTCCCATAATAAATTAAAATAATGATAATAACATTCCTAAAAATAATAGTTATCAAATTCCCAAATAATTGAACAATTTATTATACATAAGAAAAATATATTTACAATGATTCCAAATAAGTTCAATCCTTGGACTAAACTAAATTAGTAGAAATAAATTAATCAAAATATTAGCTTAAAATTTTCTAATTTTAATATACCTATCCTCCATATAAAATCAGACAACCTTATTTAGATTATACTACAATTCATATTCTCATCGATAGTTATTTTTCAACTCTTCCATGGAAATCCATACCCACACAATGATATATATCTTTCGAAAATGTCACATTAGAAAATCTAGAATAATTTAAAACAAGATTTATGGTGATTATAAAGTTCATGTTTTCTATTTATAGTATTTTATAATATATCAATTTTCACATTAAAGAAATCAAACCAGATAAATCAAGATAAAATCAAAAAAAAAATTCTGATATAATTGAGGCAATATATGGGTTGTTCATGATGTAATCATTAAAAATTACTGATTTAAAAAGGGGGATAAATTACTTATGTACAAATAAATATTTTTGATTCATACTAGATGAAATTTGATCTACATATCCACTTCAAATTCATCATCTCCCATCAATATCTATTTACATTAATGATTCTATTCATGAAAATTCATCAATAATGACACAATTTTTCATCATCTTTTTCTTTCATTTTCCTCTTTTACAAAGTAAATTTTACAACAATAATATTTTACACTCATAAATCTACCTTTTTTTGATCCCCTAATGGATTTAGTTTTAATAGTTATATTAATATCATAGATAATGTTTGAGTGATCATTAAAATGTATATGATATGATCCTTTATTTTTATTTGTTATAGAAATTTATATAGAATTCAAGTAATAAAAATATAAAATATCATAGAATAAACTTCCAATTAACTAATTAAAACTCAAGCATCTTATCTTACATGGAATTGTCACATGGTAGTTCCATGCATCACCAATCACCATCATTAAACTTTAATGAAAAAAATCAAGTATTTTTAATAAATAATGTATTGTAAGAAGGTGAAATTGCCATATAATGTGGATTCAATATCTAGAAATTTCATGGATATAATAAGATTAAATATTTTACATATATTTTAGGTCTAAAGGCACAAAGGGTTAAAATTATATTTAATGATATTGGGGTGGTTTGAAAAAAAATTAATTTTTTAAAATCATCAAAGGGAATGTTTAAATAGTATGGTTTTTTGACTTCTATTATGCAATAGGTTATTAGAAATAATATAAAAAATAGTTTAAAATAAATCTCAATAATTCTGTTTCAAAATATTAAACAATCAATTATAACATGAACATCATGTAAATGTTGAATAAATAAAAAATAATAATTTTAATTTATAGGCCAATATAATTATCTAATTATATTGGATATCATTTTAAGAATTACATTTAATTTATTTTCAATAATTCCAAAATAAATATTTTTATTTTATTTACATGGGTGTTCATAATTTTCATAAGTCCAAAAATGTCTCTAAAAATGATTCCTTGTCCATTGATTTCAGTAAAAAAATCATTTGTTTCCAGGAATTCCTCCAGCATAATAAATATCAAATATTGTCTCCACTATTTAAAATCATTGTGTGATAGGTGAAAATAAATATTATTTTAAATAAATCATAGTAAAGGATCGAAATTCAGGAAATAATTAAGGACCTACAATACTTATTTAAGATTTTTTCCTTGATAACAGAATGTAATTTACTGTTTGATAATATAATGTATTGACTGAATGGGTTGGATTTTATCTTCTATAATGAAAAAATTTATGTAGGTAAAATGATGTTGTGAAAATGTTATATTTATTATGGTTAGAATCAATATATGAAAAAAAATTATTGTATGTGTTTTCATTTTACATGTTATATAACTGAGAGATAACTAACACTAATGAAAAGTAAATATAGCAAATTCTAGAAAATATATGAAAAAAAACAAAAATAAAAAGAATTAAAAAATGTGGATGGGGTAGGAAATTGTTTCACTCCATGGATCCATCCCCTATCTCACCACTGGGATCCACCTCCACTAATGTTGTAGTCAATAAAATCAATAATTCACTAACAGTCTACACATAAAATCATTTAATATCCTAATACTTATCAAAAATAATTTCCTTAACAACTAATGTCTTATAAGGGAAGGTAGTGATGTCTAAATCTTGGATGTGTTTGAAATTTCCTCTATCACAGCCTATAAATGAGGAATGTCAATTAATGCTGGTGATAAAAACTGTAACTCCCCAATCCCAGTTACCCGATGTATATGAATTATTACATATCATTACCATCATCACAAGAGATGATGTTCGAAAAGACAAATTATTTTAGTATCCATTTAAGTTCTAGTATATACAGAAGTTTTACATTACATCATGAAATAATGAAAAACAACATTGTGTCCCTATTTCATAGACTCATATCCCTTATCTTATTCTTGCAGGTTAATCACAATATACTTCTTCACATCCTGTGAAAATAAAACATAGAAAGGGATGAGATTATATGATCAGTAAGAATAACAATATAATAGAAACATTCATAAATAAGCATAAACATTTTAGGCAATGTACAGGACAAAGACACATGACTTGTAAAAGTAAATTTCATCAGGATGCGGAAAATATAAATCAAGTAATTCTATTTCCTTATTCACATGGATATTCTACTAGTTGAATAATTACATATAATATCAATAGTTAATTTCATAATCATATAATGCATAAGGTCTTACATCATAACCACATATTCACAGCCTCATGCTTAGACTACAAAGAAGATATTGTCAATGTCTTGTGCCAAGACACTAGATTGTCTCATGAGACCTACTGATGTATCGAGGAGCTATAGTGGGCTCCACCCGTCACATACTAAGTCCAATGGCTTCCTTATTGAAAATGGTTGAATCATAATCCAATCATTCGTATTAAAACTATCAAACAAAATGTCAATATTTTAACCACAAACCATGAATGGTATAAAAATAGCACATAAACTGTCAAACAAAACTCATTTAATACAATACAGATATTGTATTACAATAAATTAAACTCAATTGAGAATAATGAAGGATATTGACAATGATGAAAATAGTCATCAAAACTATTTGGGAGAAATATATCCATTTTTCTTGAATACATTTAAAAGTAAAACTATTTATCAAGAATCATTTAAAAATATGTTTTTGAATCAAATGTTACTATATAAAATTTAAACTTTTTAGTAGAATTTTAATTTTAAAACATTTATGTCCATATAAATAAATCCTTAAAACTATTTTTAAAACATGTTCATTAATGAGAAATATTTTTAAGAATAAATATTCAAAACATTTAAAATGATATTTTAATTAGAATTCCTTACCAAATGAGAGACGTTTGAATAAAAATAATGGAGGTAATAAAAACTTTTTAATATCATGAGAATAATTGGATTCCTGATATAATATGTCAATGTACATTATATACACCATATAAAATTTAATTAATGTATAAAAATAAATAAGATTCAATAGAATATAAATTGAGATTAAATTATTTATAAATACGGTATCCTTAGGTTAAGGATATATCAATGACATAATTATGTGTTAATATTATAAATACACTCAATATGAATGGATATTCACTGTAAATCTATCAGAGGATATTCACACATATTATTGTAACAACACCACAAATTAATTGGATGTTTAACTCAATGAATTGAAATTGAGTTAAGATTACTGTTATCAAGTTCATTTCGATGACATGAGAATTTATGAATGGAGTGATTATGTATAAAAAAGGTATATCCACACAAAGGTGAGTAAAAATTACTACATATATAAATAAATATTGATTTAACACATAATCATGGAGTAAAATAATCAATGAATTTTTCATAAAACCCAATGAGTGGAAATCGAAATTTGAAAGTCGCTTACCGATTTGGTGACATACGAAACATACACCCCAGAGAAGAAGGATCATAATATGAAGATGAAAATTCCCATAAATTAAATTTCAATACCCAATGAATAGAATCATGGGTAGTACATACACCACCTAAAAAGAAATATTGTCAATATAGCATGAATCTCATGCGAATAAGAAGTGAGATGAAAACACTATACCACACATTAATAAATCGATTCATATGAAATAAAAATTAACAAACACAAAATGAATCACATAATACTATGAATATAAATAGAATCATGATAATATATATAAAATGGCAGTACAAAATACACCACATGCAATAAAGACATGGTGAACAATGTAAATCTCACGGAATTAAAAGTTAGATAAGAAACCCCTTACCTTGTACATTCATTAGTTGAGGGTGAATTAACCTAAATGATAATGGTTAAATAATTTTTATTAAACTACTCAATAACCATATACATAAATATGATATCATATATAATTTTTTAATATTTATTTGTTAACAATACTTCAGTAGTATAATTGTTTCGAGTGTTAATTGATTAGTTTTTCTTTACATGTTTTGTTACGTAAGGAATATTTGTTATGGATAGAATGAAATTTAATCATATCTAGAATGAAATTGTGTTATTAAAAATTATTATTTTTATCATAAAATGATATTTATTCTTGAATGGTTACGATGGGGATTGAATATCATCGCATTCTTGGAGACGGTAATCTGTACATGCGCATGAGAGATAATACCATTCTATTGATGGTGAAATCATATGTAATTGGAAGTTATATCATATATAAATAATAATTAACATGTTATATTTATTATTTACATAAATTATACTCATTATTTTCATCATTAAAATTAATTATGTTTTGAATAACAAACTACACCACGACGTTGAAACTGTAAGCCTTACGTACACACATATGGTGACTTTGTCATTCATAAACTAGATAAAATAATGTATATGGTTGTAAAATATTTATAATAACATCACATCATTTATAAGGTATTGGATTTATTATTTTGGTATGGAAAAAATAATGAATTATGAAGTGAATGAAAAAAAAACTCTGAAAGAGGTGATGAAATTATTACCTCTTCTTCAGGTGCATCCTTTAGATTTGATAAAAAGTGAACATTAGGGTGGATTTATAATCAATGTATTTCTTCTAGGAATAAGTGATGTTAGTTTGGAGGATATTAGAGAAGGGGTTGGATGAGCCAAATGACTTTGGAGTTGTTATTATGAGTGAATGTGAAGTACCCTTTTCAGGAGAGCTGAGTGTCACTTTATGAAAAATTTGAAAAAATATTTAATTATAAAATCATATTTGGTAATAATGGATCCAAAAGGATGTATTGTGAGGGTAAAGTGGGAATGTAACGAAAAAATCTAAATTAATTGGTTTTATATGTGTATAGGTCTTTATATAAACCCTATACTTGAGATTTATCTCTTGGTTAAATAGTATAACATTTACCATGCCTCCTTGTATTTTTACAGATCCCGAAGAAGTTCATTAATTGATTATATATTTCTATATAAGAAATTTACCTTATGATTTGATTTTTATGACTATTTTATCATATAATAATATAGTATTTTTTTTAAAAACTCATTTATGTCAATTTTGACAGTATTTATTATTTGGTATTTCTGAAAGTCATTAAAATATGATTTCTTCAAAAAAATTGCATCAAGAATAGTATGTAATATTAAACTAGAAAACGTTCTAAATTCATCAAAATTATGAATTTACATTTATTTTAATATTTTAATAACAATTATTTTAATCATTCATTAATATGGTAATTACTGCATCGTCATTATGACACAAATAAATTTAATTATTTAATGTCTAAAATTTATAAATAAAAAACCATGATGTAGGAAATATTTTTTATTTCTAATGAATATTTTCGGTCGAAATTATTTTCTGTATAAACCTATATTAAAAATGATTTAGTTATTAAAATTTGAATTTAACACTTTTAACTCTTCTTTAAATAAAATAATTATAAATGTCCTAATCTAAAACATGTGGTACAAAAGGATTATATTTTATTCCTATGGTTAATTTTGGTTGAAAAAAACTTATCCAATATATTTATTACATTTGTTAGGATAATTAAAATATCATTTTTACCATTAATTATCCTATTTATATTTAACCATGGTAAATAAAATTCAAAAGTTACTATTCACCGAAAAAATATTTCCATTTTATTGAACAAAATTTAACTTACTGATGTCAACTGTGTCTCTTGGATTTTTGAAATTCAATTCAAAAAAGATGAAAGGTTTGGTTTTATGAAAATTTGCAAACATTTCTAAAAGGTGGGTAAAAAACGTAAAAAATTCAATAAAATTTTATACATCTAGTTTTATTATAAAATTACACTACTAAATTACATTGTAAAATTATAGTTATTATTTATATATTTTTATTTAAAATAAATTTAAATAAAATAAATAATTACTTAAATAAAAATTCAATTTTTATTCAATAACCTAGTGTTTTTCACTATTCATTAAAATTTAATGTTTTCAGAAAAATACCAAAAATTCAACCTAAGATAATTTCGATATTTCAAATAAAAAAATGATATCTATTTTAAAAATCTAAAAACATATATTTTTCATTAAATCATTTAAAATTAATTCATGTTTTCATAACAAATAAGTTGGTTTTTGAGAAGTAAAAACTATTAAAACATTAATATGTGTTTATGCCCGATTTAGTAGTGAAATTACTCTCAATGACCAAAATATGATTAAATGAAAAAAAAATATAGTCTTATTATTATGAAAATCAATTTAAATTTATAATTTAACACTTTAAATTATTTTTATTAAAAAAGTTTATTTCAATTAAAATATAGTATCTTTCACTATTCATCAAAATATGAAAGTTATGAGAAAAACACCAAAACATTATCCACACTAAATTTTTAGGGCCCCATTTTAAATACAAATTTAATTCCATCATATTAAATATATAAAAATTTCAAATATTGGATTTAGAAATGGTTTTCGATTAAAAAGAAGAATAAAATGCATTTTTTTTAAAAAAAAAATTCTTTTATCTGAAAAATTGAATTTTTCCTTATATAATCTCTAAGAAAAAAAATGATGACTGTTAAAATTATATTGGATATTTATAAAACACAAAATGTGGTTATTAATATTCATAACCTATTTTGTAAAAGCTATTTTTATAGACCATGGTGTTCTTGAACTCAGTGTTGTGTAAAATGCATGTTATAGTATTATTCAAAGGGATGTGTTCCATGGAAGCTCGAGGTGTTAAAATCTTACCTCCTTCAATAAATTGAATATTCTCAATTTGAAATAGTTCTTAATAAATAATAAAAAATACCTTTGTGGAAAACGCACATCGGATATAAGGTTAATAAATTTTCATATTAATAAGAGGGAAAGGGAATTGAAAAAGTCACCACCAAATTAGGATTTGGAATGAGAGAACATTCGTGAAAATTATAATTGGAGAAAAAAAGTAAATATTTATAATGAGTGATTGATGTCATGAATCACAAACAAGTGAATTGAAAATTAAGGGTCGCAACACTGTAAATCTAGGAAGAATAATGTATGGTATTAGGATATCATATTTTTGTGTTTAGGATAATTTCCCTATGGTTTAAGAATTAATTTCATCATATAATAAGAAAAAAATACATGATAAGTAGATTTACATCCATTAACTAATTTCTACAAAAAAACATATCTTTTAGTCCAAACGATGAGTATTCATGATGACTAGGTCACACCTGATGTGCTAGAATCAACTTATAGAGAATCATATAATCCACAAAGATGAACTATAAATTTCCATTTTCTTTAGAGATTTAAAAATAAAAAAATGGTTAGTACAACATCATTTGATCCCAAAAAAGGATATTACTTTAGGGAAAGAAATACGAATCATAATTTTTAAAATTAATCCAACATTACCCAAAGTTCAATAAATACTATTCAATAAACAACTTTCCTTAAAATACATGAATATAATCCAAACAATGATTGAAACCCAAAACACATATTAATTTGATTACGTAGTTTTCCACGTTAAATTTTATCTCTAAATAACATAGACTAATCATAGTCACATATAAAAAATTAATTAACCCAATCAAATATTCTTTATGGTAAGTTAATAATTTCCATAAACAACCCAAATCATTAAAAATACACAATAAAATCATACATAAAAATCCACAATTACTTCTCTAATGAAATCCTATAGTATTTTATTTTCCATAGGAATATAATGATCCCAACAAAGATAACGTCTTCCAAAATAACATTCATCACTTAATCGCGAAATCAGTTTCCTACACTAAGGATATAAATTTGAGAAAACATATGATCCTAAATAAACTTATTATTTATCAATAAAATCATTTAACTAAAAATAATTAGTCACACTAACAAGGGACATCACATAGTTTAGTGGTAGGCAATAAATCACAGTCAGACATTGGTTGTGGTTTCGATTCCCATAGCTTTGTCCAACGCAATGGGTTGTCACAAGGTTTGTGTGTTGTCCTTTTTCAAAAACCTTAATTTATATCATTCCCAAAATGAGATAAATTCTTCAAAATAAACATAACATAATTTAACCAAAAATGATTTCTCATACATAAAATTTTCATCCCAAAAATTAATAACCTGTAATTTCTTAAAAATCTAGGATCAAATAAACCCAAATGGTTTTTTATAAATATATCCACAAAAGAGATGATAATTATTCATAAAATATAATTTTCACATAACAAACTAAATGGTACATATATAAGAGAAACGTTTTACTTAATAATACCATCAACAAATAACAATAATACTTATCAAAATTTTGAAATACATTTATTTCCACATAGGTTCTTCATTTACCAAGAGGTTATCATATAAAATATGGATTAGACTCAGGTAATGTCCATGTCCCCTATATTTATGAAAAATGACTGTAAATAGTTTATTGGGATTATTTTTATTTTCTTCTATAGTACACATAATTGTTCGCCAATAATTCAGTAAATTATTTCCTTCTTTCCCTCACCTAAGGCATTTTTTGTTTCGTTGAGACACATTCCTGGGTGTCTCCTTCCACATTTCCCGCATGATAGAAATTGAGCATTATTTCCTCCATGGTTTCCACTGCTGGAGCCCTTATCATTCATCGCCTTTTCTCTTCATTGTGGAGTCCAGGAGTAGGTTAATATATATGTTGTTGATCATATTTTTGGAAAACTGTTTCAGAATTAACACGATATCTTTTACACCTATCAACATTCCATCTTGATTCTCATTTCCACTATTGTACCCACCTTGTACATCATGTTCAATGTTACTATGAATTACTTGGAATATAGCTATTTAAGAAAACCATAAATCATTATATGAGTAATAATAGTCATAAAATCATTTAGAGAATATCATGAAAACTTATAATAAATTTAAAACACCTTTATATTAACAAAGGTTATTCATTTTTGTTTTAAATTATAATACATAAAATCAGTTTTTAATGAATTTTTGAATCATCCTAATCATATCCCCTAGGAGTTTTGTAACCAAATGTGCAGCAAGGCCCATTATCATACACTAGTTCCCATTCGAGTCTAGCTGAATGTGGTGTTTTCAGGTTTTACCCCTAGTCCATCTGCTCTAGATCCAACTCCATCTGCTCGTATCCAAACAGTGATGTCTTTCTTTGAAAATCCACATAATATATAAATTACTAAAAATTTGGGTTATTATTTTATACTAATCCACAATGTCTATCGTAGGAAAATGTTATTTGATTATATATATTTTTTCTAAATATGGTTTCCAAGGATTTTACTAAAATTCCTCAAATACAAACTATAATGCACCGACCCTAGTTACACAAAGTTAGTGCACTGTTACATATCATCGGCATGATCACAAGAGATAAATTCCATAAACGCTGAATATTTTATTATCCTTGGAAGTACTAGATATGTACATAAGTTTTACATTACATCATGATATAATGAAAAACAACATTGTGTCCCCTTTGAACACACTCATATCCCTTATCCTATTCCTATAGGTTAAACATGATATACTTCTTGACTTCTTTGAAAAAATAAAACATATAACCGAATGATATTAGATTAATTGAAAAGATAACAATATAGTATAAAAATTCATAAATAAGAATTAACACTTAAGGGAATGTATAAGACTAAATAGCAGGCCTTTTAAACATAATCGTCAATATAATATGGAATATATAAATCAAATAAATCGATTTACATATTAACATGGATATTTTACCGGTCAAATAATTTCTTGTAATATCGATATATAATTTCATAATGATGGAATTCATATCGCTGGACATCATAACCTCATAGTTAAGGCATTGTGAAAAGACTGCAAACAAGATTTTGTCAAGGCCTTGTGCCAAGACACTAGTGTGTCACATGAGACCTATCGATTGATATAGAAGATATAGCAGGCTCCACCCATCAAATTCTATTTCCAATTAAATCCTCATATGACATCATTGAAACATAATATAAACATTTTTATTAATACTAGCATACGAAATGTCAATATTTTACACTCAAACCATGAATGGTATAAAAATAGCACATCATTTGTCAATCATAGCTCAATCAATACAATATGGATGATTTTATTAAAATAGATTAACCTCAACTAAGAATAATGATATATGTTGACTTAGATTAAAATAATCATAAAAAATATTTGAGAGAAATATCCCCCTTTTTTTGAAAACATTTAAAAGTATCACTATTTATCAAGTAGTTGTTATAAAGATATTTTCATATCAAAGTGTCACATAGCACATTGAATCTTTTCCAAGAAATTTTAATTTTCAAAACTAATTTCCATATAAATAAATTTATGAAACTATTATTAAAAAATTTACATTAATGAGAATGATTTAGAAGAATAGATCATTAAACCATTTAAAATGATATTTTAATTAGAGTTACTAATCAAATGAGAGACATTTGAATACAAATAATTGACGTAATAAAAACATTATAATATCATGGTAATAAAGGGTTTCATGATATACTATGTCAATGTACAGTATATACACCATATAAAAATTAATTGGTTCATAACAACAAAGAAGTCTCAATAGAATGTAATTTGAGATGAAATTCTTTATAAAGAATGTATCCTTAGGATAAAGATAAAACAATGAAATAATTATATGCGATAAATATAAATACACTAAATATGATTGGATATTTAGTGTAAGTAAATAAGAGTACATTAACACATATTCATGTTACAAAAACACAAATGCAAAGGAGGATTAAATCAATGAATAAAAATTTAGTTAAGATTACTCTTATCATTTTCATATCAATGATTTGAGAATTTATCTATGGAGTGATTATGTGGATAAAAATTAAATACACACAAATGGTAGTGGAAATTTCTTCATAAATAAATAAAAAGTGATTTCACACATAATCTTTGTGTCAAATAATCAATGAAGTTTGCGTAAATCCAAAAGAGTGGAAATTGAAATTAGAAAATTCCTTATCAATTTGGTAACATATGAAACATACATCGCCTGATATAATGATCATACGATGAAGATGAAAATCCCAATAAAATATACATTACTATACAAAGAACACAATCATGGACAGTAAATACACCCCACAAAAGGAAATAGTTTCAATATAGCATGAATCTCAGGAAAATAAAAAGTGAGATGAAAAACCCTTACCACGTTGTAATCAATCGAGTCGTATGAAAAAAATTAAAAACAACCAAATGAATCACATAATAATACTAATATAAATATAACCATGATAGTATTTATCAAATAGTAGTACACAATACACTTCATGCAATAAATAAGTGGTGAACAATGGAAATCTCAATGAATTAAATGTCAAATAAGAAACCACATTCCATGAAATTTCTTTAGATGAAGGTATGTTAAACTCTTGTATAATGCTTAAAGAATGGTTATTATATTATACAAGAACCATATATCTAAACATGATATCATTTATGATTTTTTAATATTTCCTTGTTATTAATACTTCACTAGTATCATTGTTTCATTTGGTAACTAATTCGTTTTTTATATATTTTGTTACGTAAGTCAGGATTGTAATGTATAGGATTTATATGATTCATATCCAGAATGAAATAACTTTCTTAATCATTATTTTTAATCATAAAATGATATTTATTATTTAATGGATACGATGGGAAATTAATCTAATCACGTTCGTGGAGACGATAATCCTTACATCCGCACGAGCGACACTACCATTATTTAAATGGTGAAAACGTATCTAATTGGATGTAATATCATATATAAATAATAATTAACATGTTATGTTAATTATTTAAATCAACTATAGTCATTATTATAACCATTCAAAATAATTAAGTTTCGAATAAAAAACTACACCAATGCAAGGAGAAGGTAAGCTGTATGTACACACGTATGGTGACTTTTTCATTCATAGGATGGGTGGAATATTGAATATGGATGTACCATATTCATAATAACATCAAAGTATGTACAAGGTACTGTATATATTATTTTTGGTATGGAAAAAACTAAGATAGAGAAAGTGAAAGATGAAAAGAACTCTGAAAGAGGTGATGCAATTATTACCTCTTCTACAGGTGATTCGTTTTGATTTCATCAAAATGGATCCTTAGGTTTTACTTATGATCAAAGTAAGGCCTCTAGGTTGACATTAGGTAGTTGGGTGAATATATGAGCAGGTTTTGGAAGATCCAAATGGCTCTAGATTAGTTAATTTTAGAATGGGGATGTACTCTTTTATAAGAAATGTGAAGGTCACTTTAGGAAAACCATGAAATATTATTTTATTATACAATCATATTCTGTTTATAATGGATAAAAAAGGAATTAATTGTAGGATAAGGTGGAGATCGTTCGCAAAACTCTCAACCAATAGGTTTTAGACAGGTTTAAGTCACCATATTAACTTTATATTTTAGATTTAACTCTTTGTTAAATAGTTTAACATTTAACATGTCTCCTTGAATTTTTATATTATATGTTTAATAATATTACTATAAAATTCCATTAGAACCAAAAGTGGTCCATTAATGACTTATATATTATCATAAAAGTCCTTTTTCTGAATCATAGATTTTATGGTCAATTATATCATTTAATAAAATAGTATTTGTTTTAAAAACTTATATATGTCAATTTTCAAAATATTTAGTATTTAGTTTTTTTGAATGTCATAAAAATATTATTTCCAAAAAAAAATTAATGAAAACTAAAATATAATATTAACCTAGAAAATTTATTTAACTAATAATAAATTTTAATTTACATTTATTTTAATATTTATAAAATAAAATATTTTCATCTTCAATTAATAATGTAATTACTGCGTCATCATTTTGTAATAAATATATTTAATTATTAAATGTATAAAATTTATAAATAAAATCCCATGATGTAGGAAATATTTTTATCATTCTAATTAATATTAATAGTGGAAAATATCTTATATATATCTCTATATTAAAAAGGTTTTTAGTTATTAAAATTCGAATTTAACACTTTTAACTCCTCATTAAATAAAATAACTAAAATTGTCCTAATCTAATCCAAGTGTACCAAAAGGGTCATATTTTATTTATAATGTCAAAATTTTCTTATATACACCTATCAAATAGAATTATGAAATATGTTAGGGTAATTATAATATCATTTTTACCATTAATTACCCTATTTACTTTTAAACGTGGTAACTAAAATTTAAAAGTCACTATTCAAAAAATATTATTTTCATATTATTGAAGAAACGATTACATACTGATTTCAACTGTGTCTCTCTTATTTGTGAAATTTAATTCAGATAAGGGGTAAAATTACTTTTTATTCATATTTTCTAACATGCCTAGATGGTGTGTAAAAGATGTTAAAAATTTCAATAAAATTTTATACATCTAATTTTAATATAAAATGACTGCATTGAATTTAATTAAACTAAAATATGTATTATGTTTATATTTTAACTTAAAATAAATTAAAATAAAAAAATAATTATTTAAATAAAATCTTGGTTTTTAAACAATAATGCAGAGTTTTTCACTATTCATCAAAAATTGAATGTATTCAGAAAAATAACAATAATTCACCATATGATAATTTTGATATTCCAAATCTGAAAATTATGTGTATTTTACCAAATATGAAACATATAAGTTTCATTAATTAATTTAAAATTATTTCTAATTATCATAATAAGAAAATAGGTTTTTGAGATGTCAAAACTATCAAAGGATTAATATGTGTTTATGTCCAATTTAAAAGTTAAATTACTTGAAATCACCAAAATTTTATTAAATGATTAAAATGTAATTTAATTATACTTGAAAACCGTTCATATGTATAATTTAAAACAATAAATTATTTTTATTAAAAAAGTTTTTTTCATTTCAAATTTAGTATCTTTCAGTATTCATCTAAATATGAATGTTACCTGAAAAAACCGAAAATTTATCCAACCTAATTTTTTTTTTTTCCAACTACAAATTAAGAATTTATTATAATAAAATAGAATATATAAGTGTTTCAAATATTGGATTTATAAAGGGTTTTCCATTAATTGGTGGAAAAAATTCATTTTAAAAAAATACTTATTTTATCTAAGAAATTAAAATTTTCCTTATATTACGTCTATGAAACACAAAAAATGAATGTAAAAAATATATGGGATATATGTAAAATTAAATTTTTTATTATTATTATTCATAACTATTTTTTTAAAGACTAGTTTATAGGTTTTGTTGCGCTTGAACTCAGTGTTGCATACATCACACAATATTGTATTATTCAAAGAGAAGCGTATCGTGGAAGCTCGAGGTGATAGAAAAACTAATTATATGAATGATAAATCAATAAAATTCATGAATTTTAAATATTAGTGTTTTATAATGGTACTTATGTATTAATTAGGTTATATGGCTCCCAACTAGGTAGATTAGCCACAAATCCATTACCCTTGGAGTCTTCAGTGTATACAACAGGATTAACTAGATATTGATATCTGTATTGGTAGTTTAAATTTTTGTATCACTAATAAGAGATATTATAGTGAGTATGATTTCAATGGGATTTAGTGGATACTCATTATATTGAGTTGGTATATCCTTGATCCTTAGGGAGGTTATGTGTTGATAAACTAGGTCAATAAAGGGAACCTCTCATATAGGGTCATCTATCAAACCCTTTCAATTAGTTTTGGAATCCAACTTGATCTATCATAATTCTTCTGTATCAATTGGGTTACTAGTATCCTATTTTTAAAAAGAAGAAGTGGGGTGGGTTGGGGAAGGTATAAATATTAATTCATGTGGTTTCTAATACAAATTAAATATGTTTATGGATGAGTTGGATCAAAAAAATTGTTTGGTTGATCCTAACATGTTCCCAATAGGGAGGATATAAAATAAAAAAAGGATTTTGTGTTAGGTCATGTGGTATATGTGGAGGTGGATCAAATTTTACCTTAATCTTTTCATTTAAATGGTGCTTTATCTCAATCATATACTGAATAAAATTGGAAAACAATGATTCTACTAACTTTGAGGAATATGTTGAGGTTGTTCCTAAGACTATGAAACTAATATTCATCCTATCAGTGTTGTGGTTGATTGGGAATTGAAATAAGAGTCTGATTGTCCCTCAATTGACTCATAATCCACCACTAAATAAGTATAATTTTCATCCCATTCAGGCACTTTCCCTCTATCATCATTGATAAAAACTTTTCTAACAATAGGAGGTTAGACAACATAATATACCCCAATGAGGATAGGTTTAATTATTAGTATGAAACTCTAATGTTATTTCCTTCTTATGTAGTGAAATTCCCACCCATAACAATACCCTTGGGGTTGTTAAAAATTCCCTGTTAATATAATGAAAATAATTTGGCTTCCTAACTTTTAACAACCATATATAAATGTTGGAAATAAGAAGAACATTTAATCCGATCAATGATCCTTATGATGATCCCTAAGAAAACCATTCATCATATGTTTACCAATTTATAATCCATGAGAGATAACTTCTCAACTAATTTATCGTAGTTTTTTATTTTTTTTCCCTTTCAGTGTGTTAATAGTTCTCTTCACCAACTATGGATGGATTATGTTCTTATATCTCTCTAGTATAAAATCATTATAAACCACTCTCTCTAAAAACTCATTGTTTTTTACACATTATCCCACTACCAACACTATAAACTAATGAATCCAATTATGTTGAACTATTTTTATCTTAATATACCCCATTATCATATATAATACTAATAAGAACACTAAGATCCACTTTATAGAATCCCCCACCAAAAGTGAGTAATTTGTTATAAATTCATACCTCTGAATAAATATATTGTTTAATCATCTATATCCACATATTCCATCACAGGCCTATAAAATATCATTTTTTATGAATTCCTTACATTTTAATACTCCACATCCTCTTCTAGTGTTTGGGTTCAATGTGCCATAGAAGATAGTTAAGGTGATTTTGGAAAAAATACCCACACAAAGATGTGTAATGGGTTGCTTGATTTGTTGGGATTGGGATATTTGATGAAGATGTGAATTGGATAGGTGAATGTCTTAGTTAGGGATCAGGTGGTTGTGTGGGTAGTTTATCCATTTTATATTTTCTGGTTCTCATAGGTATATTATGTGTTATTTGTGATAATGAGTATTTTTATTTGTCTTTGTTTTTAAAAGAATTATTCTGATCCATTGTGGGAGTGATAGTGATATGGAGGGGTTATTGCTCGATATTGATTCATTGGGGGTTTAAAATTTGGTTTTAAAATGGTTTGGATTTTTTTATGTTTAGAAGGGTATGGTGAATTTTCAAAGTGTGGGTTGGGAAATGGTGCAGTGAGTAGGTTGAAACGGGTAGGAGGAGGTGTGAAATTCAACAAGGAGATGATCAAGATGTGTATCTTTACTCATTGAAGGTGATCAGAACTAGATCAAAAGGATATGAATAATTTTTTGGGAGCATTGAGAGATGGGATAGGGATACTTATATCACAATTTAGGTTTTTGTGTTTATTAGTAAATGTGTTTGAATACATTATGGCTTGATCCAAGTCATTAAAATATGGAATCATTAGATCTAAAACCATAGTATTTTTCAAACCTAGTCCTCTATAGTTACAACACTATTTGTGGGAAACCATAAAAGAACAATATAAGTTTTTCCCTATGTGATTTATATTTGGGTGAAATCATGACATTAATCCTACCCTATAAATATTATTTTTTCCGTTTTTTCACTCCCGAAGAATTATAAAATGTGAAATTACTTCCCATCGAAAACTAATTTGTCACTCCATATTTTGCTATTTTTGGGTTGGATTATAGTTTAAACCCACCCTATCAGGGTATGGATCTTTTATATCCATGAACATTAAATTATTATAGTGTGCTTAGTTATTATGTGTCATTGTTCTAGAATTATGACTTGGCGGAGTAGTGTGTTATGGCATGAAATACCTCAATGAACCTGAAAAATTATTTTTTTTTCCATCTGTTATTCCTCTACTCAAATTTTATGATTTCTCAAATGGATCTTTAGTAGGGAAGTAGGGGAGAGTTCCCTAGAGTATCTACACTAATTTACACTAATAATTTTTAACCAATCTAAATTAGAATTACAATCTTAAAAAATAAAACATACCTACGTTTCTCCACACATAGATCATTATTTGAAGTCGATATCTAGATGTAACTATTTATTTTTAGTATAATTTTACAAATAGAATAAATTATTTATGGAAATTATCCATTTTTAGATTCATAATTTTTTTATTGATCTTTAATGAAGGTCATTTCACTCTTTAGATCTATATGGCCTCACGTGCAATGACATTTGTGACATGATGGGTCATAACCAAAGTGAATGTAGTTTTCATGGAAACAATCTCAATCAAGATTTAAAAAAAAAGTATTGTATCTCCAAGTATAAATACTAAATGGTTGATTCATCAATCATTCCACTTGTTTATTTTCTATTTATAGATATGTTAATTCTTATATGCATCTCTTTCTATCTCTTATAATTCATCCAAATATTGTATTCACTACCTATCTTTGTGTGAGTCCATAAGAACTATCATTGTAGACCTATATTATCGATGTATGAGATCAACTAATAAACTTCACAGTATCTCATCGACAAGACTAAATGGGGTTATACTAGTCATGATTTTAAAATATGTCATTTATTACTATAAATTATTATCAATATTTTTTCTATAATCATTCTATATTGAACATTTATTTTTCTCCAAAATATTCATAATCATTCAGTTGGATAATTATACATTTTCATGGTATTGTGGTTTGTGAGGGTAGATGGTATTATATCAATCTATTTAAATTTCTAGTGCACAAATTTTTTTATTATTGTATGTACTCCTCATGAAATTATGAATAACGTTGACATACCCACAAGATAAAATAAGTTCATTCATAAAAAATTCATCACTATATTGGATATATTCTACGATGTTTCCACATATTAAACACATTTAGTCATATAAATCATAGATACAAGTATGTACGTGTTTCTCATGGATTTTGGGAAGGGCCCCAAAAAATCAAATCTCCATACATCAAACACCTCATCTTTTAGGTTTTGGATTTTTTGGAATCTCAATTGTTTTCCAAATGTTATCTTTTTATTAGCACCATTCATAGACTTATATAAACACTATTAAATCTTTGTGGATGTCAATAAAAATAATCCTCATTGTATTATCATGGAAATTATTATACAAAGTTAATTGTTTCCCCTATTTGGTGATGAGTAAAAAAATTATTGAATGATATTCTCCGTGTATTTGGGGACACATTACTAAATTAATCATTCACAACATTACATGAATAATATGCGATCATCAAAAACATTTTCATGAATTGTAAAAAAATATTATTCATTACTGATATAAAAAACAAGGAATTATGGCCCCTTTTTCTATATAATATACAATTTTGAAAAACCATGGAATAGATTATAAATGAGTATAGAAAAACATCTCATCCAAGAACACATCATCAATTTCTCTCTCCTCAACGTCTTCTATATTCTTTTGGAGAAATCTAAAATAATGGTAATGCACAAAAACATCTAATCCATTTTTTCTATGTTAATCTTAAAAAAATATAGTAGTAAGAAGATGCACAAAATTAGGCATGGATTAGAATATATTTTTTAGAAAATAAATTATATGGAATGATATATGTAGACAACCCCCCCAAAGATTACTAAATATGTTTTCAACTTATAAAAAGAAAAACCCATTGTGAGAATTTTATTCTCATTGAATATTTAATTTATTTATGAAATATCATAGGAATGGATTTCATAATAGGGAGGAGGAAAAATATTATCGAACCATTGTCTTGGAGTATATCCAATAATAAAATCTATTAGATTTAACATTATATTTATATTTGTCTCCAAATTTAGATATATCATGATTAGTGAGGGAAAAGAATCTATTTTGAAGTAATAATGTCTTCCTTGAAAGATGATTCAAATATTAAAAAATATACTTTGACAAAATATGGTTGACTGGCTAAGATATCCTGCAAAATTCAATTATAAAGTGGAGGAAAAATCTATCATGTCTTAAAATATTCACACCCCATTCTTTGTATTATGATCATAAAGATCGTTTATGAATATTGTCTGTACTAGATCAACATTGATTCCTTGTTTAGATATTCTATTCACTAGAATGACATAACCATTAACATTAATGTAGAACTTTTCCCAATTTATAACTAAGAATTTTTCTTCAAATATTTTAAGAACCAAATTATGTTAAAATAATAATACTTCAATGGATATCCCATAAACTGAGAAATCATCCTTTAAAATCTTATGAAATCCTTCCACCGTGTTCTGAAAAATATGTGGCACACACCTTTGAAATGTCACTTGTGAATTAATCATGCAAAATTAAATGATATGATAAAATAATGCTTGATATGGGTAAGTAAACATTGTCATTTATTTTTTATTTAGAGAATCTATTATTTAGTTGTATCTAGAATATCAATCTAAAATGAAAAAGAAATCATATTGTGATATCCTATTATGAATTGATCCATGATTAGCAATGGAATATTGTCATTTCATAGGGATGTTTACAATATTTGATATTCTATGCATACCCAATATCATCTAACTATCATTAAATGTATTGTCTCATTGTCATCATTCATTATCATAGTCTGCCCAACTTATTTTGAATTACTTATAATGTGGTCACCCATTTACTTGTTTATATTGAAATGATGATCCTCCCATCAAGTTGTTTCAGATACGTTTTCATGGAAAATACTTTTATAGTTATTTTTATTCTCACATGTAATAAAATTCATAATTTTCTCACATCGTCTAACCATTAGATTTTTGTAAAAAATGCAATATTAATTTCAGTGATAATAGAAATATGCTATGTGAGTTCTCCTATATTTTTTCTCATTGATGTATGTCTAGATGTAGCTATTTTTTCTATTTTTAACCTTCTTCTACCTGTATTTATTTTTTTAAATGATATGTTTAATTAATTTTATGATTAAAAAACGCAATGTTATTGATTTTTTAGTTTTCCTCAAGGAAAATAATGAATTTATTCATGTTAAGTTCTTATTTATGCATTAATAATCATTTTTAAAGAGTCATTTTCAACCAATAATATGAACCATATTGTTTGTGTCAATATATCAAACTAATGAATTATTATTTTGATGATTAAAGGAATACATTTTTGAGAATAATCAACTTTCATGTGTTTTCTCCGTTGTATTACTTCAGCTTCATCCACACCCACTGATTATATATTATCATCCATAGTTAACACCATATCCCTAATTATGTGCATTATATTACCTTATTTATTATTTATATAATCATGATGGATGTGTGGTCTTTAGTAGAAAATATTATATAGAAATCCTATTATTTTATTACTATAGCAGTAATGTATCAGGTACTATCCGGCAGTATAGCAGATTGAACTATTCATCCAGTTGGTCTTTTGGGCCACCCAAGGCCTTCGGGCCAATAAGTATTTTGGGACACCTCAAGGAATTCATTACACCTTAAGTCCTTCGATCCACTTCAAGGATTTCGAGCAACATAAAATTGTGCTTAACAGACCAAGAAGACTCTATAAGGAGTAGACTCTAGATGAGGATTCGGGGAAGGTATATTCACCAGAGTAGATGCTAACAGATGTGGATGAATGAGAGGGTATGGAATTGCCATCGGGACCAGCCTATGCATGCCCAAGAATCCTAGCCTAACATCCATAGGAAGGTGGAGAGGTGATATCATGATGCAGATGTTGGGGACAAGATGTTCAATGTAGTTATAGTTTGTATATTTCATCTAAGACTTAGGGGTCTTGTAATCTCTAAACCTACAGACCTTTTATGGGATCTCCCGCATCCATTGAAAGGGGGTTATGAAAAAATCAATAAAAATAAGGCCTTCAGACTATTTGAGGAATGAATGGTATACTATGTAATATTCAAATATCTTAGTCTAATTCGTTCATAAAGATAAAAAATCTATAGGGAATCAATTTTTTACACCATGACATTATATATTAAAAAAATACTTCAGGGAACTTAATAGATATACCAATAAGATAAAGTGGAAATAATATCAAATTTTAATTAGCTAATCCCATCTTTAAAAACACAGATAGTGAAATAAAATTCACACCTCAATCCTAAGTCACAATGTGTATTCATGAATGTGTACGAACTATGGGTGAACATTATGAAAAATATTCCATAATCTATCATCATTGGGGGTATATTCTCTTGAAGTTTTGTTAAACACTCTTTTTATTCATAAATAAAACCACAAACATCTAGGATATATTTTTTATAGTAATTCCTTTAAAATATTATAATAATCTTATATTTTGGAAATATATTCATTGAAAGAGATGTCTATATAATGTATTATGAACTCATATAAAACTTCTTCTATGGAATTTCAAAATTGCATTTCCTCATCCTATCTAGGTAGGAATGAGGGGGTATATATAGATTTGTATTTTGGTTTCATTATTCTCCTCATAAACCAATTTTTTTTATTTTCCTTCTTATAATTTCTATTCTATTATTCTCTTTTATCCTCATTCTCTTCACAATTTTTCACATTCACCCTTAACTTTAAGAATACCATTTACACCAATTTTTTTCTATTGTTCTTATTATCTTCCACATCTCACATGAAAAAGAATTCATAGCCTTCACCTTCTATCTTGTGATTCCTCTATTTTACTCAGTAGAGTATTGATTAGTATCTCTAATAATGTTTTATATATTTTCCCCACATGGTTATATAGTTTTAGGTAGTGTATTATTGATTCTTTATAGAGTTATATTGTATTAAAATCCTCTGAGAAAAAATTTGTATGAGGTTATGGAACATTACATTATGTGATTTTTATGGGATATGAATATGGTTTTGAATAAAAGATTTGTGGAGGATGGTTGGTTTATGGTTTAGGGGTTGGTAATAGTTAGAACATCCTTAAGGATTCTGGTTGGAGGGATTATTTGTGTATACTATTGTTTTATTTGAAAAGTAAGACTCATTTCTATTAGCTTTTAAAGGG